>OW028582.1:17029065-17761565 GCA_932294295.1 Alitta virens
GCAACAATATACTTTGAATTATCATATCATGGCAGAGAATATTGTAGGTACACATTTATATTCTATTTATGTGATTGGACATTAATTCAGGGGGATCAGGGGGACATGGGGCTCTTTCTTATCAATATAGGCATAGGCCTAAAATACACAAGGATGACATCTTTCAAATTTTGATGAAGAGTCTTTTGTCAGAAAAATAGCAACCAAGCCGAAGGTATGGAATGACATATTAACAACAAAGCTTCAGTAACTTGTAAATCTTATGTATTTTGGAACATAACACCATGGTCATCACTGATGAAATTTTAGACCCCTATAGTCCTAATAGTTGAAACAGGAAACGGATATGAATGGTGATATTTTCCCTGTGGGAGTCATACAAGGGTGCTCAGTTCTATGGGTACAAAACCGCATAATAATAGGCAAAAATATATATTAATAACCCCTGTCTCTATGGTTCAGTGTCTCGGTGCTACTGGGTCTGAAACTGAGTCAACTTATATGACCAACTGCCAGAGATAGACGTAATGATTATGTTTTTCTATTAGCCATCTTCTTTTTATGGTACAAATTGCAATAATTGCAAGGGAACGCATGGTGGCAGAGGAGTTCACTTCGTGGTATCCTGGTTTTCTTTGGGAGACAGTTACCTTCGCACCACGACAGTCCCAACTTTCGCACCACGACAGTCGCAATTTCGTGCTGTGAAAGTTACCCATTTTGGCACCAGAAAAATACCACAAAGTATCAGTTTGCCCCCCTCACGGCTGGTTTTAGATAATTATCTCCTTAAATATTGAACGTTCAGAGATTTTATGCAGAGCCACGGATGCCTCTATCAAGAACAATGCTATAGTTGCAATATTAATCGAGTAAAGGACAAAAACACAACGAAGCAACATGCAACTAATCTTGTAAGTTAAAATTGTGTTTTGCATCATTTGCAAGATTGTACCCAAACTAAAGACTGCAGAAATATGATATTACCACAACTAAGGGAGCATGACATCACCCTATAATAACTTATTACCCGGTATCCTAGATAAAATCGATCTATAGATAAGGTTAACATAGGTTTCCATTAGTCACTTGTTGGGGACACAGCCATTGGTACCTACATAATGCATGCCTGACAGGTTGCTTATAGATGTGACAAATAGTGAAAGTAGGAGTTACTCCTAAAAAACCTGCATATCTGCAGTTAATCAATTAGCCTATACTATTACTTTGTACTATAAAGTCCGCAACTTTCTTGGTGCGAAAGTTGGAAACTTTCGTGGTGAGAACTAGGGACTGTCGAGGGTAAAATCTCTTCTGTCGGGGGGCAATGCTTCGCACCAAAAAATATACTTCTCGGCCACCATGGACATGTCTTAATAGGGGGACCGTATTATTCTTAAGCCCCGTTCCCACATAGCCGAGTTTCTTGTAGTCAACTCGTAGTATTATGTAACACGCCTCTCGGGCCCAATCCGTACTAAACTCTGCGACTACTCCTTGCACTCGGGAGATACTCGGCGAGTAACTCCTGGGACTCGTAGCCAACTCGTGAGATTTGGAGCCGATAGCCGAGTATGCCGCGCTGCATGGCACACTCGGCGGATTTTCAAGGAGTTTCAAAAACTCGGTCATGACTCGTCGAACTCGGCGAGTGACTCCTGGTACTCGGCGAGTAACTCCTCGAACTCGGCGAGTTACTCGGCGCTAATTTCACTCGTATTGCACTCGGCGGGATGTTCAGGAGTGCGAGGAGTAACTCGGCGAGTTGTAGGAGTAACTCGCCGAGTAACTCGCCGAGTTCTACCTTTAGTACATGCATCATCAGCGTAGGGGGTCGTATATAATTTAAAAGGCCGCTGCTCCTCTAATATTAGTCCGATTTTCGATTGTGTTGTAGTATTATTCATAGTGACTCCATAGGTGTTTTCGGATTGAAAATAGACCAAATATTAAGTGAGATATTCGTCTGAGAAGGCAGCTAGGTTGGCGTAGGCAAACAGTGGTGCTCTCACAGACGTCCGCGCCCGGACTGTATCATTAGGTAAGGCTGAGCGCTACTTTAAAAGGCTGATGCTCCCCTCATATTAGTCAGATTTTCGTCAAATAAATATTGAATTATAGTTAAGTTCATACTAATTCCACACAGATTTTCAGATTGAAAATAGACCAAATATTAAGCGAGATATTCGTCTGAGAAGGCAGGTAGTCTGGCGGCGGCAAGGTGCTCTGTGTATGGCCCTGACCTGAATGGTGTGGTCAATATTTTTGACCTTTTTATATACATTGTTTGGATGAGCTTTATTGCAATTCATTTCTACTCATTCTGCCAACTGCCATGACTGTTATGTCAATTGCTATTAGCATTTTGAATGATACAAAGAATGGGTGTAGAGAATACAGCAAATGCTCAATACATGTGTCAATTGCTAATTGCCTAAATTGGGGTTATTTGACATATCATTTCATGGTTTGTTCAAAGATGACACAGTAATATGACATTGTCTTGATTGTCATTCACAATTACAAAAATATGTAAGTGCTTTCATTAATTAAAAGCAATATATTTTATTGTAATTACCAGGCAATGATTATATTTGTATAACATTCTTATCTTTTTGTGTTAATTTGAATCTTTCTGTGATATTATGATCAGTATAAATTTGTGTATATTTCTGTAAAATTTAAATCTAATATTGATATTGTAATTAGTATTTGTGATTTGATCTGTGATTTTATTTGCTATCTTTAATGTACTTATACTGGTGCTACCTGAAACGTCCGTGCCCGGACTGTATTAATGCAGAAAGCTGAGCGCTTCTTTAAAAAGCTACTGCTCCCCTAATATTAGTCAGATTTTCGTCAAATCAAGATTGAATTGTGGCATAGTTCATACTTATTCCACACGTCTTTTCAGATCGAAAATAGACCAAATATTAAGCGAGATATGCGTCTGAGAATGCAGGTAGGCTGGCGTCGGCCTATCATTCGACGGGTGACTCGGCGACTTTCCCGCCGCTGTCGTAGCTACCTTGCTAAACCTGGCGAGTCACTCCTACAACTCGGCGAGTCACCCGCCGAGTGACCCGCCGAACCCGCCGAGTAACTCGGCGGGTAACCCACCAAGTCACTCCTGGTACCCGGCGAGTCACTTTTTCCGCCAGAATTCGTCGCCAACTCATCGAATTTTGGCTGTTACGTAATACTACGAGTTGACTACGACAAACTCGGCTATGTGGGAACGGGGCTTTACTCTGATAAAATAAAATAAAACATATCAGAAAAAACTAATTCTACATACGTATTTTTTTTATTTTATTTTTCATTTATATTTATTAAATAGAAAATCTTACTTTAAACTTGATTAGTCAAGTCTTCGGTAAAAACGCAAAAGTTCACTTTATATTCAATAAACATGTTTGTTTCATTCTCCAATCTCCATCGTTAATGACTCAAAAAGTGTCTTGCAAAGATCTTGCATAATGCAACAACCAAAAGTTATTTTTTCATCTGGCAAACTTTATATTTTGGAAATCAGATGAAAAAGTAATCTACACATATATGGTAAAAATAAGAGAACCCCATCTGGATTAACTAGTCATCACCTGATATCTTCCTTTGTAATGTCAAGGACGTACTTACGGAAATGTAGATGCCCCTGTAGCATAAATGTTATGTAAATTGCCTTTTTTTAATTAGAAAGTTGATTCGTCATCATAACATCACATTGACACGGGTGAATCCAGAAAAAAATATTTCAGTTCAGAAAGGTTCATGGTCCAAATAAATGCACTACCATTAATACATTCAGTAAAATAAATCAAAGAAGGTCAGTTGTTTGCAACATTTTATTAGTTGATCACAGGCATTATTGGGCCCTTGAACATGTATGCCAAACAAATATTAGAATTCTTGATAATGGAGTATCAAAATACTAGCAAAAGACACAGTCTATACTAAACAGGCTGTATGCACAGTCCATGTCATACACAGCCTTTTGAATCCACCAGCATCAGGATGAGGCTCAAATCCCACTCTGGTATAATCAGGGAACCCCTGGCAAATGTATGGCCAGCTTTTATAGTGTTTGGACCAAATTGGACACCAGCAAGACTGAGATCACTATCCACATTCATTGATTTTTCTAAATCAATTTTTTTACATCTAGCCTATGTTCAGGCTTTCAACATTGCTTGAACCCTCAATATTAATATCATTATATATCATATTTTATATTCCTATAGCGCCTTTTAATGAACAAGCATGTTCAAAGGTACTTTAAAATGTGTATTTATTATTGAAATTTACAATATTTTTTAGGGCCATGCTGTACATGGTGGCTCCCCTGACTCTCCAGCTCAGCTCCCTGGGGAGTATACAGCAGGTACACGTATTTCACATGGGTAATTGGTGGCAGATATATCTTTCTTTTGATCTATCTAAGTCTTATCGAGCCAAGTACCCATCCGCCAGGTGGACAGTGGCAGTGAGGACTTATAGTGGCTTGCCAAAAGCCAGGAACAGAAAGTGCAGTGGACAAGACTTGAACTTAGACCCTTGGGATTTGGAGTTATTTCTTTTTTATTTCAACATCTAAATTCATGCAATACATGCCGTCTTATATTATAAGTCAATGAATAGAGAATATTGACATGAATACTACTCGCACAAAATAACAAAGTTGCACAAAACTAAAAAAGCTGCTATTTTGTGCGGACATATTGTTTATTTCCTGTCCGCCTTCAATTAGTGCGGCTTTAAAAAATGTCTGCAGTCATCACAGACGATTTTATAGCTCATTTCAGCCTTTACCCTTATTTCTTTTGAACTTTCGAGGCGAATAATTTTGAGCAATTGCTCCATGAATCCTGAGCCATACTCTGTGTGACTCAACTCGATCCCTGGCAAGTTATATCATTTGAAAAATTCTCAACAAACTCACACAACTCACATTTTAATGGTCTTTGACAATATCCTTAAGGCTTGCTTTCGCAACCTTCTGGATAAAAAGAAACAAGCATCTTCATCACCGCTTGCAGTGTCATTGTGTAACATAAGCATGAAGAAAGACAGTTTCTGCCAAGATATGAGCCAGATATTTTTCAATTCAGAAGTAGATGATCCAAATAGATGAAATTCAGTCAGGCATACATACACACCAGTACAAAAAGTAAAATTTAATAGGATTTAGTTAATATTTTTATTACATATTACATTAATGGTGTCAATGGACCTTGAATATGCTAAAATGCAGAACAAATATATGGGAGGTTGATTATGGAATATCGGAAAACAAAGTCCATTGCTACTTGTCCTTAAAGCACTTTTAAATTCACCGACACTTCAGGACATAGTTATAATCTTGCTCTGGTAATCAGATGATCCCTGACAAGTATTTGGAGCACATTTAGGACTGTCTGTCTGGTGTTAAAGGCACCAAACCTGTAAATCATTATCCACATTCACAGGGTTTCTTGTTGCCACGACTGTGTTATATCCTGAAGCTTGATACAGTTATTTATTATAATAAAATGAATAAATAAAACAACAGTATATGACTGGAATCTCCACTGGGTTGCTTTCCAAAAGTGACATTAGGGGAGTCTCACAAAGGCACACATCCTTTTCATATAAATTTCAGTTTGTAAATTGTGCCTGAATAAATCATCATCATCATCATTATAAAAATGTTCATCATTTCCTTCCTTTCAACCCTCTTGGTTTAACATCATTAAATATGTTATTTGATATTAACAACCTTTTTATTGCTCTGCTTATTGCACATGTTAGTATCTAGTTCTACCTGAATGCATCGAACATGAATCTGTGCGTCTGATGTCTTCTGAATTGGACTTGAATCGACACATGATGCTAGGCAAGCCAAAAACGCAGAAAACAAAGACCCCCTGAAATGCATTCAAGATTACAAAAGGGTACCAGAAGATGTCAATGCCAGTTAAATTTGGAAGAAATCCTATCAACCAGGTGGTGCCCATGAGTGTGAGCAGCCCCAGGTAGATTCGGAATATTTGACGCCGACTGATTTTGTGGGCTGGGTTGACAGCCTGGAAAGTCCTACGAAGTGACAATGCAGAGCAAATTAGCAGGATTGTGTTGGTAGAAACCAAGAATAGCACTGGGCAAGCAAAGGCATATAAAACACCATTAGATCGTCTATTGGATATCCAGCAAATATCAATGTCACCATACTTAAACCAACCTGTGTCCACTAAATCTAGACACAAGCAAGGCAAAACAATACACAAAGGACTCAGCCATCCATGAATCCCAAATTTTATAAGATCACGGCATCATCTCTGCAGTCGATGCTGTGTCAACTGATCATTCGTGAAAGTCTTGTACATTCTGTAAGCCATGCAATTCAACCAAGTGAAAGTCGTAAGCCAGAAGTAATGTTGAAGAGCCCCAATGGCTTTGCAGACTCCCGGATAAGCAACAAAATCATCGTTACTCTGTAGAAGGATTTGAGCAAGCACAAGAGCCACAATGTAGTTCATTGTCATTTTACCAGGGATTGTTCTGAGTTTGCTTTTCCACAAATAAATAGAAAATGTTGCAACGAGTGAAGTGACAGACAAACATGTACCAGTTAGTGTGATGACATGCAAGGCAATTTCTGGTTTTTCAGTCACGCAGGCAATAAGCTTTCCATCTGCAAGAATGATGAATTCATTTTGAGATAGGAGCTTCCCTGTCTTCTTGAGCACAACTGAGGATTCCGATGTGTTTTCTAACAGTAAATATTCATTTTGTGTCAGCATCGCCTTATTAGGACAGAGTTGTATTTTAGCATAGCAAGTTGTGAAATTCACCTTCAATCCATAAACAGAAGATATATCCATGTTCCATTGAACATATTCAGCGTCAACAAAATAGCCATGCTCTTTATCAATTAAGAAAACCTTTTTATTCTGTGCTTTTTCCAGAGCAGCATCATTAACATGAAACGTGCTGAAGTTTAAATTGGAGCATATATCATTAACAGTTTCAAAATCATTTAATGTATGTCTTATGTTTACTGAATGTATCAGAGAATTATTGATTGTAGCAATGTTTAATAGTTCGAACCAATCCATATTAGAAGGTGAAGAACACACAAGCAAGAAATATTCAGTCGTATATGATTGTGGTATGGGCATATTCTCACATCTAGCAAATTTAAGAAATGAGATATATTTTTTGATAATATTCTTTATTATATCACCAGTGTTTGTTGAATTGGATCTGATGTAAAATGAGAACTTCAATTTATAATGATAATCATTATATATGTTAAATAAATTTAGGTATTTCGGTACAAAACAGTGTATACCGATTCGAACTTGACTCTGATGAAACTGAAATCCTTCACAGTGCTTCTGTTCGCCATTATTAGAGCATAAGCTTATAAATTCCCCCATGATTTGCTTTGGCTTGCCACTTAAATCCATCAGCAATTTAAAATTCACTGTGTAGGGTCCCATTGATGTACTGTTGTTGTATTGTTGATATATACACTTTCTCTCTTTGTTAGCTAAGTTGTCAAGAGAATATGCATCACATAAATCATTTTTGAAAACATTTTGTCCAACAGCAATATTTGACAAATACACCTTACAAAGTAAATTTAATATAGGATATGATGCAAGTGGAGGATACCTATTTTTGTGTTGTGCTGAGCTGTCTCACCATTCTCATGGTTTCCTTTTCTGATATACCCAAGCTATATCTTTGAATACAATACTGGTTCAGTGCTATGAAGAAATCATTTTGCCCTTGGTGGTATAATATGTCCTTCAAAGGAACCACATCACCCTCTTTACAAAAGTATGTAAAATCAAAAGGCCGTAGTTCAGATGAATTTGCACCATTGCATATTGCACAGTGAGTATTAAGAAAAATAATGAATCTGTCCTGCTTCTTATATAGAACATACTGTGGTATGGCATTTGTATCAGAATGACAGCTGTTTTTAACAACATTGTCTCTATTTGAGTGCACCGAAGTAACTGGACATTCTGTTATTACACGAACACTAATGCAATGATCCAATAACAGGCATTTTTCATGTTGGGTCTCATCTCTGTGAAAGTCTTTCAGTCCTAATGCATAATCTATGATAAATTCAGCTGCAGATTTTGACTGATTAGTAGAAGGAATTGCACTGTATTGCACATTAATTAAGCTTCTCCTAGCATGCTGAGGGCAAGACAATACAAAATCAAAACAAGTCTCCCATTTTTCCACAAAGTTCATCACATGAGCATAGAGAGTATAGAATACCAGTAAATCCACAGCGTCCTCTGCAAGAATTCTCTCTGCAATATGACCACTCAATGTTGTGGTATTTTGACACCATTGTTCGTAATCTAGAGTCATTCTTTGTTATCCACTGGCCTTGGTATGGACATTGAAATGAACCTGTAATTAAAAGACACTTTAGCATTTTGTTCAGTGGCAATGGTGACATTTTTTAATGTTATGCTTTGCTACATTGAATAAAGCATCAGCCAGTACATTCCCAATACTCATTTTACACCGAAAATAATATTTTACTAGTTGAGCCATTTGCATTGGTTTTTCTTACAAACTACATATTTAGCTTGTATATATATATATATATATATATATATATATGGTTTATTTAACAACAATGACAGTTACAGATAGAATACACAAAATAACCAATTGTACAATTGACAAAGTAATAACATGAAGTACAAGTAATTTTCAGTTGAACGTTATTGGTCCTTGGAGATAAGCCTCATGCTTAAGAAAGCTGTGCACAAATGACTCATCTCCTAGTAAGCCTTCATCAATGCAAGTAGTCAGCCTTAGTCAATGTCATGCAGTGGTACATGTGTTACCATAAGTTAGTCAACATAACTAATGATTTAAAAAACATTGACTTGGAACCAGGGTTTGAAATGAACTTTTTTCCCAAATTAAAATGACATTTCTACACCACTATTGCTACTCCAGTTGGACTGGTAACTGCGACATCTAACGGGTCCTGCAATCCACATGGCCTGATTTTTTAGACCTTCGTCTTAACAAATTTGAGTAACTAAGGATCGAGAGAGGATGACATACAAATAACTCATATAGGAGAAACTTAGCGGTGAAAGTTGATGGTTTTGTAAATTCCAAATTATTCAAGAATTTTGTAATTATGGTATTCTCGTGCTTTTACATGACTTGTTAAGAATATGGGTGTTCCCATCATTCCCATGAACCATTTCAATGAAAAAAATATAATAATAATCTAAGAAACAATGCTAATGTAATTTAGATTATATGTCATTATAAAGATAGACTTCAAGGATTACCCAAAAGGATGGCTCTGCTGTCACAGCCTATACAATCACATTGCCAAGATCTCTCGGGCATCACACAAAGAGCACTTTTCACTCTAAATGATTAACTTACAGAAATCACCTTTTGCAAATAAAACGCTGTAGACATTTTGCCTTCATAAAATAGTGATCCAACCTATAGTCATTTTAAACAGAGGATAGTATACACCATAAAGATCTTTAAATTCTGAATTAATTGAAAACACACAGAGCAAACTTAGATGAAGTTTCTGACAGGTGTGTAAGATGTTTTTTGAGCAACTTCGATAATCATTTCATAAATTTATTAACAGTCCATTTTTTTCACCATTCAGTACATGGAGTTTCCTCTTGCACATACGGCTTTTTAAAAATCATGGGTCTGTGAAATTCTTATACCATTTTTGTATATTTTAACTTTCTTTCTTGTGTCAAATAAAATCAATGTCAATACTAATTCTACTGTATAAGGTGATTATAAATATAATATTGTATAGCATGTCTTGTTTGGTACAGATTTACACATATTTTGCACATAAAAATGTTTCGAGGTTAATTATTCCATACATACATTTATGTTAAAGTTTTATATTCAGTTTTACATTTGAACTCATTGGCAGATCCAGCAGGGGTGGGGGGGGGGGGGCATTGAAATGACCGACAGGGCCATCTTTCAGTGATGCTTGGAGGCCGCCTGGTGCAAAAAAGAAAGGGGGAAAAAAGGAAAAAAAACTAAAGAATATAAAAAGTATTTGTTTAATACATAAGGAGTATATAAAGAGGGTAAAAATGAAGTAAATACATCGATAAATAATTGTACCACATATTTACATACATACATACATATACAAATCTACGGAAGCCTATTAGTGCCACACACATTTTCTTTTCTCTAATCTGCGTTTTTTGAAATTATTTTTTTGGAATTTGCGTTTTTCGTACATAATTTTTTTAAATTTGCGTTTTTTCAACATCATTTTTTTTAAATTTGCGTTTTTTCAACATAATTTTTTTTAAATTTGCGTTTTTTCAACATAATTTTTTCCAGTTTGTGTTGTTAACTACGGAAGCCTTTTAAGGACATGAGAAAGAAAAAAATTAAATTGTATAAACGATGTAGTAAATAAACGAAATACTAAATTGAATAATACTAAATTGAATATACGAAATACTAAATTGTATGAACAAAATATTAAATTGTATAAACGAAATTACTAAATCGTTACTATATCGTTTAAACGAATTGCTAAACCCGCCATATCTTTGTTAATATTTGGTCGACAATTATGTGCCACCTATCTAAAGACTCGCCTTGGACAGGGCTATTCAATTCTCTAAGTTGGAAAAGTAGGTACAGCATAACCCATGACAACGGCACTCAAAGTATATGTCGGCAAAAGCGGGAATAACTTTGTTTCACAATGTGACATCCTTGTCCTTAAACCCAGCTCTTTCTATCAGGCCCCAGTCTTCCCTTCCCTTCCATTTCCTTCCCTTCCTCCCCCTTTTATTTGAGCCATATTGGAATCTATTGAGCCCTGATAAGTTATAACCAGTCAGTGTCTATATGCCAAGGCAAGTAAAAGACCCCACCCATGGGGTAAATGTTTAACATGGGTGGACTTCTCCTCCCTCTCATCTCATCAATCAACCCTCGATAGCAGCAAGAACTTGCCTTAGAGGGCTGCACTTTCCATATCTATCTATCTATCTATCTAGTTATTGATCTATCTTGGATCCCTCCTATATTGATGGGAAAAGTTATTTAATTAGCATAGATCAAGATATTATTTAAATGTAGCAAGGTGCAATTAAAGTCAGCATCACATAATAAACCCCAACTACAAGAAAAACTACTAGGAAGGGAAACAAAGTTATTTCCGCTTTTGCCGACACATATTGTCAGTGCCGTTGTCATAAATTATACTGTATCAAGAATTTTCTAACTTAGATTATGGGATAGCCCTGCCCAAGACGAGTCTCTGCATATGTCGCACATAATTGTAGATCAAATATTAACTAAGATATGGCCGATTTAGTATTCCGTACTTATGTTCATGGTTCTAACTATACTTGCGTTAATTCGCAAATATTTGCGAATAAACGCAAATGTAAATTTGCGAATAAACGCAATATTTGCGAATAAACGCAAATATTTGCCTAAAAAAATTATGTACAAAAAACGCAAATTTAAAAAGATTAATGTTGAAAAAACGCAAATTTAAAAAAATTATGTACGAAAAACGCAAATTCGAAAAGAAAATTTCAAAAAACGCAGATTAGAGAAAAAAAAAATGTGTGTGGCACTAATAGGCTTCCGTACAAATCATATTGTAAATTGTATTAAAATTATTGTATGAATGTGCTGAATGTTGTTTGTGCGTTGAATGTATATATATGTTAAATGGTCTAGTGAATAAATTATAGAATATTACAAATCAAATTGGGTTGATGGAAAAAACACACACAAACAACCTAAAACAGCAGGTGACATAGTTATTCCTTCCAAGTCAGGCCTCTTTAATGAAACTCACATACTACGGAGGATCTGGACTCCAGAGGACTTCTCTCGCCTATCACTGAGTGCAGAAAGGTGAGATTTAATAAGTACCATATAATTATTTACACTTCTTAGAATTTTAGTTTTAATCTGCAGACTTAAATTTTAATCGCTTGGTGCAGCTAGGCTAAAAAACCCTGGAAAACACTAAGTGCAGTACTAGACCGAGAAGGACTTGAAAGGCTGTGTTACTTGTGTATCTTTGTAATATATGTATAATTTGAGGTTTGCGGGTAAGCGTGTCATCACATTTTAAGATAGCTACAAAGGGGTTAACATTGTCCCTGCTGCATAAGATAAGATAAGATAAGAAAAGATAAGATAAGATAAAACTTTTTTACAGTCGGTGGTGACAATAAAACAAAGAACATAAGCTACAGTAGCTTTTAACCGACAAATAAAATAACAATAACAACAAGATGAGAAATATTTACAAATGATATGAGAAATGACATATAATGTTCTTAGTAAAGTTACAGGTTATTTTGTATACAAAAAATACAAGATCCACACTAACAGTTATTCCAGTAGTTACTGTTTCTTAACAATTTTCTAAAGTTTGCATATTCATCAAATTCTTTGATTTGAACAGGTAAATCATTCCATTGCACATGTACATATGTGTATTTTATTCTTAGTAAGATATATGTTGTGAGGTATTATGTTATTTTCTTTCATATTGTCTGAAAATGTTTGGTCCAAAATGAATAAACACCCACTGTGTCATATATTGCTAAATGTTAATGCCTTGTTCCAAATATTGTTTTAATCTTAGTGCAATATAAATTTTTTGGTAAGTAAATTAAGTCAACAAATGCTTACCCCAAGTATTCAGCTGAAAGACATGAAGGAGATACAAAATTCTGATGAATGTTCTGTGATGGAGGAGAAACATGACTTTAGGTGAACTAATCGCTACCAACCAATGTTCAAGACTGACGAAGAGGCTGTGCTAGTCATATTTAATATTAACTGTCAAAAAGAAAGAAAATTACATTATCTTATTGCCCATCAATCTTGTTTTAAAATCTCAGTATCAGTGAACCAAAATAACAATAAAATCAAAAACAAGACAATCCTATCTCATTATACTGATGGATATCTACAAAAACAAAGAAATTAATCATGGCCTTTCTTTAAACATCGATCAACGTCCAATTGAATTAATGCATTTTCACATTACATTTTCATTCCACTAAAGCAGTCGGTGTCCAGGTTTTATTTTGTGATTTTATTCTAATAATACCTGAAAGCCTAACTTTCAATAAATTTGATGCTATCAATTATATTTTGGAATTAGATATCTATTGAAACTTGTGAAGCATGCTTTTTCCCATGAAAAGAAACATGCAAATCAACTCAAAAGTTATCACTTGGAGTTATTACTATCTGACGTGAGTATCAGTTGTGGGGAATGCATTGATATCAGGTTGCCTCTTAACATTTCCACTGTAGCTATTACGATGTCAGGATCCTGACACAAAGTCACGTGATAATGGCGGCCAAGACTGACTCCTATGCACTCGTGCGGAGGAGGGGACCAACTTAGCATTCTCTTAACTACATACACTGGCGACAACTATTGTCACAAGAATGACATGAAATCCCATTAGTTGGCTTTTGGCCAATCAGGATTCAGCTTACATTTTCATGAAGCCTCTCTCTGGCCTTGGAGACAAAATGGTCATTGGGCAGATTAGCTGTCAACGATATTGCATTAAAATGTCAACGATATGGTAATGATCTGTCAACGAGTGGTTCTTGTGGTCAAAAGTTTGTCAACAACTTTGTGTCTGCCAAATTTATATGAGTTGGTTTGTCAACAAATTTGTACCAAGCCTTCTAATTTGTCAACGGCTTGGTTGTTGACGATTTTGGGTGTCGATGAATTGACCTGTATTCGTTCAATTTGTGACAAATAAACATACTTGCTGACCATAAAAATTTCGAAATAGCAGAAATTTGGCATTCCTTACGATCGCTCGTTGCATTTTCAACACAACTATATTGATAAAATGTTGTAAGAGGCATCGCAAAATGGCAAAATTATAGGATATACCTGATTGAACATGTGAATCATAACAAACACAACATTTGAATAATTAATACAGTATTTTATATCTGGCGTCTAGACCTACGACAATATATCTATGACAGATATGGCTTGTAGCAATGCCAGGTATATATAACGAACATTAACTTTGGTGGGTGAAAGAGATTAGGTCGAGGACCCAGGCAGGGTAGTCTTGCAGAAGTTTTGATTTGATTGATTGTTCAACTATGAAGAACCCGTCAAGCACAACAAAGGCAGTATTCACCTTAAGTTTAAATTTGGGATAAAGTCCTTGGTTACAACTTACAAAGTTTATAAATTAAAGAATTTTCTTTTTGAACCCAGTTGTAGAAAGATCTGACCGAGTTTTGCAGTCCCGTTTTAATTGATCAGTGATGCATCTAGGGGGCTTTGGCTCGCTCAAACACTTTCTGTACAATGTCAACACTTTTGCTGTAACACAGAGATGCAGTGACAGAGCTCAAAGACAGAATTTTTTGGTGACTTGCTCGACTTGCTCTTGTTGTGTAGTAGAAATTACAGCTAATTAGTTGTAAGCTTGTGAATTACTCACTGTACGTCCAGCATTGAGTCTGCATGATTTCCTCAATTACAGCACCTAAATTGGGTCATTCCACAGAAGCAGTGCACTTAAGGCATTTCGAGTGAAAAAAAATTAAATAAAAAATGTTTGGTGGACAAACTTAAACAAATGGATAATTTTACTGGAACTGCAAACATATCACAATTTTCTTCACCAGTTGAAAATTCAACTTCTCCTGATTATATTATGTGAATATTATAAATGAGTTTCAACTTACATTCATTGAGTAGGGTGAAGATATATATAAAATGAGGTGTGGGACATGCCATTATGGCCGACTTTTACCAAAATATCAGTTATGACAGATTCCTGCAAACTTTCTTGTGTATATTTATATCTTAACATTCGTCTGCCCTTCCTGATGCCACATTCACATGATTAAAACCATATTGCATGTTATAATCACATTTGGAAGTTGAGGGATGGGGGGGGGGGGGTGGGGTAGTGCACCGTTTCTGTGGAAAAACCTAATTTTCAATTTGTGGCCTACAGAGACAAATGATGGCTAATATTTTTGCTTAGTGCTGTTCCATTTAATAAAGGGGGGGGGGAATCTGAATATCTAAAGAAAAATATGTCACTGTTAAATGTTTTTGTGTGGCATTAAATCTCTGAACCACCTTGCAGATATATGTAGGGTGGTTGTAATCTTTTGTCAATGAACCACTGGCAATACATATTGGACAAACTTTCATGTGAATCTCAAAATCAACCAGGAAAAATATGTATATATTTAGTACAGATCGAATCTTGAACAAACATTTATCTGTATTGGCAAATAGGCCTAGCAGCAAAATAATCACTAAAAATGAATCTGTCAAAGCATAATTAGTCTGGCCCTTCATGGACCCTTGTTTCTTCAGGGTCCCTGGAAACTGGAGTGACCTACTTTTATGAGATCGCTACGCATGTGCAATGTTTTGCTGACCGAACAAATTAGTTTATTCTTTACCTCACTAGATTGCTTCTTTAACAGCGTATAATATCCTAATTCCGGCGGTGTTTGTATTCTTTGAATTATAATGAACACACTTGAATTGATTATAACTGCAGACAGGTATACAGAGGAAAACATGCATGGGTTCTTAAACAATAATATTACTTTTCAAAAAAAAATAGATACCTGGTGCTGTGTGTAGAATGCTAGCAGCACTAGGCCTACAATGTAAACACTTTACATAGGGAAATCCTGCCAAAAGTGTTTTAACTGGTGCTTTCATAGTTTTGAGAGCACAGCTATTAATGGCACAATGTGAGAACCACGATATAGAAGATAAGCAAAGAATCGAAACATTCATTTTCTCGATATCAATATCAATATTTTGTCGATTCATCGATATACAGTAATTAATATGATATCTTGTATTCAAATGAAATATACGGCCAAATCTTACAATACGGCCAAATCTGGTATTCCCTTATTCCATGACACTTCAAGGGACACAGCGAACAACACCCCCTTTGCTGACCATCCTTGACCACTACAGCAGCAGATTTGATTTCTCGAAATGTCAACACAGTTTTCTTCAAGTTTATGCAAGTCCTGATTATATGATTGTGTTTTCACAGGATACTTTTGATCCTAGTCCCTTCAATTTGCGGTAAAAATAAGACGTAAACAATCGCCATTTTCTCAGACCGATATGTGTACTAGCAGAATATGATTACCCTGTCAATCGAACCAGAATATTGTCAGCAACAATTGGTGCTCTGCATTGTCAACTGTGAAATTAAATTTGTATCAAACAGTCTCTAATTTACATAATATTGTATTCCTTTTTATTGTTATTGTGGCATACGATTTAATAGTAAAAAAAAAAAAACACTTATAATAATTAAATTACTGTAATTCAATAATGATACTGAATTTAATTACTTCCTCTTGTTATTGTTCAATTATATATTTAAACTCTACATCAATACAATTGCCATATTTATACTATTATATTACTTCAACACTTTATTCCTGCCTCTATTTTCACACTTAGCCAACATTCCTGTTGCTCCATCGCAACCACTGTGCATTATTATTCTCGTTGCTGGGTCATTCCGTATCAATTCATCAAATGCCTCCAACCTGACCCCTTCAGATTTCCCTGAAAAAATTCCAGGGGGGAGATACACTTCTTCAAAGCAAAAATCCAAAATTACAGGTCTCTACTGTTAATAGCTAACAGCAGAGACCTGTAATAGTTAACTTAATAGTTAATTGTTAATAGAGTGGCACTGTTTTGCCACCTCCCATGGCAAGTCCCCGTGTGATGGGATTGGTGGCACTTTCAAACGTGATGCTGCCAGAGCCAGTCTGCAAGCCACGGTAAGAAACCACATCCTAACCCCGAAAGATCTATTCTCATGGGCAGAAACGAATCTTCCTGGAATAAAATTCATCTGGATTGATCAAGAAGATGTACATTCAATGGCTGACAAGTCCAAGACTGTCACCGACACAAAAGACAATCACTGTTTTAAGCCGGTCAATGCAACCACACTGGAGGTTTATTGAGTGTCTGGAGTTTGTGGATTTCTGGTCAGCTTTGGTAGAGATTCAGAGGCGACTGGCCATAAGGGATATCAAATATCCGACATAGTGCCTGGACAATATCTATGTGTGTATGACAACTAATGGTAGGTTAGTAGCATTCGAGATATTTCTGAGGCAGATCAGGATGTTATGATACTATTCATGCACTCCCATGGCCCAGCAAGGAGTTTTTTCTGGCCGAGAAGATAAGTGATGGGTGCCAATACAGCACATAATTTGTAAGACATAGGCTCCAAGTACCTTCACAGGTCGCTGATATATGCTCAATGAGGAATACATCAAAAGTGCAGAGATTTTCATGAAGGAAAAAAAACGGTGTCAAAATTGTGCATAATAAATCAAAGAATAAGGACAACTTAAATTGTGTTAAACGATTTATTCCGTCTTAACATTCGATTACACACTTTGAATACAGACTCAGTATTTACCACTGCTTGTTCAAAAGCTCTCAGATTCATGAATATAAAATTGCATTTTAAATCAGAGATAACTAACAGCCCTCCTCCAGTGCTAACATAAGTACTTATAAACAATACACATAAGATATCGTAATTTGCTTGTAATAAAATCTCAGCGAAAAGAAAGATCGGAATAACACGTTATCTTTTTTATATAAAAAAATGAATCAGTAAAATATCAAATGAATGCATTTACTCAAGATGATGCTCACAAACTTATTAATAGTACAAATATTAATAAATCTAAGTTTAATCAGATGATATACTTCATCCATCAAGAAATTACACTGTTTTCAGAGGCGCACTATCAGTTGAAGACTTTTCAAGTGTTTTGTAATGAATACTTAGAAATCTACAAAATGAAGGCATTGGTAAGGATAACAGCAATATATATATATATTATTTATTCGTACATATATAATAGTACACATGAAATTATATGTCAAGAAAAATGAAATTCAATTTATGGAGAGTTCAAATATCATTTGGCGAACCTCTGTTGGTTCAAGTACAGTTTCTGACAAATTGTCTCTGACATCACTCAGTTCGTAAATAACTTTGGCATCATGTCTTAGGGCCATCTTGCACTTTTCAGTACATAAGAGTTATAAATAAAATATTAGGACCATTTTTTTACAGTTCTACATTCAGAGAGACTAAAAACTAATATACATTACATGCCACTTCCATATCCATTTCCTTAAATAAAGACTTATCACGTTAACAATAAGATAATGATAACTTATAAAAATGCCACAGATGTAGCTTAACATGTTACTCTCACACAACAAATCCCCTGTTGCTTAGACCAATCACGTGAGCACAATGAAAAGGACATATTAGTGTGGACGAATAGTATCTCAATGTACAGTGATAAAACACAAGATTTCATTGATATTCCCATAGAGAACATTGCCCGTTAAGTGTTGCAATATTTCTGTCCATGCATGCAACATGCAGCAAAGATATATTGCACAAGTTTTGAAATTGATTCAAACTTTATAGGTCAGGCAATAAAGTGGTAGAGTGAAGTTGGAAAGATGCATTGAAGGCAAAGTTTATACAGTGTTATCGCTGTAGAGCATGAAGCCAAGAAATGTGGTGCCATACAAGCTGGCTCGTGATGAGGATGTTCTGCCGACAGCTTGTCGACCACCAATCTGGACAGACATTTGCTCCCCCTGACGACATCTGAGAATTGCAGACCTGCCCATGTAATCCATTCCCCCATTGTGCCAAGCGGAGGAACGGAATACAGACATCTCTCGTTGCCCATTCACCGAGACAAACAGATTCATCCTGAAGTTGGGCATGGTCACTGCCGTCAGGTGCACAAAGTACCATCCACTGGCTGGACATACTACCGCTCTGTACAGGTTGCCTGAGCGCTGTTCTATTCTCAGTCCAAAACTAGCTTCATCCAGACGTGTGAACAGGTAATCAGCCAAGCCAACACCACCATTGACTACTTCAGTATTACGGGACAAGGACCAGTATACATTCTGTGTTTTAGATAAATTGGGGGTATAGGCAAAACCCATTAGGCCAGTGGTTAACTCTCTGCGACCTTGAATAACTCCTCGATTTAGATAAGCATAAACAGTGTCACCGGCATTACAAGTTGAAAGGACTGTACGACTGAGGACATCTCCACCATTCATGCTATGATTGGTCTGTTCTCTCAACAGCTCATAAACTTTGTTGCCAACATTTATTTTAGCACGAACGATATCAGCTGGATCAACAAACACTGAGAAGGTGAACACATAGATTCCTGTTTGACTACATCTGTATGAATTACTGCTTATGTCCCAATCCTGTGGTTGGTTAAGAACTACACTTTGGAATCTGATTCTGCCGAAATTACTGAAAAAGCCACTTGGTTGGTAAACATAGAAATATCTGGGGTTGGTCATGGTGTCAGTTATACTGAAGGCCGACATAGAGGTCAACTTAAAAGCATCACTGTACAGATTGCCTCCTGAGCAAACATTAATATTTCCCTGACTAAGTGGCAAAATTGCATCATGAGACATGGTGTCAATGCCAGTTCCAGCTGTGTGGGTTCGCAAGACTGCGGGTCGGAGATTACTGTAGGGAATTATCAGAGAGTAGTCAATGGCCATGTTGGCAGGCACACCAGCGCTCAGACTGAAGTAGTAGATGCCATTTTGTGGGATTCCCAGCAAATTGGTATTTCTATTGTAATTGTTTCTGTAGTCCAACACATTGCTGTATGGGTAAACTGATTGTGGTCCTATGGATTCTGCTACTGAGTATGCAAACACTGCCAGTGAAGCTGCAAAATATACATATGCAATGATGGAACCTCTTGTTCTCAGAATCACGTAGTTGTCTTCGCGCACTTAATCAGGTTCATCCTTTGATGCAACAAACACTCTTTCCAATGCAAATATTTCACTCTGGCGTTTGAAAATGCTTTAAGTAATCCTCATGATTTGATAATTACTTGTTGCAAAAAGGCCACAGATAACTTAATAACTTAAAATGAGACTATCTTATGTGCAGTTTGAACTAATAAAATTTACTTATGCTCGGTGCCTTTCCAACTTTGGATTTTGGGGGAGTGAATGCAGAAGTTGATCAAAATTGGCTTATTGCCGGTTTTTAAATAACGGCTCTTCACAGATTGGAGATTTTCAGCAATACTGTGTTATACAGGATGGGTTTGTCACATCAATGGAGGCCTGGGTTCTTAAATTTATGGATTTCATACATGGCAAAGACGTGCAATCAAACCAAGCATAGATCTTCAAACGTAACACTATTTACACAACACCACTGTATAGCAGAACTTTAAAGCTTCAATAATTTAGCATGAATGCACAAACTTGCATATATGTATTTAGTTAGGCGCATTGCAAGCCATCGAGAAATGCCCTTACAGATTGCCTATGAATATACATAAAAGAAATTTTTATAGATGAACCCTTGACTGACATGAGCAGAAGGAGATAGGATGATGAGGTAAAGTTAAGAAGAACAGATTGCTCGAACAACGTCAGGTGTTACAGAATTCAGTGTCATGAAATCTGCTGCTGTAAAGATATTCCTGTTGCCGCTTGTGACTCTTTCCAAGTTGCGCACATTGATGTTCCTCGTCACTCCCACACAAATGATTGTGATGCCTTGTGCTTTGACTGTGTAAGCCTCAGCTTCTAGGATAGCTTGTTCTCTTGAAGCATATCCATCAGTGAATAACACAATCTTGTCAGGGTATCTTAAATCATCACGATCACCGTTGTTGTTCAGGATAAGAGTGCGTGCAGCCGACAGGGCACCTGTTGTATTTGTGCTTCCACCAGTGTAGGGGAATCCCTGTATTTGTCGGATTATATTAGCAGTGCCAAAGTAATCAGATCAAATTCGACACAAGCTGTGTCGCTTTAACGGATTACTCCCACTTGGATGTTCCCTGCTATCAATATCAGCTTTCAACCCTTAGATGACAGATGATGCGAAATTTTTAAGAAGAACATAATTTTCTGGTCTTCCAGCAACATCACTGTTTTTGATGCTTTGCGATTCATCAATGACAAACACTATCCGCCAAACACTCTGAAAAGGACATATTACTACGTTGAAAAGTCGAGTGACCAGGTATTGTATTGGGGTCACTTCTTGCCTGAACATTGCGATGTAACTTTTTCTCACAAACGTCCTCTCAGAAACTTAAGATTTAAGCAGTAGTTGAAAAAATGAGAGACAGGTAGAGACTGTACATACTTAGATGATGGTTTGTAGCAGATCATAAACTTAGCTTTGAAGTTGGCAATGCAGTTCTAGATGGCACCCCTGGTAGAAGTTCTGCTGTAAGTTGCTCATGTACACAGGTCAGAAAAAGGACACTCATGCAAACATTTACCAGCACAAGACTAAGAAAGCACCAACACCAAAAAGCCGTAAAAGCAACTAAACTAATGTGAACACCTTGACCAATGACACACAGCGGTAATATATATATAGACAGTGTAATATATAACTGATTTATACATATGCAGAGAGTGTGTTTAATGCAAGATGTACTGTGCAGTGCGCAAGTGAGTATATCCCAGGTAGAGGCAGAAATATCATCTTGAAGTTTATTGTTTTGGTTCTTAATGGAAAAGAATGTCTATCTTAAATCTTTCATTATTAAATTAGGTTTTTTCTGGATAGTGTTGCAGTTAGGTGTTTTGTGTACTTTGTAGATAGAGTTAGATTATGGTAATATCCTGTTTCCTTGTGTGTCTGATCAATCGTTCATATTGGCACAGTGCTGTGCTGTTAGAATCCTTCACAACAATGTTAAAATGGCACACATAAAAAGTGCCTACCAGCTAGCTAAAAAAATATGGGACGTATAAAGCATTTCTTCCACAGCGAGGTCAAAAGTTAAACTCTCGATCTCGGGGCGAGGGTCCATGAGGAGGATTAAGACCACCGCCGCCTGAACAAACCGTTCCGAGAATGATATTATCGAGGACATTGACGAGGCCTGTGAAGTCTTGTACATTGACGTAGTTTTTGGTCAATGGAGGTGTGACAATCATCATCATCTCGTTGATGTCAATGCTGCCAATTCCAACACCGAGGACAGTAGCGTCATGTTTGACTCGGGTCAAAAGGGATGCCAAATTGTTACGGTCCGAGGTGGTTGTGTTTCCATCAGTGATGAGAATGATGACGTCTCTCACATTAGGCCTGGCAGGGATAACTCATGAATGAGCCACAAAGTGCAAATAAACACAAAAATATCATCTTGAGAAGTTTTGAAAAGGCTATTAAAATCTTACCTGTTGCCACCATTTCCTGCTCGAAGGTCATTTGTGTAGGGATTGAAGGCACGAGATGTGAATGTCTCACCTATAAGTTGGATAAAATGCATCATTGAAAGTCATTTAAACATTGTGTATTATGCACCAAAATGAGCATATGTAAGCCTAATTTGAAAGAAACACCCACCTCCAATGTATGGAATGTTGTCTATAGCACTGGACAGTTCTTGCTTGGTGCTGTACCTCTGGAAGTTCCATACAACGTTAGCGTTGGTTCTGAAGATGCTCAAAGCAATATGCACTCTGTCTTGTCCAATATCTAACCTGTCTGTCAACATCTTGATAAAGTTTTTCATGAGATTATAGTTGTTTTGACCAGTGTGTTGGATACTTCCACAAGGAACAAAATATCGGCCTGGCAGACTGGACGAAGGTAAGGTGATTTTAGCAATGGAAATGAAGTATGGCAGCAATTTTTTTTTTTGATACTGGGTAATTTGAGGGTGCTGATTCCAAATCTGATGGGTGCCAGTTTGGCATCCTTGAGCATTTTGAGATATTCACAAAAACAGTTGCCATGGTAACAAAAAATTGCATTTTCAATATTCAGAAAATAGCTACAACTAATCAATAGCAAGGGATATACTATTGCAAATACTGAAAAGACATTTGAGGTCAAAGTTCAAGGACACTGATGGAATCATGCCAAATATGGATATTACTCCGATTTTCTGTCATTTCAAGAATAAATTATGTCACAGTATTCAACACGTGACAGAAAACCACACAGATGGCATATCATATGAAGAGTACTTTCTGATGAAACTTAGTTTTTGGTATCCATGGCAACCAAAATGCTGTTATAGCTGCCTAGTTACCAACGTATATTGCATTGAGGGAAGTGACATTTACCAGAAAAAAACAAATAACTTTCCAATATTGTAAAGTATTTAGTTCCAAATGAACATTGTTAATAGTATTATGCTAATGACTTAATACAGGGCAATGGCCTAGGTGTCCAAAGTCCAGGTCCCCAATGGAATTTTGCCAAATACGGAAATTATGCCATCTTTCTGTCAATTCAATGATATGTTACATCAAAACTTTCACCATGTAACAGAAAACGACACAAATGGCATATCATATGAAAGATTATGAGGAGTACTTTCTGATGACACTTTGTTTTTGGTATCCATGGCAATCAGAAAAGTCAAATAACTCGGTGAAGTCTGATGACATGAGTGACAAGATGTCAAACTTCAGTGAGGGAGCCAACATCCAGGATGTTTCTGAAATGCGCAGCAACACTGACGTGATGGCAAGAAGTCATGATAATGGTGCGAAGACTTCTCATCAGCCATAGATGACCACCCATGTAAGAGTTTATCTCAGAGCCAAGGTTCTCATGTCTTTCCTTCATCGAAGAAATTGCCACCAATCAAGAAAGGCAAAGAGAGTGACGAGAGTTTGGAGGAGAATGGTAAGTAAATTGATCATACCATGGTACATGCTGATAAAACATTACAGTAATGTTTTATCAGCATGTTTTTAATTGCTGACTAATTCATTACTGTTACACCTCCAGAAACAAACAAAGGCTCATACTCAGCAGTGCTGGATATCCCTCGGTCACATGCAGTATGTGATTATGTCATCAAACGTTTAGCAGAAGAGAAAATCCTTCCCAAATTGCAGTCATCAGGCAAATTCGTACCATATGAGCCAGGTCCTAAAGAAGGACAAAAGTTGATGGAGCATTGATACATCAATGCTGTCGGGTTCTTGCAGTCTCAAGCGAGCACTGGAGCTCGTGGTTGGGTCATGTTCTGGTCAGTGCATCATCCAGGAGGAGCTACGGGTGTATTAATTTCTGCTCACTATGTGGGTAGGGATATAACAGCACTTGCAACTGACCCTGAAAATAAATTACTCATCACTGGGGATGCCAGTGGTTATCTCAAAGTTTGGCACATTGCTGGGTATTGCACTTGTAGCAGAGATAGTTACTTGACTGAAATTGAACTGATCAAGCATTGTCCATTCTTAAGAATTGAGCCATCATTGAAGAAGAGTATTCAAAGTCAGTCACGACATGGCCCACCTCCATTTAAAGTAAGCTCAGACCTCACTAAGGCGCCAATGTTTCTAACATCTCTGCAAGCACACATGAAGAGCATCACCTAGCTGGACTATGTTCCTGAAACTGATGTGGTAATTTCTAGTAGCCTAGACTGCTCCATCCAAATGCATTCAGTTGTTGGGGAGTTCATTGGAATATTTGGTGTAGAAGACTCATGGTTGAATAACCCCTTTGTAGAAAGAAATGAAGAACATTATGTACCAAAACCTCCTGTGCCAGAGGGCAGTAACTTTCCTGGAATTGTCTCACTAGTGAACAAGAATCTGCCAGCTGATGTTCGCCGTGTTGCTTCAGCAACGACGCTTAAGGTTCTGTTCCGAGGCATATCTCCTCTGTACAACTCGGTGAGGAACATCATCATGATCTGGGTGCCAATGCTATGAGCACTGCAATCTAGGAGGCAGTATTTCAAGCCTATTGCCAGAAGATGTGTTGCCCACTGAGGAACATCGAAAAGGAAGTGAGGGACCAACAAAGGAACGAGAAGTGATACATGGGCATCATCTGAAGATCCCACGCAAACACAAGCCTCTTCCTGCCATTAATAAGCCTAGAATGCATGCAACGCAGGTGAGCTAAATGATGATACCTGAATTTGATCTTTTCTGATTTGTTGTACCTGGATTGCAAGAAGACTATACAGAGACACTTCGCTTTATGCATTTGTAATCACTGCACTTTGAAACATGACTTGACTGGGATTTGTATTATGACTTGTTTATTTGCTTTCAGGGTGCCGTTTACTCCAGCCTACCTTGCTACACCCTAGTTGATGTAGCCACAGAGCTCACACCACCTCCAATGATACTTGAGATGCAAGAGAGAAATCACGCGGTCCTACAGAAACACCATCAACACCGTGGAGACGACAAAACATTTGGCATCAAAGCTAAGGCCATGACTCGTCTCCAATACAAAACCGCTTGATCACGCTGTGCTTGAGAAAATTGCAGGGAGGACAACACCCTGAGTTTTGATAGCATCTGTAGCAAACCATCCATGTATCAGTACACAATCTTTAAGTGCAAAGAAGACTTAAGCCAGACTCACACTTGAATTTCAGTATATTTATAATATAATATTTCTTTCTCTTTAGTTAGGGCTAGTAAATCAGTCCGCTATGGGCAAAGCTAAATTGCGTACGAGTGACCGGCAAGCTGTCAACAAAGATGGCCACCGCATCAAGTGGGCCAGACCAACTCAGACCAACTTAAGTTTGTGAAGTTTTCGATGAGCCTGTTACTCTATATTTGTGAATCTCTTGTGAATCTCAGTTACATGTACGTTCAAGTTTTGTTTTACACATGTAAAAACTTTTTGTTTTGTTGCATTCGGATAACAATCACAAGGGAACGTGATATGATCACAAAGGAATGCGAAAACTTTGTGAGAGAATGGGATAATAAATTATTCTTCCAGACATATCCTCATATAGTGGCTTTATACTAACTCCCTCTATTTTTAGTCTATCATGAAAGAAATGACTTGACTTATGTATGTATATGCTGAACAAAGTTTTCCTCTGGTTTGGGCATAAGATTGAGATTTAACTGAAACTTATCTTGTGTCATTCAGCATTTTAATATAATAAAATTTCTGGTACTTAAGTGTTGTTATAGTAGTTTCTGTCAAAGTTGTAGTTTTAGGAAATGCTGTAGCTGGTAAAACTGAAGGACCTGCAAAAAGTAAGTTAAGTTCGATAAGTAGATTATAATGTCCTGCACCCTAAAACAATCCTGCCCTAAAAGCAACAAAAAGGACCTGTGATATTGCCCGACTAAAACATCATCTGCAAACTGGCAAAAAAAGTCAATCTATACACCACACAACAAGATGGCATCATTGCAAAAATTAATAACACCACACAGCAACCAAAACTTAGGACCTATAAACTTTTTAAAAATGACTATAGGTTAGAACCCTATCTACTAATAAACCTAAATAGGAAGGCTTATAATTAGATAGCTAGATTCAGAACCAGCTCACACAGTCTTCGTATCGAAACTGTAACGTAAATGAAGTAGAAGACGAAATACACTGTCTTTTAACGTGTTCCAGCAATTCATTATTTAGACAGAACTTAAATGAAATAGCCAGGAAATATATTAATAACTTTGACACATTACATAAAATAGGAAATTTAACAGGGATAATGACCTTAAGGAATCTGAGCTGCTGAAAGTCCTAGGTAGATTTATTTTGAATGCCGATTTCTAAGTATGCAATCATCCCTCTCCTAGGGTTGCACAGTCAAATCCTGAATCTTCAATACATAATCCTGTATTGTATAATGTAAATCTACCTATATCTACTTACATGTATAAATGTGTATGTAAAACAAGATTATATAGTAAATAAAATTGCTCATATGATGTTAACTATAATCATCTATTTAAATAACTTTCACTTAGTGACTGGAACCATTGCTACATTTTTTTTCTCTTCTTTTTATGACATCTTTTAATGACATCTTTTATTTTTTAATGTACAGTGTACTCATGTTTTGCAAAAGTCTTTGTTGAATTTGAATGTATTGATGTTTGCGACAAATATGTCATCTTTGATATAATACTGTCAACAAATATTATATATATATATATATATATATATAAAATTCTAAAGCTCATTTGGGGATATATTGGTTAATAATGAATTAACTCATTGAAAATGGGAAGTTATTAAAAATAGCATGTTATTTTAGCAATCTTGTTTACCATCGTAACCGGTAGAAATTAACTCAATTGTAACATCCTGTATTGTCAGAAATTAACCAAATTGTAACAAATTATGGTTAGGGGTCTGGTTTATACCATCTTGTATGACTCATGACCCGTAGGTTATTCGATTGAACCGGTTTCATTCCTTTATTGTGCGATTAATTGCTTAATCAAATAATTAAATCAATTCATTTGATTTTGTAAAATCAAAGAACATCAAAGACAAAGGTCACAACAGCTAGAAAGTACATAGTATACTACTGCAGTTGATAGTGCATATAGTTCCTTCAGTTGCCAGCTTAAAGTTTTCTTACTTATGAAGGCATGAATATAATTTCATGCAAAAATAAACTTTTAAGATTTGTATTTATTTATATTTATACTTTATCTATTAAAATACCCATTAAATACGAATCTTAAAGGTTCAGTTTGTATGGAATTTCACCCAGCACCTTTAAGGCATGTTCTTTAACACCGTTATGTGTTATAGTTTAACTGCTGAATTTCATGTATTCCGTACGAAGCATTGTCATAGCCAAATAACTATTATTTTTGGTGTAAATTATTCAAGGGAACATGCTTTTGTATTGATAATTATGATTAAATGGCAGGAAATGGATATACAATACCTTTGATGCTCATTTGGCTTTAATCTGAACAGGATGGATTGCTGTTGATATATTCATACTTATCCGAATGCTATTAACAAATGGAGAAATTCATGATTTTAAAAATTAGAACTTCTTGGACTCTAATTGCCATTGCATAACATGCTATATAGACCTAGTCGTGATTGTTCAGTTTGATCACATAAAAGCACTCAGCCAATAAATTAGTCATCTTGTGGAAAACTTGGGTTATGTAATTGGTCTGTAGCTGAAAATGTCTCCGAAAACTGGGTACTACTTACTTCCAACACTCAGTGTCCGAGTTTTGCTTCAAAGACAAAATAATAAAAATGTAGTTTAAATTTTTCCAAAATTTTGTTAAAAAATAGGTGACTATCAGGAGGCACCACAAGGCCAGATAGAGTATTACTGTATGCATATTTTGTTAGGCTCAGTGCATTAGTATTAGTAGTTCTGCTCGGGAAACGCAAGACTTATTGTTACGCCACCCTCCTGTCTGTCCTCCGGACCCCAAACAATTTTAATGATGTATGTGGGATTCATTGAGGGTTTTGCTGCAGTGCAGCTTATATCTTAAAAACCAAATATTGGCAGTAGAATTGCAAGGACATACCTGAAGTTGTGGGAGTGGACTGAGTGTTGCTTGTGGAGCAATTATTAATCTTGGCATACTGGGTGGTGCCCTGGGAAGAGATGATATTCCTGAAGTCAAAGGTGGATTCTCTATGCCAACGGCAAATGTTAGGGTTTATATTGCTGTCAAGGTCAAATCCTACACATGCTGGCTTAATAGTGCAATAGGCCTGGCACTCCAAAGGGGTATCGTTGGGAGAAGGAATCTAAATTGCCGAGGCAGAGCTGGTATCGCTTGTAACTGTGTAGGTGGTTAAGCAGCTTTCTTAAAAAAAAAAAAAGCGTTGTATTTTAACAAATTGTCTTTGTGGTTTTCATAATACCTACATATGGTTAATCAGTTCAGAAGTTTCAATATCAGAGTGACATTTGTATATTATCATCATCATTATTATTATTTGAAGATATTTCAAAAGGGTCTTCTGAGAATAGAATGCGCTTCCTCATGATAAACCACATTCATGAATATGTTCCCTCACCGGGAATGCGTTCCCATGTTATAACTTTTTGTTGCAACCGGATAACTTTGCGGTCAACTATGGTAACTACCCATTAGAGTGAGTTTTTTTCATGAGGGAACAGAAGAAGAGATTATGATACAATCACAAGGTAATGCAAAAACTTCGTGAGAGAAAGGGATAATAAATAATTCTCCCTGAAATATCCTCTTTTAACTTCATACTAACTCCCTCTATTTTTAGTGTGTCATAAATGAAAGAAATGACTTGACATACGTATGTATATGCTGAATAAAGTTTTTCCTCTGGTTTGGACATAAGATTGAGATTTAACTGAAACTTATCTTGTGTCATTCAGCATTTTAATGACGAAGTCACACAATTTCTGGTACTTACGTGTTGTTATAGTAGTTTCAAAAAGGACCTATGATATTGCTCAACTAAAACATCATCTGCAAACTGGCAAAGGTCAATCTATACACCACACAACAAGATGGCATCATTGCAAAAATTAATAACACCACACAGCAACCAAAACTTAGGACCTATAAACTTTTTAAAAATGACTATAGGTTAGAACCCTATCTACTAATAAAACCTAAATAGGAAGGCTTATAATTAGATAGCTAGATTCAGAACCAGCTCACACAGTCTTCGTATCGAAACTGTAACGTAAATGAAGTCGAAGACGAAATACACTGTCTTTTAACGTGTTCCAGCAATTCATTTTTTAGGCAGAACTAAAATGAAATAGCCAGTAAATACATTGATAACTTCTATTAATACAATTCCCAACATTTTCCACAACTTATCAACAACTAACGGACTTGTTTTGAGCGCCATTGTGCTTAATCACGCATGCGCGACGTGATTACATTTAAACAACATACAAATATTAGGCTGACATAACACTAAAGATCTCTGATGTTAGGCTCTCGCTGTTTTCAACATCAAAAGGCAGAGGGGGGGGGGGGGGGGGGGTCTAGCAACATTTCTTGGGTTTAGTGCAGTATAGCGGACAAAAATTTATGACCATATTTAGTATAAAATATTTCATTATTTTGAGCAACACTCACCAAGATTTAGAAGGTCTTGTCCAACAAGAATACAATTGTGTAGCATAAGGGGGTTTGGGGGCAGTAGCCCTCAAGAAAAAAATTAAAATAAACATCGTTCTTGCCGTGACAATGAAAATTGCCATCATTTCTTTTGACGTCATACACTGAATTCAAGCTTTTAACAACATAAGCTTGGCAACACAAATCTGGGTCCGCAATACTGCACTTTTTCCCATTTCTTAACAAGTCCCTCCCCTCTCCCCCCGGTCATAGGCCTATTTACCAATTGCCAAGTTCTGGAACAATAAATACTTGCATTGCCATAGACCATACATTAGTGACACTCTGCCAGTCTCCAGAAGAAAAGTTGAACCTAAGTGTGCTTTCTTTTGGCCTTTGGATGCTAATTTCAATTCCTCACTTGACAACTCAGATGACACCATCCCACTTGCAGCTACTTGCCATTTACAATATATATTATTAAATAAAAATAACAATATACATTATTAAAAAAATAAAAAAAATAATCAAATAAAGGGAATTGAGCTAATTTAATTGTTGGCAGGCATAACAATTGAATTGCTAGATTTTCTTTTAATCAAAAGGTGGCCTTACTTAGCAACTACAGTGTGCTATGTATTCTGCATCATTACAAAATAGCCACAATGATGACAAGATAGTTAACAAGAAAAGCTCATTTTAAAAAAGAGACCTGTATCAGAATTGGTTAACGAAGTCTAGACATGCAAAAATAAAAAAGATTTGATCCATTTTGTACAGACATAAGGGTATTAGTTGCGGTTAACAGATACTGACAAGGTATCATGTCAAAATATTACAATCAATTAGTAAAGTTCATATAAATTTATGTCTTTGTCTTTATTGGCGAACGTGCTATAAAATGTACTTTTTCATAGATCCTCGCTACTCTTGCCTAGCTACCCAGTGAGTGTAGCATTTTTGAAAAACAAAACAAGTCCGTTAGTTGTTGATAAGTTGTGGAAAATGTTGGGAATTGTATTAATACGATATATCAGCTATTACAATGTAGTCGAGCCATGACTAAAGGTATGTCGAATTTAAGGATCAATCGTTTTATTGTGGGAGGGGACAGTGTAAGCACCAGCCTCGATATACATGCGATTACAAATTATTACTATATGAAGGACTGTGACTCCGATGTGTCATCGAAGCACATCGCCAGCAACGTTTGGGGCTTCCTTTATTCAAACATTGTCAGATCGTTGCCCAAAACTGTGACCGTCACTCTCCAGTGAAGTGTTGCTCAAAAGAAATAGTAAAAATAGCCCCCCCCCCCCCTAAAAAAAATGGTCCGTAGTCTCATAAAAGTTCTCAAAAATAAATCCAAATCCAGAGCTAGACCAACATGACTAATGTTTCAAAGTAATTGACTACTCTGCCTACAACAAATGTCTTCAGTTAGTATAATCTAGGTATGTGTTTGATATAAAAGGGGAAAACATTGAACACATGAGGCTGGGAATGATGACCTTGAAAAACAAGAGAAGGAGAAACAAATCATTTTATATGCCTGCTCTAAAGATAATCGGGTAGTCCATCAAACCAGTTAATTCATCATTGTTCATAACAGCTAGGCACATGCCGAATTGACTCACAGCCTTGTTTAATGAAGTATCTGGATCTGAACCAATCCGGTGCATGTGCTTTCATCAAGTGGTTGCAAGTGACAAGAGATTCTAGTGGAACCTCAGTGAAAAATTTTACAAAGGGTCGTAACAATTAATGTCTGATATATGTCGGACAACATAGCATCAAAAGTCCAGCACATCCAAACTGTGGACACCCATTGAATGAAGTGACTCCTTTCATGCATGATTGACCAGGCAGCCAGCCAGTAATCTGCACTTGTTAAACAATGCCACGTCAGTTTTCAGAGCGTGACAATTAGTGAAGTGCACTGAGCTAATACCACTTGGGCAGCACCGGACCACGAGTTCCCCACTTTCAATAGACAATAATGCCCAATATTCAGAAAGTGATATAAATCCAAGTCTTTTGATACCCAGCTGACGTGACACGTAAGTTCAATGTCGGTCGGAAGTTTGTAGACTATTCTTGGTTTATGTGAATATAAATATGACAAATACTATGCTGCAGGGCGCAAGAATCGCTGAACAGTGGGTTGGACTCAGACCTCATCGAAATCCACTAAGATTGGAAAATATTACAATGAAGAATGAAAAACAACAAATGGTTGAGTATTATCTTATTTAAGTTGGACCAGGGTTAAGGCTAGGGGTAGGAACTTACGCTGCAGCTCAATGAGACCAACTGTATTAGAGAGCAGATATATTTCTAAATGAGACTGAACTTGCTTTGTGAATCAAGAAAATAATGCTTGTATTTTTTAACTTCTTTTTTTCCAAAAAAATTGAAATTTTGAACTTAAAATATTCTATATTATAATTCTAACTTCAGGTGGTACACAATTATGGAGCTTGGAAGAAAAGGAGGGAGTGAGCTTGGATTGGGGAACAGCCGGAAATGTCATGAGGCTGGTCCAAGAAGCATTGGGCCTCCCTGTGACAACTGTACCCAGAAAATTATAGCATCAATAATAAGCTATAGAAAAAAGTTCACATTTATTTTCTTAAAAATTCTAGTACACATTTTTCTAACATTATAAACACTACATTTCATGCCATTTATCTCAATGTCTTCATTTATGTTTACTAAATACTACACAACATTAAGATACACATTCCTTGTCACTTTTTAATTTCATAACACACAACACATATTTTGAGATCTTGACAATAACAACTACATGCAAAGACAAGAATAAATCAGATACATAGATTGTTAAGCTCTGCACAACTGTATAAAATATAGATGATTTAAAAATACGAAAACGTATCAAAATAGTTTTAAACATTTCTAATGTTGAAAAGATTAGTTCAGAATTTGAAGGATGCTATTGTCTAGGTTGGGCTGTAATCCAGATCCCTGCAGCAACCCTATAGCCAATGGGATCCATTTTCAGAGGAATCTGAAGTAAAAAATTGTGTTACAAAAAAAAAAATACAGTACTACACACAAGTATATTCATTATTTTTAAAGCAGTATGTAAATTAATGAGCAAAAGATACATTATAAATCCCCAAAAATTCAGAACACTGCACATGCTCAAGTGGTCTACCCCCAATAACATGCTACGACTGTTGGCTCGATGTCTGCCTGACGTCACCCACATCGAGCCAACTCCTAGACGATGTGACATGCTATCTTGGATGTAGTAATCCTGCTCCCCCCCCCCATGCATAACAATTAATATAAACTTGCTGGATATTCTATAATAACAGAAAGTATCTAATGGAGTTAGCAGTATAATTAACAAAATACCTGTGTTCTATCGCAAGGCACCAGCTTGAGTCTTCTGACAGCGTGAGCGACACCAATCTTGGCTTCTAACAATGCGAGTCTCATTCCGATGCAGTTGCGAGGACCATAGCCAAAGGGCATCCAATCAAAAGCACCTCGCTTTGCTATCTCTTCTGGGGTGAATCTGTGGTATGAATAAAGAGATGTACGAGTGCATCAATTTTTCATGATATTAAATTATTCACACAGCCTTATGACTCTCAATTATTTCTTTATACAGAACATTTCAGAGTCGTCCTAAAATTTTGTAGAAATGAGATTAGAATCCTTTCATTACCAAATCATATAATTGACCTATACATTAAGACTTTATTTTGTGTAGGCCTATTCTACAATTGCTCTGTTCAGCATAAATATGGCACACATCTTCATCAATGTGTAGCCCAAGCCCATCAGCTGCAATGCCAGCTAGAACCACAAATCCATGTATTGAAGGATTGTGTTACTTTGTTGATCAAAATCTTAAACTCAACTGCTAACCCAGAAGGCATACAAGATCTGGTCAGTGTCAGACCAACACAGGCCGACGTGGAATTATCTGGGAAGCTAGACTGCTTAATAATGTACGAGCGACTGCGAGCAGTCTACCAAAAGTGAAAAGCAATTATTGGTGACTTTAATATCGCTGCGCACATTCAAATGCATTACCGGCCGCACAAAATAGTCCAATGTTAACCGCTCTAGATCGCTAATTTCGGCGGATTTGTATTCGTTGTATAATATTGAACAAGTTTGAATCGAGGATTATAGGTCAAAACTGCCTGGGTTAGTTGTGTGAGAGCATTGGTGAGTTGCTCAAAATGAGCTTCAAGGGAACCTCGGGACACGTGGGTCCGGGGCTGAGTCAGCTGGGAAGCCACACCATAAGGATAATATTAATCTATGCTTACCGTTCAGGCCTAAACTCCTCAGGCTCTTTCCACCTCTTTTCATCGTGGTGCATACTGGCAATAGGGACTGCAATAAGGTCTCCCTTTTTGAAGTCAATACCTTTGATAGTCACATCTTGTGTGCATTCACGGTCCACCCTGGAATAATAAGAATAGCCAAATCAGAAAATACTATCAACATACATAGGATGCGCTTTTGTTAAGTTACTTTACAGATTTATTTGGACTGTCCAAGCATGCATACAACATTTTGAAAGTCCGGTTATGACATAACTGTCCAAGAGCGAATTCATTGTCGATCTTTTACACCAGACCCATATGACGAAACCCAGTTACGATAATGACTTTGTGACAGTTCCAAACTATTGTTTGTAAATGGGTCCATTGACTAAATTGTGGACCCAATTATAAAGGCCCATTTTTGACACTTTTAGCTCATTGTTGGCCCAGATTCAGTACTGTCAGTAAGAGAAAAAAAATCTTACAGTGCTCCAGGTGGATATAAACGAAGTGTTTCTTTGATGCACATTTCCAAATAAGGCAACTGCATTACATCATCATAACTGATGTTATCCTGCAAAGTTATCATACCAGAGTAAGAAAAATGAAACAGATCCTCTTTTACAGTAACCAACATACTCTTGTTCTTCTCAAAATAAGACGTATTGTTCCAAAATTATTTCCGTATTGGTTGTGTTAGGCCACGGTTTTTTGATCTTTCGTTTCTCGACACCGCCTGCCAAACTTTTGCAGTGCCACTCTATATAAATAAATCAACAATTGTCTGGGCAAATATGTGCATTGCATCTCAAAGTATCACATCACCTGTGTAAATCTTGTGGTGCATACAATAAGATCATAAGTTACCTTATTTCCAACAACATCTATTATTTCTTGGTACACTTTCTGCTGGATATCCTGATGTATAGCCAGACGATAGAGCAGGAATGCCATGGTCAGGGCAGTTGTGTCAAAACCAGCCATGAAAAATAGCACTCCTTGGGCCATGATTTCAATGTCAGTCATCCCTGAAAAATAAGCCATGTTAATTAAATATTATATATCATTTGTGAGGTATGTTTCATTTTAGTGATAACAGACTTAGATATTCTCTTGACAGTTCATCCTCTCAAAACCATGTATTCCTAATTTTACCATCAACCACTAAAGTCAGGTCTTCTCACAACTACGTCTGCAGTGCGAGTATATTATTTCCAAAAGTATGTGTCAAATTTCTGGAGATTTTTGATAAACAATATGCTCAGTAAGTGGGAATGCAAATCTGCTTACTAATACATTGCCAATTTCATAACTGTTACCTTTCTTGTTCTCAGAATTGTCAAAGGTGGCACCAAACTCTTTGAGCTCTTGTTGGTCTGTGGCATCAACACTCTCATTGTGAGCATTTATCATGAGTTGGATGAAGTCTGTTCGCCCACCTGTGTTTTTATTGGCCTTTCTTTCTTGTATGGCCTCTGTTGTGACCTGAATAAATAAATAAAGATCAGTGAAAAATATATTTGGTAATATAGTGGAAATGCAAAACTTTGTTTATGTCTGCAGGCTATTCAGTACATTTTGGCATACATTACCAATTCAAATTGCACATTTGCAGGTATGTAGTTACTTCAGTCAAAAGTTGTCAGTAAGCCGGGTGGGCGGATGGCACACTTCGTTTCAAGAGCATAATTCCAATACTATTGTATGACATTGATATCATTTGGTATTAATTTAGTCTTTATGGCCTAGTTGTGCCTTTTGATAGTCTCATTGACATGTCTCAGCTATGTTTTTCGAAATTGGGGAAAAATTAGAAAATTTAATTTTGTTTCGTTTCCGGAGCAGGCAGAACTCAGTTGTAGTTGTGCCTTTGGAGGAATTATAGCAGTGAGGGAAAAATGTAAAAACCTCCATATCTCAACTACTATAATACCTACACACATGTTATATAGCTGTAAAGCTTTCTAAATTGTTGCGCTTTCACTTTCAAAAGTTCATTTAGACCTTGGAAGAAACATACATATATATGTATGTTAATTCCAAGTTTAGACATTTATAACACGCATGTTTTGTAATAATGGAAAATATTAAAATATTGTGTTGTTTGCTGCATTCCCTCAACCCAGGTACTCTATGTTTACAATGATATCCATAAAACTTTGGAAAATTGAATTGTATATGAGTAAGTTTAAAAAATTTGAAATCTTTGTAATTATATTCTTGGTATTATGAGGGAAAATGTGGAAAATTCATGTTTTCCATATCGCTCCATCTCAACTACTATTATGCCTATATGCATGCAATTTAGCTTTTGAAATGTCTAAATCATAGTACCTTCATCTTCAAAAAATCAATTTGACATATAATTATATAATGTCTTACTTTTTCATAATAATGGAAAATGTGGGAAAAACCTAAAAATTGTCTTTTTTTCTACATTCCCATACATTAAAATTCGATAGGCCCTATAAAGTGTGTACGTTATAAAATTTGATAACTTTATTGTCATACTCTTTGTATATAATACATTCAATGCATACTTACCAGAACAAAACTCTACCTAGATATTTGTCAGGAAAAATGTTGATGATGCCCTTTTGCCTACTGTCTGTATGCAATTCACTTATTAATTTATAAGTAATGGTGCATTCCAAAGTTGTTTTGCAATATATTTCTCATTTTGGGTTACCATAACAGCAGCCTATGTTTTTTTTTGCGTACTGTAAGTCACTTGACAACATTTGTACATACCTTGCGGAAAAACTCGATAGTTTCTTTAGCAAGGAGTCCCGATGAAAACTTCTTTACAATTGGTAAAAGGAATGGAAAAAAAACTGAAAAAGAAACCATGACATTACATTCACTCAAGTTCCAGTGAATTGCAGTAAAAATAACTCAAGCCAAATTAATTTACTTTGAAACTAAACACTGGAGGACATCATGTGAATCCAGGACTCCCATTGGCTGAGGGATTGCTATAATTAATGGGAGTCCTGGATTTACATGACATCCTGCGGGTTTCAGCCCCATTCAAACTGTCACAAGTAAAATTGCCAAGTGAGCACGGACATCTGAGACAGCCTATAGCCTATATGTGCTCACTCGTGCTCCCTCGTGCCTCTTAATCACGTGTAAATTATTTCGTTCGAGGGGCATCCGTCGAACGCTTGGCAGACGTCTGTCGGCCACTTGGTGAGTGGTCCACGCATAAGGAGGTGTGGGCTACAGATGGGCATGGATGAGCACAAAGCCAGCGCGGGCTGTCAATAGCAGAACGACGGGAGGGCAACAGAGGTCAGCCAATGTTTCCCGAGCGTTCCACGAGCTGTACAACAGTGGATGGCGAGTATACACGAATGGACAGCCTCCACTGTGTACCAAAGAGTGGCCGCGAATGGCCATGTACATCCGTAGATTGCTCGCCAAACACTAGCCAGCCACTCGTCGGTGAGTGAATTACGTATGAACAAGGATAAGCAAGAGTAAAATTTCGTCCTCGGCGCTCACTTGCCATGCCCACTCGTGACAGTGAGAACACCTCTTTAGTTTCCAAGTCTATGAAATTGGCTTACATAAGTCATAAAGCTATACTTGGCATTCAATGCCATTCATTGTCATTTGTTCAAATTTGCAGTGCAAGATATATGAATGTAGTTTTAATATCTAAATAACACAATTAGCAATATGATAACAAGTGCATTGGTATCAACACATAGACTTATTCTATTTGATAATATTGAATCAGATAAGTTTGGTGCGTCTTGCTCAAGATAACGTGATAAACCAATGACTCAATGAGTCACCTGACTGAAATCATTGATTCAGGTCATAGATACTATGTAAATGTTGATGTATTATGAAATCCTGTATTAAGACCACCTCGTCATAATGACCATTTAGAAACTGCTTTTGCAAACATTTTTGTCGTAATTAAGACAAATCATTTTAAGGAAACCTATTCTATGTGTGATCAAATTGCTCAGCCTCTTGAGGGTTAAACAAACGTTCGACCCTTAATCCAGCTACTGGGATGTTAGTCAAAGCAACTTAATTAGACCTTTCGAATTTTTTGCCTTTTCCACTGACACAGGATTATATTGTTCGGTTTTTTCAGTTGACAGAATAGTTCTTTCACTGGAATGGGAAGCTACACTGGAAACATTTATGAGTAACAGTTAACCATTTGACCGGGTGCCAGATAGCATACCAAATCGGGACAACTTCAATATATGATGTATTGAAACGACGCTGACCCAATTTGGAATGCTGTCTGGGGTGGTGCTGGTGGTGGATTAGGGCTTTACGTCCTGTATTTCTGCGCCTGATGGGCTAATTAGGACAGGTAGGGACCATGGCAATGAGACGAAGGATGAAACAGCCATCCAACATAGGTTCGACCGGGAATTGAACCCGGGACCCAGTAGTTGGAAACCCAGCGTGCTACCACTGAGCTAGGCCCCCACCCCATGCTGTCTGGTGTCTGACTCCGATAGAAATTTTGAATGATATTATTACCTACAAGAATGAACAGAGGACTGTGTAGATTTATGTTAAATGCCATTTTGCCCATTTTGACAAATTCATTATCCGGATCTTTTTGGCTGTTCACCTCAATGCCAAACGCTGTGGTTCCGATCACATCCATTGTGTAACACCCTGACAGTCTGGAAAATAAATTTGTCATAAGATATGATGTTAGAGGTTTTTCAATGTGAACAGAAATGAATGGTGGTAATATGATTAAACAAAAAAAGAGAAGTATTTTAGCTTAGTTTTGACAGTAAATACATGTACATAAATAATACTAGCTTGGCACTAATGATTTAAATCTCCCTTCAAAAGCATATAAACTGATAAATGAGTAGATATAGTTTGAATCTTGCAAATCAAACTCCAAAAACATTCCCGAATGATTAGAAAAATATTATTTACTACAGTGGCAGTAACAGATTTGAAACTAAAAATTGGACAGTAAAGTTTATGCAAGTACAACTTCTCTTCTACATATCTCAAATTATACTGTAGCTAATATACATTACATAATAAAAAATCCATGTAAATGATTGGAATGGATTCGAAATTAATATTGTGATCAGATTGGGACAGAATGACAATAGTATTAATATATTTCTACAAACTAATTAGTGAAAATTACTTCGAATTTACTTTCACTCACTCTTTTGTGTCAAATTCATTTGCCTTGTTCACTGTGGACAGGATGTTGTCTGTGAAATCCTTGGCACATCTGTTGATCTGTCCAACCATCTTAAACAGAATAATAGGAAAATATTTCCAAAATCATAATCTCATCATGACATCTGCCACTGGATGGTGGTTAAAATAAATTGATTAAAGCATAGGACAGCATACTTGTTTTCGGCAATTCTAAAATTATATGTATTTATTATAGTAGATCAGAAATATAACAGAAGTGTAATTATCATTTAGAAAATTGGGGTTTCATTCTGGAAGAGGTAATACCATATCAGGAAGCAACAAAATAAAATAAAATCCCAATGTTGAACGAAGGTCATTGTTTTTTCAATTAAGTACAAGTATCGCTACTAATATCTTACAGCTTTGAGTTTTCCAGACGTAAATGTTGGTGTCAAGAGATTGCGGACCCTCTTCCAATTCTCACCGGTCATTCCTGTCAAGAAATTGTCGACGAGGTCTGTGCCATCTTTGGGTGTTTGCTATATACGAAAACCAAAATTTAATCAAGTTATGAAAAGATTAATCACATATCATTGAAAAACAATATTGGATGGCAGATTCCATTTTATGCACTTACTCTTCTATTAGGAAAACACCAAAAATTCCTGACAAAGACCTCTGACAAAATTTCATCATCGCTAATTATAAATATTGGTTGTCTTCCAAGAAAAGTTCTGGAAATAAAATTTTAAGTTTAATACGGTGAAGCCTAAACAATCAAACATCACCGAACATTGTGGTTCAACTGATTTTGCTGAACTTAATCATCATTTCTCTGAACTAAAATCTCATCATTACTGGTCATATAAGCCGACCAAGCTTCAGACCCAGTAGCATTGAGCATTCGGACATTAAATTTGATACTTTGAGCTTCGTTTTATTGTCAAAAGAGCAAGATTTTTATTAAAGTAGTGCCCCTTCCGGGAAAGGAACAGCATTAGATCGGGGGAAGGTATGGATGCTTTTGAATTTTTGAGAGCAACTGCAAATGGACTTTCTTATTGTGTTACACTTAGCTCAGTGGTAGCACGCTGGGCTTCCACCACTAGGTCCTGGGTTCAATTCCCAGTCGAGCCTATGTTGGATGGCTGTTTCATCCTTCGTCTCATTGCCATGGTCCCTACCTGTCCTAATTAGCCGGTGCAGAAATACAGGACGTAAAGCACTAATCCACCACCACCATTGTGTTACACTTTACATAGAAAATGATGTACATACCCATAGATACTTCCAAATTCTTTGTACCTCCTTCTGTCTGAATCAATTATACCCTAATTAAAAATAAAACAGCAGATTCACAATAAACTGAATTGACTGGATAATACATCTATTTCCCCATGTCAGAGATTACATTTATTCTGTAAAGATGTATATTACCTCAGTAAAGATAGGGCCAGCAGTTCCAATAAGGGGATACGGTTTTGGACCTGGGATTCCAATCTTTGTAAACCTGTCAAAATTCCATGTCAGCCAGCTGAAAGTAATTATGATAAAATTTGAAATGAATTCAACAGCATGTAGTAAGGCTACTGGCCCAGTAGGTAAGGTAAATGCTAGATGCTTCAATGGTCCCGGGTTCTATACCTGGCTCAGGTTCGCAGTCTCAATCAGCATTCATACATACAGTATGTACAGCATTTGAAAGTCCTGTCAGTTAGACACTGTTTTAAACGCTTCAGGTAGATTGGTATAGAATTTGCTAACTACCTACAGACTGCTAATATAAATGAATAGTCAGGCCCAAATGTTTACATAGGCCTACCTACGTAGATCTTTTCTTTTTTTTAAATAATTTATCACTTGTCATTTTGTTTGCGTTGATGTTTTCTTCACAATCTCATTTATGACATGCTGGTCGAGTATATGTCCTTCTTCTTTTTTTTTTTTTGGGCCCCGCCAATAACTGCATTCACCCTGCGCCATATCATCTCATCATTACATCACCCTCAAGTGTTTAGGTCTATAAATTGACTCATTTACGAACAACGATATAGGATGAGGCAACACCGAAGAACCTCGCCATTTAGACCAGACTCAGACTTCATTTATTCGCCAAAGCAAAATATAAATAATCATTAAAAATGAAATAAAAAAACAGCTGGAGACCCTCCAAAGGCTAGGAACCAGCCACCAGTAACATTTTACTCTGTAATTAACTGATTATTACATACATAGAAAATATATAAATATACAAAGAAATAAGCAATTCTAGAATAAAGAAGAAGAAAAAAGTAAGTACAGTTACAATAAAATAATTTTTGATTGGAATGGCTCACACAGATGCCACTTTAAATGTGTTTTTTTTTTATAGTGAGGCAATATGGGAAGACGATGGTTTGATTTTATTGTTCATTAATATCTCTTCATTAAATGTCATTAATATTTCTTAATTTTATGTAATATTATTTTCAATTACTATGTTATCAATAATGTTGTAAGCAGCAAGAGCTTATCAATAGCCTTAATAGGCAATGAGTTGGTTATGATCGAAGCTTATCAATGACCTCTGCTGATAAGATATATATATATAAACATGACTAAGCCAATTTACCAAAAAAAGATCCTTGATAGATTGATGATAAATATTGAAAAGACCTGCAATGTTTGTTTATGATATGATAAAGACAAATGGCTATATAATTTGATTCATAATTATTTACATATTGACGTATCCCATTCCTCAGGTATAAAAAGCTTCCCAGGTAATCTAGGTCATGATGACCTATATCTTTGCTTCAACCGGCTTTTCTGTTTAGTACAGGAACTGCAGTTCTTTGACAATATTATGAATAAGACAACCCAAATTAACACTATTGAAATGTGTTTGCTATATCATTGAATTGAATGGCAATTTCGTAATATATTGAGATTGATTTCACAGAATATTACCAAAATAATACAATAATAATATAAACCAACTTACATATAACATGCAACTCCCAATGCTATGAAAATAAGCAGCCAATTAGGTATTTCAATTAATCCTAGAATGTTCATGTTCATACATGAATGAGCAGAACAAATATAATTCTACAAAGCAAATCCCTGCATTGATATATATATATAGCTCTGGCGAATGCCAAAACTGACTGGGGAATATTAGGTGGAGCCAATGGATGTGTTTTATTTATTGACTGAATCCAATAGCAGAGGAAACCATGTCGCCCCTAGTGGAAAATGAACATCATAGACTTTGCCTTATGCGTCATACCTTATATGGTATGGAAAGCACGTCTCAGTGTTAGTCTAAACTGTAGGCCTACTGGTTGTTTTCAAGAAATAATTAATTCAATTACTATATAAATATATTCTTTATTGTCAGGCATTCATTATTGGTCAATCAGACTGATTCAGACAATTAAGCTCAATTAATTATAATTAGGTATACATATCTTTTACCACAAGCACTTGAATTATATGTCATAATATACCCATACATACGTGTTGAATTAAATTAAATTTACCCAAATAAGATTTAACAATGAAGTTATGAAATATGATTTTATTATAGTTTCTATTTTAGCATAGAAGCTTGAATGCTTTTTTCCAGGTCACTTTGTCCCAGATTTTCTTTTTATGCGTGAGACAGCCGTACTACACAGATCAACTCGGTTGTGTGTCCCAGATTTCTGTTTAGATTCTGAGTCATCACCTATTATAGTCATTTACACATACATTTCTAAAATGGGGTAAAACATACTCTTTGGTGATGATGATGATCTGTCTTGGAGAATTCGGGCTGAGGGAGCAAGACATTGTAGATTTAACCATACTTAATAAGTGATTGACCAAACAAATATATAAAAATTATGTGTGCCTTTGGTGAGTTACATTTAATAAAAAAATAAATTAAACACACTTTGACTTCACGATATTGTGAGCCATCAAAAATATATACACTTGACACAAACAGGAGTTGTTATTCACAATGCAATGAGCTTTTTCCATGGCATACACATGCAGGATCTAAAACGGAGGCTTTTGTTTGTTTAGCTTTAAAAATATAATTAATATTTTAGAATCCTAAACAGTGTTGCATAAACTCAGTATTTTCATTCATATTAACCCTCAGGCTACCAGCCTTCAGAGACAGTGGTTTAACAATACCTTAATTCCATGACAAGACTTTATTGAGAAGAGGAAATACAAAAAAAAACAGTACGCTATATAAGCTACAAGAATACATGTCAACTTTAATACTGCATGTCGGAATCAGATCCAATATTCAGGATATGCAAAACAAAACAATTATACAACAATAATATGGCACAATAGTATAAACTAGAGCATATAACGGCTGAATCCAGAAGGGGGTGAATTGCAGTGAATTGCAGTGAATTGGTAGAATGATAGCAGTAGTGTAGCTGATTGGCTCAGAGCTGCTACGAGGAGAATACAATTAGAATATACGTTGAATTTAAAAGTAAAAAAATTAAAAAATTTAAAAAGTAAAAACTGACAGGCAATGGTGTAATGAGTAAAATAGTTATGGTGAATCATTCATTAAGCTATAGCTTTAATTTAACTGGACGAATTAAGCTTTGGAAACTTCTTTGTCCAGATCAAGGTTAACTGTACATTTTACAGTAAAAAGATGCCATATGTTCAATCTATATAATTGCTGCCCTATTTTCAAACTAGACCTGACGGGTCTACTACTAGTGTCTAGCAGTCGCTAAAATGAATCAAAATATATTAAAGTTAATTAAATATTGAATTACTTAAATTATATTATTTTAATAGAAAGGATGACACTCTAGAAACAAGTTTTCATGTAGAGTCTTAATCAAATTGAATTATATAATTTCTCTTTTGTTATCAGAGGCTTGTGACTACTAATTGCAATCCTCACTTGACACCTCTGAAGAATACAGAACTATTCAGCCTGTCCCTCTGAACCATCCAAATTACATTAACACCTCTGAGGATTCTACCAATTCATAGATATCACAATTAATTAACTGTCATTAAAAAACATATCCCTAGCTAACCAAATAGATAATCAGCAAATAGGAGCACTGCAGTCATAGCACTTTCTAGCGTAGAGGACGTTTTCAGACCAAATACACCTATCGCTGAAATGGACGAATTTCTGAATTTTTCTCCCAGAAAGGACTCCATCCTACATGGCGTTTCTGAACTACTGCTGCTAGAGCTCTGTTCTGTGAATTAGGTTGCATTTTGGGCCAGAGGCGAGATTCTGGCTTCTACAATGCCCGGCCAGCTATTGATGTCTGCCCAATTTTAGAGAAACCGCCCTGAATTCTCAATCTACTTTAATTTTTCTTGAGAAATCCAAACGAAATAACATGCATAGTGCATCATAAAATATCCTCACCCCTATTAGCTGCTGTAAAGCTGTATATCTGCTAAGCTATTTCATTGGAACCTTTTGTGGTTTGACCCATATTACACCCTAGCTCTCCCTCTGACAATATCCTGATGGTGGCTTTCAGCTACTTCTGGATAAAAAGTAGATACATTTTAAAATAGCAATATTTAGGCATATTTTTCATCAACAATTTTACTGTGCCTAGCATAACCTTGTTTACGAATTAAAGAAACATGATGAGTAAAAATTAAATTTGGAAAAGCTATTTCGCTAATTGAAATCAGTGTGATCAGATCGCGGTTCAGCAGATATCCATATTCCTTCTTTGACTCGAAATCCTGATTTTTCAAATTTCAGAGGCACCTGAAAATAAATAAAGGGTAATGTGATCATTGTGATATACAAAATATTATTATTTTTTACAGAGGCCTATAGATGAATCCAGTTTTAAGATAAAAAAACGAAAGTTATTGTCATTTTATTTCTAATTACCTAAGGCTATTGCTTTAATAAAAAAATTCACATCCATTGGACAGTTTTGCCATAAAATAATCTATATAATTTAGGTTTATGTCCACTTAAGAATGGGCTATTTCGCCAGAGCACATGATTTCAGATCAATGCGAACTCCTCCAAGTAAATTACTTTTAAATAGACTGTTCTTGCAGTCATATGAATAAATTTAATACCAATGGGACAAAATACATCTGGTGCCTGGAGACATATTTCTAACACTGTATAATAAAGAAAAAATTATTTTGTCCGGTGTCTGTTTTTTTTTAGCTTAAGTAATTTTCATCCATTGAATGGCAATTTACGTTTCAATAAATAGCGCATTTCTTGTGAAAGGTGAAGTTTGAATCAAAGAAAATTCATATTATTATCCATGCAATAATTACGAAGAATTCCAACTGAAAGTTTGCACAGAGTCAGAACATGACATCACTTCAGGTCTTGTCTGCTAATCCAATTTTAATCCCTTTTTTGCTGCTACAGTTTTCAAGTTTTATGAGAAACTTGGTAAATAATTCAAAGAGTACATAAGAATTAAAACAAAATCTCAAAGGAATAACTCTAAACAATCAAACAGATAACTTTATACAATAAAAAAAATCGAACAAAGCACATGATTGGTCAAACTCTGTTTTTGTCATGTTCAGTTCTTCACATTAGAAATGTTGAGACTGTCCAATTACATGCCTTGAGATGCACGATGTCAGCGGTCAACTGAGAGCAAAAAAATATATCAATTCCACGTAACTATTGCATGGATAGTAATCAATCAATGATTTGATAATCAGAATGTACCTTTGTCCTTGCTGACGGAACAAGCTTAACAGTCCTAACGACATGTGCAATGACTATTTTGGCTTCCAGTAGAGCCAATCTCATCCCAATACAGTTCCTGGGGCCATAGCCAAAAGGCAGCCAGTCAAAAGGTCCATGGGTCTTCTTGTTTTCTGGACTAAATCTGGATAAAAATATCAGCTGTTAGGATTATTGAATTAAGGAGCTTTGGTGATATTATAGAATTCTGGTATATGAATTGCTAAAATAGTTAACTACCAGATTTGCATTATTGTAGATAATTGTATTATGTTTGAATTACTGCACGGTCCCAAAATTTGCATGCTATATAACCATCTACCAGAGATAGCCGGGTCATTCCGTGTCAGATCAACCAATGGTACCCGCATGACCCTCTCAGATTTCTTTCAAACTTTGACAATTTCTGTAGAAACACATACCATTCGTAGGGATCTTTGGCATAATAATGAGAATTGACAAAAACAGTTGTGATTATGTGTCTCTTGCCATTTAGAAAATATTCCAATTAAAAAATGACTCAAAATATAGTTTTTGATTGATTTTATCAAATTTCAAACTACCATTACTTTTGCAATTTTAGTGACATACATCTCAAATTTTGCAAAGATGCATGTCATATGATAAGGTTCAAGCGTATGAAATATATAAATTAATCTTAGATGGTCATGAGGGGCACTTCCTGAAATTTGGTTGATCTGACATGGAATGACCCAGCTGTAAAAATATGCATGAGATGTGAAAAAAAAGCTAAAAAAAACTCAGTTTACACTATATGGCACATTTAACTTCTTTGGTGTCATACTTCCCTGCCATAGAATCTTGATATGAGTTCTAAAGCCTTAATTACAGGTATAATCACAGGGCTGATTAATCCCCCAGGGAGTTGAGAAAAACTCTGGATTGGCCTGCCAAGAGCATAAATGTAAAGTCTGCATATGTTCATAATGTTGAAGCCTATAATCAAAAGCTAGTACATTATATATTAATATATCGTTACAATAATATGGATCAAATACCACTCCCCAAAAAAGACTCCTACACTGATTTCTCATGATGGAATTTTTGACTCTCTAATCTATCTAATGTACAATGACAGTTATATTAAAACTGACTCCTTTGAACATCTTCTAGCTGTCAATGCTGCTGTCATGCTTCTGAAAGCCTTCTAGTCCAACTGTGTTGCTATTTATACAATTTTATCTTTTTATTGTAAATTTTATATTCCCTGCAAACACGAACATGTTGTAACTTTCATGCAACAACATTTGACTAATGTTGTCACCATATTAAAGTGTGGACCCTAAAAAAAACTTCCCATTCACATTTTCGGGTAATATAACTACCTTAAAGCTGCACTGTCACATTTGCGATTTTGTAAGACTCAATCAAATAGTTCATAAATAACCTTTATTAATCAACATAATCAAGGCACACTAAATTTGTGTGATCTAATGATTTTATAAGACATTAATTACGAAAAAAGGAATTTATACATTGAGAGAAAATCCAGACCAAACCATTGGAAACACAATGGAAATGACATCATCAACATTGTTTAGTTTTGTGATGTCATTACTGGGTTTGTTTACATATTGAGTTTTTTATTTATTGTAAATTAAAACTAAATTGTTGACTAAAAATGGGCATGTAATGGTAAAATATATCATGGAACAAGAAGGCAGTATTGATTTATATCATTACTTTTATGTGCAAATTTGACAGACAGTGCACCTTTGACGGCATTCAATATTTTAGGACAAATATTGCTGAAATGTTCTGGGAGTCGATGTTATCAACTTGTGACAATTTGAACTAAAATACTCCACCGATATTACAAAAATATCAGCACAATATTTAAATTATCATTTTAAGTAACATTATGTCAATATATACAGAACATGTTGTCACATTATAAAAGTGTGGACCCTAGAAACGCTTCCAGAAATATTGTAAATTACATTCCTACAATATGTTTTGATATTATTATTTATAAATAGTTTCCAAACTTGTCATGTACAATATGACACACAAAAACATTTGGTGTTTGTTAGGTTTTTACTGGGCTTTTATTGCCATTTACAAGTTATTTAACCTATACTTTTTCGCTGCTCAGGAAGTCCAAACAAATACATAAATAATTACCAAATAATCTAAAACATAAATAGGACAAACTCACCTCTCAGGGTCAAACTCATGAGGGTCCTTCCATCTATTTTCATCGTAATGTATAGCAAGGACAGGGATGCTGACCATCTGACCTTTCTTGATGTGGATGCCCTTGATTGTGATGTCATTCTTACATACTCTGGGCAAGCTTAAATAATAAATAAATTCATGAATAATGATAAATGATTGGACAATGGAGTACATGTTTTCCTCTAGCATTACAAATTATGTGTGCCTTTGGGAGACTCCCCTAAGGCAGTCATGTCGCTTTTGGTGAGCCACCCCAGTGGAGAATCCAGTCAGATACTAATCTACATAGTTATTAGAAATTTTGTTTTATTTGTTGAATTTTTTTATGGAGAATTACCACAAACAAAGCATTTCTGAAGGTTACAGTCAGTTGAATATGATTGTATTATTTAGAGTTTTTGCATACTTTTTAAAATTAAAAAAGCTTTGGGTGTAAATCATTTATTTTATCGAATTTTTCCATTCTTTAATTTATTTATACCAGGTCATATATCTACAATTAATATCAAGATTTTTAACAATGATCTCCATTTTGAAAGATATCCTGCAGTATAGGATGTATACTTTAGTCAGATTTCCAATAAATGTATGACTTATATGTCTTACAGTTCAAAAACTGTTTTTTTTTTTGGTGTATTTGTGTGTGAGACTAAAACATCTACATACAGAATCATACAAACGATGAAATTTCTTTGATTCTAGGTAAGCAGAAGACTTGACTTACATCGGTAAAATGGTGTAAACCCTGAGAGTTTCATTCAGGAACATTTCCAAATACTGCAGTTTGTGAATGGTGTTATAGTCAATGTCATCCTGCAAAAATAAAAACAATTCGAATTTTGCTTAGCGTCATTTCCACATTGGCCTGCGTCGTTGTTACAACATCGCCAAAGTTGTCTAAATTAGCTTATATTGTCCCGATTTGGAATGCTATCTAGGAAGCACAATTTTTGAAAGTTGGCCTGATTAGATATACAGAACTAGTGCAAAATTTAGGCAAAAATGAGCAAGCTAATAAAAGTTCTGTTGTTACCAAGTAATTTTCCAGGAATATTTTTTGCCTAAATTTTATAATTTTGCATTATAAAAGAGTCCAACTGCAGCAGTGCAAGCATTGTCAAAATTCAGAGTGTGAAATTTTTCTTTTACCTTGTCACCAACAACATCGGTGATTTCATTATACAACTTCTCTTGTATTTCTGGCTTTATGGCCAAGTTGTACAACATGAAGGCCATTGTGTTTGCTGTGGTTTCATATCCGGCCAAGAAAAATAAAACTCCCTGGGCCACAACTTCATCCTCACTTAAACCTACAAACCAAGCAATGTTTTGATGTAGGGTAAATACCTAAAAAACACACATTAATATGCTGTCTACAAGTCGACCCCTTGCGCCATCTATAGTGATGATAAATGGCCGAGCACAGCGAGTCTACAGAATCTCATTAAAAGCAACTCACCAAAATTTTCGCACAACTAACCCAGCTACTTTTGACCTATCTTCGATTCAAATTTGTTCAACCCAAAATTTCGATATTATACGCACTTTGCAAAGTAATTTCTTCGGTCAGTGTAAATGTAGGTCACCTGAGTTTCCTAGGACCCTGAAGATTCAAGGGTCGTGAACAGAGACACAATAAAATGTTAAATGTATACCACAAAATGCCAGTTTTATAGCCTGTAGACCTGCATACACTGCATCTATATAGCATTCATTCCACTTATTATATGGTTTCATTAGGTCATCTTACCTTAATTTGCTTTTCAAAATCGCAATAAATAAAGTTATTAATGTAGATACCCTTCTTAGTAGCACTCTTGTCATAGGTGGCGCCAAACTCAGCGGCTTCCTCCTGAACCTCTTTATCATCTGTGACGTCATTATGGGCGTTTAACATCAATTGAATAAAATCAGTTCGATTCCCAGAGTCCTCTAGTTTTCTTCGTTCTATTGCTTCCAAAGTTGCCTGAACAAATCAATAGAAAAATTAAATACAATTAAAACTAATAAGCAAATATCATATGATAAATTTTGAAAAAAATAAAAAATAGTAAAGAAAATTTCGTAATCTTAATCAGTATTTTCAAAGCTTAGAGTCCAATCAAATAAAAAAAAATGCAGGCATCCGAGTGAAACCATATTAATAGCCACTAGAGGTAATACCTTTATCAAAAAAAATATTAAAGAAAATATTTACCTGTTTGAAGAAGTTCAAAACGTCAGCATCAATGAGAACGTTTAAATTTAGCTTTGAAAGAATTGGCAAGAGAAATGGCATGAAAACTGAAAATATATTAAATTGATATGATTGGTAACAGATATATAATCATTATTAATCCAGTCATTGTTCACACCACCTACTTTATAGAAAACTAAAAAAAATAATTAAAGTACATCCTTAAGCAATATCATCAAGTGTTGATTAATCTTCTATGATACCTTAAATGAATTTTGTTTATAGTATTCAGCACTGTTAATTTAGTTCAGCGAATATTCATTTTACCAGGCATTAATACAGTGTTATGAATTAACACACTGACTGTTTCTTATGCCACTAGTACACAGTTACTTTATATATCATACTGGACACTTTATATCGATACTTTGGGTGATTTACTCACAAGCAATCAGTGTCCTTAAACTAAATAGGCTGACATTCATAGCTTTTTTGGCATTTTTCACAAAAATATTTTCTGGGTCTTGTAGGCTGTTCACTTCTATGCCAAATGCTGTTGCACCGATAACATCCATGGTAAAGCAGCCAGATGTGCTGAAATAGTAAATAAGCTATAATTTAATTTCCAAATTTATTTATATAATTTATATATATGGACATATTAGGTTCAATTTAACGGAAACCTGAAAAACTTTATAATTTCTATCAGGTATTATTAATTTACTAGAATTTACATTAAATCCAGATCACTGAACTGGTCACAATTTTTTTTTAAATTGTAAAAAATTACTCTTTTGTGTTGAATTCTTCCTTGGCTTTGGCAACTTTCAAGATGTTGGCGGAAAACTGGGCAGAACATTTATTTATTTGGTCCATCATCTGTAATAAAAAAAAAAGGAAATATAACCCTAGTTTTATCATATGGCAAAATAGTATTCAAATCTAACCGGCCAATTATTCACGAGTTAAGGGGGGTTCACACTGTCACGTATAAGACCGATGTATGACCAAGGACGTGAAAAATCGGCTATACATGCTCACTCGTAGCTCTTTTAATCACGTATAAATTCTTTCCATGAGCATATGTGAGGCAGTCGTAGATTGCTCACCGGACGTCCGTCAAATGCTTGCCAGACGTCCATCAAACACTTGCCGATCGTCCGTCGCCAAGCATCCGTGACACATCCGTGAGGCACTTGTAGGCACTCGTAGATAACTCGTAGAACGCTTGTAGATCACTGGGCAAGGATGGGCAAGGATGGGCACGGAAGACGACAGGAGGGGACGGACATCCGCCGAGCATTCTACGAGTAGACGCGAGTGGATGGCGAGTATATACAGATGAACAGTGGCTACGTATGGCTATGTATGGCCACGTTCTACATACATAGAATGCTCACCGAGTGACTCCCGAGCAAGTTACGTAACTAATATAAACAATTTACTTGTAGAATGTCCACTAAAGTTTAAAAATGTTTTAAAAAATTTCCCCTCTCCATGTATGCTCTTGAGTGGTCAAGCTTGACCAGGAGCGTCCTATGGATTAGCTTGTATACAAGCGCAAGGATGAGCAAGAATAAAAAAAATATTTTTCATTTGTGGTCACTCATCAGCTCATAGGTCGTATCCGTGATAGTGTGAACGCCCTTTAAACAAGCACCCACCAAAAGTAATGGTCGATTAAAAACACTAACAAAAAAACCCTTAAAATTATTACCTGAAATTGATAGTAACAAATGATGTCATGGCTAGTAGTATCTAGTAATACATTTATAATGATTATAAAATGCTTTCAATGAAAACGATACGGCCAACTCTACTGAAGGTCCTAAGTTTCGTATGAGATTTTAAATTGGTGGTGCCCAGCCTTGAACTGGGTGTCTATGATGAGGCAAGTAAAGATCCCACTCATGGGGTAAATGTGTAACATGACGTGGACTCCCAGACTTGTTCATATAAGATAGTTGGGTGCCACAGAAGACATAATAAGTCAATTTTTTGTTCTTAATTTTCCAATTGCTACTTAGGTTATGCATCATAAATTGTACTTACCAGTTTGAGTTTACCTGAACTGAATGTGGGCGTGAGCAAATTTCTGACTTTTTTCCAGTCATCTCCACTCAACATGTTTAACATTGAGCCAATGAATGACGAACCTTTGAAAGTCTGGATGGAATAAAATTGAGATGCATTTATAATCAGTACTTTTTGATTACTGGAAAACTAATTTGGAAGCTTATTAAAATAAGTTCAACAAAAATGCACTAAATATACCCTTCTGTCTGGAAAGTCCCAAAACCGCTTAACGAAAACTTCGGTGAGAATTTCATCATCCGAAATGACAAACATCGGTCGTCCAAAGGCATAGATGCTGTTATTGGTAAAAAATGTATATAAACTTTTCTGTAATGATGATGTAAAGAATATATTCAAAATGATAGTATTGCGCATTCAAACAACAGAATGCATTTTATATCATGTAAATCAAGTACTCATCAACAGTAGTGTCAACATACCCATAGATCTTGCCATATTTCTTGAAGCATTCCAGTTCATTGGTGATAATACCCTGTTGGCAAGTGCAAATTAATTAGGAATAATAGTAAACTGCATCAGTCATTTTATATATGTCAAATAGTCAGTTCATTTGTGCAATATCATGTGGTAGCTGTTCAAACCAGCCTTAGCCAGGTCTATTTTTGTTTGGAGTCTCATAAAAGGTGATGGTACATTCAATTATAAGATATAATCTTTATACCAATTTGTATAGCTATAATAATAGGTAATATATGATGAATTACATTTAGTCATTTACCTTGGTGAAAAAAGGCAGACTTGTCCCAATTAGTGGATAAGGTGTTGGGCCTAGAATTCCTTGCTCAGAGAAGACTGAATAGTATCTTCTATAATATCTGCATGGAACATAAAATACGAGACACGTATCATTGCATATGCTAACTTAGAGAAATATCATGACAGCATGTGACTAGTAATCTTTTAAAAAGCATATGAACTGATTCTCTGGTAGTATAGACCTTTTCAAAACATTTAATGTCAGTGTATGTCGATTGCTATGGCTTATTGTGTTCAAAGCTGTAGCTTTATATACAAACAAATATTACATTACAAATGTAGTTAAAATTTTACTTACAAATAATAAGTGACTGCAAGTACTACCACTATTATGAACCATATTGGAATATCCACCAATCCCAAGATTTCCATCTGGACTGATAACCCTGTAGTTTATATACTGATCTTTCTGTAGAGCACGTTGTTTGTGTTGTTTGTGTTGTTAAATGCGTTGTTGTAAGCGTGACCCGCATATACAGCATATTTACATGCTGCCCCCCTTTTTTGTTACACTTGGCAGGATAATTATCATAAAACACATCCACTAGGTAGCTATGTATGGTTTGTTGACTAAAGCTCCCCCTGGTGTTTTCATACTGGCTCAGGGTGTGCAGAAAATCAAGTAGTTCTACATGGTTAAGGGCCTGGTTTGCTCCTCTAAAGGGGCGTTCACACTATCAAGAATAAGACCTATATATGACGATGGGTTTTTTTCTTTTTACTCTGGCTCATCCTTGTCCATATGTGATTCACCCGCCGAGCGTTTTACGTATACTTGGCCTAATTCGTAGGTCACTCCTGGTTGCGCTTGACCACTCACGGACATACGTGGGGAGGGCAACATTTTTTGAACATGTTTAAAACTTTGGCGGACATTCTACAAGTGATTGTTTAAATTAGTTACGTAACTTGCTCGGGGGTCCATCAGCGAGCTTCCCTACGTACATTCTACGTATGTTCTACGTATGTTCTACGTATGTTCATGGCTAACCTTGGCCATACATATCCACCCCATCTTTGAACCACTCAAGGGCGATCTACTGGTGATCTACAGGCGATCTATGAGCGATCTACGAGTGCCTGACGGATGCCTGACGGATGCCTGACGGATGCCTGACGGATGCCTGATGACGGACAACTGGCAAGCGATCTACGATTGCCCCACGTACGCTCGTAGGAAGAAGTTATACGTGATTAACAGAGCCATGAATGAGTGCTTAAGCCAATCTTTGACATACATGATTATACGTAGGTCTTATACGTGATAGTGTGAACGCCCCTTAAGGGTCCTGTAAGCATAGCCCAATGCACACCAGTTTCTCCCGATGCCTGGTTATGGTTGTTGAGTTCCACCCGTTCCAGCCGGGTAACCACCTAGTTATAGGTGCTGCTTCTCTTGCAGTAAGAGTGCGTCATTGAATAGCTGGTTCCTATTAAGTGTAAGTGTTGACATAAAATGTATTGTGTTACATAGCTGGTTTACTGGTGTTACTATTGCTACTTATAAGGCCATTACCTTTCAGCTTTGTATTGTGCCCAGAACTATAGCCCCACCCATTCAATACAGCTGAATCAGACTGGTGTGATTTCTTCACAAGAAAGAGACAGCTTGAGATTTTCTTGTCTGTAGAGATCTTGGAGATCACTGATCATGCGGTCAGTCTGGGGATGATGTCATTGTCACCCGACTATAAGTTGGATGACATCCTCATTGCCTTCAGCACAGATGGGGTAGGTAGGATTCGATTCCTGCTCTGTGTAAGAGATGATTCACTGCGAAGCACCAGCCTTGATTTGCTGCTCTCTTAGAATTGGCGAGGGAAATGTGTACCTAAGTCATCTGCACCTAAAGTAATGTGATTTGGTGCAGATGTTTTATTTTGCCCAAAATATGAGAATTATTATCCCACCATGCCTTGCGTCAGTTCGTAATAAGAGAAGTTCTGATTCAACCTTGACGACGATTCAATAATATCCCGAGTAGGAGAGAGGCAACTAACATTTTCTTTAGTTATATCCCACTTCGAAAAATAGTAAACTGTCTTGGTGGACCATACACCCTTTTATTCTACTCAAGTCATGCAGTCAAATATCTGTTAATACGTCTCGAGACTCACAATATCAAGTCATATTCGTAATTTAACCATCTATCCTAGGAATATTTAGATATTCCTAGGTTATCTATGCCAATGAGATCATTATTTTATTAACTAGGTGGGAATTATTTTCATTTCTCAAATTAAAATGACATGTGCAGTATGAAGCATTATCATAATTATATAACCAGGATATGACACAAACGCTATCTATCTTTCTCATAAAGTGAATATGCCTAAAGGGGCATTTACACTGTCACTGATGGGCATGACGAGTGGGCACGCATGACAAATATTTTTTACTCTTGCTCATCCTTGTATAATCTCGCACAGAGCAATGTACGGATGCATTCGTAGAGGGCAAAAATATTTGAATGTTTAAAAATTTGGCAGACTTTTTATGAGTTAATTGTTTATATTAATTGCGTAACTCGCTCGGGAGTCACTCGGTGAGCCTTCTACATACGTTCTATGTATGTCCGTGGCCATACGTAGCATATGTGGCCATCCTTGCCCATCCGTCCTTCTCCTCATTCACTCTTAAACCACTCGCACAGGCAATCTATGAGTGCCTCGCGAATGCTTCATGAATGCCTTGCGGATGCCTCACGGATGCCTCACGGATGTTCGGCAAGCGGTTGATGGACATTTGGTGAACGGTTGATGGACGTTTGGTGAGCGGTTGATGGGCTTGGCGAACGTTCGTCAGACGTCCTTCGAACACTCATCAAAAGAATTTGTACGTGATTAACAGAGCCACGAATGATCATGTATTGCCTATTTTTGACGTCTGTGGTCATAGTGTGAACTAGGCTTAAGGTCAGAGGCCGCAGGTCGTAATGATGAGCTCCAGGAGCCGGTAGAATTCACAAATTTCATGTAAATCCGTGTCAGAGTGAGGTCACACACATGCAGATCAATCACCCTACCGTATAGAGCATTATTTAAGTGCACAATTACCTTTTTATGCACATCAAAATTACTTATTATTCTAATTTTCTACATTATATTTTTTGTTGTATCCTTTATTTTGACTGTACTCTTCTCTAGAGGATGTAGCCTTTTATTAAGCCTAGAGCATGCATTGTTTGGAAAAGGTGTCATTATACATAGCTTGTGATTTTTATCAAATATACATAAGAACCATGTTTAATTTATAAGCTTCTTAGTAACATCAAAAATAAAATAATAATTGTGTCTCTTTGGTGCCATGCACTAGATGTATATCATGTGTGGCTCCTTCCGTCACTCATAACTATTTTATTCATATATTCATCATATCAATAGTTATAATATGGCTAAATTCTTATTCTAATTCCAATTTCTTTTTAATTTCAATTATGAAAAAAATGCAAAAAAGGAAACTAACATGTTTTATTATATATATATATATATATATATATATATATATATATATATGTGTGTGTGTGTGTTTATTTTTTGCTGAAAAAAGATAATTTCTGAGTTTTTAATAAGCTACTTTATTGAATACAAAAAAAAAATTAACATATACAACATCATATTACAAAGTTGTTTATAAACTGACTTCGAATATGTAGCATTATACAACAAATAGCTCATTTCTTAATGTCTGTTTTTAAAAAGAGGCAGTAGATGCCATAGCCGATGGCCACTTTCGGTCCCAATAACCAATACAAGGCTGCTTCTTTATAGGTCCAGGTTTTAACCTTCTCTGCCTGTGATAAATTAATTGCACTCAAATTACTTACAATACATCATGAGGCCATCTCAATCATCTTAATGACATTGAGAAAATCCCAAATGCTTAAGTTTTTAAAATTGGCTACATGTATTAGGGACAGCAATTTTCGACTTTTAATGCATGTGCTGCTCATTGCAAGAAAAATATACAGATGACATCTTATCAATTTCAATGATTTTGTAGGACACTCCCAGATAGCATTCCAAATCGTATCAATGTTGGCGTGATGTTGGCGATGTCAAAACGATGTTTTTCCGACTGCGGCCAATAAATAAATTAGAAATGACGATGGCCTGATTTGGAATGCTATCTGTAGCCCACTTACCATACTTCTGAACAGTTTTACATCCAGAAGATTGACTGTTTCTCACAAAAAAAGTTAAATACTTTAAAAAATATACATATTACCTATAATGCTTGCTACATACACACAGAAGTTCTGACACGAAATGCAATGTAGAATGTTCAAGATTGGGCGATCTTTTAAATTAAAAGAACTATAATATCATGCTATAGTGGTATTATTAGTATTTAATAAGTTGCAAGTTCGACATTTTAATTGCAGATAAAATAGATAGTTAAAATAAGAAATACATATGTGCAATATTTCATTGGAAAAGGGGAGGATTTCAGCTTTCAAAATATCGTTTCTGGGCTCTCTAGCTTAATTAAAAGCTGAGATATTAGTCACGGAAAATAGAAACTTTGGTGCCCTCTACATATAGACCATTTCATGTACAGACCAAACTTTTCATAAGTTGTACTGGCCAAGGAATATGCTAATATCAAAATTTCAAAATAATTGAATTCACTCATGGTTTTTTAAAGTATTTAAATAGAATGGAATAGAATAGACTTATTACAGCCTGTCAGGGTAATTTGTGGCTCGGATGAATGAAAGTACACAAAACGACATGAATAAATAAATACAATAACTACTTTTTGAGTAATAAGCTTTCAACATCTACACAGGAAAATAAAGGGGAAAAAGTACAATAGCAATATACGTCCCCCCCCCCCCCCCCCCCCCAGGGAAAGTTATATTTGGTATGGAGATGACAAACCTGTTCACTAATGGCCTTCCCATATCGACACCAGTTGGCGAAGTGCTCACAGTTCTTAAACAAAGCATCATACTGGCAACGTCCCTTTCTTCCAACGGCTCTTTCAACAATAGTTTCTGCATCAAAAGGCCTGGAAATATGCAAGGGCTGTATTATATAATTCGTTGTATATTATGAGTGCTACAGCCTTTGAATTACCTGCTATTATTGAATTTATTTTATTGCTAGTGTGATAATGTTTTCTCAACTATTCCAACAACCTAACTTGAATACAAACAGAAAAAAGAAATATGGAAAAGGCAGATGCTTTGTGCATTGCTTGGTATATCGTGAAAAGGTGTTGATACATTTGGCACATTGCTCACTAAAACAGTGATGGCCAAAATAAAGTTTTAAAACGTATTTTGATTTTGGTCAGTTTTTTTAATTTTTATTTTATTTACTGCACTTTGCCTTACTGTTATAATATATAAGGCTGTATTGATCATCAATGAATATGACTCAATAGTCACTCTTACATGAATCAATCTAATACTCTAATACACGATATTACTTGAGACTGCAATCCTTTCCATTGTTGATTTTCACTGGGCTTGTCCCAACTACTTCCCAAAAATCTTCATCGAAAATCCCTGCCTTCTCTTGACTGCTGCTTGATGACCCAGCAAGGCCACTACCAGTAACCAGATGAATCACGCGACCTTCTCCTGTGGTAATAACATTTAAATAATCAATTGTTTAATACAACAAAAAACATGATAATTAGTGTGGAAGCTTACAAGTTTACATCAGTTTGCCTGAGTAAGAAAAACACAAAGGAACCAATAATTTCATTCAAAACAACTCAATATTAAGGTGAATCAAAAAGGAAGAAAATATGAAGTCCCAAATTCTTTACTAACAAAGTAACATAAGCTTTCCCCAGATAGCATTCCAAATCGGGCCAACGTCGTTTCTATATAGGCCACCGTCGGTACAGCATCGTTCAGACGTCGCCCTGACGTTGCGCCAACTTTGCGCCAACAATTTAGAATGCTATCTGGGTCATTCAAATTTAGACATCTAGTACCACTGCACCAGGCCACCTCCCAAGATTGGATTGAAAAAACCAAAAACCAAGTTTGTTTCCACAGGTTAAAGAACAGATGTATTTTACTCCTTGGCACATTCTCTGAAGGTACCCCCCAGATATCAAGATTAAGGGCTGCCTTAGCCGATCAATCACCAAGTGGAAGGCGATGACATTCCCATCCTTATTGGTTTCCATATATGAATTTATAACATAGCACCATGACGGATTATTGAAGCATCTGTCATTTAATCCCCGAAGGGCTGACAGGGAATCTGAGAAAATCATGTATTGTAAGGCAATGCTCAAAGTAGACAATTCACTGAAAATACTGAAGCCCCGTCAGGTTAACGAAGGACATGATGTCTGTCATTGACGATGTCAATCTTAAAACTTTTACATGCTAAGTTCACTCTTAGAAAGGATTGTCTGTTTCAGACAAAATACATGTTCAATGGCTGAGGAAAAACAATATTTTGGCTGATTTTAAACACAATTTTGGATGGGCACCTGTAAAACAAACATTTGTCTGAACAGACAATAATTGTGTTGTTTTGCAGTAGATACCACTGCAATTTCTTAAAAATCACACTAAACTAAATGTCTGATTGTACACTTGAACTTAATGACGTTATATATAGTGCTTACCAATATACACTGCCCAGTGATAGTAGAACCAGCTTCTCTTTATTTCCAAAAGGTCGCCGGGCTGCACTATTTTATAAATTTGTTTCGCTGTTTTAAATTCCATGGTTTTTCTGTGAATAGTAAATTATCCCCATTTTTACTACAATAAATTAGAATAAGTAGTCAGACTTCAGATAACACATCGTTCTGTTTTCACACGTGTTAAATGGGTCGAGCACAGGCGCCAGCCAGAAAATAATTTATCATTGCTTATAATAACACATAATGACGTCATCCCCAGACTGACCGCATGATCAGTGATCTCCAAGATCTCTACAGACAAGAAAATCTCAAGCTGTCTCTTTCTTGTGGAGAAATCACACCAGTCTGATTCAGCTGTATTGAATGGGTGGGGCTATAGTTCTGGGCACAATACAAAGCTGAAAGGTAATGGCCTTATAAGTAGCAATAGTAACACCAGTAAACCAGCTATGTAACACAATACATTTTATGTCAACACTTACACTTAATAGGAACCAGCTATTCAATGACGCACTCTCACTGCAAGAGAAGCAGCACCTATAACTAGGTGGTTACCCGGCTGGAACGGGTGGAACTCAACAACCATAATCAGGCATCGGGAGAAACTGGTGTGCATTGGGCTATGCTTACAGGACCCTTAATTAATTATTAGGTAGTTAGTGTAATTTTCCGGCTAGCGCCTGTGGGTCGAGAAATAATCTTTAAGAAAAAAAAGCATTGGACTTAGTATCTTTTAGCTGCCAATATTATCACAACACTATAATACAGTATATATACTATGGACAGTTAAAGAAAAAAATTAACAAAAAAATAACAAATTGTCTAACATGCATATTATCCCCAACTTCTTATATCATGTCACATTTTGATCTGATACAGATAATTATCTGTTAAAATAATTGATTTCATACTTATCAATGAGGTCATACTTAGATATTTTCTCAGTCAGCCACTTAAATGCTGCTCTAAAATAAATAGATAAACAAATAATTTATTCAATTTGAGATAATGAAACGAATAGATAGATTAAGAAAGCTGCCCTGCAACGGACTGTTTTTTCAAAAAATATATTGACCAAGGCTAAGACCAAGATAGACTTTTGCAGCAAAACCCTGTGTGAAACTCACATAGCACACAGGCATCATGTTCCTTGCCTGTCGGACAGGTAGGCGGGCGTAATACTTTTAATTCTAGAACTATTGACACATGTTATTTGATAATTACATACCTTTATAATATTATGTAAAATAATAATTTTATATAAAAAGTAATTTGGGGTGGCCCTCGATAGCTGAAATAAACTTCCTTATAGTTCATAGGTAAAAATAAATAATCTGAATCTGAATCATCAAAAGCTCTATGAACTGGTAAAATACTAGAGCCAGCCAGGGGGTTAGTGAAATGAACTGCATCAAATGCTAATTAATTTTGAGATTGCAAATTTATAAAAGTCACCAGTGATATTGAAACAAGGATTTATTAGTGAAATAAAAGTGAGTATTCCTGTATGCTGATACACTGATGTTTCTGCTATTTGGTAAGGCCACCATTATTTCAAGGAAGTCCGAATTGATTTATAAACAGTGACTTGTTAAAGAATAGTAATCTGCAAATTTTCTTATTTATTATAAGCAACTGTGTGACATATGTAAAAATAACTCTATCGAAGATGAAATGCACTGTATTTGTGAATGTAAGCTTATGAAGATATAAGACAGACTTTGTTTAATAGTATCAACTGTGAAAACTTTAATGATATACCAATATAAGATAAATTTAGATACCTAATGAAGTGTGAAAGTTATAAAGTAGGGGAATTAATAGATATAAAATGGAATGTTAGTAAGTACATTATGTATAGTAACTGAGCCAGGTGTAAACACTGAACTGCACATGTTCTACCCTTTATTTTTTACATATGGTATGTAGAGATAGATAAGCCCAAGAGGACTCAATACCATCTTTTTGTGTAACATTTGTTTGTAATATCAATTGTAGTAATTTGTACCTATCACTATAATTATAAATAAATAATACAATACAAAACAATATTTGTAATTAATCTGAAATAATCATAACAACCTCTAGACTTAGTGGGGGTCTGGACTGAGATTTTATTTGCACGTCCAGACAAAATTAGATTTTGGTATATAATCATTTGTTACGATAGAGATATATTTGTCCACCAGGAGTCACCCATTGCTTCATACACGTAATGCAGCTCCACCTAGTGTTTGTTTTGCATTTGGCAGAACCTGTAGGTACGTATTTTTTTGTCAGGAGTAGAAATATTAGCTGAATTGTGGTTGGTTGAAATTATATTGTACACATTTTAGTTATTTGGTGCGTAGACTTTAATAAATAGTTTGCATGAACTAATGTAAAACTTAATTTTAAGGCTTTCAAAAATCTGACTAAATTAGCTGAACTGGAGTGTGCGGGCTGGTCATTTGTAAACATGGCCACCTTTGAGCTAAGTTTTTGCAATATTTGAACACACTTCAACTATCTGGAGGTATTTAAATTAATAGTTTAAAGACTGTTGATGCTAGTGAAATCTCTAAAAGCTATTGGTTTTTGCAGCTTTTAACAGTTTATTAAAATGTATAAGTAAATCATTTGGTACTCCTCAACCTGTATGAACCACTTAAGCAGAGTTCTTTTTAAAATACATGAAATCATCTGACAAATATCAAAATTCTAGTAATATTTGGTGGGGTTGGTGTTCATGACCATCCGAAACAAAATGTTCTCTATTTTAAACCACAATTAGGAAAAAAGTTAAATGTAGCAGTTTTGTGACCTATTGGTTAGGAATCGAAATTATCGAATTATCAATGTGAAGGCTTTGTAAGAAAAAATACTTCAGTAGCCACAACAACTGCTGAATATCGTATAAACCAGAGCTTTTAGAATTTGAAAATGACATATATATTTCAGAGTAGAGATTTATTTGATCAGCTAAAGGCACTGAATTTTAGACATTTTCAACGTAATACACTGATTCAAAAAGTGTATTTACTTACTATGGCATCAAATTATCTTAGTAACAAATTATTATGGAACCTGGAGTGACAGAATAAAGGAACGCAAGAAATTCTCATCGTGGTTTTGTTGTATGGAAGTTTCTGTGTGGTGACATGAATATATGTTCCATCATTGATGCCTGGAACAAAACTTAATAAGCATGCTTTTTATCAATTTTAATGATAATTTTGTTTAATTGGAAATTACAACAGCTTTACTATACCTATATATGAGGATGTAGGATCTGAATATATTATTTCTCAAATATGTAAATAAATGGTATAAGTACAAGGTAGCAACTTGGAATAATAGCATCGGATATACTGTCTGCCTCGATACTGTGTCATCACCTCAGAGCCCAGCGGCCTTAGAATCTATAGGCTGCCTTTTGGTATTAAAGATCTAACAATAAAATTACAGAATAATTAGATGTTCATGTGCTTAGTTTACGCAATTCTTGTTCTGACAAGGAGGCAATTTATAAAAAAAAAAAGAATGAATGCCATTTCTCTTGTATTTTTAAGAGAAGATTTCTTAAGTCAATACATAGCCTACCGGCTTCATAGTTTAACAAATTATATTGTTTAACCAGGTCAACTAGCAAAAAATGCTCATAATTGGTCACTGGGCTTATATATAATGTTAATATTATATAATGCAGGTAATTACTATAAATTTCAAATATTCAACCAATATGTAATTTATCGTCCCTTAAGATTCTTAAATTATAGGATATACCTCAGTCATGTTTTTCTGCAAATAAGTAGCAAACTGAGAGGTATTATAAGTCTGAGTCATATGTTTGTTGACGCCCGACTTATGTCACATACATAATATGTATATAACAATATATGTCTGACTCAACTTGGAACCTACACAAATCACACACAGACGCCAGTTATTATCTGAGGGACCATCTCACTAAAAGGACCCTTTGATTACCTCTCCGTTATTCATTACATGCATTAATATTTATGGCATGGCTACAACTAGTTTATGCCCGGTATTGCATGTTCTTTTGATATACTGCTTTGTAACTATGAGCAATATACAGAAAAGATGAAGATAAAAAGACAGAAACAATGATATGATATAATGAAACTAGTTTTATTCAGTAATGGTTGATTTTCTCAGTTAAAAACCATAGATGGTCAAACAAGCTGGAAAAACAGATTGGCTATTATACATATAAAGATAAATTTAGTTTACTATGCATTTTTATAAAGATTGTATAGAGAAAAATTCATTTTCCTTATGCATTATATTAGTTTCCCTTGGAATTATATCTTGCTTTTCTTCGTTAGAATGTTCGTTGTTCGACATCGGTGGCATGATGGCACTCCAGTAAAGGTACATTTCCTGGGTGTGTGCACGCAGTTTTACAGCATTTGAACCTATCTGAATCAGTTCTATGCTAAAAAAAATAATGAGTGCACAAACTATTACTAATGTCTTGGGAAGCATTTCGTATTTCAGAAAAATGCTTCCAAAAAATACTTCCATAAGATGCCTGCTCCTTGCAAAGGATATTTTATCTGGTCCAACTGCAGTGACTCTTTTTCACTCTTTTGATGGTTCAGATAATAAAAGGCTGTAATCGGCAATGAAAATCAAATGACATACCATCTTCTATTTTAAAATGAGTTAAAAGTTGTTTGTGCAAGTGAAATGATTATTGTTAACTAGGGCTCCTCAAAAGCAACAATTTATTTTTTGTAAAGTTGAGGCTCGTTACTGTGCAACTTCTCCACATTTTTGACCCTCTTGATGATGATGGGGTAAAATCCTGACTAAAAGAGGTTCCTGTCGGTCATTTCAAAGAAAATAGTAATTAAGGCTGCTACGGTGTGGGGGGGGGGGTGCATGGCCCAAATGCCCCCTCCCCTGGATCCGCCAGTGGTGACAATACCCTGATATTATCCCGCACTGTACCAAGATCAGGTCGTAATTGACCTTTCAAAGCTAATACTGAGCCGACTTTGAGCCGGCCAGTTTTGATATGCCATGCGACATGGAATGCTATCTGGGAAGAGGAAACTTTGTTATGAAAGTTGAGGGTTGGACTTTTAAATTCCAGCATCCCTAACTTTTACTACACTGTGCTTTGTGTGAAAAAATCAAAATTGTTGCCATTAATTTTGAATCGTACTTTGGTACTTTTATTGATAGGTTACTAGGTCACGTTTAAGCATATCATATGACAATTCCAGACAAAAGTGAGGACATTTTCCAAAACGTTCTGCTGTACAAGGTTTCCAAGATTTTTTGGGAAGGCAGCACTGTTCGTCTCAAGCCTTCCTTTTTTAGAAAATCTGTACATATTAATAATATTGAAAAAGGTATTTTTTTTACATCTCCCTGTTAATGAATGATATGACACACCTGGCAATTGGGTGGAATCAGGCAGATGGAAAGCGACATCTACTTCCGGTGTATGGTACAAGGTCAATGCAGTTTGCTGACCCCATTATCATTCAGCGGGACTTCCTGGTGGGACAAGATCAACTTTGTCTTACTTTTAGAAAGTCCCCCCACTTTTTATAATTTTACTACTACAATGGTGTTCAGCTACAAACATGTTCAATGTGTCAATGTTACTGGGTCTGAAGCTTCCAGAGGAAGACGCAATGATGAGATGCTGACAGTCCATACCATGTCACATATTTGTCCATGGTGGGTCTTTTGGCCTTACTTGCCTCAGCATAGACACCAAGCACAAGGAACATCCAATTTAACGTCTCATGCAATCGACATCAAGCTGGGGGGGGGGGGGGGGTTGCTCGTGAAGAATGCCCGGGCCTGGGATCGAACCCTGGCCTATGTGGAATAGGCGGATGCCTAAGCCACCCAGCTGGTTATATTAGTCTCTTAATTTAGGTCATTTTTCCCCCCATTTGATTAATTTATCAATACACATTTGTAAGATATTTGTGATCAGTATACATAGTAGGATTACTCATTGTTGTGAATATGAATACTGCTAGTTAATCTCGATACATAGATTATTCAGTGAGACTCAATATCTCAATGAAAAATTAGAGATAGAATAACTAACTTTATATTTCTTGATGAATGATGACGTAATTGAAAGCTGTTTTCTAACAATTACCACCCAGGAAGGCTCCCTCAAGTTGATTGTTTTTTTAAATTTTTTTTTCAACATTAGAAAATTAATTTTTAATATCACTATTATCCTGTTAGTGGTATCATCATAAATTTGAAGAAGACTTAATATGTTAATTATTTTGATTAATGAGCTTTAAAATGCATATGAAAATTTGTTGAATGTGCAAGACGAAATGACAGAGAATTTTAAAAACAAGAAAACCAATTTACGTAGTGGGCGATGATGCAATTAATGAAACAATATTTACATTTATGAATATCTTTGATATCTGGTGAGTTGTAGTGGATGAGTTAATATTTTATAATTATGATAATTATATATATTGCGTATAACAACCCTAATCGTTCTATATATTTATAGAATGTGTGATAGGCTAGTTAGCTTTACCTAATAATTGTGTCAACCTAAGGCAATATTAATGTAGGTTACATGATTTTAGCAGAAGTTAGTCATGATTATTACCCTATATTAGGCACTGTCTATTTATGTTCTGATTCCAGACATGGATAAATGGCACATTTAATATTATTCTACTTTTAAAACTTTATTATTATTCTACTTTTATAACTTTCTGGTTAAAGCCAATTTCAGTGTAAATAGTATGCCAAGGTATGAAACAAATATATTTATCAATTTTATTTATATTTAGGGTTAGATTACACCAAATTAAAACTTTAATAAAAAAATAAAAAAAGCCAATTTCTTACATACAATTTATAACCAATGTTACTATGTGTACATCTACTTTTTTGTACCAGATCTCAATCTATAGAATACCTCATACTAAGATATCTTACTGTTTAATAAGAGTACTTCTAAGATCAGTTTTAATATTTTGAGGACATGCCTGGTGAAGTTTTGTCATCACCTTTTGCGCATGCTCGTATTAGGATTGACCTTATAAGGAATACTAGCTCTGTTTGGGGGAGTGTGTATGACCATAGTTTCAGCTAATTTGACAGTTCTTTGTCATCAAATTCAAAATTCATGTTTAAGGCTTAATTGAACTGGTAACAATGGAATTTTAGAGCTTTGCTTGTCAAGTATGTTATTTGGAGTTTTGTTTAAAAACAATTGGCAGTTGATACCTAATGCTATTTTCAGCAAATCTATGTTTTACTCTACGCGTAAGATATAAGCTGTTCCTTGCATTGGACTCTTGCTAATTCTGAATGTGGAGATAAAATAATCTAGGAGGATATTTGTGGTTATATTATTATTTATTAGTACATTCCATGGACTCAATGGCCTACTCAGTAAACAAAATTAATACTTTCGGGTATTCATTTCAAAAGAGACCTTGTGCCTTTGGTCACGAGAACCAACTTCGTAGTTGGCAAACTCCAAAAAATATGTATATTTAAGAAGTTGGTGACACGTAAACACTTGATGGTCATATAACACATCATTTTAATCCCAAGTTCCTCAATTTTATGAATTTGTATGTTTGCCATGTCGAGAGTGGTAAATAAGGGTCATAAAATTTGTTTCAAAGGCAACAAGTCCCTCAATTTTTAAACCCAATATTTAAACTTATTATATTCTCTAACTTTGGCAAAACAACTGGAAAAAGTTATGATGTTTGGCAAAAAAATACAGATATATGCAGCAATTGGAAAACAATGTTAATTAATTAAAAATCGTATAAAACTGTTGCCATGGTTACAACACAAATGGTAATTTTGCTAATTTTTACCAATAATATACCTTGGTATAGATATTTTTCACAAATAACGCATGCTTTGGCATAACCAACACCTGCAGTTATCATTGACATGATTTCAATTTTGTTAAATAAAATAATGTTGCCATGACAACAAGTTTGAAAAGTATAAGTCATTTGGCAGTGATTTGTGTATGGACCAAATATCAATTACTGCCATAAATTCATTCTTATAACAATGTTTGTCAAACATTTTATAATTGATATAGGTCTTTCTGGGATAGTCGATCGCGATACCAGGCAAAATGTCTGAGAAAGCTGCCATTTTCACTAACTTCATAGCCCATATGACTTTTTGTTTATGCCCGGACAGCGTCACAAAACAGGCCAGCGTCGTTTCTATGTACGCCACCGTCTGTACAACAGCGTTTTGACATCGCCGATATGGCGCCAATGCTATCTGGAATGTAAGAAATTAAGTGTATTTATAGTTACCAATTTTATGAAAGAAACTCTGATAAATTGGGACAAATACATAACTGAATGTAACGTGGAAAACTGTAATACATGTCAGTACTAAATATATCTTTGTAACATCCTATATTTTGCACTTTGTCTCTTGACATACAGGTGACACCCATGCTAGCATTCTTATTGAGACAAAATGGCTGTCCCTCTACGTTATCCAGTCGACCATCATTGTATATTTTGGGTCAAACAAATCAATTAATTTTACGGTCATTGTCATTGACATTTGACAATTTGTCTAATAGAAGTTAGGCTGCATGTGAAAAACTTCGACCTCAGTGTTAAAGGTGCCCTAAAATTAAAATTTCACTTTAAAATGTTTTAGTTTTGTGAGCCACATGGAAGAATATACCTAAAAAACACATTTCCAGAATCCTAGGTTAATTGCCAGGTTGAACCCCAAAAATCTGACTTTAAAGTTGACATTCTCCAGTCAGAATCAATGTAGTGGAAGAGGTTGCTCATTATACATGACCAGATGCAAGGATGCTGCAACCCAGCATCACAGCCTACTTGTTGCTGATTGGTTGGCTCTGCTTAATGGAATCATGGGATATCCTGATATGACGTCACTGGCTCACTAGAGGGCACTGTGGCATGGCCAAAAGTTTAAGCAAGGGAATGACTCTAAATATGCATTTTTTTAGGGTTTTAAAATTATGCAATGGCAGTGTGATTAGTGAAAGTTTGTTTAAAAAACATAATCTAACACATTGATGAAATATAAAAAATCCATTTTAGGGCACCTTTGATAACAAATAGCAATATCCAACCAAGGCAGAGCCAAGGCACTGTTAATTCTTTGTTCCTCCTGAATGTGTTATATTTGCATGGCCGTGTCATAAATACAAGAATGAATAAATTAATTAGGAGTAATAGTTTAATAACAGTTCTACTCAGGAAGTTTTTCGTCGCTTCATCTACCAAAAAGGGACCTGTGTTGGTGGAGAAGGACTCAGCTATGACGATGTCTTGGAGTCAATAGCTGGAATAATTTGTTCAGAGTATGTGAGCTAAAGCAGCTGTTGACTGCAGTTGTCAGGGTAATAACTATGATAGTGTGACTTTCCTGGAAATAGTCCTGTCAATGTCAAAGTATTTTCATTAATGTCAAGTCGTTCTTGTCAGATCTCATTAAAAGTATCAATCTTTACGGTCCTTTAATTACAGGTAAGCCTGTTTATTCCCAAACTGCAGTCATATCACATGAAATATCGTGTGATACGGGCCAGGTGAGCTGGATTTCATACCACACAGAATGACGTTCATGCATTGCACAAATAAGGAAAATTACGGGACCAGGTTGGTCTACCATAAACAGTACAGTAGAACATACGGATGTTTGCTGTAAAATTTACAGTACATGCTACTGTTAAATGGTGATGATGGCTTACCGTAAAATCGTGCAAATGGCACCTTACTGTAAAATATTGTTGTACTTTGATGTTGCTCTATAATAAGCCAGCATTAGACCATTTGCTGTAAATTTGACGGTATCATACTATATTTGAAATTTACTACAACTCGCTGCAGTATCATAGTGTAGAGTTGTTTTACGGTATCTTTCTATAGAATATGCCGTGAAATACTGTATAGTAGATTTTAGACTATTTTACAGCAATCTACTGAATAAATTATGGTAGACTGCCATTTTCTATACCTCAGCTGTAAATTTTAAAGTATAATACTTTAGCATAGATTTATGGCATCTTGCAGTAAAAATTTTACAGTGGCATGTTGCATGCCAAAATAACAGTATTTTACTATAAAAACTAAAGTTAATTGCAAGACAATTACGGAAACTCGTTACTGTGTAGGTTATTTACTTTATTTACTGTCGATGATAATTTAAATCCATGACTATACTTGATTTAAAAGCCGATTTGTAACCAGGTGCTACAGTGGGTTGAAACATTATCATACCCATTGGGTACATATGATTTTTTTTCTGTTTAGTAACAGCAACTTGTGCCACAGCTGTGCTGTCAGTGCAGACATGCTGTGTGTTCATAGGGACAAACCTCTATAGGTGCAGATGATAATTTCTGTTGGTATTATGGAAACTATCAGATAATGTTCAAGAATTAAGTATTGCAAAAGTGTTCACACCCTGGTGAATAAGGTGACACTGCACTCAAGACACAATATACCGCGTATTTGTTTTTCAGTGTTTGGTTTAAGTAAGTTTTGAAGAGATGTTTTAATTATTTCTTAGTCCATATCAGCCTTTGATCCAGTATTTAGGTGCTCATTAATTTAAACCAACAAATGCATAATTGGTATTAATTCAGAAGCACATCGATGGTTATGGTTACAAGAAGATTAAAAAGGCTCTTAAAATTCCTGTGCCTACACTTGCATTGTTAGTGCAGAGGTGGAAGAAGACCAAGTCTATAACAGATCATGCTGTCCACCAAAAATCAATCAACGTTCTTCAAGAAAACTTGTGTGGCGAGCATCAGCAAGTCCAACTGTGACAATAAATGACCTGAAGAAGGAAGCTGCGGCAGGAGACATTGACGTGCATAGTAGCACAGTTTTTGGAATGCTGATCAAAATGGTCTATATCTATATGGCAAAGTATACAGAAGGAAGCCACTGCTGAAGAAATAAAACCGAAAGGCATGTTTGAAATTTGCCAATAAACATATGATATGGTCTGCGGCAATTTGGAAGAAAATCCTTTGATAAAACGAGGCTATTTGGTAAAAATTCCAGGAAGTATGTTTCGCAGAAACCCAACACTGATATGCCCAAAAGAACGCCAAACCTACTGTGAAACGTGGAGGTATATCAATCATGCTATGGGGCTGGTTTCCAGCAGCAGGACCTGGTGCTCTCATCCGAGTAGAGGACATTTTGGGTAAAAACCTCAGGAAGGTGAGAATGGGATGAAATTTTGAATTTCAACAAGACAATGACCTTAAAAATTAGTTAAAAAAAAAAAGCAATGGAATGAAGAACAAAATTAACATTTTGCAATGTCCCAGTCATCTTAACCCACAACATATTTGCAGACAATTGAAAACTGGCGTTGCACTCAATATTTACCAACAAATTTGATGCAATTAGAAAAGTATTTCTACACTAATAATGGTCCAAAAATGTGTACAAAGCTGGTCAAAGACTATCCAGAGCATGTCCATGTGGTAATGGATAAGTTCCGCTATGAAATATTTGCACCAACATATTACAGCCCATAAGACAGGGTATGATGACTTTTGCAATGCATATGTTGAATTTTTTTGTATATTTGGCTCTATTTACTGGATATTTCTATATTATCAAATTGGAAACAATGATGTCATAATGTAAACTTATAAAATAGATCAATGATTCCTCCTTTGTTATGTTTGTTTCTCTGTATTTCTAGAAAATATCAGTTCTGCATTGGGGTATCATTTTTGCAACCCACTGTTCGTTCGTGGTGTTATATCATAAACCCTGTTTCCATAAGGCATTCGCCAATTCCACATTGGCCAAATCTGCAAAAGTTTTAAGCTTCGATTCCTGGTCGAGGTACTCTTCATGAGCCACATCCCAGCTGGATGTTGATCACATGAGACGTTAACCTGAGGGTGCCTTGTACTCAATGTAGCAAGCCTAATCATCTCATCATGGTGTGAACTCTAAGCCTTATCATCTTGTCATTACATCTTCCTCTGGCAGCTGGTCATATAGCTGACTTAAGCTTCAGACCCAGTAGCATTGAGACATTCCCAGATAGCATTCCAAGTCGGGTCAGCATCGTTTCTACATCGTTTTGGCATCACCGACATCGCGCCGACGTCGATACGATTTGGAATGCTATCTGGGTTAGACATAACGTGTCTGCCTCTGGCAGCAGGGGTGGATAAGCTTCAGACCCAGTAGCATTGAGACATTGAGACTTTAATTTTTAACTGAACTGCTTTTTTTTTCATTTCATGAAACTTCATGGTTGGTTCTAATAATTTAGCTTTATTTAACAAGCTTTTCTTTAACAAGCATTTTTCATTGTAGGATCCATCTTATTGCAAAATGCACCCAAAAAGTTTACAGTAAGTCATAATGTCTAAAAAGTTAGTAAAAATATGTAATGATTTGGTGTTTAGACTTATTGCCTTGACTGAGAGATTTCGGTATTTATTCTATATGAAGGCTGAGAAGCCAATATTGGAGCCAAACACTCCCATTTTATGTTAATTTCAATTTTGAATACTATTTGCAGTTGACAGTTGAAATTATCACTAATATCAAAAAATTACTTGTGAATTTTCATTTTTAAGATGAAATCTGTCGCTGTTCAAATAGTGAAGAAGCTGGCTATTGGCCAGTGGCCCACTCCAATTCCTGTCGTTGGCTCTCACCCCATCAAACCAAAATATTTAATGTTAAATTACAGAAAATATGAAATTGGCATATGTGAAAATTATTTGTTCTGAATTAAGTCTTTCTTGTGGTCTGAAGAATACATCACACTCTGTTTCAAAATATCATCCCTTTTGGGCAGTTGATGATCATTAGAAAGATGCATATCCCAAGTAGCATTCCAAATCGGCCCAGAATCCATATAAGCACTGCATCGCCAAGGTCGAGCCGACGTTAAAACAATTTGAAATGCTGTCTGGGATTAGGTGCCATAATTTCTTCACCCTTATTTGCATAAAAATGGATGTATTTTGGCTAAATCCAGAAGACTTATGTAATTATTGGAACTTCTATATAATATTTTGTTATATGTCCAAGACCATTTATAAAATTTTCAGAGTAAATCATATGCAGGGAAGATATGATAAATTACTGTACAAAGAACGAATGCTCGAAATATTTGCAGAAACTGAAGTCCCTTCCAACAGCTTTGAGTTTATTCCAAATTATCTTGTGATATTTATTTCTAAATCAACATCCAAGAAAAAGGAACATCAACACATTTCAGTGTATTGCAAAACAACATTAAAATGACAAAATGACAGTCTCACCAGTCTAAAATCATGATAGGATAATAATAAGCTATATACATGGCAGAATAAAGATTAATATTTATCACATTGAAGTAAATATCCAGTTATCATGCCACATCTGCTCAATGTTGGCCCAACATCGGCTGATTGTCGGCCATGTCAGTTCAACATCGACCCGACGTTGACATGAAGTGGCAGGCCATCTGGAAAACTCTGATAATTTAGTGAGTGTGTTCCCTGATAGCATGCCATATCGGGCTACTGTTGTGCCAGTAAGTAGTACAAGCTCACACGACACTTAGCTGACATGGCATATCATCTGGGAATGTACCTCAAGCGTCATTACGTGTCAGCAGCCGATGTTGTTATAATTACTTGTTGCATGAACTTGTCTAACATCATGTCTTGATAGTTATAATCATACCTTACATAATATTGGTATCCATCTATAATGATAATAATTATATACAATAACGAGATCAAACACGTGAGTTAAATACATTGGTATACACTACACAAAGTTTACGATAGGGAGACAATAAACAGTCCGTTTCGATATATATCATAACTTCTGGAACATCTATTATAATATCCTTTATTTTGAGGTATGTAGCCCTGTATTTGACGTGAATTGTGGATAAGCACAGTTACATTTGTATGTAGAATCACTCGCTCTTTGGAAAGAACATCAGCTGGAGTGATGCAATCGAAGTCTCGTGGTCAGCTGACTTGGAACGCGACCCCTCGGGAACAGAATGGCCAATAGGAGAGCTTGTGACAAACACCTATTGGGCACAATGTTTCCAGCAAGCTTCTGAAAATAAAAATTCCAAGGTGAGGTTTAGAATATTAAAAGTATATTAAAACAAGTATGCAGAGGTGGAGAAATGTTTCTGTACACCCACGAAATGAGCAAGATCCCAGATAACATTCCAAATCAGGACAACATCGGCGCGACATTGGCGATGTCGATACAATTTCTTACCAACAGTGGCCAATATAAATCGGTGCAGTGCCGATTTGGAATGCTATAAGGGATTGGGTGTAAAATATTAATTTCTTGTCGAAGTTCTGGTCCACCTATACTTGGACTATATAGCCAATTATTAATTTTTTTCAATGAACAAATTCAATACCATTAGAAGGTTACAAGAAAAGGTGCATCTGGTATTAAAGAACTCATTTCCACCACTACACTGAAATTTGGTTAAATCAGATTTTCTTTGAAAATATTATCAAATCTGAAACATTTTTTCGCATTTTCCAACTCACAATGAATGATAACACTTACTCCTAGTATAGACCTTATTCAGTGAATTTCTTTCTTTACAGTTTATATAACACATTCCAGATTCCAGATAGCATTCCAAATCGTTTCAACATCGGTGCGATGTCGGCGACGTTAATACGATGTTGTAACGACAGTGGCCTACATGAAAACGATGCTGGGCCGATTTGGAATGCTATCTGGGATATATATTAACACATTTTATATAATTCACAAGTAAATCAGCCTCGGTCAGCATAATTAGTTGAGATTATAATGACTAACTTTTTTTCAAAACAAGTTACTTTAGGTTATTTACTAAGGCTGACTAACTATTAACTTGTCAAATAAAAATGACAATACTTCTGTATGAATAATGAAGAACAGTTCTGGTAATATATACTGTGACTTGGTATATGAAATTCCAGAGTCAGAGAGTATTGGCAACTTGTCGCCTGTGACCACATGGTGATGTCATGAGGTAACAGGAGCAAGAATAGTTAGAGTGCCTAGCATAATCACTGTCGTCATGTTTTGCTCGTTCACTCATCATGCTCATCTAAATTAAATTAATTAATTTCTCTTATAGTCTATAAGCTGGCTTATGGTATTAAAGGTCTTACAATGAAATTACAGAATAATTAGATGTGAAGTTGCAAAATTGGTTCTAGTAGAAGGAATATGTTTCAGTTTGTCTTATATTATCTATAAAAAACATTGTATATGGAATCATTGAATGACAGGAAATGAATTCGACATTGTTAGATAATTATTCTTAACATCGCTTAATGCTTACATTTTCTTTTATCTCAATGTACAATATTTGTAATGACAAAGATATTTAGGCAGTTCAAGAAAAACAGAAAAATTAAAGAGAGAAAACTGATTTGGAGAAATCTCTCTTGAGATAGTGATGTCATGGTCATTCTAATCAGTAATTTGCCATATTGGCAGACCCAACGTCTGACAAATTCTCGTCTTCTACTATAAACAAGTTTTTTTTTATTTCTATCTTACCACTATTTTGCAGTGTAGCACTAACAGAACGTCAGTGTATTCTCTAAATAACCATTCACCAATGTTGCTCCCAACCTGTCTCAGTGAAATCTAGTATAGAGTCTTTTTACTGAACTGCCCTGAATTCAGCAGGACATAAGTCTTTCCTCTTCTCTTATTACTCATTTTGCTTTTCAGACATAGTAGATAATAACTAACTGATTCCATAAATATAACTTTCTCAGAAAAATAACAAAAATCAACCAAATAATAAAGTGTCAAATTTACATTAAAATGCACTAAAAATACGGCTGCTAGGATGCATTTTGCTTCAGCCAATCACAGCCAAGGGCGGGAACTTTTTCAGCCAATAGAATTGTAGTACTCTGTTTTAGCCACCTGGTGGAAATACAGAGAACCTTCTGTGAAAATCCACTATTCATTGAAACCAACCAACCATCAGCCACTGTTGGCTCAGTCACACAGTTTCTGGACACAGCATGTCTGTCTTTCCGAGAACCAACTAGATATGTTACTTTGATGTTGTACTGTTTCTTTAGTGTAATGATAATCAAGTTTTATCTTATCATAGTATGTATCAACAGGGGTTAGTATTTCCCTTTGAAGATGTATATGCTGGTCAATTTGCCATTTTGGGAGTTGTTCAGTGCGGCCATGATTTTTGTCTCAAAAACGCTCAGCCTGGGCAAGTAATATAAATGTAAATGCATAAGGGTTTAGAGTCTTCATTTACATGAGACATATGCTCTGCCAACTGTACAATTACACCCTTGGCCGGCCTGTGTAAGCATGAGCCTTTCTCAACTCCCTGGGGCGCATACAGCCCATTACATAGAATTACCTTCTGGGGCTAAGCACGATACAATCACCATGACTGCCTACAGCCAAGTATCCATTTACACCTGGTTGGAGTGGAACAAAGAGTTACAGACAATCAACCCAGTTCCTCCATGCCATGGTAGGGGCTTGAACCTGCAACCTTTCAGTTTGGAGGCGAGCACCTTAACCACTAATAATGCAGCTGGGTGGTCTAGTGGTATAACTCTCGCCTGTTCCTCTGAAGGACCGGGGTTCAATCCTGGGTCGGGCAACCTTCATGAGCAATATCCGAGCTAGATGTCGTTCGGATGAGACATTAAATTGTTGGTCCCTTGTGTTCAGTGTCTACGCTGAGGCAAGTAAAATACCCCACCCATGGGGTAAATGTGTAACATGGGTGGACTCCTCTCTCTCATCTCATCAAAAAACCCTTGATAGCGGCAAGAACTTGCCTTAGAGGGCTGCACTTTCTATCTATCTATCTATCTATCTATATTTCTATCCATCTATCTATAATAGCTCAGTACAATAGTGCAATGCCATGTTACATTCAGACCAATGCTTTCACTGTTACATAACCTTTCTTGATGTTTCTATCGGACCCCAAAGATGACGATTTTCAGGTGATGTCTGAAAAGCGAGGCACCACTGTACAGTGTAGACACCCACTATATGAACCACCCCAATATAATTGCCAACCGTAATGTAAACACCTTATGAATTAACCCAAATTGCTGCCACAAATAAATTGTGGTTTTGGTCAGTGTTATTGACTTTGTATGATGAAATACAATAGCATACAGGAACGGGGACCAACACTGGGCCAACACTGGGGCCAACACTGGGGCCAACACTGGGCCAACACTGGGGCCAACCCTGGGCCAACACTGGGGCCAACACTGGAAAACAATGGGCCAACACTGGGCCAACACTGTTATCATATTCATTAATATCAGTCATGTATTGACAAATCTATCAACAGCATAATGACCAATGAAAGAATAGAATTTCGTCAAATTGAAAATAGCTTGTTGTCAAAATACTTTCGACCTTTTATGACGCACGAGGTGTAAGTGCATTACACAACATATGTAATAATAAAAATGTAATATCCATTAAAGAATTAGGTAACAGAAAGCCTTTTAAAGTGACATCACTTCAATGACGTTTGTGCCACATCACAACCTCACCAAGTGACCTGCCAAGTGACCTGTCAAGGTAATCACTTGGATTGTCCTTTTAGTAAATTACCCAACATAAGATGCACCTGGTTCCTATATAAGTAAATGACAATTTGTGTAAATAACTCATCATTTAAGACCACCCTTGGTGCAAAAATTACTACAAATGTAGTATTAATGGTTTTTACAAATTGATGTAAATCAAATGAGTGAAAATTAAATTGAAACCCGCCATTAAATTCAAGGCAAACCTCAGTACAAGCCTAATTGACAATAATGAATTAATTTGCCTCATGGACAGACAGATAAACACTTTTATTTCGATCCAATAACGTATATATGTGCAAAAGTTCACACAAAGGAAACTATATTTGGATCAAGGGAACACTGATTAAGTCCCAAAACGGATGCTAAAAGACGTTTTACCTTTACACAATTCAATTGGAACTATTTTTCTGACAGATTTTTATAATGCAACTAAAAATATTAATTATAGTAATCGAAAAAATAAATAAAATACATTTAATAAAAAGAAAGCTAAATATATATATATAAAACGAATGGAAAGTAATAATAAAAAATAAATGAAAATACATAGAAACATGAGTAAGAATAAAATTATCAAACGGTATGGAACACAGGAAAAATATAAATGACAAGGGGTAAAAATATAGTAATAATACTAATACAATTAAATCATGAGGAAGAAATTACAAAAGAAGCAAGTAACCCCTTCACAAGACATATTGTATGTACATTGTATGATATTGAATAAGTGTGACTAAACTGTTAGAAATGGCTGTAAGGGGGGGGGGGGTTAATCAGTAAAAGTGTCAAAAAGGTTTACCACAAATTCATCACTATACTAATATTCTGATCATGAGGATTTCTATCGTCTCGTATTATATTACATAAATGCATAATTACTTATAATTGATAAGAGGTGGTAAATTGTGTAATTCCAGAAGTGTGACAAATACTTCATAATTTGGTGACCTAAGTTCAATTCAGTGCACATGCTTGCATTATGTAATAGTTATTAAAAAAGGTAAATTTAGCACCAATGCTAAATTTAGATACAGCTTCAAACTTTTAGTTTTAATGCTGTCACATAATGGGAAACAAGATTGGTGTCAAACTATTAAAAAATGGGCCATGTGTAAAAAAATATATAAAAAGACGTCACGACGTCAAAACGTGTGCGAGACGTTGGAAAAACACAACGTTCTGGCGTTACCCATTAGTCTTTGTGAGTAAAAGACGTTCAGCATCACAGGTGAAGCCAAAAAAGGTGCAAAGAAACCTTAAAAGGGAGAAAAAGATGCCCCCATCAGTAGCATCTTGTCTACTAGCTCTAGCAGCATCCCAACTGCATCAGTTTCAGTTTACACATCATGAGTTGAAATGATGATAATTCCATTCAAGGCTTAATTGCCTGTGAGATGTAATTTCAACACTGACAGAATTCATTGCACCAGGGAATGCAATCAAATTAAAATGAATGAATGGAAGTCTTCTGTATAAATTGCAATTATAAAAGAATGAAAGCCCAATTATATATAATGGTTGTATCCAAAGTTGTACCGCAAAACCTCCACAACAAGACACCTTCAAAATAAAGACCATCTTAAATAAAAAATAAATTGCTTAACTAAACCCAGTTTATATTAATATATGAAAAAATAACTGAATGAATTTTATTTGTACCATGGGGCCCTCTAAAACAAGTTCGCTTCCAGAGGGCAACCTCACGAATTAACCATGGATATAATATATACTTCACAATGAAGCCTACACTCACGATTAAGTAAATGTAATAAGTGCATTTTTACTGGTGAGTTCCAGTAGTATCTACTAAGTTTTTGCAATTTTGGGTCATAACTATTTCTGTCTCAGCACATTTTCTATTGCTCCGCAATAAGGTAGAGAACACCACTGATTTGTTAATATCCAAAAAAAAACTTTCATTTTAACTTATCATTGTAAAGATACATTTTGTGGTCTAAACTAGGAGCTCAAAAACATATCATTGTAGACAATGTCAATTAGCTAAGATCTTAGTCAAAGCATATCATTGTGGACACCATAGATTAGCCATGATCATATCTAAAAAAACTTTCATTTTAACTTATCATTGTAGAGATACATTTAATTTTTGTTGTAAACTAGGAGCTCAAAAACATATCATTGTAGATAATGTCAATTAGCTAAGACTTTAGTCAAAGCATATAATTTTGAACACCATAGATTAGCCATGATCATTTTAACTTATCATTGCAGATACGCTCGGAGATAAAAAAAAAAAAAACATATCTTTGTAGACAATGTCAGTGCAACGATTGTATGACAAAAGCCTTTGTGACAATTCGTACCAAGCAATTACACAGTTGTTGCGGGATTTCATCTTTGGCAATTCACAGACAGTGTTCCAGAGAGAAAATTAATTTGCGTTCGCATCTCCCCTGTGTATGGAAGAAGTCTGAGAAAATGAACACGATTATGAAATGTATGAAATGCGCAACTCCAGGAACAATGCAGAGACCAGATGGGTAGTAAAAAGCAACACAATTGTCTCCAAGAATATATGCCAAGGTTTGTTCAAGAAAAACCATAAAGAAGAAAATTGTACATGTGTTTGTTGATTGGTCTCTGGTTGCAATGATGAAGATGTTAGCGCAGACAATTTTCAATATAGACAGTCTTTTATCTTTTTTGGATAGACTTTTTCTCAAATGGTCGGCTAGATAAGTTTTACCTGCGTTAAAAAAACCAATTTCATTGCAAAAAAAAACAACACTTCTATATGTCATGTGTTACTGGTACAATGTATTAAAAAGCAGGAACAAACACTGTTTTGAAAACAAGTTATATAAGGAAACCGATATTGGCAGGAAAATCCGATTTTAATTGCAATGCAGACCCAATGGGAATTTTCCATGGACTTTGATATTATGATATGACAATAATGAACTATTCTGAGAATCAGCCTTAGAGCAAGTTGAGGGGTCATTTTGTTTCCGTTTCTAACAGATGTAAATGATAATGTTAAATTGACAGCAGCTGCTGTCCTCATGTAGGACCCAGTCTATGGTCAATCATTAATAGCATACAAGATGAGTCAGTCAGTAAGTAAGTAAGTAAGTAAGTAAGTAAGTAAGTAAGTTAGTAAGTAAGTAAGTAAGTAAGTTAGTAAGTAAGTAAGTAAGTAAGTAAGTAAGCAAGTAAGTAAGTCAGTAAGTAAATAGATAAGTAAGTAAGTAAGTAAGTAAGTAAAGTAAGTAAGTAAGTAAGTAAGTAAGTAAGTAAGTAAGTAAGTAAGTAAGTAAGTTAGTAAGTAAGTAAGTAAGTAAGTAAGTAAGTAAGTAAGTTAGTAAGTAAGTAAGTAAATAAGTAAGTAAGTAAGTAAGTAAGTAAGTAAGTAAGTTAGTAAGTAAGTAAGTAAGTAAGCAAGTAAGTAAGTCAGTAAGTAAATAGATAAGTAAGTAAGTAAGTAAGTAAAGTAAGTAAGTAAGTAAAGTAAGTAATTAATTAGGTAAGCAGGTAATTAGGTAAGTAAATAATTAGGTAAGCAAGCAAGTAATTAATTAATTAAGTAAATAAGTAAGTAAGTAAGCAAGTAATTTATTATTATTATTATTATTCATATATGTACCATTTTAAAATCTAGCTTACTATACATATCATATGGCAGGCTGACAGCAGTACTGCCATGACTTGCCTTTATCAAAGAAAAACAAAAATGTTTATCTTTCTTGTTCGGCTTTGACAATAATAGCACCAGAATGAAAAATTAGCCTGGCTGATGCCTTACTGTCTTCAATGGCTCAGGTATCCAACAGCTCATATTGATCCAACAGCTCATATTGACTGGCTGAGTGTCTAATAAGAATAAAAAGCCTGGTGTCAAGGTTAAGTGATTGGTTCCTTGCAAAAAGACTGTGTGTCTTGTGTGCCATAAAAGGGCATGTGCACGTGTTCAATTAGCCAATGACGTTACAATGACCTGGAGACAGCTCTGTGATGTCCTCACCTGGCCGTGACGTCATTGCCCAAACTGAGAATAGCAGTCCACCGCCCCCAAGTTATTGAGAGGGCCACTAGACATCCGAGGAATGTACAAATGGACGTAATACTGCCAGAGACGCCAAGTTCTGGAGTGGTGAATGAGTGAGTTTTGGCCTTTTCCAACCAGTTTACATTAGAATGTTAAAGATTTATTCTGGTTCTCTTAGAGTGAGACAAATAAAAATATGAAGAAAATACTCAAGTCTAGAGGAGTGAGACAGAAACCAAATATGAGTGAGATTCATTCTTTAAGATTGAGACTTGGCATGTCTGAATACTGCTTTACTATAAACATGATAACAGTGCTTACAAAGCTAGGCCTAATAGGATACGCGAAAAACAAATTCTGCAAGCAAAATTGACTGGGCCTATTATCAACTAAGCCTAGGTTTAATTAAAAAAAGAAATCAGCTCTCTGTCCGCTAAACGAATAGAATATATAATGGCCAAATGTGCCACCTGCGTTTTCCATGCAAAGGATAAATGCATGGAAAAAGCATGGTTTCTGCCTTATTAAAATGAGGTGAAAACCATGTGTTTTCCATGCGTTTATCCAAATGCATGGAAAACGCACGTAGCACATTTGGCCATGTAGGCCTACCAGTGGCAAGAACTTGCATTTGAAAGCTGCACTAATTGTACACTATAAGCATGCTATAGGTCCTATGGATTACTATGAACAATAGGCTTCTTTAATTCAAGCGCCAATGAGCAGATATTTTAAGCAATTTCAATTATTCCCTATGTGATCTATTTCTTCACACTCCCACATTTCAACAAGTTCACTGTGTTGCAGGTCAACGTAACCGCACCGAATGCAATTTGATAACAATAAGAAGTTTGTGACATTGATGGGGACATATTTGAAGCACATCGGATGATAACAATCTGAAATGCACGTTTAGGATGCATAACAGACCTGTTACTGCATTAACAAGTATTTTAGCAATCAAAGATAACATTAGGCCTATATCTCTTTGCACCAATAATGGTCACGTATCTTGATTTAACGTCAATATGTCTAAACAAGGACCAAGCTATTTATTTTGGGTAATTCCATCAATTTCTGTAGCCTGCATTTATCTGCAAGACTTACTCAACAGACAGGTGATTCAACTAGACGTGCACTCATGCAGTTAATTGAGTATTGTTCAGATTGACAATGCGCGCCTGCACCCTCATGACGTCATTAAGAATTTACGTCACAAGTAAACAAAATGGAGGGAAAAAAGCCAGAACTTTTTTGAAGTTGGTAGCGGTAATCATATGCAACCTACAGAAATAGAAGGCTACTTTGACAAACTCTCCTATCCCAGGTCTGGACACTCAAAGAACATGATACATGTATAGTTAGTTCCATAAATTGCTGGATTAAAGAAGACAAGGATATATAAGTTACGCTGCATCCCCCAAAATGGAAGAGTCCATTGATTCAGAATTATGCTTGGCAGTGGCGTAGCTATACCCTCTTACATGGGGCCGTGGTGGCGTCCAACATGCAGCCACCAAGTGGGAAAATTGATACTTGGTCCATGGGATTGAATATTTGTAGAGTAACAAAAAAAAGAAGAAAAATAATATAATTAAGGTTCGAATTCACTTATGCATGGCGCTGTATATATTTCATACTTGCATTTTTTTCAGGAATCAGCCTCGGAGAATACCAAGAAAATCTATCATTGGGCTCATTAATGCTGACATTGGGCCGATGCAGGGCCAATATTGACCGCAAGGTGCCTACTTTGAGCCAAGGTGGCATATTATTTGTCAATGAGTACTGATTTATCTTAGATATACAACGTCGCAGCATTATGGGCTGATGCTAGCCTGAGACACTCTTTCTGAAAAGTATCAAGAGTGCCCTAGCCAACAGCAATGCTCGAACTAGGCTGATGCTAGCCGACACTGGGTCAATGTCATGCAGATATAGCATGTTACCTTTGCACTGGAAACCATTTCATTAGGGCAAAATAAGATCTAGATAGAGTTGGGTGAAAGTCTAGGTACTTAGCCGGTTTAAGGTGGACTCAAATGCACATTCACAATTATAACATAACAAGTGCCTCAGCAAAACTGTTGCACAAATACAAAAATATGTTCCACAACTTCTTGATTCAAATCCTTTGTGTAATTATCAAACCAAATTTCTCTTTCCACAGGGTTGTTAAATTGATTAGGGCAAAGCAATTCCAGGGAAATTTCCAGTAATTCCAAGAAAAACGATATGCCTAAAAATCACTTAGATATTCTGCATTATGAATTATTTTGCGCAGCTAATTGAACTATTCTCACTTGACTAACACGCATCCTTTAAACTATAACTCTGAATACATTAAATTAATTTGCTACTCAGGCCACTAGAAAAAAGCAAATACGATTTTGTTGTCGTCCTTCAATCGGCCAGTAGAAAAATAGACTGGTAAATAGCTGGGAAATACAAAAAAATATGGAAATTCCACTCACCTTACTTACAAATGATTCATGAAATCTGAAGTGATCTTATTGACTGTTCCTTTTTATTCGAGCTTCTAACATCATCGCTTTGTATCCGAACACTGCGGCCAAATCTGAAAAGCATGTATTCTTAAATCAGCATACAGTAGTACATGTAAAGCGATATGTTCGTTATTTGCTAACGAACTATTAAAAACGTCTTCACTATAACAAAGTTTCAGTACATGTGGGTCTGGTATCAAAGATGGACAAAAATTCCCTCCCTACAGGCAATGGTAAAGAAACAGATATTTTGCGACAAGCATACATCGGTATCATGAGAAGATATATCTTGGCAGTGCCTGATGCAATACATGTATTTGATTATCCTTGGTGTCTGTGCTTCGGCAAGTAAGAGACACCACCATGGGGTAAACCCAGATAGCATTCCAAATCGGGCCAGTGCCATTTCTATATAGACTACCGTCGGTACAGCATCGTTTTGACGTCGCCAACGACGTGCCAACGCTGAAACGATTTGGAATGCTATCTGGGAAATGAGTAATTCGGTGAAGAATCCAAGCCTTACCATCTCATCTTTACGTCTGCCTCTGGTAGGTAGTTATGTATAAGTTTCATATTAATGGCAATGAGATACTATAGAGAGAATATGATACAAAAGAAACTCATATCTTTTAAAATGCACAAGAAATTAAATTTGGACAGAATGCAACAAAGATTTATAGGTGCACAGAAAAACAATTATGAGCTGCCATCTTGACCTCTGTCGTCAAATCAATTATGCCTTTGGTTTATGAAGAACAGCTGAGTCGTCATTCCTCTGTGTGTCACTTTGAAACACCTTTGCTGTGCGTTAATTCTAATAGAAAATTAGTGGAATAACCTCACAAAATCACCAAGTATTTTGGAATTTGTACATCAGAATAAAGGACATATTCTGTGACATAAATGCAAAATAATATTAATGGATTAACGTTTGTAGGCAAGAAACTAAGGCCAGTTTTGTCCACCCATATGATATGTTATTTACTCAATAAATTGGTGCATTTTCTGTCTGTCAAGTAGGTGACAATGGCACGTTTCTAGTTACTTGTCCTAAATTGCAAAATAGATTGTCAGAACTTAGAGTTCAGTACACACAATTGTTACGCAGAATCGTTAATTAAATCGATCTCATTTCAATTAATCCTGTCGTGACCAGAAATGCAAAACGGGGGACTCATTTAACTCCTTCCTGTACAAGTAATGAAATATCCTATTACCCTTTAGACCTTGACAGCTTGACTTGAATGGCGGGCAAAGCAATGAAACATAATTAGGAAATATCAAGCAAGGTGTAGTTGACGCATACTAGAATCAGTGACTACTTAAAGGACTTCTGAATTACAAGTACACGGACAGCTATAAATTGCACAAAAAACCATTAACATATATATCGTCCTCCCATAGATCGGAATGACCTAAGGCACAAGTGCTTTTTAAGTATACATTAATCCTTGTTTTATCATAAGATTAGATAAGATAAGATAAGATAAAACTTTATTTAAGTGTGTGATGATTGACAACAATAAAATAAGCTACAATGCTTTTTACCGACAATAAAATAACAGAAAACAAAATGTTATATACATGGACAAATGTGCCACGTGCGTTTTCCATGCATTTATCCAAATGCATGGAAAATGCATGGTTTTTACCTCATTATAATTAGCTAAAAACCATGCGTTTTTCATGCGTTTATCCTTCTGATGGATAATGATAAAAATGGCAAAATAATGATGTTATTTATTTTCCATCCTTATATGTTGTTATCATGTTATTTATTTTCAATCGTTCCAAAAATTATTATATGATAGTTGTTCTGGAAAAAGTCATGATCTTTCAAAGTATTTCATGCCTTCATTTAACTTTACCCTTTTCTTCATAACAGGCCATTTACAAGAAAAAAAACTATTCAGTACTACAGAAAGTTCTGATCACTTTTTCACATAGACTGTCATAATTGACAGGGACTGATGACATTTGCAAAAAATACAATTCAGGTGTCATACATTTTGTATGCAATATAACAAGCCATCATTGACAAGCCTCAATACTCTGCCGTGAGAGCTCTCATCGCTGCAACTTTCATTTACTTCAGGGACTCATACATTCTCACCCCTCATCTGGCTTTTAATGCATGGAAATAACCGAAGATGACAGTACCAGTTAATATTCTCTGTTTCTCTTCCACTTTTCCTATTAGTGTACAAGGTTTAGTGGTGTGGCTTTGGTACTTTTTGAAATTAATAATATGAATGATTAAATTAAATTTCATTGTTCTCGATCTCCTAACAGTTCCAATAAGTAACTGAAATCTGATTTGCATTACCAGAAAAGGACATCATAATGGCAATTAATGACATCACAAATATTATTGTTGGTCAACATGAGAAAAGTACATATTAGTTTTATTAATATTGCATGTGATTTACAGTGTGAAGTGTAACATTCATTTCGACAATTGCAACACATGATCCATACGCCCCAAAGACTTGTTTCCATGGCAACAGGAAAAGGGTTTTACTTAGTCAGAATGAGCAGATATTTTGTATAATTATGAAATAAACATTATCTGAATTTTATTTATTTGCAAAAATAATCTGTCTAGATGTCAATTATAACGGTCTATGGGAAAAAAAGTGTCAGAACTTTCTGAATGCCCTTCATACTTTCCTTTAAATTTCGCTATAGAATTTCATAACAAACTTTCGATTTGCAATTCATACCAAAATATTGAAGCCAATTGCTAATTATCATATTACGAGTTGAGTCTAAATTTATAACCAAAGATACTACCAAAATAAAGTAATTGTATGCTATAAATTGTAGGTGTGCAAATGTATCTTGGTCAACTCTGCAACTATTGGCAGGAGATCATCTGAAATTCAGGGTGATCTCAAGTGTGTTTTACAGCAAGGGCAGACTAGGTGATTTCGCAACATTGCTCAATAGGCGATTAAAGTTGGTCAATTACTGCGCTCGTTTCAACATAGCGGTGAACAAAGTAGATCTTTAATTATCGCCAAATCTGACGTTGGATTTTCTTGGCACAGAAACCTGCGGGAATGTATTCTAATGGTTAGTATAAAACCATTTATGATGTTGAAGTCCTTGCTCCCCCACTGTGCCTCTTGCTCCCCGCAAAATCTGTCAGTCGCTCTGTGACAAGTCACATCGCCTAAATGATACAAGCGGCTGTGTTCAGTCAGTTGCAAGGGTTTGCACCCAATCCCAACATCATGGAGACCAACTTTAACAGTGGATTTAAAACTGAATACTGCAGATACAGCTCTTACTACTCAATGTATAGCATTACACAGGAGAGTCCTACCATTCTTTGACACAGTCACCTGTACGATGCTGTAAATTGGACAGTAGGGTCAATCCATATGAATTACACACAGACCTGCAAAACATAAAGTATCGTTTTGCAACGTTTCCCATTTTCCCCCTTTTTCAGAGCATTACAGCTTGCAAAATATCACCAATAGCCCTGATGTAACAGCATGAATGGATTCGATACAACTTCTTTTCCCAAGGTACAAAGTTTCATGCCTACATTATCTGATTATGAAAAATAAGAGAGATATGGACGTCTGAACTTGGAAATTCATGCCGTTTGGCTTTTTTCGCCAAAAATTAATAAATTTCAAATTTGATGTATCTTCTTAACCATTGAAACTGGAGACCTGAAATTTTGGAGTTTTCCATTAATTATATATTCCTATAACTGGTGACCTCGGAAGCTTGTCTGAATTTTGGTGAATTCATATGGATTGACCCAGTAGAAGTTGCCTAGTTCACAGTATCTACAGCGATCTGTTCTCTTCGATACTTTCACATGTATTGCCCGTATACACACGAATGACATACCTTGGTCTTCCTAGCAGAGTATAGTATTGACGTAACTCCTCCAGGTAGTTATTAAGTTCATCCACACTAGCAAAAGAAGACGGTCGTCTGGGAGGTTCTGAAAGGGTAGACATGAGTCGCATACGGTCTCTCTGAGCAAGCGGAGAAGAAGTTGAGGGTGTGAAGAAAGTTAACAGGATTCCAGTGATGATTATTAGACCGTGTACGGTGACTAGGGAAGCGCACCAACCCCTGAAACCGGTCATTCGCATACTGCTCTGGTCTACCTGCAAGAGACATTGAGAGTTTGAGAGAATATTAAATTCCACATTTATCTCAAAACACAGTGCTCCTGAATAAACTTCAGGGTTAAAAAAAATTGAACAAAAATTCTATCAACGCACAATTTTAGTATATGGTCTAACCTTCATTTTAATGCAAAAAGTAAAACATTATCATTGATTATGTTGGGGAGATTTTAAGATATTTAAATTTTAAGTATTTGATTTATCACACCCTAGAGAACTTCATAATAACTGGGTTTAGGAGACTGAAACTAAAGGTTTACTCTATAAAATGCTAGTATATGCTCAAGAAAATCACTAAAAATAGTTATGACACCCATATTTCAAACGGAAGTCCATCTAAAAATCTCGATAAGCATTGCTTGTTATTTGCTTAGCATTTTGTAAGACGAAACAGGAAACTTTTATTGTTATATTTCATTTACCATACAATTGTATTTTGTCAAGTAGTAGCTTCTCAAAGGCATTACTGCCGCTGATTAAAAAGAAGAGGAGCAGAAAAGGTATAGTAACTTGAATTAAAGAATAGAGCAAGAATATAGAATAAAGACACATTAAAGAGATGTTTCAGTATCAAATAATGGAAGTACAGCTACCGACAGACTGGACATTGTTTGCCAAAATATTGAGTATTGGTGATACACATAACAGGTTATGTAGTGTGAAAGCCTTTTTAGTAGCAGAAAGTTGCACATATGGATAGGGCAATTTGTATTCGTTCTACTAAACAATCACTGGAATAAGATATATTAAGTCATTTATCTTCCTTGCTTGATCGAATCCAATAGTGGATTTTCACGGAAGGTTCTCTGTATTTCCACCAGGTGGCAACAACAGAATACTGCAATTCTATTGGTTAAAAAATTTCCCGCCCTTGACTGTGATTAGCCAAAGCAAAGTGCATCCAAGCAGCAGTATTTTTAGTGCATTTCTATGTATATTTGACACTTTTTCATTTATTTAATTTTTGTTATTTTTCTGAGAAAGTTATATTTAAGGAATCAGTTAGTTATTATCTACTGTGTCTGAAAAGCAAAATGAGTGATAAGAGGGGAGGAAAGACTTATGTCTTGCTGAATTCAGGGCTGTTCAGTGAAAAGACTCTATTGATGAGACATGCAGTGTGTGTTCATTGATGAACCTTTGTTCTTCTTAACCACACGACTGAACATGTTCATGCTAGTTAATGGATGGTCAAGGCCAAGCTTTTGCTATGTCATAAACCTAATAGGGAGACATCTCATGTGATTGATATCAAGCTGGGATGTAACCCAAGATGAGTGCCATAAACATCTTTACCACATTTGCAAGAATGTTGTGTGTATCTGTCAAGCTTGGAATCCAGCAGCGCAACTGCAATACTAGCTTGCCAAAGTATTCATACCATGTATATTACCATATAAAATGCACAATAGATTTGGCTGTACAAATGCAGATTAATGCCAGTGCGACAGAATTAAGAGTAAATAACGATTTGTGAGGGACAGTTTGATGTATTCCAATGTAAATATACCACAGACTGCCTTTTTTTTATTGTGTATATACAAATGTTATGGTAAATACAGTAAAAAACTGACTGTCACATTATAAAGCATATGTGATATTTACGTTTACAGGCAAACTTTACATAGCATGATATTGCCTCTATTCTTTAAAATCAAAGCTTTTCATCCCAGATACTATGATACAATGACACATTTGTTAGCTCAATGTTGGCCCACCATTGGCCCACCATTAGCACAGTAACGTCACTAATCATTGGCCGATTATGCATGGTATCAAGAATGTAAACTGTACACATTGTCCATATTCAACTTTTGGCTGGAGTAATTTTCCCTAGTTATGAATATTGTGGAAGGAAAATCCGAGATATGTAGCTTAAGTTTCAAGAAGCAACTGATAGGGTAAGTACATTGATCTATAATTAGTGCTGTTATTAAAAAAAATGTAGCAATGCTGAGACCACGCTAAAACCAATCCGCAAGTGAATCAATCAATTTTTCAAAAGAAACCGAAGAAGAAAGAATGGATTTATAGATGGGTAAATGGATGAATGGATGAATATATGCATGAATGAAGAGATGAATAAAGCCACTGTCACACGGGCCGGTTGTGCCGTAGTGAACCCGTAGTATTACGTAATAGTTGCCGAAATCGCTACCCGGCTCGAAGCCGGCGGCCCCAATACGGCCACCCGTGGATACCCGTGGATACCCGTCAAGCACCCGTGGGACCCTTGGCCAAGCCGCGAAACCCGGCCCCGGTAGCCGGTTGTGCCATGCTTGCATGGCACAACCGTAGAAATCTCACGGGTGTAAAAAAAAAAAAAAAAAACCCGTGGAAGCCGGCGGGTGGCCCGTAGAAGCCGGCGGGTGGCCCGTAGAAGCCGGCGGGTGGCCCGTAGAAGCCGGCGGGTGGCCCGTAGAACCCGGCGAATTATTCGTCCCTAATTTCACCCCGGCGGCTTGTTGAGGGGTTCTACGGGTAACCCGCCGGCTTTCACGTGTAACCCGCCGGCTTTCACGTGTAACCCGCCGGCTTTCACGGGTAACCCGCCGGCTTTTTGCTACCAGCGTCAGCGTAGGCAGGGAGGTATATACTTTAAAAAGGCTGCTGCTCCTCTAATATTAGTCCGATTTTCCTCAAATAAAGACTGAATGGCAGTATAGCTCATACTGATTCCATACGTATTTTCGGATTTAAAAAAACCCGAATATTAGGCGAGATATTTGTCTGAGAAGGCAGTTGTCTTGCGGCGGCTGCTGCTCCATTTATATTAATCCGATTTACGTCAAAGCAGGACTGAATTGTAGTTTAAATCATACTGATTCCATATGTGTTTTCGGATTGAAAATAGACCAAATATTAAGCGAGATATTCGTCTGAGAATGTAGCTAGGTTGGCGGAGGCAAACAGTGGTGCTCTCGCAGACGTCCGCGCCCTGACTGTATCAATGCAGGAAGGGCTGATCCCTTCTATAAAAGGCTGCTGCTCCCCTAATATTAGTCCGATTTTCGTCAAATTAAAACTGTATTGTAGCATAGTTCATACTGATTCCATCATGTTTTCGGATTGAAAATAGACCAAATATTAAGCGAGATATTCATCTGAGAATGCAGTTCTCTGGCGGCGGCCAGGTTGCCTTGTGTATGGTCATGACTTGAAAGGTGTGGTCAATATTTTTGACCATGATATATATACATTGTTTGGATGGGCTTTATTGCAATTCATTTCTACTCGTTCTGCCAACTGCCATGACCGTTATGTCAATTGCTATTAGCATGTTGAATGATACAAAGAATACAGCAAATGCTCAATACATGTGTCAATTGCCTAAATTGGGGTTATTTGACCTGTCATTTCATGGATTGTTCAAAGATGACACAGTAATTGCTATTAGCATTTTGAATGATATAAAGAATGGGTGTAGAGAATACAGCAAATGCTCAATACATGTGTCAATTGCCTAATTGCCTAAATTGGGGTTCTTTGACCTGTCATTTCATAGTTTGTTCAAAGATGACACAGTAATATGACATTGTCTTGATTGTCATTCACAATTACAAAAAGATGTAATTGCTTTCATTAATTAAAAACAATATATTGTATTGTAATTACCAGGCAATGATTATATTTGTATATTGGTATTTTTTTTATACATGTGAACATTCTTATCTTTTTGTAAAATTTAAATCTAATATTGATATTGTAATTAGTATTTGTGATTTGATCTGTGATTTTATTTGCTATTTTTTATGTACTTATATGGACCAAATATTAAGCTAGATATTCTATATTATATAATAAGCATATAAATCTATCTGTCTCTCTAAACTATCTGTCTATCACATATTCGATTTTCGTCAAATAAAGACTGAATTATTCTGGGAAATGTGTAGAATTTATATAATAGTTAAGGTTGGGAAAATTAATGGAGTATACTAGGCACAAACAAGAATATTCTTGTTAATAAAGTTAGTAATACCTCATAGAATATAGATATGTAGATAGACAGATAGTTATAAGATCTTCACCTAATAATATGTTACTATCAATAATTCATTAATTCGTAATCAATAAAAAACGAAAATAAAACAATGTTTGTTTGCTTGTTGCCAATAAAATTCCGACTTGATAAAGATGTCTATGGAGCTATAACAACTATCTATAGATAGATATACTCTAGTTTATATAAATTATCAATATTTCGTTGTTGTTTCTGAAAATAATCCAACTGAAATTAATATTGATATTGCATGTTCCATCCATGATCAAAAAAATCTCCCTCTTTAATATGCATATTAAACAGGAATCAGTTGAAATTCAGAACTTCAATTCATGCTTGTGATCAATGATGAAAAAGCATGACTTACCCCATTCTTTGTATTATTCAAAATGCTAATAGCAATTGACATAACGGTCAAGGCAGATTGCTATTACATATATAGGTTAATTGACTTTACAAAACCAAAGGAAAAGTCCTTCCCATTGGCCAGTTGGCAGAATGAGTAGAAATTAATTGCAATAAAGCTCATCCAGACAATGTATATATAATGGTAAAAAATATTGACCACACCATTCAAGTCATGAACATACACAGAGCACCTTGCTGCCTTCTCAGTCGAATATCTTGCTTAATATTTGGTCTATTTTCAATCCGAAAACACCTATGGAGTCAATATGAATTATACTACAATCCAGTCTTTATTTGACGAAAATCGGACTATTAGGGGAGCAGCAGCCTTTTAAAGAAGCGCTCAGCATTGATACAGTCCCGCTTAATATTTGGTATATTTTCGATCCGAAAACAGATATGGAATCAGTATAAACTATACTACAATTTTAGTTCTTATTTAACGAAAATCGGACTAATATTAGGGGAGCAGCAGCCTTTTAAAGTATACTCCTGGAAGCTGCGAGCTACTCCTACTACTCGCCGGCTTACTCCTACAACTCGGCGAGTAACCCGTAGAACCCGCCCAGTAACCCGTAGAACCCGCCGAGTAACCCGTAGAACCCGCCGAGTAACCAGTAGAACCCGCCGAGGCACCCGTAGAACCCGCCGAGGCACCCGTGGAAGCCGGCGGGTATTCCGGCGGGTTACCCGTAGCACCCGGCGGGTAACCCGGCGGGTTCTGCCCCGCCCCTTTTTGCTGCCAGAACCGGTCGCCAAATCGGCGGAAAGAGCTGTTACATAACTATTACGTAATACTACGGGTTCACTACGGCAAAACCGGCCCGTGTGACAGTGGCTTAAATGAATTAATCAATCACTCAATGAATCAATCACTCAATAAATCAAGGAATGAATCACTCAATGAATCAAATCAATAAATGTGTGATATTTACTAGTGTGTTATTTGGAAGAGAATTTATCGACAGCCATTGTTCTGCAATCAGTTACATTTGACCTTCTTGTCTGCACAAATTGACCTAATATATGTTTACTTAATGTTTTTATTAATCACATACAGTGCACAACATGAGTCGGTCAGCATCACATGGACTGACATGTTATTAGGAGGACATGAAAGTTACACAGGGTGTAATGTAATGGTGTTTGTGTGTCAACAGAATTAAGCCATTGTCCTATGAGCAATTACCTTCAGGCATGTTTTGCAATGATCAGTCCATACATGTAATTTGCTAAAAGTATGATGAAAGACTGGCTTAAATACTGCATGGAACAACAAAAATAGATATAACGCCTACAAGGTCATCATGGCTAAGAATGCTTTGTTTGTAAATACTTCCTGCCAATGGATGATATAAACTTTAATTAACATTTTCATATCAACACAATACATCTGTGAATTAATTAGTGCTTGGGACAAAAGAGACTAAGCCCCTTGTAAGATGGCAATATATTCTTTGATAATAACATCATTATCATACTGTTAGCTTATTAATTGGGTGCCAATAAAGGATGTGTGGCTTGTTAAAAATTGCAACTTAAAAAAAAATATAGTTATCAGATGGCATGAAGTACATTATGCTGTGGTACAATTACTTGGCATTATTGGCCAAAAAGGACAGGCAGGCCAAATACAATACTTTTTTGTTAGGTTATTTGTTTTGTATACACAAATTGCAATCGAACCCTGCCCCTTTGAAATTAGTCACACCCTTCTAAGATTGACAATAGGATTTTTCACAACCTTGACATGTTTAAGACTAGTCTCTGTTTTATTCATGCCTTTGGTCTTTTATGCTAGGATGTATGCTACCAGAGACATCCTTCTCGGAAATGTGTTGTACTGCAGCAGGTTAGCTTAGTTTTATTAGCCCTAAACGTCAGGCAAGAAGCAATAACGTGAAATTGCATGACCTCCTAAAGGCTTGATACCATTCATTAAGCTAAGGCCTTAAGAAGGCCAGAGGCTTAAAAAACTGGTTGTGTAAGGAATCATCAAGCTTGTAGATGTTCGAGCAACTGGTCAAGTACCTTGAATTACAAGAATTCCAACACTGACTCACAGTGTCCGGCCCAAGTAAGTGCACCTCATTAAATTTATAATTCTAATACATGGTTTACATACATGGCCAATTGTGCTACATGCGTTTTCCATGCATGTGGATAAATGCATGGAAAACTCATGGTTTTCACCTCATTTTAATTAGGCAAAAACCATGCGTTTTCCATGCGTTTTTCCTTCTCATGGAAAATGCACATGGCACATTTGGCCATGTACCACTTTGGTTCAACGCTGGCACAGCATTAGCCCCTTAACATTAACGTTAGTGCAGCGACAGTACCCTTCTAATCAGCCGGAAGTAAGCCTGTGGTCAGCCTTATATTGCAATGTTATATCAGGTCATGTCCATTTATAACTTAAGTGGTGCCGTTTTTTTGCCCATGTCCTGTACAATGTATATGCTTCTCGCTACGTCAACCCGAGTTTCTTTACTTTTAACAGCGACTTGGGAATGGAGACATAAGACATGCTCTCATTTCTGTGTTCTTCTCAACTAGATGTGATAAACTATGAGAAGTGTTATTCTTAAGCAAGTAAGAATAGTGCACACTGCATGCTGAGATGTAAATAATGAGAGATGCTCACTGAAAATGATGCTAATTTGGTATTCACATAAGTGAACATAAGTTTTGAAGTTTACTCGTTCATATTTTTTCTCTGTGTCATCTGAATAATGAAACTTCGCCAATACTACCTAAGTGTGATCAGCATAGTTCATCATTCTAATGTAAACCTTTGAGTGGTCCTTCTAAATTGTCAGTTTCATTAGCCCACATGACCACTAGATAATTCAGGATGTCCATGATTTCCTAATTGCAATTAGAAAGCCAGTTTAATGGAAAGTGGGGCATAGGTGAGCTGGTTGAAATCAGGCACTCTTTTCTGCCTTGTTAGGTATGAAGTGCAATAAGCAAACTTTATAATCACCTCTTTTCAAAGGTTTACATTAGAATGATGAACTATGACATGTAAATTATAGGTGATTCTTGTAGTGGGAATACTGACATACAAGGCCAAAACTTGGAACATTTTCAGGAAAAGGCAACCAATTTTTAGTGTGGGCTCCTGAATTTCTCAAATTTAGGGGCCCACATGGCAAATGAATCATCAGACCTTACTTTACACACTTATCTATTAGGTTGTATTTATGCTGGGCGCGATGTCGATGATGATAATACAATGTTGTAAAGACAGTGGCCTACATGGAAACGATGCTGGGCCGATTTGGAATACTATCTTGGCTACATTTTGTTTCTATAGGGTGCATTCCAATGACAGAATGGCACCTACAGTTCATGGGAGGATAACATTTAGTTAGTCAGCCATCTTTTCTTGCATATATAAGAAATACTAACGATAATTTATTATTAGCCATGTCATTTCTTTCGCCTTAGTGTACACATTTTCCCACCAATGCACAGTGTATTAATTATCAGCTAATCAGGCCACCAGCCGGAAATTGCTTCACCTTCTGCAGAAAGTAGTCCATGCGTAAGGAAACAGGACATATGGGGCGACACTGTGGATACTCTGCTCTGGTGGAATAATACGGCTTACAAAGTAGTGCACGCCCTGCAGCCTACATGTTTTCTATAACGATAATTAGCAGACAGAATGCAATCTAAGCAGTAAATCAAGTTGATAATGCCCAACTTTGAACATAAACAGTGGTGGCAAAAAAAGGTATATGCATGCAGCTATTGAATGAGCATTGAGCAATATTTTGAAGCAGAAATAAATTCCAGTTTAAGTTATGTAAGCAGAATTTGTGCAGTTGGGAGATACAAACCTTTTTTTTGTGTCAATACTTCTTGTCAACACGTATAATACATTTCCTAAAAGACAGGAGTGGTCTAATGGCTAAGAGATTCTTCTGCTCCATAGAAGGTCAAAGGTTCAAATCCAACCCGAGTGCTTTTTCTTGATAAGCTAAACGGCCTGGTCACAATCAACCTGAACTCAGTATTATGTTGAGTGTTATACTCAATTATAGTACACTACACATGAATGTGAACATCTTTCGTCATCATTCATAGCATGGTGGTATGCTTGCTTGATAATATAGGAAACCCACACGAGTCCCTGATCTGTTTTGACAGATCAGACGAGGTGTGTGCGTAGTGTAGACGAGGTGGGTTTTCCTTTTATTCCCCAATTAATTTCCGCCATTTGGAACCATACATTTTTCAAATTGACGAAGTTATTGGAGAAAATGTTTTTTCTTGTATTGTTTTTGGCTGTGCAAATAAAAATGCAATTTTCTTGTATTGTGTTTGCTATATTTGAAAGGATAAATGTAATATATTACAAATTATTTTCAATTTCTTATAGATTTACTCTATCTTTTGAAGGTTATTGCATGGGGTTAGCCATGCTGTAACCAATTTGACAGGAAGATGAACAAAACCTGGCCGTTGTTATACATTTCTCCCTTTCACTGAGCACACAATGCTGTATCAAAACTGATAATTATTGGTTCGTCATGTGCCTTGGGGTGTGCAAGAAAGTACATGCATATGACAGCAGAAACATAAAGACATTTAGTGCAAGACTACAGCACCTGTAATAAATGCAGTGTCCATACCCCAAGAATGGAAATTTGTGAACCCACTTAAAGGATACTTGTATAACTAGGCTTATCATGATATTTAACTAAAATATGTTAAAAAATTATAATTTACTATAATTTCATCTCACATAACTCATATATAATGAACGTTATATATCATCTCACATAACTCACATATACTGAAAGTTTTCTGATGATGAGAATCATCTTCACATACGAAGTACGTAGGTGTGAAATTTGAATATTTACAGCAATCTTTTCTTGGTGTTGATGTGTTCAAAACTATTTTCACATATAAATTACTCATAGAAAATAGCTTTTAAACTGAAATATATATTTGCACGTAGTGCCCTTTTAGTGTCATATTTTCATGTAAATTTTCTTAATTCTTTTGGTATGTTTTGATAAAATAAAAAATTAATGAAAATAAACAAAAAAACAGATGAAGCACCACTAAGCATTCAGAGAATCATATGGACACAGTGACTACTGTTTCTGAATGTGCATCTTAGGAGTTCCTGGTCTTCTCCTTTGGAATGAAATGTGAGCAACCTTTCAAAATGAACTCCACATATGCTGCAATATGAATGATTGCTGTATCTGAATAATTTCTGATGGGTTTGGATGAATTTTACGCAGTTGTAATGTCTCTACATCTGCTCAACCTTTAATTACTGATGCGTAGAAGTGGAAATGGGTATTTTGTCCATGGAATAAGCAAATTTTATGAGCTAGGATCATGTTGTAAACAACATGGGGTCATCCTGCTTGGGTAAATTGGTCCAATAAAATACACAACCCAGCATATAACTTGGTGGAAGAATGTCTGCAAATCATTTAGACCTGGTCTGCATGGCAAGTGGGACACCAGTGACCCAATACAGAGAAATGAGAAAGATATATAATCCATATACAACTACGGTTCAGGCCAAACGTTTGGATCACCTTTGGATGCATGTTTAGCCCTTTATAGGTGCACGCTTTACCCTGTGGGTGAATCTTTTTCACTTTGGGTGCATGTTTTTACTTCTGGGTGCATGTTTAGCCCTTTGGGTGCATGTATTACCCTTTGGGTGCATGTTTTACCTTCTGGGTGCATGTTTTACCCTTTAAGTGCATGCTTTACCCTGTAGGTGAGTGTTTTACTCTTTGGGTGCATGTCTAACCCTTTGGGTGCATGCATTACCCTATTTGTATATAAATGCATGCTTTACCCTGTAGGTGAATGTTTTTTCACTTTGGGTGCATGTTTTACCCTTTGGGTGCATTTTTTACCCTTCGGGCGCATGTTTCACCATTAACATACATCTGGTACACCGTACACACCTTAGAGTGCCATATATGACTACCTATTGTTCTTTTGACAAATTTGTATGTGTTATTCTGAAAGTTAGTTATGGCAATAACTCATTCGAACTTTGTTCGCTGAGGTACTAAAACACAATGATAGAAACTCAGATCAAAAAGCTCATTTTGCTTATAAAACATTCGATATCTCTTTATCTAACACCAACCCTACCGTTTTAAACATTCCTTTTTCTTTGAAATATAAAGTGGTGTTGTAACTGTTTAACTTAAGCAGCCTGTTTATCATTTGTTTATGTGCGCTGGGGTCTATTAAGTCAAATCTTAGAAATCATTTCCAATAACATAACAGATAGGCATATCGTCTAATATGGCATAGTTGACTCAAAATTGATCCAGTGGTGGCTCGGCATCGTGGCGTCATCAACCCAATGTTTTCTTAAATTTATGATGACATGCCAGAACACGATTTTTTGAGACACGACAGGAACAGTAATTGGCCATAGGCCTGACATTGACAGTAATCTGACGTCACATCAAGTTTGTATAATAAGAAAGTATATAACCTCACCATTTAGATCACTGTATTTCAATTGTTTGCATTGTCTTATGTTACCTACAAACTGAATTTCCAACTTCATATTTGGAATCATCATGCTTGAAAAACAAATTCAGCATTAGCCAGCGAAGTTCATTGAACTACCTTTAATTGCAATTGTATTATATATATATATATGTATTTTTGATATCAAATTGCACTGAAATTACAGTAGATAAGATGCTTTATCTGAAAATCAGGGCATGGCTAAACAAGGTCTAAAGCCCCATTCACACTATCATGTTAATCATTCTTTCCATGAGTGTACTTGAGGCAGTCGTAGATCGCTCGGCAGATGTCCAACGACCGCTCGCCAAACGTTCGTCGCCAAGCATCCGTGAGGCATCCTCGAGGCATTCGTGAAGCAATCATAGATTGCCCATGCGAGTGGTTCAAGGATGGGCAAGGATGGCCACGAATGGACACAGATGGCCACGGACGTACCTACAACATATTACGTTGAATGCTTGCCAAGTGAATCCCGAGTGAGTTACGTAACTAATGTAAACAATTCACTCGTAGAACGTCCGCCAAATTTTTACACACGTTAAAAATTTTTGTCCTCTCCACGGATGGTCACAGATCACCTAGCACTACCAGAAGCATCCTACGGATTAGCGTGAGTATACGTATCGACAAGGATGAGTGAGAGTAAAAATATTTTATCATCCGTGCTCACCCGCTGTGCCCATCCGTGACAGTGTGAACGCCCCTTCATAAAGCCCCTGTCACACGGGCCGGTTGTGCCGTAGTGAACCCGTAGTATTACGTAATAGTTGCGGAAATCGCTACCCGGCTCGAAGCCGGCGGCCCCAATACGGCCACCCGTGGATACCCGGCAAGCACCCGTGGGACCCTTGGCCAAGCCGCGAAACCCCGCCCCGGTAGCTGGTTGTGCCATGCTTGCATGGCACAACCGTAGAAATCTCATGGGTATAAAAAAAAAAAACCCGTGGAAGCCGGCGGGTGACCCGTGGAAGCCGGCGGGTGGCCCGTAGAACCCGACGAATTATTCGTCCCTAATTTCACCCCGGCGGCTTGTTGAGGGGTTCTACGGGTAACCCGCCGGCTTTCAAGGGTAACCCGCCGGCTTTCACGGGTAACCCGCCGGCTTTTTGCTACCAGCGTCAGCGTAGGCAGGGAGGTATATACTTTAAAAGGCTGCTGCTCCTCTAATATTAGTCCGATTTTCCTCAAATAAAGACTGAATGGCAGTATAGCTCATACTGATTCCATACGTATTTTCGGATTTAAAACCCGAATATTAAGCGAGATATTTGTCTGAGAAGGCAGTTGTCTTGCGGCGGCTGCTGCTCCATTTATATTCATCCGATTTACGTCAAATCAGGACTGAATTGTAGTATAAATCATACTGATTCCATACTTGTTTTCGGATCGAAAATAGACCAAATATTAAGCGAGATATTCGTCTGAGAAGGTGGCTAGGTTGGCGGAGGCAAACAGTGGTGCTCTCGCAGACGTCCGCGCCCTGACTGTATCAAAGCAGGAAGGGCTGAGCTCTTCTTTAAAAGGCTGCTGCTCCCCTAATATTAGTCCGATTTTCGTCAAATTAAAACTATATTGTAGCATAGTTCATCCTGATTCCATCATGTTTTCGGATTGAAAATAGACCAAATATTAAGCGAGATATTCATCTGAGAATGCAGTTCTCTGGCGGCGGCCAGGTGCTCTGTGTATGGTCATGACTTGAATGGTGTGGTCAATATTTTTGACCATGATATATATACATTGTTTGGATGAGCTTTATTGCAATTCATTTCTACTCATTCTGCCAACTGCCATGACCGTTATGTCAATTGCTGGATATAAAGAATGGGTGTAGAGAATACAACAAATGCTTAATACATGTGTCAATTGCCTAATTGCCTAAATTGGGGTTCTTTGACCTGTCATTTCATAGTTTGTTCAAAGATGACACAGTAATATGACATTGTCTTGATTGTCATTCACAATTACAAAAAGATGTAATTGCTTTCATTAATTAAAAACAATGTAGTGTATTGTAATTACCAGGCAATGATTATATTTGTATATGTAATTTTTTTATACATGTGAACATTCTTATCTTTTTGTGTATATTTTTGTAAAATTTAAATCTAATATTGATATTGTAATTAGTATTTGTGATTTGATCTGTGATTTTATTTGCTATCTTTTATGTACTTATATGGACCAAATATTAAGCTAGATATTCTATATTATATAATAAGCATATAAATCTATCTGTCTCTCTAAACTATCTGTTTATCTACATATTCGATTTTCGTCAAATAAAGACTGAATTATTCAGGGAAATGTGTAGAATTTATATAATAGTTAAGGTGGGGAAATTTAATGGAGTATACTAGGCACAAACAAGAATATTCTTGTTAATAAAGATAGTAATACCTCATAGAATATAGATATGTAGATAGACAGATAGTTATTAGATCTTCACCTAACAATATGTTACTATCAATAATTCATTAATTCGTAATCAATAAAAAACGAAAATAAAACAATGTTTGTTTGCTTGTTGCCAATAAAATTCCGACTTGATAAAGATGTCTATGGAGCTATAACAACTATCTATAGATAGATATACTCTAGTTTATATAAATTATCAATATTTCGTTGTTGTTTCTGAAAATAATCCAACTGAAATTAATATTGATATTGCATGTTCCATCCATGATCAAAACAATCTCTCTCTTTAATATGCATATTAAACAGGAATCAGTTGAAATTCAGAACTTCAATTAATGCTTGTGATCAATGATGAAAAAGCATGACTTACCCCATTCTTTGTATCATTCAAAATGTTAATAGCAATTGACATAACGGTCAAGGCAGATTGCTATTACATATATAGGTTAATTGACTTTACAAAACCAAAGGAAAAGTCCTTCCCATTGGCCAGTTGGCAGAATGAGTAGAAATTAATTGCAATAAAGCTCATCCAAACAATGTATATATAATGGTAAAAAATATTGACCACACCATTCAAGTCATAAACATACACAGAGCACCTTGCTGCCTTCTCAGACGAATATCACGCTTAATATTTGGTCTATTTTCAATCTGAAATTTTGTGTGGAATAAGTATGAACTCTTCTATAATTCAATATTTATTTGATGCAAATCGGATTAATATTAATGGAGCAGCAGCCGCCACCAGACAACCGCCTTCTCAGACGAATATCTCGCTTAATATTTGGTCTATTTTCAATCCGAAAACACCTCAGTCAGTATGAATTATATTACAATCCAGTTTGTATTTGACGAAAATCAAACTAATATTAGGGGAGCAGCAGCCTTTTAAAGAAGCGCTCAGCATTGATACAGTCCCGGCGCGGACGTCTGCGAGAGCACCACTGTTTGCCTCCGCCAACCTAGCTACCTTCTCAGACGAATAACTCGCTTAATATTTGGTATATTTTCGATCCGAAAACAGGTATGGAATCAGTCTAAACTATACTACAATTTTAGTTCTTATTTAAGGAAAATCGGACTAATATTAGGGGAGCAGCAACCTTTTAAAGTATACTCCTGGAAGCTGCGAGTTACTCCTACTACTCGCCGGCTTACTCCTACAACCCGTAGAACCCGCCGAGTCACCCGTAGAACCCGCCGAGGCACCCGTAGAACCCACCGAGGCACCCGTAGAACCCGCTGAGGCACCCGTAGAACCCGCCGAGGCACCTGGGAAGCCGGCGGGTATCCCGGCGGGTTACCCGTAGCACCCGGCGGGTAACCCGGCGGGTAACCCGGCGGGTGCTGCCCCGCCCCTTTTTGCTGCCAGAACCTGTCGCCAAACCGGCGGAAAGAGCTGTTACATAACTATTACGTAATACTACGGGTTCACTACGGCAAAACCGGCCCGTGTGACAGGGGCTTTAGAGAAGCTTTGGTAGAATGTAATGTTACAAAGAACACACCATCTTATGATTATAAAATGTGCCGATCAAATGAAATACTGATGCTTGGAATGCGTTGATGATTTATTCACAAAGCCATTTTCAAGTTAATTACTTCAGAGAATTCAAATATTTCTCTCATTTTTTTCATTCATTCTCGAGCCTGATGACAATCCTACCGTCACCGCCCATTGTGTAAACTTTTTATATGGTGTACAAGAATTGCTTTGTATGTATAGAACTAGTACTGCTTTGACCTATCAATTTGATGTTTTGTTCTCTCAAAATACCCCAGGTGTAAACTGTACAATATTTTCGCCTGTCTTAAACAATGAAGTCAAAACAGCAGTCTGGCCAACCGTTTTGCAAGTAATGTCTCTATGCATATTTCATATTGTGGGAGCCACATGGGAATCTTTAACTCTTTAGGAAGTCGCTGAGCTTTGAGGTGATTTGGAAAAATTGTGTTTCATAGACTTGTATCATACAGTGCTTTTCATAAAAACAACCAACTACAGCTATTGTGGTTGCCATGGCCTAGAGATAGAGGGTTGGACTCATATGTGCATTGTCGTGGGTTCAAACCACGAGCACTTGAATTTACATTGGTACAAGCTCACTATGTATGATATATATTATGTATATCATATTATATGCGCATTAACAAATAAAGTCAAGCGGTCGTGGTTCAAACCCAGGTACGGCACGGAGGAACTGTCAGTGAGCAGATCCTCCTTCAACTACTGCTTCATTATATGGGGAGGTTGGATAGAGGAGGCAATGGCATTAGATTGCCTAGTGAGGTGCCATGTGAGGCAACAGTTGTATGCTCCTCAGGGAGTTGAGAAAGTTCCAGAGAGAACAGAGCCTGCTAACCGAAAATAATATATGAAGTAGGCTGAGAACTATATGCACCTAACAGGTTGATAGTAAGCTGTAGACCCCCCCCCCCCCTTTGCATTTACCTTTTAACTTTTCTGCTTTTCAGAAACAAAATCGTAAACAAGTCAAAACCCTTAGAAGCCTCAAGATGTGATGTTCCTGCTTGTTCAAGAAAACCAGATAACATCCAAAAAATAAAAACTGAATTTGGTCCAAGTGTATTCCATCCACATTTACAGGCAAACAACTTTAAGAGAATTTGCAATACAAGGAACACTGCAAGACTACAGTAATAGCTACAAAGGATATCAACCAGGCAACACCTGAACACCCTCATATAATTAAGCAAACATGACCTGTACAAACATGACAACAGCCAGGCAAATTATCAGTCAATAACATAATAACCTCGTCACAAGAGTAACAAATTAATTACAGAAATATTTGTAGCTGCAATAAATTAAGATTTTGCTCAATAATACTTCCTACATTGGTTGCTACGTACAATACTACCCAATGAAAAGTGGAAAGAAGTTTTGATACTGAATGATATCCCAGTTTTTAATCAACAGATTCAGGTAAATTAACCACCCACAGTTCCTTTACTATATTTCAGAAAACTGCTAAGTCTCATAATCTCCTGTTTAATGGTTATTAATGAAGTGATGAAGCAGACTTTCGTTCAATTGTCTGTCGAATATAAATAAAGTATATTCGCTTAGTCAGCGTATATGACCAGCTGCCAGAGGCAGATGTAATGATGAAATGATAAGGCTTGGAGTCCACGCCATGTTGTACATCTACCCCATGGGTGGGGTCTTTTACTCGCCTCAGCATAGATACCGAATACAAGACCAGTACATATTGGCATAGGCTAGTAACTGATTAGGTAGCCATTGTTGGTCGATATTGCAACCATGTCTAGCCAATATAGAATTTTATCTGTCAAAATTATTTTCAGTGTGGTAAGGGTTCAATTGTCTGTCGAATATAAATAAAGTATATTCGCTTAGTCAGCGTATATGACCAGCTGCCAGAGGCAGATGTAATGATGAAATGATAAGGCTTGGAGTCCACGCCATGTTGTACATCTACCCCATGGGTGGGGTCTTTTACTCGCCTCAGCATAGATACCGAATACAAGACCAGTACATATTGGCATAGGCTAGTAACTGATTAGGTAGCCATTGTTGGTCGATATTGCAACCATGTCTAGCCAATATAGAATTTTATCTGTCAAAATTATTTTCAGTGTGGTAAGGGTAATGAGAACCATATCATAGTCATCATTATTCCCCAATTGCAACCATATCACGTGAAATAGCGGATGATACTGGTTGGGTGATCTGCATTTCATACCACACGGAATGACGTTCATGTAATGCCCAAATATTGACTAAACGCGTACCGCCGGAAAATGCTCGCGCGCCTGCAGTTGATATATCATATCATTATATTATGACAGTAAATTGGTCTATGAATATAACAAAGTTAAAATTACTTCAGAGAATTCGGACTAATGTTGATTGAGTTATGCATAAAATAAATCGCGAGTCGAGGACGTTCATTACGCTGGTGACTTGTTCCTGTTATAGTTTTTATCCGATTTAAAAAATGTTAATCTACCTTGTGTGATCTGTCAGACGGATCAGCGACTCGTGTCGTTTATCTATAATACTAACCAACCATCACACATCACACAGACTCAACATCAGCCTTTACCAACATAGGACCAACATCGTGCCAGCCTGACATGCCATCTGCGTTGGAGTTTTTACACGTTTCCCAATTCTATCTAGTAATTTCCTGTTGTTCCCTTTCTTTAAAGACTATGATAATCAGGTAATTGAAATTCAAATGATCTAATAAATAACCACATTCTTCATCAGTGCAACATACTTACCTTAACAGATTCAGGGAAGCCAATAAGTGCTCTTCATTAGCATACATTTGCATTCATAACATAGACGAAACTAAAATTTGTAACCATAATAATTATTGGCAGCTATTTTCAGATGAATTGTTTCCCATGCACTGACTAGGGTTTGTCTTAAAGGTCTCACATTCGTTGTGAAGTAAAACGTAGTCTATGTTTGGTCATTCCCGAAGGAACAATAAAGTGTATATATAAGAATTTGGACTGGGGGTCATGATATTTTGGTATTTTATAAATGTCTTTCACTATGTGCAGTATTTTTTTTTATTCTTTTCTTTTTACTTTCACCAAATTTTCCATTTTCACATGTGAATGGAACATATCAATTATATACATAAGTATACTGCATGCATTAAAATCTGAATACTGCTTTCCAAATAATAGGCTAAAATACATTTGTCTTAATCTAACACATTATAATAAAGTGTTATATATGACTCAAGACTCAAGAAGACTCAAGACTCAAGAAATTTTATTCATTTTTCATAACAAAATAGTTACAATAAGTGGGGTGGCATCATAAAGACAAATTTTGTTGCTTGCATGATGCCATCCCAGGATTAATAGAGAGACCCATGCAAGCTCCATATACATGATACACTGATGATGATACATGATATGCACATGATATGCTCATGATGATGCATAATATGTACATATATTTTGATGAGTACGATCTTGATTTAGTAGGATGATGATGAAGAAGAAACTGTATAACAAAAAAAAAGCAATACATTTTATAAGGGATTTATGCCTTATATATGCACCCAGTCACATTAATAAATGCATAGGCCAATGGAAACTACTTCCTTTGAGTTGCATGGATGGATAAAGTTATTGATCATGTGTTTATGAAGAAGTACGAATTGGCACTTTGGCCGGGGAATCAACCAGATTAAGGATTCCTTGAAGACTGTCCTTGAGTCAAACAAACAATTTTAGGATTGACACAGTAATAGTACTGAATGTAATACATTTGTGCAGGTCATTCCACTTGTATTTAGTTTGTCAAAAAATGCTAATAAAGGGGTGGGGACCCTGCTCAGTTGTAGCACGCTGGACTTCCAAACACTGGGTCCCGGGTTCAACTCCCGGTTGAGCCTTAGTTGGATGGCTGTTTCATCCTTTGTCTCATTGCCATGGTCCCTGCCTGCCCTAATTAGCCCACCAGGTGTAGAAATACAGGATGTAAAGTTCTAATCCACCCACCCACCAGATTTTGATGAATTGTGGAGAATGCCACTGCTTCTTTGTATGTCCCCAGATAGCATTCCAAATGTGAGATTGTTGGCCACTGTTTGGACAACATCCTATCAACATCAATGATGTCGTCCAGATATCGATCCGAGTTAGCATGTTATTTGGGATTAACCAACCCATGTTTAATACCTGCTACATTAGAATTTTCTCCAAAAGTTAGATTTTCAATTTGGTGAGTAAAAAACACTTCACTGCCTGGAAACCATCCCCCATATAAATCATAAGCCTGTAACTGAACCCCCTTGTCTTCTGTGAGCTCATATTACAAATTTACCATTATCCATAAACTTAATAAAATTTGCAATATTTTATCTTAAATAGCTAATGTCACAGAGAGATATTTTAATAGCTTTGATCCATTAGGTGCAACAATATATCTGGGATATCAATTTAATTCCTTTCTCGTGTATTTGTTTGTTTTTTATTTTTGGCATTATTTTCTTTTGTCTTAGAATTGGTCCAAGTAAGTATACACATATTCGTGAATATTGTAAAGTGTCATGTTAACATAAAATTATGAATATTTAATATTCATAATCTGTATGGCTCTTCATTTGAATAACATGTTTCCTGATTGGTGCAATTATCAAAAGCACATGAGATGGTCACGAATAATTATCAATGTATTTAAACATTATTCATATAACACGTTTTTTATAGTGCATGCCACAATTGTCCACCATTTCAAGTATTGCTAGCTGTTCTCTTAATCTTATTGCTGTTTTGGTACATCCCAGAAAACATGCCAGATTGGATCGACATTGGCACAACGTGGCAATGTTGATGCGGTGTTTTCTCGACAGCGACCAATATTGAACTGATGTTGTCCTGATTTGGAATGCTATCTGGGGTTGAAAATTTGATCAGCACATGTCTCTATCTTGATTAAAGACACTTCAGAGTTACACACTTCAAGGACAGACAAAAAAGCAGTCTTAATCTTAGCAATTTCTGTATTAAACTTATAAAGTGTGCGGCCACATACCTTATAGCCCTGGCACCCGTGACCTTGGTTAAACATTCATTATTGCATGGAACAGGGTGCTGCGTATAAACTTGCACCAGCAGCTACTGCTACCTCTTTTGTTATTATCTCAATTGACAGTGATCACATGCAGCTGCAATCATACACACAAAAGTAATCATAGTCCTAAATTATCTTTATAAATATATTTTCATGTTTATAGATAATATGGATCTAAATATAGCACATGCACACTTGTCACACCTTTGGGTCATTTTCACCTAGGCTTTTGCAATAGAAGCATTAGATTATGTTGCTGATCATACAGATGTGTTACAGACACCTTTGTAGAGCATTGACACCTTTAAGGTGGAAAGTGCCATTTTGTGGTAAATTTTCTGTCTTTTCTGTCTGGAACAGGGCGAGGGAGCAAATTTTACAATGGACTTTTCAGTACAAACTAACCAGCAACGACTTAACTGAATGTTGTGAAATGGATTATCGACAAACTATAAACTATTAGCTGTAAAATGGGTCATTATTACATGATTTAAACTGAAAATGGCTTCACAGAAGAACAAAAGGCAAAGAGTGGCAGGTCTGCTATGTGCCAAAGTTGATCCCAGAAGGTTCTCTGACGTAGTTGGACTGAGCTCGAAGACTGTGTAAAATGTCAGGAAGGCGGTGAACACTGGGAAGGTATCCAAAGGAAGCCTGGCAGTGGTGTAGCCAACAAAAAGAGGATTCCAGATTTCCTCAATGCGTAAGATGGCTGCCAAGCTGGAGGTGGACCCCAAGACAGTCAGAATGGCCGTACATGTTGATCTGGGTTTAACATCGTATGCCAGGACTCCAAGGCACCTCCTGACAGTGCCCATGAAAGCGAAAAGACTAGAGAGGTCCAAGAAAGTGCTGAAGTACCTCAGACAGCATGGGTCCACAGTCAAAGTTTTCTCTGATGAGAAGGCGAAACGACCGCTGTCTTGCAGAGTCAAAAGCTGAGGTCAAGGGCACCTTTTGGACCAAGCATCTAGCCCAGATCATGGTCTTGGGTGTCGTGGCCTCTGATGGCAAGAAGATGCCACCTTACTTCTTCAAGGCTGGAGAAAGAGTGGGTGCAGACACCTACTACAAGGTCCTGCCATACAGCCAAGAAGGTGCAGCAATTCTGCAAAACCAACTTTGCAGACTTCTGGTCCTCCTCCAGCCCAAACCTGAACCCACTTAACAAGACCTCCCACCCTAACATTTACTCACTCAAGGCTACCATCATGGAGATGTCTGAGGATTTGTTGTGCAGAGCTGTAGAGCTTTTCCACATTGCATAGAGTTAGTAATTGAGAATAATGGTGGACATATTGAATAAAAGGATTGTTTTTTTTTTATTATCTCTTTGAGTTCAAAACCTTTTTTCAGTGGTTTCAGTCATTCGTGTATAACAAGCAAGTTTTTGGAGGTGACAGCATTTTTGTAAATTTTGGTTCCCCACCCTGTAGATTGAAAAAGCCCTTCTGGAATGCCATTATATTTCTCTGTTTCAATTTTATGACCTTGCTGGATCAAAACTGGAACAAACCTTCTATCATCTAATACAATAATATGTATATGCACATATAAAGAACATCGAAGGAGGATTCTGTGCAAATATTATATTTTTTGTGACTTCAGAAGTGTAGTTACTAGGAAATCACTAATTTGTAAACTTTCTACAACCAGAGACACCATGGAAGCAGACAGAAATTTGACTTCTGTGATGAAGCCCTGCAGCATGAAACCTCTCAATAATTCAGACACTGAAATTGTCTGACATTATAAGATCAAAAAAATAACAATGACCAATTGCTTATACCCCTAACTAAATGTGGCAAAACTTTAAAAGACTTCATAAGCATTTGAGTAACACAGAGCTATCCCAAAAGAGGAGATGCCTGGTGCAAGTTTTTAGGCCGCACCCTGTACTGTATTTTACTGCATTTTACTGCATTGTACTGCATTGTATTGCATTGTATTGCATTGTATTGTAGTAGAATTTTCGGCTAACATGTATATGATCAGCTATCAAGGGCAGACATAAAGGTGATATGACAGAGTTTGGGGTCCACACCACTGTATAAAAATGTATCCCATGGGTTGGGTCTTCCTCTTTAGCCAATTTAATGTACACTGCGAATGACGTTGCTGAGACTGTGCTCAAAATTAATGCCCCAGGCTGGAAACTGAACCCTGTACCTTTTAGGGGAACCGATCAGGACCTTGACCACTAGCTTGACCTGCATCAGTTATCAGTGTAACCTAACCGATTGGACTGATATCTGATTCCTGTTCACACAGGGTTAGTTTATGAAGGCTTTTATGCATGTTATCTCAACACAATGTGTCACTGCATATTCATAATGCTAACACAAATATTGGTAACATTTAGGACCCTTTGTCCAGTCAACTTTCTGCGATTCATGATAATGGACATTACATCTATTATGATCTGTATTTTTCGGTGCAAATGGGTCAGCATCACAATGACCTCTGTGTATTTCTAACATCTTCCATTGCCATTTTTGACTGACAGTGTTTTTTATGCTTTTTTTTATTTAATTAAGGAAAACAAGTCGTGCTATGATATTGGGAACCCATGCTACATGAAAGATGGTATTATGAAGCTGATACAGTCTGATACTCCAGTCCTGACAATACAGAAACTGATATAACTAGAGCTAGCAGGATCAGAGAACTTGTGTGGTGTAAAGAAGGAACTCTATCCTTCCAAATCTTCTCTAACGAAGAGATCACAGACTTCATTAATTTCCTTTCAACCTTTAAATTGTCATTTATTTTCATCTTTTCATATTGTACCTAGAGTACGCATATAAATAATATATATATTACTCCCATGAAAAACAAAGCTCTTTCAGCAATGTTGAATTCATAAGGGCATGATTAGATTTTGTTACAGAGAAAATAGAAAGGACCGTAAGAAATATATGAAATAATAAATCACTGTATAGAAGAAATAAAAAAAAAACAAGAAAGCAGATTCAAAGAAAAGAAACCAAAGCAAAAAACTAAACAAAAAACGATCCATGGCCAAATGTGTCACATGCGTTTTCTATGCGAAGGATAAACACATGGAAAACGCAAGTGGCACATTTGGCCATGTAGAAGAAACAAATTAGCCAAGATAATATAATTATGTTGCAAATATCAGGATATAATAATATGAATACGTTCAATACACATCTATATTAGCTACAGACTACCTGAAACAGCAAGCTGTGTATTTGCCAAGATATTTCAATACTTTTACCCTTGAGACAAAGTTACAAATGCATCCTTTTGTTATGCTTAATGTACACAGCGTGAAATGTAGGAAATGGTTGTATAGCCTCAAGTAAAATGCCCCATCTGGTCTTTCCATCATTTATTACAATTATGTCCCTAAGGGGGTTCTTATTCTTCAGGAGGGTGTACAGGAAAATGTGAAAAATTAATGGAATCAACAATATATAACAAAGGGAGGTATGAGTCACAACATAAAGTAGGTCGATCAGCCTGTCAAGTTCTACAAAGTTGCTAGTTTTTTTTTTTTTTTTTTTCTTCGTATAATACACCAAAAACCTCGTTGTTTCTCGATCAATTTGGCAAATACAGAAAACAATGGACGCATAAATTATTTATATTTGATTAATTATTTATTATCTTTAAAAAATCGGGTCAGTACATGTTTTGGTCCCATACCTAGATGCAATTTCTCCTATTATGGGACAAAAAATACCATACCATTGGTTGACGTATCTTACCCCTAATCTACTCCATCAACCCATGATATAACTATTAAAAAGACATTTTTTAACAGTATATGCATCTTCATTATTCATAAATTCTCTCTCACCTGGTAATCTTCTCACCATAATTCATATTATAACGTGTTATTTGGCTATTTTCATGATGTTACCTTTTATTTAGTTTATTTCATGAAATTGAATATAATCATTAAGAATGAATCAGGTGCCAGTTGTGGGGGACAAAACAATGTTAGTTTGAAACAGTATTAACAATCTTAACTTATAATCAATTTGTAGGCTGTTTTACCATTGTTCTGAGCGGACAATAACCAACGAAAATGTTAGTTAACTCCCTCCTATTATATAACTATTACTTGGCTCAATTCTGTGGGCCATGAGTGCACCCCTGCATACAGTCTACATAACAATAGTTAGGTCCATTAAAAACGGCCTGTCAAACTGTCTGGCTATAGCTGAATAATCAAAGCTGGATCTAAAAATACATGCAGCACCATTTGTTGCATAAAGTTAAGAGTTACACATATTTGTCATTTTGTATTAAAAAGATGCATGTCTGTTCATACATGTTTATGATATATCAGACAAATTTCTTACATTTACCTAGGATTATATATATTTTTTCATTGGTGGTAGGTGTAAGCCGACTATAAGCTAGGACTAGACAGAAGCAGCCAGTCATAGCTACAGCCAGTTATAGGTTGCGCTGCAGCTGTCTGGAGTCAACCGTATTTTATGAGACTAACTGTATCTACCCAGTTACCACCGTGAATTCAGTGTTGGCCAAGTGTTGGCTCAGCATCAGCACTAACTGCCAAAGGTTGGCCAACACCTTATCAAACGTTGGCCAGATTTGGCATGTCAATCAGCTGAAAATAGGGACAGGGTTATCATGTCACAATAGAGAAACATAACTAGGTTGTTAACAATATAAGGAAAATGGTGAATAACATGCATGGGTGAAGATGTCAATGATGCAAGATTGAATGTGGGCGGTAAGAAATATTAACTTCAAAGGAGAATGTGTAAAGGAAATAGAAGGGCATATCACACACTTTCATCTGCCTGGAAGAACAAGGTGGAACATTGCCTTAAGTCCACATTTTGTGAGATATAACGGGTTTAGGTGACCTGGATTTCAAGGTGTGTAGTAAGTTAAAATGACAAGAATAAATAAATATGGGTCTTCATATAATATTTTAATTTATTTATTTATCATTATTGACATGTGGTTTTACATTGAAACAATACAAACATCATATGTGGAAACATAAACCACCCAGCCCCATAAGGGCTTATATTTCACTTCAACTAAATAACAAAAAGTAACTGTTTCCTAATTTCCATAGCTTTCAGCAAAAAGAAATAATAAGTATATAAGTGGACTAAATGGTGGGGTGGTCTTCTTTTCACTTTCCATGTCTACCTATCTCACTGATATGGTCATGTCGGCGATGTTGAAATGATGTTGTACCGACGGCGGCCGACGTAGAAACAACGCTGGCCCGATATGGAATGCTATTTGGGGTGTTTCCACCCTTGCCATGAGGAGGATCAAGATTTTCAAGCGACTTCGTCAGACTAATAATTCAGCAATGTAGATGTAGCGACAGCCTCAACTAACAGATTAGTCAGATAAAGCTCGGGCACTAAAATACTGCCTAGGTCAAAAGGTTGAAATCGAACCCTGTACCTCTAGAGGAGCTGGCAGTACCTTAATTACTGCTCAACCCAGCTGATACAGATAGGTAACCAAGCATTTGTCCTTCAGACCACGTGCACCGGAAGGAGAAATCTGGAACCAAATGTAAGGGGGTTCCCTTGGCAAATCAGCGAGTCCTGAAGGGTCTTATCACGCGAACAGATAGAGACGTAATGTTGTCCCCCTACAAAGGAAGTAGTGGCCTCTTGTACTTCCTGTCCGCTGCTGTGGGGTTTCCTTTTGGCTTCCACGTAGTCTGGTTTTCACAATGCAAGCAGAAAACACAATACAAACAGGAAGCATGGCGAGTGTCCATAAGAATGGTCAAGCACTCAGGATGACCATTTCCTTTGGCCTAATGCACTGGGACAGCACTAAAAATGAAGAGTCGTCAATGTGACAAAGGGTAGTCACATTTGCATTATTGGATAGTCAGTCTGACTCACTTGTTGTTGGAATAATTAACTACATAATCAAGATTGTTTAACATGTCATTTATAAAGAATCAAACGATTCTATTACATACTATTATATATTTTTCTTAAATTCACGGTGCTCATAAAAACTTTACTAACCTAAAATATATTCAGCTGAAAGAAGTGTGAAGTATTTCTGATGGTAGGATTGTGCATTCTATTGCAGGGAGCTGCATTGTCACCGCATTGTCACCGATGTAACTTTATAATATGAGAAGTCATATGAAATTCAGTCACATGACATTTTTATTCACACTAGTTCTTGAAATGCAAAGTCTTATATATTATAATGTATATTGCACCATCCGCAAGACAATGATTTTTCATCAGGAACACGAAGTGACAACCTTAAACCAATAAACCCAAGGTTTACCCCAAGATGAGGGCAAACACTCAGCTGGCGATATCATCCCAAGCCATTGTTATGAGAATTCATAATCAACTTTGCACAGTAATAATGTCGTTTGAGTTATATTAACATTGTCTTAGCTTAAACTAAAGTGCCACTATGTTCTTTGTCCATGACAACAGACAGCTGAAAAGCTGAAAGCAATACTTCTCAAGGGATGTTTGTGGATTAGGCAGAGTACTTCAAGTATATTTTGTGGTTTTGTTGAAATCTATGGGGTGCAATGTGCCCTTGTTAGTCTTATTTAAGGGGTACTTGTGTATTCTATTGCAGGGAGCTGCATTGTCACCGATGTTAATTTCTGGAGCAACCGTATATTTCTACACTGTCACTTTACTTTATGACCATAGCAGTATTGTTGTGGAAATAGGTTTTCGCACTAGATATGTCCTCCTAACTGTACAACTCCGTCAACAAAACAATGTAATAACTGTGCTGAGACAATCAAGAATAGTCTTATTGGCAAAGTTTCCATGGACAATGCATGGGAAAACTAGAACCTAAACTAGATAAGTATTTTTACACCAAATGTAACTTATCTAACGGGGTGGCAGAAACTTACCATCAAGACTAACCTTGTTGCAAATTTTACTGCTCCAAATGGTGAGGCAGTCTTAGTGGTGATAAAATACATCCAAGATAGCATTCCAAATTGTTTCAACATCGGCACGATGTGGGCGATGTTGAAACGATGTTGTGCCGATGGCGGCATATATAGAAACGACACCGGCCAGATTTAGAATGCTATCTGGGATTGACAAGAAATATGATTGGGTGCATAATGGTGGTCTGGTGGTGGTGGATTAGGGCTTTACTTCCTGTATTTCTGCACCTGATAGGCTAATTAGGACAGGTAGGGACCATGGCAATGAGATGAAGGATGAAACAGCCATCCAACTTAGGCTTGACCAGGAATTGAACCTGGGACCCAGTGGTTGGAAGCCGAGTGCGCTACCACTGAGCTAGGCCCCACCCTTTGCATAATAGTGGTCTTAATTGTGAGGTGGTCTTAATATCAAAATGATCTTAAAGTGAGGATCTATGTAGGCCTAGTTTATTACACGGATAGTATGCTAGATCGGATCTACGTCATTCCAATGTTGGCCAACTATGGTGGCCATTGGGCCGATGTCTGACGGATGAGGCACCTAGACTGCATTCCAAATCGGGCCAGCATTGTTTAAATATTAGCCGCTGTCAGAACAACATGGCATCAACATTGCCGACATTGCATCAATGTGGTCCCGATTAGAAATGCTATCTGGGGCATGTTATCTGGGTATGATAAATTACAATAGGACTTGTTCATGACGATAATTAAATTATATATGCTACAATATATTTGCAATTACTTGCGAATCATCATTCAGTATTTGCAAAACTTTTAAACTTTATTCTTATATACTTAATCGTTCTGCTTATTTTCACCTAAAGTAAAACTAAGAACTTTTTTTTTTAAAATTAACTAATTTGTACCATGTTTGATTAGGATGCAGCTTTAGAATTGTGTGTGAAGTTATGGTATGTTGTCGAACACAGATAGCGTGAGTTTTGTGACCTCAGCTGCAGTAGAGGTGTCTACTAAGAGATGGCCCTCAGGGCGAGGTCCCAACCTATTACCGAAGTATATGCTAATGCACAGTGTAGAAAATATGTTTTGGCTATGTGCACAAAAATAATTATATAACTAAAATAAATCATCCATATGTGACCTTTCTAAATTCAATTTAAAATTAATTGTATTACTGAATTATCAATACAAGAACTTTTAATATATATATAGAATTCTGACTGCAGAGCATCAAAAAGATACATGTGTCATAAAAAATAAAATACAAGGATAAAAATAAAAATATACGTATATATAATGATTAAGTAAAATAAAAGAACAATCTACATAAACATAATTTAGTTAAATATTAAAAACATCTATATGATAATTATGTACAACTATAAGCATATGAATATACAGTATAAAAATAATCAATAAGGCAAAAAGTCAATCAGTTTTGACCCTCATGATGAATAGGTTAGTGAGTTTTATCTCAAGTCAACTGTAAGACCAGATACAGTGCCGATGTCAGCCAGGTTTGACACGCAATCTGTTTTACGTCAATGAATAGGTATTTTTGGAATACACTGAAAAAAATTGCAATTGACGATTTGCTGACATTTCGGTTCTGCTTTATTCTTGCTGACAATCTTATTTTGAACAGATTTATTTCAGTATTTTCACGTCCTCAGAGTCAAAACTTATATCACTAATTGGTGCTCCAAAATTGACTCAAGAGTCTCACAGGGAACAAGAATATGTCCTAAAATATTTCATGCTTACTGCGTCAAAATATTGAATGTCATTAATACTGCCTAAATTAGAAGGTTTACCAAATTGAGCGCACTCAAATGACAGCTATAATGACAGAAATATGGAGTATTTCGCCCACTTGCTGTAAATATGGTATGCCAAGTGATACATGTAGCATATGATATAATTAGCGTGGAAAACTGATCACTTGAAAAATGGAAAAATTCTACAAACTCTCGCTTTATGTACTGTGACTGACTGAATTTATGTGAGTAGTTTTCAATCGATGTCTTCCAAGTGTTTATTTCCCCGACAAAACCACAAGAGGTTGCGGGTTCGAAACTCCATCTGAGCATGAAGAATGTGAGACTTGTAAGTCTGCAACTCTCTCACCTCTTGTAAAATTTTAAAATTCATTTTATTCAATTTTATTCATCATTCTCATTCATTAACACTCACATACACATGCACAATATTGTACGGTCACATACACTCAATATCAGATATACATAATATCCATACATATGTATATGCTTACATAAAGTTGTTTATAAACATAGAACGTATTTACTGCAGATGGAATTGAATGGGGGCTGATACCCAGTTGGTATATTTTCCCTTAGGTTATGGAGATAAAGATAAATTATTGTCTATAATATTATATCTTATCATATGTTAGAATATATTATATAGAATAAAGAAAACAATATTTGCACCAGACAACCCTTGATCTTAAGACCAGTTCAGTGATCACAAATTGTCTTAATCAATCATGACTAAAAATTGCGAGTAAAATCCTCGGCCTTTCCATGCTTTCCAGTATTGTATTTTACAACCCACACAACAACCGTGTATTCTCGCCAAAGACCCACCCGTAATTCGCAAGCAGTGACTCAGTCTTTAACCCATTCCTTCTCCCCCTCTACTGTCTGATTGGCTTGTCTGAGACCGTGTTGATAAACTTGGCTGTACCAATACAACTTTACAATGATGCATCGGTCCCTTTCACTATGTTGTCGTGTGGGGTGGTAATACATTACTGGAAAGCATGGAAAGGCCGAGGATTCTACTCACAATTTTAAGTCACTATTTTGAACAGTTGAACAAAAAAATAAACATAATAATAATTAAAATACTTTTAATAGAAGGTTTACCAAACATTGCTCACTCAAGTAAGAGTGATAACTGGGTTTAAATGGCATTTTATATTGTTTTACCAATTTCATAAATTCTCTCTCGATGTATGAAGTTATGAATTGTTTTCTTTTTCTTTTTCGCAGACATAATTGAGGAGATGATAATACCAGGTAATGCACCATTCCATGCATGGATTGTACAACTTTTTTTTTCTTACAACTTAAAAAAGTTGAAACTTGGTTTAACCTTGTTTATCATTTGAATTCGTACATGGCCAATTGTGCCACGTGCGTTTTCCATGTGTTTGGAAAAACGCATGGAAAACGCACGTGGCACATTTGGTCATGTATTATTTAAGAATCTTAGTTTTAGTGGTTAAGACATTGGCCAGCTCTGCTGAAGGTCCCAGGTCCGAGTCACTGTCCGGGCATGAGCTACATCGCAGCTGGATGTTTGTCACAAGATGCCGGGCATGCAAAAGACCTCAACCATGGGATTAAAACGTTTAACATGGTGTAGACTACAAGCCTTGTCATCTCATCATTATATCTTCCTCTGGCAGGTGGTCCTATATCAGCTGACTAAGCTTCAGACCATTATCACTGATGCAATATAGACAATTGAAAGAAAAAAAAAAGCTTAATATTCAATAGAAGTATAGGTAACAAGAAAAAAGATCTGCATTTTGTATCTGGAGTCATTTGGTATTGAATCATCAGTAAAAAAAAAAAAAAGAAAACCCAGTGTTTCCTGCAAGTGACTGGGTATTCTTGGACCCACATATGATATTTGATGTTCCCCAAATACTGAAGAACGGCACACCGAAGCAGCGCAACCAACAAAATGCAGATGTATGGCTAATCCAAATATAAGCCGGTGTGCTGTTATCCCTGTGCAGAACATGAACACTGGGCAACATATTTCGTCTGTTGATTTTGCAAAGTTAGCAAACATTATACTGCAGCCATTGCACGAAGCAAAACATTAAAAAAAAGAAGCAAAAAAAAAAGTATCATATAAAACACCCCCTAAACACCCTTACCTGTTGTCCACTCAAGAGTTTGTCTAAAATCAGCCATTATATTGTTTACCCTTAGACAATGATTGTCTAAGCCAGTCAACACCATTGTTTGATTTATACAATAATTGCCTAAAGCTAAAGATATCTTTTTAACTGTTTTGACTAACAAGTTACATTAAGTTAGTTTCAGGTAACAGTGACGACATCAAATATAATATTTCCATCTAAAAAATTTAGGAGCAAGACAATTTGCCAAACGTGTGCACAGTGCATATGCATAGAACAAGCTGTAGTTTTTCGCATCCATGTTTAAATATAGTGGATTTTCACGGAAGGTTCGCTATATTTTCACCAGGTGGCTGTGACAGAATACTGCAATTTTATTGGCTTAAAAAGTTCCCGCCCTTGATTGTGATTAGCTGAAACAAAGTGCATCCTAGCAGCAGTATTTTTTAGTGCATTTTAATGTATATTTGACATCTTATCATTCAATTAATTCTCGCTTTTTCCCTGAGAAAATTATATCTATGGAATCAGTTAGTTATGATCAACTCTGTCAGAAAAGCAAAACAAGTAATAATAAGAGATGAATGACTTATGTCCTGCTGAAGTCAGGGTTGCTCAGTTAAAAGACTCTATTTCTACCTTATAACAGTCATTATGCCATATTTGCATCAATGTAACACTGTATCGAGAATCCATAGTTGTCTTGCAATTTAACTTTAGTTTTACAGTAAAACACAGTTGATTTGATATGCCGCATGCTATCGCAAAGAAATGGCAGTCTACCGTAATGTATTCATCGGATTGCTGTGAAATAGACCAAATTATTCAATCATTGCCTAAAGCTAAAAGATATCTTTTTAAGAGTGGCAGGCCCATATAGCCTGCTTTAACTTACAAGTTATATTAAGTTAGTTTCAGGTAACAGAATCTACCATACATGCAGCATGTCACCACATTTTTCATGGGGAAACAGCATACAACTACACTCTGCACCATGAAACCACCGCATTTTATGGTAAGATAGAGTAAATTTTTACTATAGCATGATGCGGTAAAATTTACCATTGCAGGCCAAAATTGGCTGATTATTGGGGCTCATTGGTTGGGCCAACATCAAAGTACACAGCAATTTACGGTAAGGTGCCATTTGTAAGATTTCACAGTAAGGGATCATCACAACTTAACAGTTACCTGTGCGTTAAATGTTACAGCAAGCATGCTTTTTTTCTACTTTACGGGACACCAACTTGTAACTGTAATTTTGCAAATATTGGCAAAAATTCGCTAGAAAGATGCGGTAAAAACAGGAAATGTTTTACAGTGAAAGATTATTGACTGTAAGGCGATTACTATTCGCATCATGAAATAAAGCAAGAAATTTATTTAAATTAAAATCGGTTACCATGGTAATGTAACACTTTAGGCAGTTCTAAATCATCAAGAAAAATTAAGCTAGCATCCTTGGTGTTGAACTTGAAAGTACATAAGGATAATATGTTTGACATCTAAAACTATACCATTGTCGTTTTCTTTGTTTTGCTTTCTTTGCCATCAACGAAACGGGAAACTTCCTAGAAATTTGAGGAAAAACGTGCATTGCAAGGGATATAGTTTCACATTGTTCCCAAGAACATCAATTGTGTACGAACTTGGAGGATTGTTTTCTCTGTAGATTTAAGAAAGGTGAGGAATTTCATTTATTTGGATTTCAATTGCTGTAACACTATTGTGGTTGCTGAAGTATTAATTACATGGGCTAAAAACTTCCCCAGATTTTGCCTTTTTTGATGGTTTCCTAAAACTGCTGCGGAGCGGCAAGTTATTCACAACCATGTTTGTCTTTTTAAAATCGGTCATTTTTACTATATTTTTGTCAGTCAGTTTATTTTCTTATATCAAATGATTCTGACAAAGTTCATTGTTTCATGTTGCTTGCCTTCTTTTACCATCTATATGTGGAGATTTTTGAATGATACATTATGTCAATCAATAGCATCTTTATTCCGTATTATAAATAAGCCGCCTGATGGAAGAAATATTAAAGAAGCCAGCCAAATTGCTCTGTTGATATTTATGAACTGATACAAGAATAGTTTTAATGGAGACTTCTACTGAGAAAATACTGAGGCCTGCTGAGGAAATGGCCAGTAAACTCGCTATTTATGCCAGCTAATGGTTATTTTCGGACAGGGCGATTTCTCTTGACGGGTGGGGGGGATGCAGGCCTATTTTGTTTGTCACACCATGACTTTCTCTCGCACGTATAAGGGGTGGCTGTTAACATGCGGAGATGCATACACTTATAAAAAAGTTAAGTTCAATGGTAGATCATTGATGCCAAACAGTTTTTTTAGAATAAACTTGTATACTGATATGTAAAAAAAAAAATTGTTTAACAAAGCAGAAATCTTCCAAAACGAAGGTGTGCAATAAAAAGGTAATTTTTTTCTGAATTTCAGGGGGGATGATTGCATTGATCATCCCCCCCCCCCTTCCAAAAAAAGTGGGTATATATCCCCGACACCCCCCCCCCCCCCTGTATCGACACCCCTGTTTTTGGACCACAATGGACAGTACAACTAATAATAAACAGGGTATAAAACATAAACTATGCTGGGACAGTTTGTGACCCACTTCTTCCTAGTGAACCAAACCTGGTCAAGCTAACTAACAAATTCACAAAAAAAAAAATTTCGTTGGGAAGTGACTTTCATTTTGCATATTTTATGTTCGACATAGAGAACACTGAATGTACTTTATATTATTACTTCGTAAAACCTTGTATTGTATTGCATTGTATTGTATTGTATTGTATTGTAGTGTGGTGCAGAATGTATTGTGTTGTAATGCCCAGCTGCCAAAGCAGTGCAATGGTGATAATATGATACCACTTGGAGTCCGCACTATGATATACATTGATCCCATGGGTGGGGACTTTTACTTGCCTATCAGGGAAGCCCATTGCAATGCACGGCTAATTAATGTCTCATTATCCACTTAATTTGAACAGCATCCAGCTGAAATTTAGCTGTTATTATGAAACTCGTAAAGAATCTTTGTGGCTTAGCTCTTCATTGTCTTAGCTCTTCATTGTCTTTCAATAAGCTATAATTACATAATATTTCATGAGCAAGATCCCAGCTGGATGTCGATCGGATGAGATGTTAAATTGGCGGTCCCTTGCATTCAGTGTCTTTGCTGAGGCAAGTAAAAGATCCCACCAATGGGGTAAATGTGTAACATGGGTGGACTCCTCCTCTCTCTCACCTCATCAATCAACCCTTGATAGCGGCAGGAACTTACCTTAGAGAGCTGCACTTTCCATATCTATCTAACTATCTATCTATCTGTCTATTTATCCTATCTATCTATCTGTCTATCTATCCTATCTATCTATCCTATCCATCTATCTAACTATCTATCTGTCTGTCTATCTATCCTATCTATCTATCTGTCCATCTATCCTATCTACCTTTCCTATCCTATTTATCCTATCTATCTATCTATCTATCTATCTGTCATATATGGCATGAATTACAGGTGAAATTATCCTGAACAAATTTCCCTATTTCTTATCTTACATATCAAAACCACATGTTAATCAGTCATGACATACAATGGTCGATATATACGATTTCGTACATCAGAATCTTATGCATTTTTGATCCTAAAGCTTCTAAAAAAAAATTTATATCATGTATTGTTTACAAGAAATATAATGAATATACGTTTAGACAATAAAAATTGCTCTGATTGGCGAAGTTTTATTAAACCTTATAAGTGCACTAAATCCATTAATGTACATCTATAGGTAGACAATAACTTACATTAAAAATTATTTTACACCCAATTCGGCTCATTTAATGACAGTGTATGTAATTTTTTCCCCACCAAAGTAATATTTTTCATGTAATTGATGTACATTTCATAACAGGAAATAAACAAATTTGACCTGATTGAAACCTTAAAAATCATTAGCTATTAAGGAAAGTGGTAATTACAAAAACGAATTGGAAATGCTCGGTGTTTCTACAAATGGAGTTCGCTATTCGAGCAGATAATATTACATGACCTGCACATGAGCCATAATGAAAGAAAAACATTTTTGCCAAATATGGAAGCAATAAACAAGCATTAGTTATTTATTCAAAGATTGAAGAGGTAGAATATGAAGTCTATTCACGACAGACTGACAGACTGACTGACGTGCTGACTGAATGACTGACTGACTGACAGACTGACTGACTGACAGACGTACTGACTGACTGACTGACTGACTGGTGGAGTGATGGTTTATCGGGCTAGTAAACTGGTAAAACGGATTACACACGTGCAAAATACACTTCGTTCAGTTAAGCTGAAGTGAGCATCTTAAGCTGCAGTATGAAAATCAAAAAAATGTAAATAAAAAAACTAAGGATATCGATTTTAGAATTGTTGAATATTTTATGCACACTACCCATGATGTGTCACCTGCACTCTTTCTGACCTATTTTCTTGCATTTATGACACATTTTAAGGCAGTTACTGGTCCATTACTTCAAAAGGAGTCCTTGTATTGTCATAGTAAAAAAACCCAAGTGAATTTACCCATTTATTTCTTACTTGTTCTTACAAGTCTAAGTAAGTTTAATGGTTGATTTGATAATTTTCTTTCAACATTTAGTTAAAGTATTTCCACACCCTGGTTTTACTGTTGAATTCTCATTGCACGAACATTATATTATGGTTTTCTGTAAAACTCCATAAAATATAAGCCATCTCAAAATTAAAACCATCAAATCTATCCTCTATATCATTCCTCATTAAATGTATTAAATATCACAAAATTTAATAACAGTGTGAACTTGACGCGAAATAAATATAAAGTATTGTTTATTTTTGTCTCAAAAAGTAACCGGAAATTATACTAAGTAATGTTAGTCTAGAAATGTCATCAGGGCTTAGGGCAGCAAGTATATGAGCAATTTGGTATGGTATCCTACACCTGGAATAGCACAATATGACAGTTCTATCACATTTAGATGGCTTGATTGGATAACCATAACATCAGCCATATACCATAACAGTTTCAATGATACATTCGGCACTTTTTTTTTTAGGAAAACTGGCTGTGCCAAATATGATATAATAACATGGGGTAGCAATATCACCAAAAACACAAATCTTATTTAGGTAACAGACAACAGCCTAGATCCGAATGAATCTACTTATCTATCTACCTATCTACCTGTCTATCTATCTATCTATCTATCTATCTACCTGTCTATCTGTCTGTCTATCTAGCTGTCTGTCTAGCTTTCTGTCTGTCTGTCTGTCTGTCTATCTACCTATTTATCTATCTACCCTATATATCTATCTATATATCTATCTATCTACCTAAGATTTATGTATGTTGTGGATTGCAGTGACCTTGAGAAACTTTCTAAGGTCAAGTATACCATGGCAATGTGGGCCCTTTGTGAGATATGATGGCCACACTGGGTTAGTACACGTCCATGCTGAGGCAATTAAAATACCCCACCCTTGGAGTAAATAGTGTAGCATGGTGTGGACTCCAATCCTTTTCATCTCAACCTTACGTCTGCCTCTGGAAGCTGCTCATATGAGCTGACTAAACTTCAGACTGTTAACATAACCCATCCAGGTGAGACTTGCTGATTATACAAAAAAACACGAATTGGTATATCATAAATGTCCAAACAATTATTTCGTTGCACGCTTATGAATGACACATCTGCCATTGTAGGCGTTTAATTGGCAACATTGGCAAGAATACTATCAACTGTGATGAACATAATTGACCGATGTTCCCCACATTAAATGGTGTTAATTTTCCATCTCAATTGACAGGCCGACTTGAACACCTGCTTTTCCTGCCAATTACTTATTACAGGGAATTGTGTACCGCAACAGTCTGCTAAGCAGAACTGACGGCAGGTTCTTCTTCTCTTCTCTTTATATCATTTATGTCTTTTTTAAATTTACATGTAATAAATTATATTTAGATAATTTTTTTATTATTTTTATTATTATATATAACTTTTGTTAATTATTTAGTATAATAATATTGCGGGGATGCACAATTAAACATAGTTTCCACGAAACTCTTGTGCATCCCCCTCATCGAAATATTTGTGTCATAATGAAATGTCTCAATAACCATGTATGTTTAAATTTCGATGAAAATAAAGTATCTATCTAATTATCCATCTAATTAAAATAAAGGTGAATGGAGTGGGGGGGGGGGGGGAGGAGTGTGGTTTGAAATATTAATTTATTGCTTAGTTTCAAAGTAATTAGTATTTATGATTAAAGTTGTACTGCAACCCCATGGGTGGGTCTTTTACTTGCCTCAGAGAAGCAACAGAAATGGCGCACACAAAGACGCAATATACCAAACAGTAATTAAATGGCTATAGATTCACACGCGTCATGCTTTGTATGTAAAAAAAAACTAATTTATGTGACTGAAAACTTGCGGACATTAATTTTGATCCTGTAGTTCGTTGTTCATACAAAAGTACTCAACCCTAGAATTTACCACGATAAGTTTAAACTGATCTGATGGTAAGGCTACCTAACCACTAGTCTTCTTAACTGTTATATTTGATGCACAAAAAACATATTATAAGCAATTAAATGTTGCTTCACTGATGAGACATCGATGCCATTTTCCCTACAGGCTTATACATCTTTGTTTCATTCAGATGAAAATGATCCTAATTATTAAATGACAGATTACATGTTTAAGAAAGACTATATAGTATAAGAAAGTTCTTTGAAAACCATAAAGAAATTTAATTGAAAAGAGAAATGGCAAATCCGAGTTACTTTTCAGCTCAGAGCAAAACGAGTCTTCTGGGTGAGTGCATAATGAAATAACTTGTCACGAAAACATGCTGCATAGGAAGCTGTGACACTGGTAAGTAATAATTAAAACGCAGGTGTATTTAAATGTATTGCCACTGTGTTATGCGTGCTTTTTACCTTGCTATTGAGACCACCTAACTATTAAAACCAGCTCATTATTAAGACCAGCTGGGTGGTCTAGTGGTAAGATGCTCGCCTGCTCCTCTGAAGGACCCGCGTTCAATGCCAGGCCTGGGCACCCTCTAATGAGCAACATCTTAGCTGGATGTCGTTCGGATGAGATGTTAAATTGATGGTCCATTGTACTTAGTGTCTATGCTGAGGCAAGTGAAAGATCCCACCAATGGGGTAAATGTGTAGCATTGGTGGACTCCTCCTCTCTCTCACCTCATCAATCAACCCTCGATAGCGGCAAGAACTTGCCTTAGAGTGCTGCACTTCCCATATCTATCTATCTATCTATCTATCTATCTGTCTATATATCTATCTATCTATTTTCTCACCATCAAGATAATTCGCTATTAAGAACACCTCGTATGTAAGGGCACTTCATCATTACGACCACTTCCCAAATGTGATTTTAATGGTGAGATCACATTGCACAATTGCATGAAAAGAAACATAATAGCAAAATCTACGCATTTGAGACAAAAAAAGGCAAACTTTGATACTAACTCTGAAAGACTTAATGTAGGCGACAGAAAGAAAAGAAAATTCCTAGATAGAATGAAATAAAGAAAGTAAGAAAGGACAGAAAGTAAGAAAGTAAGAAAGTATTATTTTATAAAGAATTCATCGTGGGACATATTTATTACATTAGAAACATAAAGAAAAAATAAATTGGCAAAAAGAGATTATTTGTCTATCCAAAAAGTTGTTCAGACGCTTTTCTTTCAAGCCTTTAACTCACATATTATGTTCTGCGAATTCTGTTGAGTTTTAAAGAAACTTTTAGTACAAAAGATTTACCAAAAACTAGTAGAATTACTCCAAAAGACATTTAGTAGAGTCTGACCTCAAATTAGAAAGTTGTTTTAAAAGAAAACAAACTGACCTCTCTAGCTGAATCTAGTTGCAGTTATCCGTGTTAATGGAGATTATCTGATGCAGTAATTTGTCTTTTTTACACTCTTGGCTTATGTAGAGCTCGCGTTTTAGCCCCTCTGGTAGTGAAGACGCACTGTGGGTGTCTAAAGAATGGCGCACAAGTAGCATGCGCCCCTAGCGGCAAAATCAGGCAAACGCCCACCTTCTTAGCTTCAAGAAAAGAGAACAAAAATGTGAACATACGTTCGTGACAGCCCATAGTACCTTTCATTAAGCTGTAATTACAAGGCAAGTGTGTCAAAGTGCTGTATATACGTTCATAGTTTGATAAAAGCCAGAGTTGTTCCCCAGCAGCTAAATATCTTATATATTTCTTACCCAACTTTTGGGACATAGCTATTTTTTTTCTTTTTTCCGTCGCCCACTATAAAGTATTGATCAACCAAGATATCAGATTGGATGAAAATTACAGATTAATCACAATATTTTTTCAAATATTCAATATTTAATTTTCACGATTTTCCTAAGTAAAATTTTACTTTTCCATTTAGAATTTGTATTTTTGATTGAATTGATCCAATAAACTTGACTAGACTAAAATTGAGAGGCAACTTATGCTCTTCTTCATGTAATACTGGGATTAACATTTATTTTCTTAAAGGACTGCAACATAATTCTATTTGTTTATCATTATTTGTTTGCTTCGTATTTATTTTATACTTCATACTTTACAATATTCTGTAACAATCAAAAAAGAAAGAAAATGACGTATAGTGACGTCATGACGTTTGACATGACGCGTAACACAGACGTATGACGCTGGGCAGGTGGCCATTTCCCACCTCTGGCAGCCGACTAGCACTTCTGTGTGTATGAGGGATATAAGCAGCTATAAAATGCAGCTGGATCCAAAATATTATGAGATATTAAACAATAATTTGTATTTCTATAAACAGATACAGATGAAAATAATTGAAGTCACTTTGTATAGAATTCGATTGATGTTAATTTTTTGGTGATTGGAGTTAAGCAAGAATTAGGGTATCAGTCAAGTTTATGAATATACAAAACTGTTTATCAAGCATGAGCCTTTCTCAACTCCCTGGGGAGTATACAGTAGGTTAAACATAATTACCAACAGGGGCTGAGCACTCAGCAATCGCCATCACTGGCCAACTGGTCAGCTCTCTTTTATTTGAGCACCAGTACATAATCACCCTCATCCCATTTCCTCCATTTCATATCACTCATCTCCCATTTCATTGGTGGCCTCTCATAAGCGCTAGCTCTGCTGGCTTGAGGGGTCTCCATCATAATTGCATCTTCTCATTTCATTTATATATTCTAAAATGTATTATTTATAGATTATGAAAATAAATTGATCTAAATCTAAAAAAAAATAAAAATAAATCTAAAAATCTCCATTTTTGGAATTGAGCAAAGAGTTAAACAGGATCGTATGAAAAAAATAAAATGTAATAAAATAAGTAAAAATTTATTTTGAATCCTGATTATAAGACAATGCCATGCGCACTTAAAACGTTTTGCTTGATACTTTAGCCTTTTTTTTTTTTTATTACGGGATCTAAAATAACTACACCACATATTTTCATTAGAAAACGGTTGTGGTCCAAAAAAAATGCATTTAGACAAGTGCATACCATATATAGAGATATAAGCTTTCTTGAAACTTGAACCAGGACCCTATCTGTCAGTTCGCCTACATTTCAACTCTTCTTGAAAATTCCAACTTCACGGAGAAACATCGATCAATATAAAGTACCTATATATGTCTTGACTCTGTATCGGCTTTGTCTCTGTTTCAGCCATGTCATAGCCAACATTATTTGATTTTGAGGCTTAAAAGCAACAATGTAGACACAACAGTTTACAGCGGAACTCAAAGACTTGGAAAATAGGACATCATGCAAATTTAGGACTCCCCATTGGCTGAGGGATTGCTTTAACCAATACACTCTTTTCACACAGCAGCCATGTTTGCATTTATGCCTCATTGACCTCTCTTTGCACTCAGCTTCAGTATTGTGACGTCATCAGTTCACAGAGTGCTAGAACAATGGAGAAGTAATGATGTCATAATGTATGATGTAATCAATGAGGTCATTGAGGCAATAATGCCAATATGGCTGCGTGAAATGAGTGTATAGGAGTCCTGGTTTCACATGTGAATTATCTAAGTGTCTTCATCTGGAGTTTAGTTTCCAAGTCGATGAAATCTGCTGTAATGTCTCAAAGAAATAATATATATATACACATATATATATATATATAACTTTGCAAAAATGGAGTCACACATTTGATTAATTTCTTCAAATGTTGCTACTGTTGAACAATGCAAGCGCTTATTGTTCATGGCCTTTAAGGTATACAAGATCAGCTTTGACCAGACATGGACTCTAGTCACTCCACTCCTTAACATTTCATCTTTATATCCCATAATAACCTGTATACCACATAGAAAAGCCATGTGGTATGGCCTATGTGGTATACATTTCTATACCACATGGTTTACCTTACAAGGATGGGAAATGTATAATGCCTACTTTTATGTATGGCAGGCCAATGACAAAACAAAAAAAAAAATCATTTTTTGCAGCTAAGCGGTTCGCCGTTTAAACTATTTTTGAAATTAACGATTCTAGAGCCAAAAAATGTAACAGAAAGTCAGTGGTCTGTTCAGTCCACAGATACAAGCTATAGTGTATATGTGTTGCTATGGGCAACGTCATAGGAGCGTCATGGCTTTGGTAATACAATCGAATAATACTGAACAATAAACCATTTTCTTTCAAAATCTACTATAAAAACAAATTCTGACTTGAAATATTGAACAACTGGTTTGTAAATATCATTCGTAAATTCCTTTATATTAATCTGGAAATGTCCCAGAAAGTTTTGAGGTTTTATACTACATGAATGCATAGCCAGGCAGCTGAACTAAAAGTTAAAATTGTGGGATATAAATAAGACCCAAGTGAATATGTAGTATATTTTTATATTCCCTCACACGTGGACAGATTGGCTTCAGAATTCACTCATGCCTAACACCACTCGTGAATCCTGGCCAATCTGTCCACTCGTGGGAATTTAAAAATATACCACTTAACCATTGGGTCTTATTATATCTGCCTATTGCATCCAATGGCACATGGCGTATAATGTGGCTAAGCTTAGAATAATAGCATATAATATCACACCACTTCGATAGCCTGAAAATGATAATGTGAAGACATTTTGGTAATTGCAATTGCGAATACAATACATCATGTTTGAGCATTAAAAAATTGCATAAAAGAGCATTTGTCTGCGGAGGTATTTTTCATGTTTGTGCCTAAGCCTGTTGCAGAAAAATTGGACAATTCCAGGGGTTGAGGATATCGCTTATCTGCATATATTAGCATAAAAATATTGCAGCATAAAAGAGCATTTGTTTAAGGAGGCTCATCACTCTCTACTTGTACTACTCATAAATTATAATATTCTGTTTTATATTTGCAATTTATTTTGAAGGCCTATGTATGGCAACGAAAACAACTATTTTGGTATAAAATGTCATAAGAAAAGTAAAAAAAAGAAAAAAACCTGAATATAATCTTGTATGATTCACACTTTCATTACGAAATGTATTTCTTTTGCAAGGCCCATTTGCATATTCTCAATGTTATTAATAGTGTGGAGGTCTGAAGGAGGAGTTCCATTGAGTTCCATTTGCATAACCGAGGTTAATAGAGGACAAATCTTGTTTCATGTTGGATTAGCCTTTATCCCTGTCAATGCCGAATGCAGGTCGCTGATTGGTCGAGAGTTGAGAGACATTTTTTCTGTATGTAGCGTCAGAGCGTGTAAGTTACGACCAAAGGTGTGATCTAGTTGACACTGCAAATCAGGCTATTGCCGTACTTTTGGGATCTATCACCATGATCATCGCCATATTTGAATTAGGTGATATTCATAATATATAGGAGGGGAATATTGCATATCTATGGATTGCAAAATAACATAATTAACCCAAAATAATAAAGGCAGACACACATGATAGCGTGGATAGAAAATGCCTTTTATTGGCAGCATACATATATCAAAACATATACACAGAGATATTGCTCTTGTGGACACCCACACAAAGTTAGCAAACATCTTACATACATAAGGTAACACTTAGCAAATATCTTACATAACTTAGATAACACTTTAATTATACATTAGAGAACACTTGTTATTCTTTTACTTATGTTTAGAATTAGACTTAATCCATATTCTTATGTAATTAAAAATAACGAGCTACCCTAGAACATTAGGGTTAGACGAGCAAAAAACAAATACTTATGCTAAAACTTATAGCAAAGTACTTTCATTTATACCGAGCATCCTGAAATAAGACCATACACATGGTTAATTTAGAAATGGTGAACCAAGAAAATTTTGAATACAAAAATAGAAATAAGAAACGGAAATGATAAACAAAATAAAAAAAAAAAGGGGGATGGACGGGTGGGAAAATGAAAGGCTGAAGACGAATGCCGAGGAGGGCTAAGCAGCTCGGTTTTATGAGGATGAAAGGGATTAAAATGAAGTGGACTATGATTGGTAGTTGGATGACCAGCAGCGCCAGGAAACAGATGCGAGAATTATTGATTAACTAAATTTATATTAATAAATGATATTTAACCCAAAATAATAAAGGCAGACACACATGATAGCGTGGATAGAAAATGCCTTTTATTGGCAGCATACATATATCAAAACATATACACAGAGATATTGCTCTTGTGGACACCCAAGAAACTGCATAGCAATCCCAAGAGCAACGTGCATATAAATATAGTATGTTAAATTTAACAAGATCCGTGTGTAGAGTTAGTAAGGTGAAATTGGACGAGCCCGAGGACCGGCAGCAAGATGAACAGCTAGGGAAGCTGTCTGGGCCTCGGATGGCCTGACGTATACCTTATATGCTTCAGACCTCCAGCGGCCTAGCCGTTTAATCACTGGCTCCGGCAACTGGTGGGCTGCTGCATCTGTGGCAACACCAGCCCGAAGTGAATGAGGCGTTATATTATAAGTCGGCATACCTGCCTGTTTGAACATACGCTTCATTCTCTGTGCCAGTACCCTGTGAGTGAGCGGGGTACTATCCATAAAAATGAATAGGGGCTGCTGTTGAGAAGCCACCCTGACACTGAGATATAACCTGAGAGAACAGTAAGCGCATACAGGAGTACCTGAACAACCAACCGTGACAGAGAAACCGGACGTAGACGTCTTGGAGGACGCTACCTTAAGCATCATAAATGGTACAGCAGATGCATGAAATGATACTGATGATACAAGGAGTGGTGGCGACACTCTTGGATTGAAACAATACTCAGCTGAACGTAAACATGCGAAATAAGCTAAAGACATAGCCGAGAATAACATCAAATTATCATGAGTATAAGAGAGTGAATGCTGTAATCGCTCAAGCATAGTATAAGATATCGGAGATGCCTGAACTGGGGTGGGACTAGAACGCTCAACGGATTTGAGTGCCCACTTTACTCGTACAGTGTAAACATTGGGCAGTGGGTGGCCTGAAGCCAAAAGCCATGCCCGAACTCCGGCAAGATAAACTCTAATAGAGGAAACCGAGAGATTAGCAGCAGCTAAATGTGCAATAAACCTGAGAATGGTCAGCTCATGAAACTCCCATGGATCAATCAGATAAATCTTAGTAAATGCGAGATACCTGTTTAGAGCCGCTGAATAAGATCGACGAGAATTATATGCCAGGCCGGATCCAACTAGTCCGGCTACTCTCAAGTCGAGATCTGAAATGAGATAAAGTCAAATAAGCTGACCAAAATATGGAACACTGGCTGGCCAGGTGCGAGCAGGGACACAATTGCCCATGCGTGCCAAAAATTCATCTATTCTGGCTCGGCTAAGTAAATCAGCATCGACATTGTCCACTGAAGCTATATAGACCACTGCGACTACAACCCTATGCTGCTCTATCAACAAACACCAATATCTCACAAATTCCATAACCTCTGATACTGGTGTATACAGTTTGTTTAACATAGCACAAACTGCAGAATTATCAATATGAAAAATGACCTTGGAGCCGGAAAGGTCAGTGGCCCAGGTGGCGAGGGCTTTGCAAGCTGCATGCATCTCACGCCAGTTTATTGATCTCTGACGTAGTTCCACTGACTGACCTACATACCTAGCAGCAAACCAATTATTGCCGAAGACTGCACCATAACCGACATCACTTGCATCCGTGTATACATGATGAACTATACCTAGGGACCAGTCAGTCTTAAACATCTGCACCCCATTATGAACTGAGACGCACCTATCCCACCAAGTTATGTCCGCCATGGCTTCAGCTGAGAGGCGGACCTTATGATGGAGCTGCCTAGGCCTCTTAGACAAACCTATCAATCGCCCCAGGAATGCACGTCCAGAACGCACAACCCGGGCTGCGAAGGCCAGCTTTCCAATTAGACTCAAAAGGTCTCTTTTGGTGCCTACCCGTCTGCCTCGCCACTGACACAGGATATCTCTAATCTCCTGAACTCTATCATCTGAAATACGAAGTTCAAATTTACAACAATCAATGACGATTCCAAGAAACTCGACCACCCGGGCAGGGCGGGTGACTTTACTTGCCTGTACTGCAAAACCCGCATGCTCACAGACATTGAGCATTAAGTCCAAGTTCCTCTGACACTCAACCTCCGATGTACCAACAACCAAAAAATCATCGACGTATCGGACAAGATCATTGGTAACGCCTTCATACACCATAAAGGCGCGAAGCGCCCCTGCAAACAGATCAAATAATGCTGGAGCTGAACGAAGCCCAAAGTTCAGAACTCTGGAAAAATAGAAACAAGGCGGATCACCAACTGGTGCCCACTGGAGACCCAAGAGATGCCAATCATCGGGGTGGACTCCAATGTGCTTGTATGCATCCTTTAAGTCAACCTTGGCCAAGTATGGCTGAGAAAATTTTATGGCACAAGCAACTGCATCATCAACTGTCAAATAATGCAAAGAAAATTCTTCAGGGTCTATCTCTGCATTAACTGACTTCAGGGGAGGATAGGAAAGATCATGAATCAACCTGATCTTCGAGTTGTCCTTTTTCATGAAAGTGCCCAGTGGTGAGATTACATAATTATCATATGGGGGATCATGAAATGGACCGTATAGACGACCCATTGAGAGGTCATGGTCAATGACCTCTGTGACCTCAATCCTGAAATCAATGGCTGAAGGCCAGTTAGGAGATACTACAATGCCTACTGCTTTGGATCGCCCAATCCTAACCCCCTCAAGTAACTGACGAAATATATTACTGGCTTGATCAACATCATAAACCATAGGGAGCATCTCTTGCCAATAATTTTCATTTAAACATATTAATGGGCTATTTGGACTTGTTGCATTTAACACACTTCTTGAGGCCTTCAGATCCTCCACAATTGACACAGACATGCTTCCTATTGCACTTAGCTCCGAACCTACATTGGTCATCCTGGAACTTAAAACAGGTTTGACCTTGCAGGCTCTGAGTTTGACCTTGCTTCTTGCCTCTGGACAGGTCACTGGCCTGTCCTGGGCCACGAAAGGGGCAATCGACCGTGACATGATCAATAGCAGCACATTTCATACATTTGTTAACACTGCGCAGAGCCATGGAATCAAATGTAATGACATACAATTCCTGATTCAATTTAGAAAATTTAAATGAATGACGCAAACCTAGTGCCTGGCGGTGGCGAGTGTCATAAGTGATGACAAAGGGCAATTTAAATTTTTGAAATAGGGCTAGAATAAAAGAACGATAGTTCACCATCTCTCTAAAGACACTGAAACCATAATAAGCACACAAGAGAAGCTCATATGTTCCCCATGCCTCTAACCATTTGAATGAATTAGAAATTGTCTTCTTAGAACGCTGGTATTTAAAATTTACAATTCCACTAAAATCAACAAAACTACGAAATTCATCACGCTCTGAACTTGAATTGCTGACCAAATCAATAAGTTCCATGAACTCACCATTAATGGCATTGTCCCGTGCACGAGTCGATACGTGCTCCGTTCCTTGGATAGCGGGGTAATTCGCTAAAAGTTCATGGTTACCAGGCCAGGTAAATGCATGGCGACTCCGATGGCTATCACCGGCAAAATTGTTCAGGGGCGGAGCTAGGGAATGCTCACACGGGGGTGGGTCGACGTTGGGGTTTCCGTGCCCACCATTACTCTGCCGTGCGACGGCTTCATGGAGCGAAAATCCAGGCTGCTTGGGCTCTCCACGGCTGTGCGTTTCATCCGGGCTGCGTATTGACGGTCCGAGATGTTCCTGGTAGAAAGTGCCCGGTGCGGGTGCCTCTCTGGCGTAGCTAGAGGGCTCCCACGGGGTCACGCGATCTGTCTGCTGGTCACGTGCTCGCCGCCAAATATCGTACTCTTTATCCGACATATCATTTATGCTACGCCTGGGTCCTCTCCACTCTTGCGACCGACAATCACGCTCCAGCCAAGCTTGCTCGCGTTTCCGGTCGCCCAACTCTCTTACACGGTTGGGTGGGGTTTCATAGCTACTAACGGGCCTCACTCTCTCACGCATGGGACTACGCCCATCTTCGTATTCACGGTAACCACTCTGGTCTCTCTTATAGAAGTATCTGGGTACTTCGCTATCGTACATCAATCTACGTTTCTCATTGCGACCAACTGGGTGGTCATAAGCGTGCCACCTTTCTGATTCTCTCTCTCGCATTTCTGCCTCTCTCTCTCGCACCTCACTTCTCTCGTACTCATGGGCATAGGCCCCCCACATCAAGCCTAGTGCCCTAATGAAACGGGCAGAACCCACTTCGCCACTTGAAGCTGCCCCTGCTCTAGATAAACCCTCTGATCGCTCTTGCATACGACTGTCAAGTTCGGCTCTGTGCGACTTGGGTTGTGCAGGTTTAGCTGGAAATTCGTCTGTGTACTGCACCTCATCATTATTTTCGCCACTGGTGGCATTTAGGGAGAGCTTCTCCATTTCATCCTGGACTGACTCTGACTCTTCCAATATTGCGTCGGCCCTACTCGTTGAAGGAGCCTGTTGACATTTACCAGGACCAATCGGCCCGTCATGCCCCCGGACGGCTCTCCCATAAGCTGAGCAACTACGTGCCTTCTTACGTGAGCGTGTTTTGGACATCTTTGAAGAATTTCTGAAGCACTCACTATTGCTGTGACGACGCTAGAACTGCGTATCTACTTCCTTCAAGGTGTGACCAATGTAGAGGCTCAGGCAGCTCAGTTGAAAGGGCAGGATGGCTCAGTCAGGACTAACAGCCAAGCTGTCAAACTATGCGGGTCCAGGTGCTCTCCAAATGCGACAGTGCATTGTGCTAGTGCTAGTGCGTGATCCGATCAAAATGAAAGGCTGAAGACGAATGCCGAGGAGGGCTAAGCAGCTCGGTTTTATGAGGATGAAAGGGATTAAAATGAAGTGGACTATGATTGGTAGTTGGATGACCAGCAGTGCCAGGAAACAGATGCGAGAATTATTGATTAACTAAATTTATATTAATAAATGATATTTATCAAGAACTGACTCTAGTGTAACTCTTCAATCGAACTCTATAATTGTAAATGAAAATCTGATGGATCAAGAATATCATTTTCGAGAAATATCTATCACTCACAGGCCAATATTTGTCCAAATTGAACCTAAATAGATGGCTTGAGTACCGACCGAATCCAGAGCGTGTAAGTTACGACCAAAGGTGTGATCTAGTTGACACTGCAAATCAGGCTATTGCCGTACTTTTGGGATCTATCACCATGATCATCGCCATATTTGAATTAGGTGATATTGCTAATATATAGGAGGGGAAAATTCTTCAGGGTCTATCTCTGCATTAACTGACTTCAGGGGAGGATAGGAAAGATCATGAATCAACCTGATCTTCGAGTTGTCCTTTTTCATGAAAGTGCCCAGTGGTGAGATTACATAATTATCATATGGGGGATCATGAAATGGACCGTATAGACGACCCATTGAGAGGTCATGGTCAATGACCTCTGTGACCTCAATCCTGAAATCAATGGCTGAAGGCCAGTTAGGAGATACTACAATGCCTACTGCTTTGGATCGCCCAATCCTAACCCCCTCAAGTAACTGACGAAATATATTACTGGCTTGATCAACATCATAAACCATAGGGAGCATCTCTTGCCAATAATTTTCATTTAAACATATTAATGGGCTATTTGGACTTGTTGCATTTAACACACTTCTTGAGGCCTTCAGATCCTCCACAATTGACACAGACATGCTTCCTATTGCACTTAGCTCCGAACCTACATTGGTCATCCTGGAACTTAAAACAGGTTTGACCTTGCAGGCTCTGAGTTTGACCTTGCTTCTTGCCTCTGGACAGGTCACTGGCCTGTCCTGGGCCACGAAAGGGGCAATCGACCGTGACATGATCAATAGCAGCACATTTCATACATTTGTTAACACTGCGCAGAGCCATGGAATCAAATGTAATGACATACAATTCCTGATTCAATTTAGAAAATTTAAATGAATGACGCAAACCTAGTGCCTGGCGGTGGCGAGTGTCATAAGTGATGACAAAGGGCAATTTAAATTTTTGAAATAGGGCTAGAATAAAAGAACGATAGTTCACCATCTCTCTAAAGACACTGAAACCATAATAAGCACACAAGAGAAGCTCATATGTTCCCCATGCCTCTAACCATTTGAATGAATTAGAAATTGTCTTCTTAGAACGCTGGTATTTAAAATTTACAATTCCACTAAAATCAACAAAACTACGAAATTCATCACGCTCTGAACTTGAATTGCTGACCAAATCAATAAGTTCCATGAACTCACCATTAATGGCATTGTCCCGTGCACGAGTCGATACGTGCTCCGTTCCTTGGATAGCGGGGTAATTCGCTAAAAGTTCATGGTTACCAGGCCAGGTAAATGCATGGCGACTCCGATGGCTATCACCGGCAAAATTGTTCAGGGGCGGAGCTAGGGAATGCTCACACGGGGGTGGGTCGACGTTGGGGTTTCCGTGCCCACCATTACTCTGCCGTGCGACGGCTTCATGGAGCGAAAATCCAGGCTGCTTGGGCTCTCCACGGCTGTGCGTTTCATCCGGGCTGCGTATTGACGGTCCGAGATGTTCCTGGTAGAAAGTGCCCGGTGCGGGTGCCTCTCTGGCGTAGCTAGAGGGCTCCCACGGGGTCACGCGATCTGTCTGCTGGTCACGTGCTCGCCGCCAAATATCGTACTCTTTATCCGACATATCATTTATGCTACGCCTGGGTCCTCTCCACTCTTGCGACCGACAATCACGCTCCAGCCAAGCTTGCTCGCGTTTCCGGTCGCCCAACTCTCTTACACGGTTGGGTGGGGTTTCATAGCTACTAACGGGCCTCACTCTCTCACGCATGGGACTACGCCCATCTTCGTATTCACGGTAACCACTCTGGTCTCTCTTATAGAAGTATCTGGGTACTTCGCTATCGTACATCAATCTACGTTTCTCATTGCGACCAACTGGGTGGTCATAAGCGTGCCACCTTTCTGATTCTCTCTCTCGCATTTCTGCCTCTCTCTCTCGCACCTCACTTCTCTCGTACTCATGGGCATAGGCCCCCCACATCAAGCCTAGTGCCCTAATGAAACGGGCAGAACCCACTTCGCCACTTGAAGCTGCCCCTGCTCTAGATAAACCCTCTGATCGCTCTTGCATACGACTGTCAAGTTCGGCTCTGTGCGACTTGGGTTGTGCAGGTTTAGCTGGAAATTCGTCTGTGTACTGCACCTCATCATTATTTTCGCCACTGGTGGCATTTAGGGAGAGCTTCTCCATTTCATCCTGGACTGACTCTGACTCTTCCAATATTGCGTCGGCCCTACTCGTTGAAGGAGCCTGTTGACATTTACCAGGACCAATCGGCCCGTCATGCCCCCGGACGGCTCTCCCATAAGCTGAGCAACTACGTGCCTTCTTACGTGAGCGTGTTTTGGACATCTTTGAAGAATTTCTGAAGCACTCACTATTGCTGTGACGACGCTAGAACTGCGTATCTACTTCCTTCAAGGTGTGACCAATGTAGAGGCTCAGGCAGCTCAGTTGAAAGGGCAGGATGGCTCAGTCAGGACTAACAGCCAAGCTGTCAAACTATGCGGGTCCAGGTGCTCTCCAAATGCGACAGTGCATTGTGCTAGTGCTAGTGCGTGATCCGATCAAAATGAAAGGCTGAAGACGAATGCCGAGGAGGGCTAAGCAGCTCGGTTTTATGAGGATGAAAGGGATTAAAATGAAGTGGACTATGATTGGTAGTTGGATGACCAGCAGTGCCAGGAAACAGATGCGAGAATTATTGATTAACTAAATTTATATTAATAAATGATATTTATCAAGAACTGACTCTAGTGTAACTCTTCAATCGAACTCTATAATTGTAAATGAAAATCTGATGGATCAAGAATATCATTTTCGAGAAATATCTATCACTCACAGGCCAATATTTGTCCAAATTGAACCTAAATAGATGGCTTGAGTACCGACCGAATCCAGAGCGTGTAAGTTACGACCAAAGGTGTGATCTAGTTGACACTGCAAATCAGGCTATTGCCGTACTTTTGGGATCTATCACCATGATCATCGCCATATTTGAATTAGGTGATATTGCTAATATATAGGAGGGGAATATTGCATATCTATGGATTGCAAAATAACATAATTATCAAGAACTGACTCTAGTGTAACTCTTCAATCGAACTCTATAATTGTAAATGAAAATCTGATGGATCAAGAATATCATTTTCGAGAAATATCTATCACTCACAGGCCAATATTTGTCCAAATTGAACCTAAATAGATGGCTTGAGTACCGACCGAATCCAAGCCTAACTTCTCAGGTCCATTACTAAAATAATATATATATATGCGGTCTAAAGCTCTCGCTCAGCCTAAAACTGCTATAATGGTTTAGTAATCCAAACTAACTTAGCCCCCTCCATGCAATTTCAATGACGCACTAGAGCAAAATCAACTTAAACGCCCTATTCGTTTAGCCACGCCCTTACAGTGGATATTTTCTGCATAAATTCTAAAATGACGTCATCCGCACCTTTGCCTTTGGGGCATTTATTAATACACTATCATATCAAATATCAAAAACAAAACTTCTGAGAATATGGCAATAACAATTTATTTACTCAACAATAAACAACAAGTGTTTTTCTAACATCATCGACATTCATCACAATTTTAACATTGCAAAATGTACATAAAATAGCAATATTGGCAAAAGAGGTTAAAATAATTTACCTTCGACAAAAAGACAGCTCAAAATATTTATTTTTTGTTCGACAAATAGATCTAAAATTGATCCAATACAAAATATTTATTATATTAATCGAGTTAGTTGTCACCTTGTATAATTCCTTTACAATGAAATGACAATAAGGTTTTGACTTAATTTGAGATAAAGCTGTCAGTCAAAATGGCTAGGGGAGTCAATTTTTAGACCCAGTCGAATATATTATTCAGAAATATTTCTGTGTATAATCTGGGATAAACTAACATATTTATGATCTTGATGATATGATTTGTTGATCACAACCAGTTAAAATACATGTAGCAATAATAACAGAAAATTCATGTAAGTAGCTTTTCATATATCTCTATACAATAAGATATGTAGGTGACTATGTTCGTGGTTTTCTTCACACACTTCACTATTGCATGTATTTTTATAACGAAATTTATATATTTGAACAATACATAAGCAGCAATTATATTTCATACACTCAATTTTCCTCTGTCTGTTTCATTTGTTATCTTCAAAAGTCTCATGTACACATTTTCATGTTTTCTTGTCATTTTACATAAAAATAAAACACAATTTCAGTTCTCCATTAATTGAGTTGCATCAAATTTGAATAATGTGTTTTCAGTAGGCTTGTTTGTTTATCAACTTTACATGAAAATTTAATGCATTTTACAACAAAATAAACACACTGGGCTTCCAACTTTGGTTATGAAACTTTACTTTGGCTTCTCGCACAATTTATTTCACACGTTCGCCTGCTATGTAGACTTGCAGTATATTTCTGTTGTCTCCTGTAAACAAAGCACAATTTGCATACATAAACAGTGATATGTTTTGGTATTGAAAATAACAGAGTTATCATAAAGTTGGCAATTTTGGGTGTCACAAAATATGCAGTGTAAATGAAAGGTATATTGTCTAAAAAGAACACAGTATTTTAGTGTATACACATGGAAAATAATTACAACATCAGTGGTTATTGTTTTCAGCCTGGCAGTATGACATGGCTCGTGTTCATGAAAATTTCCTAATTATAACACTAGAACTTCGATCAATTAAATTGTGTCACAGCTATAGAAACTCTATAATTGTTCATTAAAATTGTGACATGCAATTGCCCTTATTGCCAACTTATATCATTAAAATGTGATGTATTTAGTCTACACAGGTGGGCTTTCAAGTGTAATTATGTGTACTGCAAGGGAGTGTAATAAGGCCCAAACATTTAGATGACAATTGCAAGATCTCGAAAACACTTCATCATTCATTATTTCATAGCTGTATACATATATTTGAAAAAATATATAACTAAAATATATAAAACAATGCGAACTCTTCTATGTAAAAATCTCCAGTTACTTACCATTAATTAATATACTGATGTTCCTCAAGGATCTACATTAGACCATTTACTATTTTTGTCATAAATTAAATTGTGTTTAAAAAGCATCCAAGTGAGAAAAGATGCTTAGAATCGCTCATAGATTGTAAAGAAAGGTAATTATTTTAGAAAAGATGTGGAAATGGAAGTGACTTAATATGTTCTATTCGAGTGTATGTGCACTTTTGGGCCCGACTGTATATTAATTTATATGTTATAACTGTTGCACAAGCCACAATAAAATAGACCTTTCCTTTCCTGGCTAATATATAGGAGGGGGATATTGCATATTTATGGATTGCAAAATAACATAATTATCAAGAACTAACACTAGTGTAACTCTTTAATCGAACTCTATAATTTTAAATGAATCGATGTTATGTTAAATATTTTAATTTAGTCATTATAACTCATAACAATAAAAACTCACATACCTGTAAATAAGAACTTCTGCAGAATGTCCTTGAAATAAAGAAATAATATAAAACGAATTAAATGTTTTATTCCATATATAATTATACAACATCAAACACGACTGTCAATATGTTCAATAATAATATATTATACAGTTGGTTTCATAAAAATATGGTCGACTCTAGACAACTGTTCCTGGCTGTAGCTATACCTGGCTAAACCTAGCTGCTTCTGTCTACTCCTAGCTTATAGTCTGCTTACACCTACCACTACAGAAAAAAGTAAGCCTTGGTAAATGTAAGAAATGTATATAATATATCATAAATATGTATGTACAATAGACATGCATATCTTCAAAAAAAATTACAAGTATATGTAACTCCCAACTTGTGCACCAAATGGTGCTGCATGTACTTTTAGATCTGGCTTTGAGCAGCCAGGTATAGCCATACAGTTTCGTTTAGTGGGAGGTAGCATCATATAGCAAAAGTTGTCTAGCTTTGTCTAGGTTCAATTTGACAGGCCGTTTTTAATGAAACTAACTGTAATGTAACTGTGCTCAGGTCCGGTTGAAGTGAACTCATAAAGCTAGTTAATACTACATAAGGAAAATCAAATAGCTTTAGTTTATTATAAGTTTGCATGATGGGCACCATTTTTGCTTTTTACGTCTAGTGATAACTAGTGAAAATAGTTTTAACTTGCTCACTATCTGTACACTACCCTCCAAAATTATAGGACCTCAAGTGGTCTTATATTTTTGCAGGGTGGTGTAGAATAATAATTATCCAAATATCAAATATCACCTATTAGTTTAGAGAACATGGAAGAAACCCAAATTGTCCTGCATTGCTTTTGTATATATATATATATTAAAAGGCAGATTTTATACACTACCGACCAAAAATAAAAGAAGACTTCTACCACAATGTATGCATGCGCTAACTTCAAGGTGGTCTTGTGTTTTTGGAGTGTGACGTAAGGTACATCGAAAGTCACTTTTATTAGTTGTTAGTCAAAGCACCAGTATTTTTAGACATTTCAACTAAAATGTTTAGAAATGTTTGACAAAAAGTTTCAGACATATTTGACTAACATTTCTAGACATATGTGACTAAAATATTTTGACATATTTGACAAAAATTTTCACATTCTGACTGTGTCTACCCACAAACATACCTCATCGTCTTGCATAACAATAGACATAAGCATATATGATAAGCCTAATGACGGCCAACATTGGAATGATGTAAATCCAATCTGGCATGCTTTCTGGATAGAACACCTTCTCGACATCTCACAAATGACAAATGGCTGTGGCTGACAAACTTGTTCAATCTAATCTCGATGCCATGGCCTAGTGGTTAAGGCATTAAATGCGTACGCGCAAGGTCATGGGTTTAATCCCAGCCAACGGCATGGAGGAACTGAGCAGATCCTCCTTGAACCACTGCTTCACTCCACCCAGGTGTGAACAGGTACTTGGCTATAGGCAGTGATGGTAATTGCAGAGTGCAGCCACCCTAAGTGCACCTTAATGGCTGCAGGTTGGGCTTATACTCCCCCATCGAGTTGAGAAAGACTCATGCTTGAACAGGCCTGCCAAGGGTGTGAATTGTGTGTCGGCAGAGCTCGATATACATCAAGATGGCAGACAGAAAACCACACACATTTTAACCACTAATTTAAAGTGAAAGCTCACTTGATAGACCTTGTGAGTATGCTAGGGAACTACTCATCCTGGGCATACTAAAATGGCCAAGATCTAAGTCAAAATATTAAGAGTGTAATATAAGAAAGTGAAATTTATCAAAGCAGTTACCTGCATGTCGTCTTGTGGCTGGTAGACGGAAAAAGCACTTTCATCCACGCATGGGTGAATTAACAAAGCATCAAAGTCTTTGCCCACTTCAAAATTGCCCACACATTCTTCAATACCTAACACTGAATAGAATTAACACAATATGAATGAATATAACATTACAGGTAAAACTTCAGACAGCTGCTTCAGACATCGAGTGATTTTTAAACAAGTTTGACACAGTGGGTACCATTTAATGTGCAATACTGAAAACAGAATCAAGAACTGCAAATGACCTGATCTAGCAGAATCTCACTATTAGTGTAATACTGCAGGGTTCATTTTATAAGGTATGATTATATCAAATCAACTTTATCTTTAAAATGAAAATAATTTCGGAGGAGAGCAACTGAAAGAAATGTAAAGAGAATTTAAATCGTCCACATTTTTAATTAAACCAAGTTTATCCACGAAGTTAATCCACAATCTTTGGAGTTTTGCTGGCAACATGTATTAATTTTACTCTCACCATCAAATGGCGATTATAAGCCACCTAGTGTTAAACAAATGATACAGACCTGAAGCTCCACCTAGTGTAGCCATGCGAAATGCCTCTTCATATGGAATACTGTCTTCATGCAAAGGTTCCTCAATATCTTTTTGGGAATCTATTTTTATCTCCTCTTCCTGTGAGTTCATTCTTCTTATGGTCTTTTCCAAATAATTGACATGGTTTTCTAAATGTCTTATTCTATTTTCAAGTTCTTCAGTGTGTCTCACATATTTTAGATGATTTCGAGATTTTTCGACGCAGTTTCTAATCGCTACTATCATGGATAAGGAATTGCTATTCAACATGTCTGAAATTTAAGATAAAATCAAGGTTATTGAATGATAAATATCAGCTGCATATATTAACAGTTTTGCAAAACCATTAATGAGCACGTTTTTGTCTACCTAGTTTGGACGGTTTTGCCATTACACTTTTTAAGAACATTGAAAAACCTTTGCAAATCAATGCTAATTGGACTTTTGTCTTGGCATGGTCATAATGTACCATGTTCACTAACAAATATCTGGTGTGCTAAAACAGGAAACTAGGAAAATATAACATTTCAAAAACGTCAAAGAAAATCATTCTCCAGATAACACATTGATCAGCTATATTTTGTAAACGTTGGCTCAGCCTTAGCTAATTTTAGAAATTCTCTGAGGAAAAATCAACCATAAGCCATTTTACCTGATCCCAGCCCAACCTTGATTTTCTTCTTCAAAATAGCTGGTATGATACACTTATGGTTAGGTGAACTGAAAAATAGGGTAAATTGAAAGAACTGAAGTAGAGAGTTGAGGCATCCATCTCAGGAATAATTACATTGAATAATATTTTGTGGACCTTAAATATATTAATAGTTGTTTGTCAGTCGAAAAGACATCCATATTCAGGTCAGGAATGGTAATACTTTCAATATTAGTAGAATTTTATTGACCACTTACATCATTGTACATGGGTCCAAACAGTTACACAGTATAAAATATTATTTCTTTCATTGTATTACACAAACCTGTAATCCGTTGAAGGACAATGAACAACTTTAGCACCTCTTTCGGCAATTAATTTGACATCTTTCGGCTGCAATCCGCAGCAATTTGTCAATAACGTCTGAATTCAAGAAATCCAAAACCAATATTTTCTAGACATTTTCTAACAAATTATTTTTATATCATACAGAACTAATATATCTAATGTAGAGATGTATCACATAAACTCACATTTTCATCGAGAACTTCAAGTTTCTCCAAGTCGCCCATCCGACTGGAACCATCTTGTCTGCAGGCGTTCGCCTGGTAAATAAATAAAATTTACTTTCATAGTGTTTTAAATTAATATCTAAATGAAACAATTGTTAAATTGTGCAATTTATTCACTCACTTTTAATGGAATTCCCAATTGGTTTCTTAACGTAGCCATTTTGGTTTCAAGCCAATCCACAAGGGGAACCGAAGAGATTACACTAGCCGATACTCGAGATCCATTCTGTTATTATGAAACAAGTGACAAAAAGCATAAACATATATTCATTTTTATTTGATTATCCGAAATCACACATATCATTTTACCAGTAGGTGGCTTCAGTACAATATTTTCAGATGCTCCCATCTACAGGCAAATGTGGTGCTAAGAACCCTGATATTTGATCCAGAGAATGTTGTATAGTAGCTATTTCCCAAACAATTTGGTCGTACGTATTACCGCCTCCCATACCATTTTTCAAGCCTTGTGATCAAATTTATTTAACAAAATGAAATTGTTAATCATAAACGAATATTGCAGCAATTATTCTTAACATCGTCAAAGAGCTAAAATCTTAGCGATAGATATTTTCAATGAAAGTTTGTCTGATGATATGTTATGCTGTACACTATACACAATCTTCATTTATTATGATTACTCATTATACAGAGTTATTACCTTGTGCATTTTGGCAATGGTTGTAGTGACATCCGTTGCCTTGGTAACGTGTAACATCTGAACATCTTCTTTTGTTTGGTCACACTTGAAGTCGATTCCAATGTGGCTCCGTTGTCTACTAGAATCTGGCAAATATGCCCACAAAACATTGGTACATTCAAAATTTATCATTTGTATTATTTAGTAAGTAAGCCTGTTATTGTTTTCTACTGCAAACCTTACCAATGAAATTAGACAGGATAATGGCAGCTGATTCGACTGACGTTCCGTTCCAGGCCGCTGAAGTGGTCCCATTTTGGAGAGACTGTCTCTGTAATGAAGAAGTATGAACGCTTACAAAATTCATTCATCCACAGTGATGTCAATTACAGAGTACAGAGTTCCAGAATTACTTCAGGTAAAAAAAATATAATAATAAAAATTAAGAAAAAATGTGTATCACTTTATCGATTAAAGTTCAGAAAAAGCTAGTTTATTTTAGTGATTTTATCACAATATGCCAACCAAAACATCTTTGATGACTTGTTTAGCGAATCGGTCATCGTTGACCATACTCGACTTCTCTCTCAGTCTTTCTTGAGAATCGCTGTTCGAATCCCCTTGAATCCCCCGTGTGCAGTACGGGAAGGTGTGCGCATGGGAGTCCACAAACCCAGGGATGAAAAATAAACTGTAAAGGAATGATATGAAGCATATTAGTAAGAATAAATTGTAACTTGCACAATTTCAAAATTAAAAATAACTTTATTACTTGATTGTCTCATGTTACTGTGGTAGCAGTTTAGAACTTGGTTTTTATCTTATGTGGTTACTTTTTTTTTTTTAATTGTATTATTATCATTACCCACCCTTTTCATTTATATTGTTCCTGTGTTCATACCATATATAATATTATTCTTACTCATGTTTCTACATATTTTCAGATATTTTTTGTTATTAGGGGGAAAGTAAGGAGAACTGGGCGGGCGGGAGAACTGGGCCACCCCCTTTACAGCAATAAGTTATATTGATATTACCCTGAAATTGAGTCACATTACTCCTAAGTGATCATAAGTGCATGTCTGAAAGCAAGAAACCATTTGAAATATATTTTTCTGATAAAGTGAAATTTTTGTTTTTGGTGTCAGTGAGTAACATTTCCACTATATATACAATTTTCCATTGACAAAAACTGATCAATAAAGGATAAATTCGAAAAATATTGTTATAATCAGCACATAATTAGAGTACAATCATGTTACTGACATGTTGCCATTTCTTTCAAGCAACAGCTTCGGGAGAACGGGCCACCTCACGTGGGCAGAACTGGGCCCCTGTCCTAGGCCTCCCTCTGTTATGAAATACAGTCAAACTTTTTGATAAGGAAATTATAAACCACCTGGCATTAGAAATGATGCTAAGTCACTAGCTTACACTTAGAAAATGAAAGGAAAACCATAATCTATGTCACATCATAGTTGACTTATGGCTTACAATACAAGTTGGTTTAAAGGGGAACTAACCCCTTTTGCACTTTACCTCTCAGATTTTAGCTTGGGTCCATAGAAACAATTCCATGCTATACATAACTTATGTGCCCTGGTAATGAAATATCCTGCATTTATTAGCTCCGTGTTGTGAACTACGGAGGCCGCCATTTTTTAAATTCCTGGTGTTTTGCACTGACCGGAAATAGATCACTGTTGTACCAACTCTTAGCATGGAGTCACTAGAGTGGTCTCAGCCAATGAGAGCCAAGTATTCTGGAGGCTTGGCATTGCAATTCAATGGTGAGAACAACTGTCAACAACAGTTTTAGATACAGGTGTAATTGCACTTTCAGAGCTTTTGTTAAGGGCATGTCAAAGCTAATTGTAATTTCTTGGGAATACATCATAATTATAGCTAATTATTGCATTGATTGCAATAAGCAATTTATATCTAAGAATAGGTATATAGGTATATATATATATATGCATGGGCAAATAGGCAATAACCCTGCTACGTACATGTTATGTAAGACGTTTTTCCCAAGCATAGGAGTTTAAATAGCAAAAGTTATTTAATGTAAAATTTAATAACTTTAAGATTACATTTAGCATATATTTTGTATCACTATATTTCTGACCATATTTTTGCAAGAGAACAGAATTGGAATACTGCTTTGCTTTGTAAATAAAATATGTCACATATAATCTTTAGGGGCAATGTGCAGTATTAGTATTATGTATAGTATAAATATATTTCATAGTATTTATATTTGGTGTATATGTAGTGTTAGTGGGGTTGTTTTAAAGGCAGTACCTCCTTCTTTACCAAGATTAATATATATTAATTACCAAATTGTGCTTATTTCAATTGTATGTTGGTTGCATTGCTAGATACATTAAATATACCAGTTTAAAATAAAATATAATATCAAAAACTTATTTTCAACAAAACTTTGTCAATACAATATTTTTTTAAAGCTTCACTAATAAACAGTAGTTGTATTACAAAGCAGGATACTTGATAGTTGTTCTTACTGAGTGTCAAGTAATTGCATTGTCTCAAATAGTTCAATGGCAATTACTTGACACTCAGTAAGAACTTTATGTTGTTGTGATATCTGTTCTTGTCATTATAATTGCAATGAACAATGTAACAGATTGTAATCCACAGGATTGCAATTAATTTGTATTGCTGAATACATATGGCCTAGCTGTGTACATAAGTGACGTCACTATATTGCGTGCCGTGTGCAATAATGGCGGCCCCCAGCATGTTGATGGTTGGTGCAAATTTCACTTTTAATTGGCTTGAAATCATATCAAACCCGAGTTTAAGACATTTCCTTTCACTGCAATATATTATTTGACAACTAATTGAACTTTTGAAATTAACATGCAAACTTCCATTAGTTCCCCTTTAACCTATGCTTGCACTTTCAGAGTTTAAATTATTCAAACATAAATTCAGCAGGCCTATTTCCCCTACATTAAATCATTCATCAAATGTCTACATGACAGTGATTTACTGTTGTATTACAGCTAAAATTAGATGGAGCTTTGATTAGACTTACAGATAATGCCAATATGAAGTTAAAATGTTAACTTAATAAATTTTCACCATGAAATGCTGTTATCACACTGTACATTAAAGTTTAACCTGAAAATAAGGTTTTTTTGTTTGAGCTCCAATTTCATATTAAATGTTTGTTCTTTAATTCAATTATGTTTGTGGATAATTCTTTGTGAAAACATTAATAATTGTTTCCGTTTTTCAGTTTGTTATTAACTGACAGGAGAGGCCCAGTTCTCCTGCCCCTATGGCCTACTTCTCCTTACCGGAGGGAAAACTGGGCCACTTTTTTCTGGAATATAATTTTCTCTTTATACAAAAAATAGTTGAGAATTCTTTTAAAAAGGCAACTTATATTTTGAGAAAAATGCTTATAGTATAATATCGAAGGGAAAAAAGTGACTTTGCTTTATAATTTAAATCGAGAAAAATCAAAAGGTGATAAACGACCCAGTTCTCCTTACTTTCCTCTAATATCCATTTGTTTTGTTATCTTAAAATTTCTTTTTATTTATTTATATTCTTTTTTATTTTTATAACTATATATTTATTACATATGATTATTATTTTTTTGCTTTATATAAATCTGTTAAGCTAACACTTATGTTAGCATTACTTTGGGAACTTAATCAGTGTTCCCTTGATCTAAATATAATTTCCTTTGTGTAAACTTTTGTACATATATATATATATATGCCATTGGATCGAAATAAAGTTTTCTGTCTGTCTGTCGGTCATAGTGATGGGATGGTAGCCATATATCATCCCTTCATCAGTAAGACCACCATGTAAACACTTAGCTTCTTCATGGCGAGGCTTCACTGTATAGACTGTATACAGTAGCCAATACATTGATAAGAAGGGCACATACTCTTGACACACTAACATGAAAACACATTTTACTTCTTTCCTTTTTTTTCTTGTAAGTTTAGCTTTTGTTTGTGTTGCAATTCAAATTATTTAATAAAAGCATAAATAGCTATAAATGTCTGAATCTGGGCAACTTACGGTTCTGAGACATCCAAAACAATGCTCGTCTTCCAAGCGGTGGCATGGTAATGTTTCAAAAGGTGATCGAGCGTGGAGGCATCTTCTAGAAACACTATCTGAAACAAAAATACGAAGAATTAGGCTATTTAAGAACCTGAATGGGATGAATGTGTAACTCCCAGCCTTATCATCTCTTCATTACGTCTGCTTCTGGCAACTGACCATACCCAATAGCACTGAGACATTGAAGTTATAATATTATCTTATAAAGGATATCACTGTTATAACGATTTGAAGTATGAATTATATTATCAAGATTGTATTGTATTGTATTGCAGCTGATTGTATTGTATTTTACTAAAAATTACATAAAAATGTACTTTTAAAATTTCTTCATAAATTTCCTTAAATCTTATGTTTTTAAATTTATAGCAGATTTGATGGAATAGTATGCCTAACAGAAGCTAATTTAAGGTATAAGGCCTATAGATGTTATCAATTATTAGCCAATACAACCTATGTACAGGTTTTGCAATTATCCTAGGTTGTATGTTTTCCAAAAATAATTCTCGAAAAACCCAAGATTAGAATGTAGAACAAAAGCACTTTTTTTCCTGGAAAAAGAGGGCAGTGTGTATCTACGTGAGAACTCTTAAAGGTCATATCTTACCCAGGCTACCCTCTATACGTTACACGAGTGAAACATGTTATCCCATATATCACAAAAAAAAGGTAGTTACGTAATGTGTTGGAGAGATAAGCTACCCAGAGGTGTTTCTGAACTCAAGAATTCAACTGATAGGCCAATGTCGTACTAGATACCGAAATACAGTAATTTTTTTATCTGACTAGATCTATCTGACTCTGACTATCTATTTGATTATCTGACTATCTAACTATCTGGCTATCTATCTGACTATTTGACTATCTGACTATTTGACTATATGACTATCTGACTATTCGACTATCTGACTCTGACTATCTATCTATTTGAATTTCTGACTATTTGACTATCTGACTATTTGACTATATGACTATCTGACTATTTGACTATCTGACTATCTGACTATCTGACTCTGACTATCTATCTATTTGACTATCTGACTATATGACTATCTGACTATTTGACTATCTGACTATTTGAATATATGACTATATGACTATCTGACTATCTGACTATTTGACTATCTGACTATCTGACTATCTGACTGAACAGAGTGAGACATTGATTTCAGAAAGATTGTACTGCAAAAATTGTTAAAAACTTTTTTTTTTCATTAGAGAGCCTTATAAGTCGTTATATGCGTGGTTGCCTTGTACTAAGGCTAGTAAAAGTCCCCACCCATGGGGTAAATGTGTAACATGGCGTTAACTCCACGTCTTATCATTTCATCATTACGTCTGCCTCTTACAGCTGATCATATATAAGCTGACTAGACTTCAGAATAGTAGCATTGAATGCTATGCTTAAATCCCATAAACATGCATTTTATATATTTTTTAAAACTTTAATATAAGTGTGTTAAGTTATGTCCATATATTATTATGTCAAGGATATATTTTTAAGTTTGAGTTTTATACTGAGCTAATAACCGCTACCTTAAGCATTTTTAAGTCACCTAGATGACCCAAGCAGGAACTGGCACACATTCTATAAATAGACAGCTGACAAAAGAAATGCACTTTAAGCGTCTTATAAATCTTGGTGTAATTGTTAAATTGTGATGATGTTGGCTAAAATGTCCGACGGCGAACCTGTTTCAGACGATCGTAAATTATTTTCCAGACAACTGACCTATCTGATAAATATTTGCATTTTTGTCTACTAACGTACCTACTACCTGTATAATTCAACCTGTCTGGCAAACCAATACATTTTAAGTCAAACTATTAATAGCGTGAAAAAACACTGTAGGTAGAACCTCGCTTTAAAGATCACCTTAGTATGAAATCATTTCACAATTAAGACCAACATAATTTTGTGGGCTTTAATTTAAAAAATTGCTTTACCTCAATATCAAGATCATCAATTCGCCATTAAGCTAAATTTGTTTACCAATGTACATTGCTTTGTGATTTGATTTTGTGACTTAGTTTTATGTTTAATATATATGGCTTAATAAAATTATTATTACTACTGTATTTTGTAACCTTAAACTTAAAATTGGCTGTCACTTTTATTTAAGTGATAGCAAGGTCTACATTAGATTTAAACTAACAATTCTAGGTCAGGCATTTTTGGCCATTTATATAGGCTTATACATTTCAAGTTTGACTAATTGTCTAACTGTACTCCAGCCTATGCTACTGACCTTCTTGAACAAACAAGATATTTGCTACGCTGTAAAATAGTTGTGGTATTTTTCATTACTGAGATTGAGAGAAAAAAAATTGTTTGACTTGAGTTTTCATGAAAAGTCACCCTGAGTCATAGTAGTGCAAAACAATTTGAAAAAGGCATAACAAATATAAAGAAATAGTTTGAACAATTTTTAAAACATTAAATGAGCTGATTTTTCAAGTATTCATTATCTAAGTTACTAAGTTTGACAGTATATTCTTTCAAAATTATATCCATAGGCATATGACATATCACATTCTAAAATAAATGGCAACACCAGTTCAGTACTGGGTTTTCAAATAATAAATCGGTTGCCTGGCAACTGGAAATGTCCCTTAAAGGACAAGCATGACTCGTGCATGGAACCCACGTGGTGGCTAGCCACGTCCCCCTTGTGGTGCCCTTCAAACCAATAACAACAATAAGGTCATTGATCCAGATAGAATGAACCCATGTGAATTCTGGAGCACGCATGAACATAATTACGCCTATACTGATAGAGATCTATGGAACTGCGTACATTTATTGTCACAATTACAGTAAAACCTCTCCATTAAGACCAACGTTTTACTGATTGTCCTTATGGTCTTAATTCTAAAATTTAAGGGGAGTTACAATTAACCAGAGCATTCTGAGCATGTTGGATGGGTGCACTGCCGCTGCAGAGTATGTTGGATGGCTGCGGTGTATGTTGTACAATGAGTATAGAGAATATAAGCGATGGTGGATAGTGTGTCATCCAACAGATAGATAGATCAATAGATAGATCAATAGATAGATAGATAGATAGAGAAATAGATAGATAGAGAAATAGATAGATAGATCAATAGATAGATCAATAGATAGATAGAGAAATAGATATAAAGATCAATAGATAGATAGATAAGATAGATAGAGAAATAGATAGATAGATAAAGAGATATATAAAGAGATAGATAGATAAATAGATAGATTGAAAGATCAATAGATAGTTAGATAGATAAGATAGATAGATAGATAGATAGATAGATAAAGAGATATCTAGAGAGATAGAGAGATAAATAGATAGATAGAATGATCAATAGATAGATATATAGATAGATAGATAGATAGATGCAAAGAAACATAGATACATAGATATTATAGATAGGACTTTCGTAATTATTATATTTAGCATAGGCCTATATCTAAGGCCTACCAGATGAATGATTGATGTTAATTCCAGCGCCACAGGCTAGAAATTGACAGGTAAACGAATAGTTCCAGGCCTAATTTGATTTAGGCGTCAATGCAAGGGTTAATTTGTTCTTACACGTTTTATATGGTTCAACTTGCAGTGTAGTATGAAGGCTACACTTAACAGGATTGGCCTATAATGTCTATAGATAGATCTAATAGCAAGATCGATTGATCAGTGATCATGATGACGTAATGACACTGACCTTTCCGTCCTGGACTCCCAGTACTTTGTCGCGTAGGATGACCAGTGGCTCACTCCACGTAGCATGTATGAAGGTGCCCTTGAATACTCTTAGGGAAGGTTTTTTGCCCTTACGACGTTTCTTCTTTGATGACGTCAGGTCACCGTTGGTCGGTACATCCGGTGAGCTTGGAGTGACGTCACTGACGTCATCTTGGAACGTCGCGGCGTCATCCTGGAGCGTCAGATTGAGATTCAGCCTATGTATGACGTGATCCATGCGTGGTGCAAGGGTTCCAGCGTGTCTCTGTGATGAAATGTCTGCCCTTTCTGATCGAACGTTCTCTGGCTCACTGGCGCTCTCAGCCGCATCCAGCTGACTTGAGGCATCCATCGCTGCTTGCTGGCTGGCTCAAAGACTTTTATAAAAATAGGAGCAATGCATAATGAGCTCAATATACCTATTAACCCATCATTGTCTAAGAAAATGTAGCCATCACCTGTTCTAGTACTGCATTGCGTATAATCCGCATACAAATATTCATTCACTAAACTGTGATGTACTCACTAAACCACACCAAATGACTCCCAGTTCCTTCACTTAATCTCAAGTGTAATGCAGTATCTATAACTGTTAAGAATACAATACACTACTGACCCATTGGCCTGTAATTTGATTGTATCATATATTTGATAAGGGACATACAATGAACCATAACGTAGTGTAGTTAGTATGTTTGCAGGATACTGGCCGTAATAACACGCACATACATGTAATATATATTCTAACAACATGCCTTTGATTTTTTTATATCGAGGCCCATGTCGTGTAGTTTGTCATAGCGGCTAGCTAGATATATAGATATATATATATATAGATGGATAGATAGACTGACTTGTTGACTGACTGGCTGACTGACTGTCTGACTGACTAACTATCTGACTGACTGACTCACTGATTGACTAGATATTTCGAGTGATTGCTATTAATTGATTGATTGACTAATTGACTGGTTGATTGATTGATTGACTAATTGACTGATTGATTGATTTTAGAGTAATTGGCAGTTATTTAGTAGTAGTAGTAGTAGTAAAATTTTATTTAATGTCGTTTAGAGTCAAAATAATACATACAATTTAAATACAATCATGACAAAATAATGACTCAAGCAAAATGCTTCTGTACGACCTATTCTACAAAACAATATAGTACCAAGAATACAAATTTTCAAATAAAGTGAAAATAAAGAGAGCATCTCAGAATTTCTACTATCGATAATGTTACATGGCTCTACAGTTTCAGCACCAAGGTTAAATACAGTGTCTTTGGAGTGTAGCACCAGTGTTGGTTACACAACAGCACCTGTTACATGAACATTCTACGCTAAATTAAAATATTGTTCAGGTCATTTACATCACCTAGCCAGCTAGTAACAGCAGACTTGAAGCTGCTGAGTGAGACAGAACTTCTGATTTCAGCCGGTATATTTGACCATAGATTTGCACCATAATACTTTAAGCTTTTCTTTCCGTAGGTTATTGTATTGAAATTTGGGAGTATGAAACTATCATAGTCTCTGACATTATAGGGCAATTCTCTGTTTGTGAATAAGTCTAGTATATATGATGGAGCTCATTTGCTACAAAGCGAAGTGCTCTCTTATTTGTTTTTTCAAGCTTGTCTGTTGTTGTTTTGTTCGTAAACATTCAAACAACTGGGCAGTAATTAAAGTTACTGCCTATGTAGCTGTTGTAGAGTGTGATTTTACATTGTCGGTTTAGGCATTGTTTTATTCTTTTCAGAGCATTAATTTGTTTGCGTGTCTGATTACATATACCATCTATATGTGAGTTATAGTTTAACTTCTGGTCAAATTCTACACCTAGTATGCTAACTGAAGTTGATGCTTGTATATCAAAATTGTTTATTTGTATGGATATGTCTATGTTTGTCATATGACGATTTAGGAACATCAGTTGGAATTTATCTGCATTTGCCTTCATGAAGTTTGAGTGATACCAGTTTATTGCTGTCGTACAGTCTGTTTCGAGTTTAGATTTTATAACATTTATATCTTGGTTTGTATAGCTTAGGGTGTTATCATCTGCATAATTGTACATTTTTGACTTGATATTTTTGTAAAGCAAATCATTAAGGAATATATTAAACAGTAAAGGCCCTAATATTGATCCTTGTGGCACTCCTTTAATGTTAGTAACCCAATCTGAAAAAGTATCTCCTATTTTTACCCTTTGTTTTCTGGTGACTAAATATGATTTAAGTAAACTGCACGAGCGTGTACTAAAGCCATACACATTCAATTTGGTAAGGAGGAGGCCATGTGGCATACAATCAAATGCTTTCGACAAGTCATGCAACAGTGATTTCATGTATTCATATATCTGTTTAGATAAGAGTTTTTCAAGGATTTTTGAAAAAGCTGGTAATAAATTTATGGATCTATAGTTGTCTTTGTTTAATTTATCTTTCTTTTTGAATATAGGTGTTATGTTGGCCAATTTCATTTTCTCTTAATATATATTAACGATGAAGTCAAGATGGCTGTCACAAGGGTCAACCATTGGTAGACCTACAAGAGCAGTAGGGGAGACAAGAGCACTTTTGACATTTGGCTGCATATCTTGCAAACAAATAAAAAAATTGCGCAAGTTTTATACTCAGTGACATAGTCTCATATGTGCGCGCAACAGTTCTGTAGCAGCAAAGTTTTGGATATCCTCATCGGGTGAGGTAGCAATTTTTGTGATCTTAAAAATTGTCCCAATGGTCCCCAGGCATGGAGTACATTGGGACAAAGCCTTGGGACCACTGCAACATTGAACACAGTAAGCCCGACCATTGTAAGTTCAGTGATCTCCTATCGGACTTTGAAGAACCAATTGATTTTGTATTTATATGATTGAATTTAAACAATAAGATTTAGATTTTTTTTTAAATCATAAACTTTAAATTTTCAATAAACTGTCAAAACAATAAATACTAAATACTTCTCGCACAGTTTGTCATTTACAAAACAATTAGTTGAGATTTAGGTATAAGAACGATTTAACAAACCCAGTCATATGATAATTCGAAACTGGCCATGATAAGTAATAGATGAAAAATGGACTTTCTGGATGTTTTCATTTAGCCAGTAAAACTCATTGCCTGAGGTATTTTTGACCAATTTCAGGAAATGAATTGAGTATCAAGTGCTTGGCGGTCTGACACACAGCCTTTTCCCAGCTATACCACATCAAAGTCTTGTATTGTAGTCAGCTTTAGTTGTTCTTAGCTACATGATAGGAAAGGGGTTCTTCTGCTTGGTCAGTGATGAGGTCCGTGTGGACCTGTTGACCGCTGGAAGTCAGGCTGTGTCTCCTTGAAGATTATAAGTAAAAGTTACATCGAAACCAGTTTGAATCTTTCTTAGTCATCAATTCATCATCCAAAACCAGTTTGAATCTTTCTTAGTCATCAATTCATCAAACAAAACCAGTTTGAATCTTTCTTAGTCATCAATTCATCATACAAAACCAGTTTGAATCTTTCTTAGTCATCAATTCATCATACAAAACCAGTTTGAATCTTTCTTAGTCATCAATTCATCATACAAAACCAGTTTGAATCTATCAATTCATCAAACAAAACCAGTTTGAATCTTTCTTAGTCATCAATTCATCAAACAAAACCAGTTTGAATCTTTCTTAGTCATCAATTCATCATACAAAACCAGTTTGAATCTATCAATTCATCAAACAAAACCAGTTTGAATCTTTCTTAGTCGTCAATTCATCAAACAATACCAGTTTGAATCATTCTTAGTCATCAATTCATCAAACAAAACCAGTTTGAATCTTTCTTATTCATCAATTCATCATACAAAACCAGTTTGAATCTTTCTTAGTCATCAATTCATCATACAAAACCAGTTTGAATCTTTCTTAGTCATCAATTCATCAAACAAAACCAGTTTGAATCTTTCTTAGTCATCAATTCATCAAACAAAACCAGTTTGAATCTTTCTTAGTCATCAATTCATCATACAAAACCAGTTTGAATCTATCAATTCATCAAACAAAACCAGTTTGAATCTTTCTTAGTCATCAATTCATCAAACAAAACCAGTTTGAATCTTTCTTAGTCATCAATTCATCAAACAAAACCAGTTTGAATCTTTCTTAGTCATCAATTCATCATCCAAAACCAGTTTGAATCTTTCTTAGTCATCAATTCATCAAACAAAACCAGTTTGAATCTTTCTTAGTCATCAATTCATCATACAAAGCCAGTTTGAATCTTTCTTAGTCATCAATTCATCATACAAAACCAGTTTGAATCTTTCTTAGTCATAAATTCATCATACAAAACCAGTTTGAATCTATCAATTCATCAAACAAAACCAGTTTGAATCTTTCTTAGTCATCAATTCATCATACAAAACCAGTTTGAATCTATCAATTCATCAAACAAAACCAGTTTGAATCTTTCTTAGTCGTCAATTCATCAAACAAAACCAGTTTGAATCATTCTTAGTCATCAATTCATCAAACAAAACCAGTTTGAATCTTTCTTATTCATCAATTCATCATACAAAACCAGTTTGAATCTTTCTTAGTCATCAATTCATCATACAAAACCAGTTTGAATCTTTCTTAGTCATCAATTCATCAAACAAAACCAGTTTGAATCTTTCTTAGTCATCAATTCATCAAACAAAACCAGTTTGAATCTTTCTTAGTCATCAATTCATCATACAAAACCAGTTTGAATCTATCAATTCATCAAACAAAACCAGTTTGAATCTTTCTTAGTCATCAATTCATCAAACAAAACCAGTTTGAATCTTTCTTAGTCATCAATTCATCAAATAAACTAGTTTGAATCTTTCTTAGTCATCAATTCATCAAACAAAACCAGTTTGAATCTTTCTTAGTCATCAATTCATCATCCAAAACCAGTTTGAATCTTTCTTAGTCATCAATTCATCATACAAGGTTGACAAATCTCAGCAGTATTGTCTATCGTCTATCTCTCTGCTCTCTCTCCCGTTCTACCTTTATTCTTAATATTTATATTAATTCTCAAGGCTTTACATTATATCTGTACTACCTTGACATTTTACCAGAGGTCTGGTTTGGAACTACAGGTACCATCTGGTGTATTAACTTACATACATCATAGATAGGGTACTAACATATATATATTACAGATTACTATGTTACACTCTCTTTTCTTGAGGTCAGGTTCACCCTCACTGTGCCTCTCAAGTTTCATCTTTTTGGTTCTCACCATACTTTGGTAATAGATAGATATTTAACATATTGTTGGTCAATTATACAGTCACCCCACTGTCCGAATGTACCCTGACCTGACTGTCCCATTGGTCCCCATGTAGTGGTTTAAAACAAAAAACTCTTCCATCCATGCTGTGTGGGATTACTACCAAGCTTAATCAAATCTCTATGAAAGGCACTTATGAAATATGGATATGGCACAACTGCTGTGAACTATCGTGTTAAACGTCAGGGTTCGAAAATTTACTTCAGACTTCAAAAAACATGAACTTATCCACCACAGCTGAACACTTCACTTGATCTTGATGGTTTCCACGGATAAAATGAAGATGTTCCCCTACTTTAGTTTGAGACCAGCCTTGGATTTCTGAATTTGTTTATTATCCAGATATGGCAGGTGTCCCAATTTACCCCATGTCCCAAGTGGCCCCCCTCTCCCCTACTGAAAAATAAAATACAATAAAAATTACAAGGCTCATATGACTTGGAGTATTTTACTCGTTATTTGTGGTGTGCACTGATAAAATAAGAGACAAAACCAACCTGTTTACTTGTCGCATATTAATTTTTAATCAAAAATACCATAACTTTAAAAAAAATGCTTTAAATACTTTATTGTTGGAAATGTGAAAATCAAGCAAATGGCTGGACCTCCCACATTCCAACACAATGATGTCCTCTTGTGACATAACGACTGTCACAATGCATCTATCCAGAGCATCTATCTTTAGAAACAGACTGAGACTGAAAACCTGATGACATAGTACTGTGACCTGATCATGCTGATGACTGTCTGTTCAAAGCGCCACAAAGTAATGTGGTTAGAATCGGATATTGCCTTCTTATTGAGTCTCTATTGACAACAACCAATCAGATCATCTGTTAAAGATCTCCTGCCAATCACCTGTTTAGGACGCATGTTTGGTGTCAATACCCTTTCTTGGTTTTGATGACACAGCACTGTCCAGATAGTATACATTATTTACAGTGCTCACTGTCTATATATATATATATATATACATTGTATATATAGAATTTTATTGACCGCAGAGCATCTAAAAGATACATGTGTCATAAAAAACAAAAACAAAAAAGATAAAAAATAATATTTTACATAATATATAATGATAGTAAAATAAAAGAACAATCTACATGAACATAATTTAGTTTCATATTAAAGACATCTATATGATAATTATTTACAACTATAAGCATATGAATAAAACAAGGCACCATCAGGGCAATTAGCAGGAATCAATATTACAACAGCTATTGTCTTATCTCAAAGTTTAGCAAATGATTGCAAAAATACGGTTGTATCTTCAAGGTTATCTAGGAAAACTCCTGACTGCAATGGTACCGGTTTCATGTCTTTAATTATTCTCCTCACATACTTTGGTCTGAATTTTTACCTTTTACCCAGAGACTGGTCACGAGCTTGTGGTGGTCCAAATCACGGACACTGGACACGATTTTTTACATTGTATTATTATTATGTTATATAGTATCCATACAATGTAAACAATCGTGTCACATGTGGAGAACATAGGTTTCCTTGTCAGATGATTTGTAAATTTGTGACCATGACAGGAAAACGTATTTATGTTATTGAATATTGGCTGGCTAGCTGAAAATGTGAGGGACTTTAGTACTTAGAGCAATGAATTGGTAAAAATGCTCAAAATTACATGTTATTCTTCCAAAACCAATATATATTATTTAGCTCTTGTACTTCAAAATTACAGTGTCTAATAATTAGGACATGAACAACTAAAAGTTTAAGTTATTTAATCAGAAGAAGTGGAAAAAAACCCCTAATTTTTTATGAAATTACATCACATGGTATAAGGTAACTTTAATTTAAAAGGTGCCGATGATATTGCAATATTTCTCTGTAAAAAACTAGCTGATGACAAAATAAGAACCTTCAGATAAAAAGAAAGCTGGATCAACTGTTACAATAGTTATTAGCATATATAGATATAGATCTAGGCCTATGCAAAACAACAAGACTAAAGTTATCCTCTAGGGCCTAACCTATTCCCAATTCAGGGCTAAAGTTTCATAGGTCATAGGTCATTCCTCATAAATTAACAAGTTGTGGCGTCACAGAAAAATTCACATGATCTGACTATCCTAAGTGTTAAATAGCATATCAACATACCTCAAAAAAGCAATCATCCAATTGATGGCATTTAATCACGAATCAAAGGTAAAAATGTACAGCCAGAATTGTGACGTCACAGTTCAAAAAGAGGCTGTTCAAAGTGCATCGTCATTAAAATTTTACAGCATGATTGCTAAAATAATCAAATCAGACACAAATAGAAATGGTTGGGATTATTATTATATCATTTGTGGCTTTTTGGAGTTGTTTTGTTCTGTGACCATTTCATATATATATATATATATATATATATATATATATATATATATATATCTAAAAAGATGTATAGCCCATCATATATATTATGTAATATATTATGGAATGAGAATTGAGTCAGCAGTGTGATGAAGATGAAGCCTTTTAATCAAGTCAGGAGCTGGATACAATATCAACCTTATGGCTAGGATTCCCAGTATATATAGTGGTGGTTACATAATCAAACTGGATCCAACTGGATCTAACAAAGGAGTTGGTCATGGCAGGGCTGCAGATGGCCCAAGCCTATTAATAATAAATTAGAGCAGCTGGAGGCCAACACAAAGGATGGATCCCAAACAAAGGGATTCCATAGATATATGCACTAAAGACATATATATATATATATATAGATATCTATGTACTGATATACTCTATGATATGATTACATAACATGCCCCTTAGAGGGTAGAAGAAATTACTTTAGAGAATATAAAATACTATAATTTTAAATATGCAAGTAATTTCTTATATTGTCTTTGATTGAGGTTTCGTTATATTCTGTAACAGTATTGTTCATTGGTTTCATCTTTTCGATGTTTTTATCAGTTGTTGGTTTAGTAGAGGGATGTAGTTTCACTGCTTGTTCTGTTGAGGTTTTGCTGATTTTCATGGGGAGTTATTATCCCCTCGTTGTCCTGGGCATGTTGTCCTGATTGTACTGGATACATGGAGTCCTGTTTGTACTGGATACGCTGCCCTGTTGTAGCGGGTGCGATGGCCTGGTTGGTACTGGATATGCTGCCCTGTTGTAGCGGGTGCGATGGCCTGGTTGGTACTGGATATGCTGCCCTGTTGTAGTGGATTTGATGTTCTGAATTTCTGGGACTACTTCCTGTCTAGGTGGAAATGGATGTCCTCTGGGTGCAGCTTGGGTACTCCTTCCTTCGGCTCAGCTGGGCTCGCCTGTCTGTTGTCTTTCTAGTTTTGTAAAAAAACTGGCTAGGTATCTAGCATTAGTAAGCAATTAACTGGGTTTTGAGACTGATTGAGCACAGTACTTTCCAGAAAGAGTGAGATAGTTATTAATTACTATTAAAACTTATCAAATGTTATTTTAAATCATCCAACAATTTCAGAAGCCAACTGTGTGAATTTATGAAGTTACAAAGTTGTACACACAACATAGATAAAGAATAAAACAACACATGAAAGTTTATGGTTTTGAGCTACTAGATAGTTTGTTTTTATTTTTCTTAGTTTACTAAACTTTTTCTCATTGCAAAAAATTGTGACTAATACAAAATAAATACCGAAGACGTTCATATTTGTCTTTCTGTGGTGGAAAGTAAAACAGTCGTGACTGTAGCTGACAATACTTATAAAATTTTTTGGTAGATCGCAGTGTGAGCATAGCTCTAAGAAAAATTGTGATCTCGAGGTATCACTATCCCATTGTGTGGTCATGGGAGCACAAAAAATGACATTGTATGGTGACATGTACAATTAGATATACCTTATTACTACATTATATATATAAATTACTACTACATAAATATGTCCTCATATGATAGAAAAAATGTTCCTTTATGAGTGTAAATTGTCAATCTTTCTATTTTATGGTTGGACTACAAGTTTTACTACATTCAATCCTGTGGGGGCGTGTGTAATTCTTCATCGTCTGAGGTGTTTGAGGCTGATGTTGCCTCGACAGACATTGTCGGGAGTGTTGCCGACATTGATGGCGTTGATGCTTGCCAGCGGACCCTGTTTGGCTCAAATCCGTCAGTGGCCGGTGGCATCAAGGGCGATCCCGCCGCTGATTCCGACAGGCAGTGCGTGCGGTATGTAGGGAGTGGTAGGCCGCTTCTTGGGGTCTTCAATTTGGACCAGTTACTAATGGTCCATGCATTATTGGCTTGCAACAAGACAACTTTGGCTGTGTGGGCTTCCCTACACAGTTTCTTGCATGAGGCATAATGGGCCCACTGAACTCTGGTTTCCGCTGGAGGTAATATGCGGGCGGTATCAGTTGCTAGGTCTAGGGCACCCCAATTTACTGCAAGAAATCCAAAAAGTCCCCTCCATACTGTCTGGAATTGTGAAATACGGACGTTTCGTATGCAGGTAATCGCCTGTAGATCGTATGGGAGGGTTGTGATTATAATGTGCATGAATGTGTCGTTGGAGTACAAACACATATATAAATCTGTTTGTAAAGATTCCAGCTGTGTATTGGAATGTAGAGATGCACATGCTGGCTTAAAACGATCTGCAATTATCAGGATGGTATTGATAATTGAGAGTAGAAGTGCCGTAGTAATTATGGCAATACGCCATACTGGGCTTGAATCAGTTGCTACTGGGGCTGATGTAGGCATGGCTGTGGTAGGCAGGTAAAATTCTACTGCCTGTGCTGTACCGATGATGGCTGCTATGGCAAGTGTCAGCTGTTGTAGTCGATGTATTGTGCGGAACAAATACATTATTGCACTGACAGATCCTATTTGCAGAAGCAAGACGAGTAAAGCAACGCAAGCAGATGCGATGGAAGCATTGTCATGGTCAAGCCAGTTGGTGACAGTGATTGTAGTGTCAGTTGTGTCGGAAGCTGTGAAGCTGTCTAAGTCAGTTTGTAACATTTCGTCGTCTTTTTCCCTTAATTGGACTGTGGTGAGGTCGAGTTTGTCGTGTAGTGATCTTGGCAGATGAAAGTTGTATTGTTCAGAGGTGTAGTCGTTTATTGTGAGGTTGTGTGAGAAAGTATTTTTGAAAAGTTTGCGATATATAAGGTAGTTAGCGCTATATTGTATTGTAGTGTTTGAAGTGGTGCATTCGAGGGAATCAGCATGAAGCTGAGTTTGGTAAGAGTAGACAGAGCAAAGACATTGTAACTTAATAGTAAAGAGACCTTTATGAGAGATGGTCGAGTTTGGAGGGCAAGTGGTGTTCCATACGCGCCTCAGAGTGTATATCAGGTAGCCCCCTGTGTGAAGATTATATATAGATGAATTCTTTGAGGAGTGGAGGATTATTGAGTAAAGTGTGTTTACAAGAATAAAGGATAGACGAAGAGTAGCCAAAGAATAAAGCGAGTGCACAAGTGAGTAAGGCTGTAGATTGTGGAATGATGTTTTTAGTGTTGAATTGTGACTTAGATGGCAGCTGGTGGTGGTCTAACAGGAAATATGAATCATTAAATGTGGAAATGGCAAAGAAGAGTTTTACATCCATTAACATCGTATATACATTAGTATGATGTGCTGCGGGCACTGGCAAGATGTCTACATGGTATAAGGTAAATTGGGAGGACATTGTTGAAATGGGAATACAAATTTTAATATAGATGTGGGTGGAATCATATGTGGTGGATACTAGGTGGGAATCTCTGTAATACGGGATGATATCAGCGGTTACAAAGAGACCTTTAGAGTTATTTTTAAGGTTGTCATTGATATCTTTTAAAATGAGACTTAAATGTGCAGGATCAATAATGTTTGGCGATAGGCGGCCTGCAACTAGCTCTGTCATGTCTTTAAGGCTAGCCACCATGGATGAGTGTAATTGTGTGAGTGCGTGAATGTGTATATTAAAATTATTAGCCCAGTGTATAAATTTGTTAGTGTTATTTATCTGTTGAGCATTATAGTGTTTTTTCTCTGCCAAAGAATCAGTAAACAGTCGGTACTCACTTAGTATTTGTAGTTGTTGGGTCATTTCCGTCAGTGCGTTGTCGAGGTCCAAGACATGCTTTCCGATTTTGTCGATCCTATGGTTGACTTTGACTTCAATCGAGTGCAATTTGATGACATCATGTATGCGGTCGGTCTTCTCAGTTGCAATTAGTGACTCTAGTTGGTTGATGTGCGCCTGCAGTACCTTGATGTCATCTTCGGTGGCCACTCCAATGATCTTCTGGCAATGTCTCCAAGAAAATTCATTAGGGCTCTACGTTTTCTATCGTGATGCGTGCGACTGGTCATCATATCTTTGATCGCATGTTGGACCTGTTGGACGTCTGAGGTCAAGGCGCTGATCATCTGTTTGAAGAAATCTTGCATCCGTAGAGTGTCCTGGCAATTAGCATCGTCTGAGTCTGGAGGGCAGCATGGTTCTATGTCGAGTGATGGTAGTGTCAGAAAAAATGGAATGGCAATTGTGTGATGCCAAACCATTGGAGACACATTGATGGTCTTTTCTTTTACGAAGACCGCGCCTACATTTGGTCTAACAACTAAATTAGTTGTGTAGATAGCATTTGCAGCGCCAAATCCGAGTACTAGGCATAATACAAACATGCTGATGGTGGATCAGAAGCTTGTGATGTCCTACAGAGAACTGCCTAATTCCAGGTTTGAGGGCTATTTTTAAAAGGGTCCTGAAGTGCCCGTATGTGCCGGACTGCGCATGCGTTTGTGTCCTCTACCAATCAGAAGCTGGGTGGTTTGCGCATGCGTCGCTGTATTGTTACGTCATAGTGACGTTTGTACCCCCTTTTCATGTAGCCCTAATTGGAAAATTAGGTATTAACATTTGGGTGGTTGTTGGGTAATTGGATTATATGTGAGGTGACAATCACCCTGCTGGTACTATCTGTGACATAAAGGCTTGAAATGCACAATGAGGTAAATGAGATGAAAGAATGGGATGGGATGTAATGAGAGATAATTGTAATTGAGGTTTCCATTTAGGGAATGCCATTGAACAAGTTTCAAATTGGTTCAAAGATGCGGATGGCATCTGTTTACACAAAAGACAAAGTGGCTTTGTTGCTTTGTTCCGTGTGTGTAAATTACACGTGGCCGTCAATTGGCAGTGGCTTTTGCACGTCTTTTGACACGGCATTGTGCTCTGTCATTGTATTGAACAGAATTGTAGCCCTTAGAAGTATCTTGCCATGCAAGTTGTATCTTCTAATTGGCATTGTAGTTTGATACATGTGAATGCATCCCGTCTTTGATGGTTGATGTCTATTTGAAAACATTCTAAAACCCTGATTAAATACTTTACGTAACTGGCGTCAGGGTGAATGTGCCAAAATATTCCATTTTAATTATTTGTAGTGGCTGGAAACTTACCACTAACCCTTATTTCATAACATTAATGTTGCAACGCTAGGGACAGCGCTTGTATTATTAACATGGTCCTCTTTTATTTGTGCATAGCACTAGGAAAAGCCCTATTTAAAATGCCTAAAATTTGTTTGGAATAGCGCCTGGCTAGTGGCCCTATAAATTCCTTATTTATATTTTGAATAGCGCAAGGAAGGGTGCGCTATGACGTGGTAATATACCAGTAATGTGACATAAGTAAACTTTTGCACCAGTTTAGATCCATACAAAAAACGTGGACTGTATTGGCATGATATGTAGTCTTACCATAGACTGCCATATGGCCAATCAATAAAAAATATAAAACATAGAAAATTTTAACATTTGAAGGCATTGATATGTGTCCTCACTGGACAACATATGGCCTTCGCCTGTATCTAGCAATAACAATAATAATACATAAATCAAGGACTATATACAACTAATATACAAACTGCTTTTCCTAAAGCAAAATATTTCTTAGATCCACACACTCTGATGTGTTTATTATCTAAGATTTTATTTTGCATTCCATCCGTGCACTGCGGATGTGTACTAAGATCAATCCAAGCATGTTTACCACTGTTGTCTAGTTAAACTAGCACTTGTAAACATCCATTTTTAAAACGGGCTCTGGAGACCTCGAAAGTACCATCTGATAGTTGTGTATGGGCTATCAGCCTATCAATGTGGTCAGACTCTAGCAAAATGGCTGCTGCAAGGTTGTTATTTTGCTTTGCATTGCGTACACAATTTTGCAACACGTTTTGGTTGTCTGCTCCAGCAGTTTTAACTTTGCAATATGCTTGCGGTGGTGCAAGATTTTTGCCTTTCTCATTTGTGACAATGTTTGTTGTCTTAGCCCTTAGGTCTCTGACGCTGCTGATGCTGCCTGCATCAGTGCGGAGCCATGCTATTTTGAGTCTATTTACATGGAAAATACCAGTCAGGCGTTGGCCTTCAAGTGTCTCTAACAATGCATGGGACCTGTCTAACATTTCTTTGATTACTAGTGGTCCTACATAGTCTAAGCGAATTTTCTTAGAGTTAGTCTGCAAAGCACTTGCGCTAGGCGCCAATAGATAAACTAGCATATCCTCAGAAAAGAGTGGGAATTTGTCAGTTTTGTTTAACTGTCTACGAGCTTGCTCATTCTGGGCTTTTGCTTGTAAATCTAACATAGTTTTTCCTACTTTTTCCAATCTGTCTTTCAGTTTCTCAACATAGGATTTATACGACATTGCCATGTCGGTGACTTCTCCACATTGAAATGTGGTTGGTGGTTGGTGGTTGTCTTAAATACAATAAGTAGTATGGAGACATGTTACCTAATGCTGGGCTGGAAAAAGAATTGTAGGCATACGCTACTGAGTTGACATATAATGGCCATTCATGTCCATTTTCTGTCAGACATGCTGTAATGAGATTGGCTATTGATCCAATGAAACGCTCGTACTTGTTTGCCTTGTGGTTTCCTACTGAAACAAATTTGTGATCTTTTTTGAGCGCTTTGAACATATATTGTAACACACGGTTGTGCCATTCTTTACCAAGGTCAGTGATAAATTCTTGGCAAGGGCCATATTGGAGTGCACACTTTTGTAACACTGCTTCGGCCACTGAAGCGCAATCTTTGTTCTGTAATGGAACCAGAGTGACAAATCTTGTGATATTACATACAAGTACCAGAATTTATTTATACCCTGCAGACGAAGCAGGCATCTGCTTGAGATCTGCGTATATTTTGGAATATGGGGCGTATGAAACGGGTATATTCAATTCAAACGGTCTTTCAGCATTGATTGGGGACTTACGTTGTTGGCAGGTAGTGCAAGTTCTAATATATTGAGTGACCTGCTGGTGCAAGTGTGGGAAATAGAACCTTTGTTTGATGGTGGCAGCTACTCTGAGGATACCTTGATGGCATGCCAACAGGTTGTCATGATGTAATGAGATAATTAGTGGGACCAATTCTTGTGGTACTGCCTATCTAATGTGTAACTCATTGTCTTTGCTGGAAATTTTGAATAATACCTGGTCAATAATGAGATACTCTTCACATGGCAACATGATTCTCTTAGCAGCACCTTTGGCTGGCGGTAGGAGACCTTCAGATATATATGCATATATATCCTTGAAATTTGCACAATTTGCTTGTAAACGAGCTACTTCTCTTTTATTATACAGTAGGTGGTAATTTTTCAAGACTTTGGACTGAATTTTCTTTACCATTTTGTCAATTTCCTTCTGTTTGGGTAGGTGTTTAGCCCAAACATTGTCCGTATTTAGTTGTAATTTTACCAAGTCATTTGTCATGTGCATTGGTGCACGTGTGTGTGTCTCAGTTACATGGTCTGTTGAGTCAGTTGTTTGTTGACTGTGTGGTTGTAGATCCTGTGTTATAGTATCTACTAGTCTAGTCGGTCTGTTTTGACTGTTGTGTGTTGCCGCTGTCTTAAATCCGAAGACAAAAGCTTGTCTTTGGGATTGGGACTGCTGTGTTGTCCCCTCAGCGCTGGGCACTGCCCCATCACCTGGGTGTGGCTGTGGGTTGGACTGTCGTAGGTCAGTCAATGGGATTTCTTGTGATGTTGTTCTGTCTCGTCTTGGTCTACCTCGTCGTTTTGGTTGTTGTGATTTTGCAGTTGACTGAACAACTGGGATTTGTTGAGGCACTGCTGGAGTGCAATTAGGCATAGCGCTTGTAGCAGCTTTAGCTTGGCTGCGCGTGACAACAAATGCAATGTCGTGGCATTCATGTGGGTCGCTGCATTTCGGTGGGTACTTGGAGAGGTAGTCAGCAATGACCAAGGATTTACCTTTGACATAATGGACATCCATGGAGTAGTTGGAGAGTCTCTCAAGGAGTCGCTTAATGCGGTTTGTGGCTGGTTCATTCTTGGATCTTAGAATTTGTGGGATGGCTGCATGGTCCGTAAAAACATCAAAATCAGTACATTAAGCAGATAACGAAATGCTTCTGTTGCGAGGGTTAAGCCCTTAAGTTCCATCTCCGTGATGCTGTAGTTAGCAACTGCGGGTGGAAGAGACTTGGAAAAATACGCAATTAATCTGTCTGTATTATTTTGTACCTGCCATAGACTGGCACCTACTCCTACTTTGGAGTTGTCAGTATACAACTTGAACTTGCCATAGCTGTTTGGCATTGCTAAGACTGGTGGTTTTGTCAGCCGCTTTATGATTTCATCATAAGCAGTTTGGCATTCTTCAGCCCAATTAAAAACGGATTTCTTGGATGTCATTGCATGTAAGGGTCTCAACAATGTTTGCAATTGTGGAATAAACATAGCAAGGTAAGAAACTTTTCCAATAAAACCTTTGAGTTGTCTTTTTGTGGCTGGGATGGGCATTTTGATGATTGCTTCCGTTCGCTGCTTGAGCGGTCGGATACCAGCATGGTTACCATTAATTACAATTTCATGGCCCATGTATACAACTTGTCTTCTAAATAATTTAGCCTTATCAGGTGCAACTTTGAGCCCATGATCAAGCAAGGCTTTGAGGATTGTTTCCACATGGGAAAAGTGGTCCTCGGTTGATTTAGAAAAAACGATCAAGTCGTCCATAATTCCAATACAATATTCCTTTGTCTTATATTGGTTCAATATGTTGTTTATGTGTTTCTGGAACTCGCATGGGGATATATTTAACCCCATAGGTAATCTTTTATAACTATAGGTAGCTCTTCCACTGTATGAAGTTATTGAACAGTAATTAGATGCTTTTTGACTGAGTTGCAAACAGTAGTATGCCTGCTTCAAGTCGATGACGCTGACTACCGTAGGCTCTGCATGGCCTACTTGTAATGCATCTCTTGTCAAGGGAAATGGCAGATTCCTCTTAATAATTCTTTTGTTCAAATGTCTAAAATCAGTGACTAACCTTTTAGCTGTAGTACCTTTCTTGTTTAACAACATAATGGGGCTCAAATATTGAGATGAGTTTTCCTTCAATACTCCCATTTGTACCAATTTGGTGAGTTCTTTGTCTATCAGTGGCTTTTCATTTGGTGACACTGTAAACGGCCTGATAAAAAATGGCGTTTCGTCTGACAAATTAAAATCAATAGTAAGATTCGAATTGCCGACTTCGTTGTGTAGGCTGAGCGCCTCTTTATATTGACTGAGTAATTGCTTCATTTTGGTCTTGTCAGTTTCTGTCAATATACTGTCCTGTAACAGTACATCTTTAGAGATAATTTCGTCATCGTACATGTCGAGTCGTATGTCATTGTGTTCCAAAAATGGATACTTCTTAACTTTGATCTTTCTCATTTCTGCACGTGAGATGTCTCTGTCCATTTTTGTGTCAGTGGTCGCTGTTGTAGTCTCCTCTGTGTGTGTCCGTTGTTGTGTCTGTTCTGTCAGGGTAAAACACTGTAATGTTGTGTCCTGTTGATTTTGATTAACAGATTTGACATGGTTGTAAGAGTTTAATACACTGTGGAAATTAAATGTGGCAACAATGGCATGTCTAGGAATGCGTCGGACTGTATTGAATGGATTTGTGACAATAATTTGCGCAATTCCGTTGTTGAATTTCACTAGCATTTTCATTGTGTCCTCTTTCGTCGGTATATGTATGATAGACTCCGTCTGTGGAGTCCGCCTGTGATATTCATACATTTTTCATCATCATTAATACAATTGTAACCCCTATTGGGTTTTTGACATACATGTTTCTCTATACTATGTTCAGGAGCTTTGTCCTGTGATAGGGATGATTGGCTTGTTTCCATGAATGATAGTTCTGGATTTGAAACAAGATGATTTGGTGACTGAGTATGAGCAATGTCGATTGGTGAAGTGGCATGAAAGGATGAATTTTGTGATTTGTGAGAATTGACATTTTGAAAACTATCTATGATATCTACTTGGCTAATACAAGGTACAACATTAAAACATATTTCATCATTATTTGATCTATCTATTATATCGGGGTTTACAAAGAGGCTGGTGCTTCCTGTCTGTTCCCCTTCTAAAAATGCTGTTGTTGTTCAGCATCCTCCATTTGCTGTTTCAGCCTTCTGCATTGGAGCATTTTGTGGCCTGGTTATTGACAGTAATCACAGATCAAATTAAATGATACTTCTCGTTGTGGGGCTGGAGATTTTCCTCTGTAGCCTCTTCTGTCAGTTGATGCTGACCTTGATTTTGAGCGGCTGTCTGACCTGTCCCATCTTGAACGGATGTTTGATCTGTCCCATTGTGAGCGGTTTGTAGGCCTGTCCCTTCTAGAGCGGTTGTCTCGGCTCAATCTGTTATTTGGGCGGTTGTTTCGGCTTGATCGGTTATCAAACCTATTGCTGCTATATCAGTTTGCGGACCTGTCTCTGCCTCTGTCTCTGGAGTTGGACCTATTCCGGTCGTATCTGTTTGTGCAAGGTGGTCTTTCTTGTCTTTCCTCCTTCTGTGCTGTCAGCATCAGATTCTCCATTTTGGCCATCAGGGTGTCCTGCATGTCGTCAAAAGCTTTAGCTCCAAGCTCTTGAGCTACTAGAACTTGGTGTCCTGGTGTGCTGGTAGTGTCTTCTGCAAGTAGCGCTTGGGCGGTGAGAAAACAGTCATCAAAACTTGCGTCCCTTTTAGCTCTCATGGGGCCTCTTATGTGAATGGGTAGCCCTTCAATGAACTGGAATTTTATGGATTCCGGATCTGTTGTACCTGCTTTTGTAGCGTTGGTCGCAATTCTGTTTTTATAAGCCGTCAGAAATTAACCTTTGCTTATATGATGTTGATCTGAAAGCGCGAATTCTGTCGCACTGTGGGATGCTCTTTCCAAATCTTGCTCTAAACATCTGTTTTAATTTCTCGAAGTCCTCGAAATTTTTTCGATGAATGGCACAAAAAGCTGCATTTTACGCTAATCTGAAGTTGCAAAAATAGGAACATTTAGTTGGAGAAAATGGTGGGTGGTCATGGTGCAAAAGGTGAAATGGACAAACACGAATAAGTTACCTTTAATTTGTTTTATTCAATATTAAGTTCATGCTGTTTACAAACACACATAATTGCTTGGTTTAGGGAACAGTGCGCCAAGAGACAATGAAATTCACATGCTGTCCAAACAAGCATATTCAAACATGGGCGTCTGCAGAAAACTTTCCAGATGGGGGGGGGGGGGGGCAACAGTGCAAAAATTGTGTAAGTGTTAACTGGTAATTTTTTTTAGTAAAAATCCAACATCACTTATTTGGAGGTTTTTATTATTTTATACTCCCATGCAATTTCTAGTAAATTCTGATTGTCATTGCAAAGAGTAGCTTTGAAAATTTTAACATGAAAAAATACACATGATATTGGTATTGAGAATTTTAGGGCATTATGGATATTAATGAAATCGCGGGTGGCAATCAGGACTAGCGAAGAGTAAAACATCAATAAGATTACAAAGAAGTTCATATTGAATAATGTATTATGGACATCGAACAAGGTTACAAGATAATAGTATACATGTTGGATATGTGAATAACAGAAAATAAGTCAGGCCTTTAGAAGTAAAAATGGGCAATGGATCTTCGGCATGGATTGTGACATGAAAGATATGGAGTTGCTTGATGGTGCCACATTCTTCCCTTATACTTCATGCACAGACCTGGTTGAGGTACACTTTGATCTGATCGATATACGTTGGTCAGGACTGTGCATGCTGAATGCACATAAATTCGGACAGGCAGCCAAAATATGTATGCTTTCATTAAAGTAGTTATTACACATTTTGAACAAGACCCTAGAAGATTAAAAAAATTCTCTTACTTTAAAGATAAAATTACAAAAGATGTACTCTTTTTCCTGCAGTCTGTTAATGTGATCTAAACGTCAAAATCCAGGGAGAGGCAAGTGCCCCCCTGCCCTGCTCCCTTGTGGACATCTATGTATTCAAATATGGAAACGCCCATACATGTATTCAAATATGGAAACGCCTATACATGTATTCAATATGGAAATACTAATATGTATCATATGAAAGAATGAATCTTGAGAAAGACATTCTAACATTAGTTGTAGGTGACAAAATGTTCCTAACCCCTGAGCCCTTGAGGCGAATGTTTGTAACCCTCCACTACCACAGATTTAAAAAAAAATTTGCCAGAGGAGAGGAGGGGGGAGGGTCAGGACCCCTTTGACCCTCCTCTAAGTCCAACCCTGGAATGGCAGGTCACATGACCTCACAGAGCAAGTGACCTTTTTGAACTCTGACTGAACAGGCAGACAAAATGCAGGGGCAGTGGCAACATTTCGTTAATTGATCTATTTAAAATGGGATGAACAAAAAGAAATAAATTTTGTGGGGGGGGGGGGGAGTTTGATAAATTCATGTGCATGTTTTGCAGGACCCTCAATTAAATTAATATATGTACTGGACAAAGAGGGCGGAGGTTACGGTTGGATCCGTCCACTATTGGTCAATCAACCATTTACCTCTCAGGCTAACATTCTGCTCCAGACACTGATCAGCCAGAAGTTTACAAACGGTGAATTCTGCCACGAGTACTGCTGGCACCGTTTTTAATCTTACTAAAATATTTAGAAGTTGCACAATGGGAATGGTCTGATTTACTTCCTAATCATCCTCATTTCATTATTTTAGGTCTAAAAAAGAAATCTATACACTAAGACAAGCAAGACAAAATTCACATGCAGCGACAACATTTTCGCATTATTGGTTTTTTCATAAATAGGTTGAACATTTGAAAAATATCCCAAAATTCTAAATCCAATGCAAATATTTTCTAATTTTCAAATTAGTTTCCCTGCGTGGAAGGGGGGGGGGGGGGTTGGGGGAGGTAATAATTTCAAGTGCATGCATGTAGGACCCCTCAATTAAATACTGGACAAAGGGGGCAGAAGTTAATAGTTTTGATCCATGCATACACTACTGCCCAATAAACCAGGGCAGTCTTAAAAAATATTTCTGTTGGAGGTTACATGCCCTCAGAAAATACCAATATTTAACTCACCGGTACACAGTCACAGTCGCACAGATATTAAAGAATAAGACAACTCAGTAAGTTGTAGAATTATTTAAACTTTTATTCTCAAAAGCTTCCATAAAAAAGGCAAATAGAAACCAGACTTAAACCCGCAACAGGAATATTTATAAGACTGGCCCTAGTTACCTCTCAGGCTAATCATTCTGCTCCAGATGCTGATTATTTATTTAATTTTGTTGTTGTTGGAGTCTTTCTGAAGTCTGGGGGGAATATTACTATTATCTTATTAAGCATTCTTTTGTTTTGATAAACTGTAGTTGATATATGTAATATGAAATAAATAATCTGATTAACCTAAATTAACCTAAGTGCTGCAAAATGCTTACACCGTGTTTATAAATCTTTCTGAACTATTTTGCAATTTAATAGTTCAACAGGTGTCGTATTCCAGTGAATATATATATTCATGCATGATGATGACAAAAGAAACAAAAGCTTTACAGTGCATTTATACATTTTTATTTGTTTTGTTGACAGCCCTTAAAAACATAAGTTTATGAATAGAAACAATAAAACGTGATGGCCAGACTAATCAAATGAAAAAATAATAACACAAAGACTATAAGACTGCAACCATTGAAATAATAGTTGATAAAGAATTGCCCTAGTTAACCATTATTTTAAAGTAAATCCCACCCATTAAGTCCCATTTTTCCCAATATCCCTTAAGTAGATATCCATGGATGGTCCTTTGTCAAAAAACAATGAGAGTGCTGCTCTGTTCCGCCAGGGGGAGTGGCTTATGATGTCATAGACACCAATGAAGACGCGCGAATAATGTGTCAGGAAGAACGTCATGGGGTTGTGGCTTATCTCTATGGCATCAGGAGACCTGGATGAAAAGACACATAACAACTGAATGAAAACTGCTGATGATAAAGATTCAGTTGGACCAACTAAAACTATTTTGGGACTATTACTCTAGTCAATATATTATTTGATTAGGAACAAATTATGGACTATTACTCTAGTCAATATATGATTTGATCAGGAACAAATTGTAACAGGAATGATTTAAACCCTTTAGCAGCAGTTATGTACACAGGTTCAAGACACACTAAAGGCAACTGCTGATCACTGGATTTAAATCCAAATATGGATTAATATTTGCACCATCTCTACAAAGGAAATTTGTTCTCGTCGAGTTACTCCTTCTACCCGTCGCCTTACTCCTAGTAAACCGCCGGCTTTACTACGGGTAAAATTAGGGACGGATAACTCGCCGACTTCGATGGGTAATCCGCCGACTTCAACGGGTAATCCGCCGACTTCGACGGGTAATCCGCCGACTTCAACGGGTAATCCGCCGACTTCGACAGGTATTTCACCGTCAAATGGTTTTTGGACACCCGGGAGTTTGCCACGGGTGAGCCATGCAAGCATGGCATACCCAGCTACCGGGCTAAAAACTCCCGGCTTGGCCATGAGTCCAAGGAGTCACTCGACGGGTATCGCCGGGTTTGAGACGGGTAGCGCGTTGCATAACCGTTGCTTAATACTACGGGTTCACTATGGCAAAACCGGCTTTGTGAGATGGGGGCTTTAAAGTCTAATTGTTTTTATAACTGGCTTTGTTACAGGTGGGACTAGCTTAAAGATAGGAAAAATCCCAGACGATGACCTTGTTATGCATAATTGGAAAGTCTTTGGTAAAACATGCCATTTTCTCACATTGAATTTTAGACAGACACGGTTCTGCGGATCCACCTTTTCACAGAGCAGCCATGTTGGCATTTTTGCCTTTTTGACCGCTCTATGCTATATGGTCAGGTAGTGATGTCATAATATATTGCATCATTAAATGAGATCAATGTCCTAATGGTCACCGTATGAAAAGGGTCTATATTTTCATTTAAATCATAGAATAATGCAATAATTTCAAGTAAAGTGACACACGACAAAGATCTTAACTCACTATTGATGCTCATAAAGACATTCCACCCTAATGAAAACAATTGTTTAAATTTGACATTATACAGGAAGTCAATCTTATGAAATCATACTTACTTCATGAAAAGAGGATAGAAACCATTGGGCCTGAAATAACATAAATTTAAGTAATGAATGTCTTTACCTTTGTGTATAGTTTCTTTCATCACTGCAGATGTCTGTAATAATAACTTCTGCACTTACCAAGACTTGAATTTATCTTGGGCCAAAACCATGGCTCTCAGTACATGCTTCACTTCAACTGACTTAGTTTCGATGCCTTGTTCGTAGAGTATCTTTTGAACGACTGTGTTCATTTCCTGAAACACCAACAACACCTATTTATAGCTGTAGAAACCAGTGTAAATTTTAGCTTTGAGTGGCTCACAGACACCATACTAACATTGTCTTCTAGGCCCATCCAACCTTGAGCTTCTTCAAAAGCTTCACACACTTCATCTCCTTCAGTGCTCCTGTTGAAAGAATTTGTGTAACTAGTAGTCTTAACATAGTTTTATCTGTCTGAGAAATATACAGTAAGTCATCTTCCTGAAGCAAGGCCTTGCTCTCCGCTGCTAAGCTGGGCAGCCTTGCTAGAAATGGGCTTAATTTGCTGGTTTATGCATATTAATTTTATTCGCCAAATCAGCGCCAGTATCTATTTATAGCACAGTTATGTGGCCGCTCTTGACGGTGCTTCGTTTGCATTGGCTGAACAATTTAATGATGCACACATTTACCAATAGACGGCTACGACAAAGAAATCCAGGAAATGGTGTGAAAATAGGCAAGCCCGCCCACTCTGCAGTGCGGAGAAGGAGACCTTGCTTTGGGAAGATGACAGTAAGTTATAGCCTTGCATTTATAAATTTAATCTAATGTGCCTAAGTCAAGATTATGTACACATAATTGAAGCCAGTTATCAGAACCTTTAAAATGAAATTGTTTATTTATTCCAATAAATTTGCAAAGGTCGAAGTTATGCGGAACTCCTATAAAATCAGATGATGCATTTGAATTTGACTTAGGCAACGTTTACTGAAATTCAATGCATTTCCTGCAAATGTTTGCTGCAATATATCTATGACAAGAAATAATTGAACTATTCCACCAGGTTCTAACTACAGCTGTCACAGATAATATAGAAAAGAAAGAACCTGAAAAGGTACTCACTTGATATTCATCCCCGGTTCTTGACTGACCAGTTTCAAGAAAGTGAACATTTTCTCAGCACTCCAGAAGAATGGGTGCCTGATCATTAAAATTAGAATATTTCCATTAGCAGTAACTCTACATGGCCAAATGCCTCAAAGAGGCACGTGGCACAATTGGCCATGTAGTAACATGCACTATCTAATTTCTCAGTATAAAAATGAAGCTATAGTATAATCCAAAATTAATATGCACTGCTTTTTTATCAAAGTTTTTCATTATGGGCGTGGATCAGCACAAAATGTTCGCAACAATTCAAATCCCAACTTTCTAGCCAATAAAAACACTTCTGGGAAATAAATAACTTCAAGTTTGCTACATGCTCCATAGTTATTTCTGCTGCTTCTTCGTCACTATGTCAAATGGTTATAATAATGACCAAATGGCAAAAAAGTATCATTGCAAAGATAGGAAACTGAAGTTAATTTTTACAGACTCCGAGAGTATTTTTATGGGTAAGAAAGTTGGAGTTTGACTTTTTGGTCACATTTTATTCTATTTTGTGCTTCTCCAATCTCCATGATATACGTGAAAAAATAAGACCAAAAAACAAGTGGACTTTATTTTGGATTATAATGACACCTTCTTTTGACATTTCAAACTGACTTTTTATTCAAATTTGTTTTGAAATCATTACAGTATTACCCACTTGAAGTATTGACCTATACAGTATTAACTCTCATTTTTATATTCATGTATGTATATGTATATAGAGTTTTTTCATAATGTTAATTCAGTATTGGTGCCCCCCTTCCACTAGACAGGGAACCTTTCAATTCAAACACCCCATTATGACAATCTCAGAGGTCAGCGCAATGTTGCTCTGAAGATCCCACTCATTGACCCAGCCCATGGACACCCCCTTTCGCCGTTTCAGAGGTCAGCGCAATGCTGCTCTGAAGACCCCACCCACTGACCCAACCCATGGACACCTTCTTTTGCCATTTTAAACTGACTTTTTATTCAAATTTGTTTTGAAATCATTATAGTATTACCCACTTGAAGTATTGACCTGTACAGTATTAACTCTCATTTTTATATTCATGTATGTATATGTAAACAAAACTGGAACCGACTTGCGTTTATCAAGTAAATATTTAGAAATACTAGTAGATTATAGATTGTATATATATAGTAGATGTAGACACTAGACTTGTTTTTGTTATGTTGTATAATTGTTTGTTTTGTAATGTTGTATGACACATGTATCAATTCCTGATATCAGGCTTCTCAATAAAACGATATATATATTATACTATAGTGCTATTGCTACAGCACTAAATTCTCATGGCAATTTATGTAATTTGAACAGAAAATAAATAAAATGGTCAAAGAAAATTTCTCAAAGCTCAGAATAGTGTGTTGCAAGTTACAACAGAACTTGCAAGCAAGAAAAAGGCTCATTAACCAAAGATACAAAACATGACCACAAACGAGAAAGGAGTTTCACAGCAATGAAGCCTACATTGGCAATTTTTTAACTTACGTAAGACAGGTTTTAATATCCTTGCGCCTCGAGGATCCAGGATGAAGCATCCAGGTCATCAAATGAGCAAAGACCTGCAGGTTGGAAACATTGCTCAAGTGAGTCAAGTCCGGATTATTAGCCTTGATATTTTCTTCGCACTTTCCATAAATATTTCCGTATGGATGTTTTCTGGTCATGATGTAGTACAATAACATCCCTGCTACTTGAACATCAGATTTTGTGTCATAAGGTTTTGGTTTGTCCTTTTTGAGCATCTCCCTTGGTTTCCAGCACAACTTCTCATCTGAAATTATCACATGACAAGATTAATAATACCATATTGTCAAAGTCATAATAAATCCTCAAGTCTAATTCTGGTCATTCTATGTAAGGCTGAAACAAACTGCTGTCAATATTCAGTAAAATTGTAACAGACTATTCAACTTTTATAAATTTAATTTGATCTTTTGTAAGGAATTGCTTGCAGCAGTTAATTTATGCCATATTAAAAATAACTGAAAAATAAAATTGTTTGGTTTAACAGCTTCAACATTGCTTCTTCGAAGTTCAGCAAATCCTCAAGTGAATTTTATCAGATTATTGAGGTAAAATGACAAAAAAATTTGGCTTAAATGCCATAACCATGTTGGCTAATATACGATTCACCATACCTTGTTGTTGAAGATGATGTGGTAACCCATAGTCTGCCAGGCGAATACACCCAGTATTGTCTATCAAGACATTCGTTGGCTACCGGAAAATAATGTACAATATTTTAAGAACAAAATTTATGGCAATCTAAAAGCGTCTAGCATATTAGTGGTGACAAAGTGAGTTGGGCAGAACTGAAAATAACTTCTGCCAAGGTGACGTAGATCATTGCTTTGTTTTGTTTGAAAAACGTAAAACAACTGTTTCAAAGCTATTGAATTTTCTCAGCCAGCCCTGAGTTTTGATTACTTTGTTTATAACAGTCAGGGTTGGCTGGAGATATTCAGTGGTCTCTCGCGGCTAAATCTATAAACAATAACAACTAATATGATGTGGCAGAGGCACTTTGAAAGACTGAAATCTTTTCATTGTTTGCCAGTGTAGCCACTTTTCTCCTAGGCACTATGAGCATAAGGTAATGAGAAATCAAAAAACAAAAGATATATCAAGATGAAAATGTGATGGTCATACTTTGAGATTCATATGGATAATTCCAACAGCATGAAGAGCAGCAAGACCACTCAGGAGCTGTCTGCAAAGCTCAGAAGCAAAATCCCCAACATTGCTGACCTTCCCCAGGTGACAAAGGTATTCTTCCAAGTTGTATTCACAAAGACCCATTTCTAAGTATATTGTAAACTCATTTTCTGAAAATCCCTGCAAATACATATCGAAAGAAAACATAAATATGAACAGGCACATTGCACTCTTTTTTCCATGAGAATCTGTCAACAGCTGCAATTAAACTTACCTTGTATTTCAAAATGTTTGCAGATATAAGGTCACCTTGTCTTAATTGTTTTATAGCACCTATGACCAATTTCCCACTTTGCTTGTCAAGGCACTTCACTACAATTTCATTTCCATTCTTATTGATGCCAAGAAATGTGGACTTCACTGTTGACCTAAAATAAGATAAAGTTGAATGCTTAGTCTTGCAGTTGAAATTCCAGTGTTTAACACGGCTTGTTGAGAGAATGTCTTACTATTAAGAAAAACTGAAATATAATCCTCACCCTTTCGAAAGGCAGTACTCTTCATTTGGTTCTAAGTACAGAGGACCATTTACTGTGAATCTTGTGATGGGAGTGTTTAGCATAATCTCATACAGATGGTTCCAGCGACAGCTTTGTGGGGTCCAAGAAATCATTTCCATCAGAGTAAAGACACGATTGAAGCCAGGAGGGGCTCTGGTAGCAGGATGAGAAAATCCTGTGTAAGCAGGGAAGAATGAATTAACAGATGGATTGAAACTTTGTGTCACGGTGGTCCCTTTGGTCATTGGTCGTGACAGACTGAGATCATCAAAATCACCAAAAGTCAGTGGTTCATGATCTGCTTCATTTGATGTGTTAGTACTTTCATCGCTTACTGCCCGATGCAGCTTCTGTAGAGTATGACAAATAGGATTAGCACGTTCCCATTCTTCCTTCTGATTCTCCTGGTTAACATTTTCAGAAATGTCATTAATTTCTTGTGATGCCGTTGATTCATACTGACAAACATCTTGTTCCATTGTTTCTGCGCAACCCAAGAGTTGCTCTTCAAGGTGAGACGCCATCACAGCATTTGGCGGATGACCACTTGCGACAATATTTTGAGGGAAGCTAAAATCACCAAATGATATGTCGTGTATTGAGGGGATAAATAAGACACCATCTTCTGTCTTTAGAGGGAGTTTTTCACCAAATGATAGGCTGCCATTCCACGAAAGCTGTGATGAAGCTGTTTCATACTGTGACCCATTTTCTGAGAGATACTGACCTTCATAAAGATCTACCTCTGAACTGACATCTGTCATCCAGCTTTTGATTTTGTTTTCAGTCAAGCTCACTGACAATGAGGAGACTGTTCCAGAAGGGATCTCATTCAATGCTATGTTTAAATCCAAGGCTGTTCCTGGACATGACTTAATTACATAAACGGCATCATCTCTGTCCTCTGTGGTGGATGTTGTAGGTCCTTTTAACTGTTCTTGCGGCATGTTTGCTATTTTATTGCTTGGCTCTCTTTCATAATCTTTGGTGTGAGTGCAGTTATTCAATTTTCCACTCTTCATCTTGCAATTCAACTTTTCTGGGCCTCCTTGCAAAAATTTAGAAGCCTTGTCCACCTCAGGAGTGGAAATGCTGGAAATTGGAGTGTCGTATTCACCACTTTGGAATTTCAAAGTTTCATTACGATTGATGTTTCTTGCTTGTTGCCTGTCTCTCTTCTTCTGCTTTTCCATTTTCTTCAATTGCTTGTTTGACAGGCCATTCCTAGGGTAAGTATTAGGTTGAAACAATGATGCTGGTGGTTTACTTTTTACAGTCTCAACTCTATGAGAAAGCACAACTACGTCAGAATTATCTTCAAATGATGCTTTCCTGTAGAGTATTGGTGCTTCTTCAGGATAGCCACCCAGACTTGTAGAAGAAGACGACTGAGATACTTCAGTATTCATTCCTGTGACATTGTAAGCCTCCAGTTCTGAGATAGTCTGTATTCTTGATGTTTCATTTGCACATATTTCTTCTGGAGGCTTGTCAGTTATGTCTTCCACCCAAAGTTTGTGAAATTCTTCAGCTGCGCTTAGTTTCTTCTTGTCTTTCTTTGTGTTACATGATTTCATCTCTTCTGAAAGAATCACATTGTCTACTTTTCTGATTTCATGATTAGAAGATGTTATTGATTCACCTCTTGATTCTGAGGTTTCCCTTGCACGTGTCTTTGTGTTTTTCTTGGTTTCTTCAAGTTGCTTCCGCATTTTCTTAGCTCGTTTCGATAGCTTCTCATTATCTTCCACCGGCTTTTCTATTGGGGCCTCTTCAGGTTCCTTGGCAGATTCTTTGATTGCATTTCTTTGATGTAACATGCGTTTGAAGTTTTCAAAGCATGCTATAGCATCAAGTAGCCGTTTGCGTAAACTGTAGATTGGTTTTGGAAACACTTTATTATTTGTTGCCTCATCCAGACTAGCTTTCAGGGCTTTCAAGTTATACTTTCCATAAACTTCATCAAAATTTTCTATAAAGAAATCCATGATGGTGAACATTTCATTGGAGAGTAGGTCTTTTTCATCAGAGAGATGCTTGTGCAAGGACCAGTCAATCATTTCAGCCATTTCTAGAAGACGCATTCTCCCTTTTTCATTTGTAAGAAGAGGTAGAAGAGCAGACTGTGTAAGACGTCGAGCTGCTTTATCAATGCCAGAAAATTTTGCCATGTTGTTGATGTAGAAGAAGACCCTGAAATTGGACAAGATACTGCCACTGAGAGAAGTTAAAACCAAGACAAATGTGCAATGCCAAATACATGTGAGTCAGAATCACAATACTTCACAAAAATTAATTATGCAACACAGACATTAATATCCATGAACATTTTGGGCTAGAACTTACAATTTGAGGGAATACATCTCAATGACAAAATGATGCATTTCACAACTTAAGCTAACTAATCACCTGTCATAATCTGACTGCAGGAACTTCTCAATGATGTATGTATCATTGTAAGCAAGTGCACAGGTAAGTGCGATAATCCATGGCTGAATGCGACAGAAGTCCCTCGTTAGGCTTGCAAGAGTATCTTCATTTTCAAAATCGCCACAACAATAATCTATGCTTTCCCACTTGGAATGTTTCATGATAGTTGTAAGACTTCCATTTCTCACCAACAGGTCTCGTACCGATCGAATCTTGAAAAGGCATAAAAATTCATCTCATTTATACAAAACGAAAAAGGTTCTTCCAAGAGTATGTGATGAGGAATAATTGTGTCCACCTACCTGGAGGAACACCAAGCAAATGGAGTAAAATGTTGAAAGAATATTTAGGTCAGTTGGATGACGTCCTATCACTTCGAGGCGTCTCTGTTAAAAACGTTGAAACATATAAAATGCTTAGAAAGCACTAGATATAAAATTCAGGTAACTTTTATGACTTAGCATTTAGACCCTGGAAATGTACCTTCAAGAAAGTGTCAGCATGGTCCTGTACAGTTAGCATTACACTGAGGTATGCCGCTATGGGTGGATTCTTTATATGCGCCCAACATAAAGTAGTCAAACAACACTGAAAGATTAGAAAATAAAATGAGGGGATAAATAGTAAATAATGAGTGGTTGGGGTCAATTCAATACATTTAGAGAATTGTGCATCGCAAAAGATATATATGCCTTATAATAATATGTAGAGTTAGCAGTGACAAGATTTATCAGTTTGGACTTACATGGTCTTCCACAATGATGTTAGCATCAAAAGTTTCCACCAGGTAGCGCACTGTATCAATGTGGCCAGCAGTGGCTGCCATTGTTAGGGCTGTGTGGCCCATCTGGTATTAAGGAAGAACATAGGCTTAGTATTGACAAATGATTAAGGATCACAATACAGGGAAATTTGTTTTTAAAGATATGGGAATCATTCAAATTCATGAACTTTTATTTAATAATATGTCATTGTATATTTACAATACTGGCTCAATTTCTATTACGGTTAAAATATCATTTCACAAGCAATTGGGAAAGTCCAGACGTCCCGAAGAAAAGAAATCTTAATGAACTGAGATGGAAAGTGATTGATAAATCATTGTTGGGAACTTTTAATTAAAATTTCTTCAGTTATGCCTTCCAGATGGTTAGTCATTGACAAATACATAACAGTACGGGTTTGGTGTATACACTATGCAGGTGAATGAGCTCTGACCTTGGTCTTATGTTCAAGGTCAAGCTGATGCCTCCTTGATAATAGCAACTTGATGATGTCCAAATCTCCCACACTGGCTGCTACAGTCATGGCAGTATGCCCAGCCTAAGAAAGCCAAATCATGAATAGAAAAAATTGTGTGTATTGTCCATTGGAGGTCTTTATCACTAGAGGCACTAGATTATCATCATTGTTCTCTTTGATATGAAAATCAGATCAAAGAAGCAAAAAATAAATAAAAAAGATGCAGACAGAGCCCTCCAGCAGATCAATATTTATACTGTTGATTAGGAAAATTTTTTCCTAGTACAGCTGAATAGAAAGCCACCTGACCTTTGATAATTTGGAAGAGTATTTTTTTATTTTTTTTTTACTACTTTCAAATATTTGCACGAGTTAGCATATATGGATCAATCGGAAGCAATCAATTGTATAATTTTCACGTTTAATACCCACTTGGTTTGCGATGTTAACTCTAGCCCCAGCGGAAAGTAGTGCCCTTACACACTCTAATCTGTTGGCAGAGAAAGCGTAGATAGTTTCCATTAAAACTGTGTTGCCATTCTGAAATAGGAAAATGTAATTATTTTTTCAAGCATGCCTTAAAAATTTTGCCCTTGTGGGCTATTTGGATCAATTGGTAAATGTTCTACACTCTTAGTAAAAAATGATGGAATATTCTGAGTTTTGAGGGACATAAAACTTCGTGACTATATTTTTTGCCTTTGAAATGCTAGAAAAGCTGTAAAATGTATTGAAATATGCTTCAAACATAAAATAAAAATACATTGTACATCAAAGCACTGACTGAGGGAATTTTTTTTCTTCTATCATAAGTGGAATTTATGAAATTTTAAGATTCTTATTGAAAATTCGCCAAAAGTATTGCAATTATCCTGATTATATCTATCTATTCAATAATTTTCCAACATATTCCTGCGAGTACAAGACAGGGCATGTTTATCTGCTATGTTCTTTTCACAGAATGATGAAAGATCCCTTAAAAGGTTGATTGAAGGATTTAAAAAAAGGCAGCAATTTGTATGAGTTTGTTTATCACCTGACCAACCGCATAAACATCATTTAAGTAATCCCAAATGACTTACTGTTTGTTAAGCTAACTTAGTAATCTCATGCCTCAGTATGATCAGTTTCAAACAATGTTTACAGAGGTTCATGCAATATAGATCAATTTGATCCAAATTTTCCGTCATTTCCACCAAGAATGTATTACAGCAAAACACAAATAGGGAAAGGTTCTATTACAGCCAAACATAAATTATAAAATAGATACTAAAGCATATTACAAGTAGGTTTCCTAATGTATTGCGAAATGACTCTCTTATCAGTCTTTCTGAAGCTCAGATGATATGATCATATAAAGATAGATCTACGCAATTTCCAAAAATAAAATCAAAATAACTAATCAGTCATTTCGTAAATATAAAGCAAACCTACCAGCAGTGGTCGATCGGTGTAAGCGCCATTGCGAAGTAATCTCGTCAGATTTGTAAGATTTCCTGTATGACCAGACCATGCCAATGCAGTGACTGCATCCTGGAATTATAATGATTTTGTTATAAATTGTCCAATTTTTATATATAAAAAAAAGGTAATGTACACCATATTGTTGTGTGTGTGTGTGTACATAGTAAATTGGCATGAATACAAAGTGATGTACACAATATTCTATGCTATCAATTTTTTCAGGTCAGTGAGGTCACATTGATACCGTAACACTGCACTTAACAAGGCTAAATCCGGTTTGTATGAAATTAACAAATTGATAACAATACTATTACACGTTATACAAGACCAATAACATTTTATTGGAATCCTAAAATTATCCAAAGTGAATACTACGTTGAGTTCCAGGAACTGTTTTGTCAGTTCCAGTGCAGTGTTATTCCAGTGTAGCTATTTAATACATTATTATCTATTATAATAGATTTGGATTTAAAAAATATATATATTAAAAAAAGGCGGGAATCAACTGTAACATGTGGCATGACCTAGCCCCGGGGACCCATGCAGAGCATGGGTCACGGTTCATCCCATTGGAAAACCTTGAGATTCTGACATAAGGGTTTGGGAGAATTTGGATAACTCTTTCCCCTTATTTCGTTAGCACACAGTTGTTACAAATTTAATAAAAGACAAAATTACCTACTGATAGCACATAAATTAATTCATGAACACTATCTGTAGCATTATGAAATCATGGTGTGAAGTCCAGTGAACAGATATTTTTCTTATACATTGGGACATATGCTATGAAAGGCTGTCTCTGATTGGCCAACAAAAGAGAAAGTTGTGGCTTTGTAAGCAAAGATAGTGACGTCACTGAGCAATGACATCATCAGCAGCTGGCCAAGATCACTTTCACATTGGAGACGTCATGAAAAATAAATAAAATGTCTTAAGTATTGTTATGATTGTGCATAGGCAAATGTCATGATGACGTCGTGTTATCATGTCATTGACATGTAGGCCTATGCACACATACCCCTCAATATTTTACCATGTTTACTGAAAAAAGTTTGGTTTGGTACTTGTTTTCCTTAATTTAGACAATATGACACTCAGCTAGTTATCTAAGCAACAATTAGGCCTATGCTGATCAAGATTAGTAAGCCTATTGGCAGAATTCCCTATGTTGTGATAGGATAGATAGATAGATAGATTGATTGATAGATTGATAGATTGACAGACAGACACACAGATAGATAGATAGATAGATAGATAGGTTGAATGATGTGCACCTATATAGTTGGAAGTGAACCCAGTGAACTGGCCAGCATGGCTTTGGTGGCGTCACAACTGATGACGTCACAAGAGACTACTTTCACTTTCATTAGCCAATCAGAACAGTTGTAAGTCTGCACAGGCTAAACAATGGAAAATGGCAGATTCTGGACATGAAATCCCATTTCTGTAACTTCAAAGTTGTTTTCCTTCTATTATTTTCTTTGTATGACAATTCAAATATAGTGCTATCAGCAGCAAAACATCTCAGGAATAATTAAATGAACTTTCATTTGTCCTACATGTCATGTATTTTATTTGAGAAGAAATCTCCTGAAGGTAAGTCAGAATCTCAAGGTTTGTCAATGGGATGACTCATGACCCCTGTGCTAACACAGGGGTCTTCAGGGCTAGGCATGACCAAAGGCAAGCGTGCCCTCTATCATATTGCGGCTAGACTAGTAGTGGTCAGATTAGGACCGTTAAACATGTTAAATCTGCACATTTCCTGCCTCACAAATTTTTGAAGAACTTTTAGCTGTTTGGAGTCTTCAACAAATTACCACACTCTTTACGCATGACTATATTAACTTATTAAGGAAGTTTCCCTCAAATGATATGACTCTAGATAAGGCCAGAAATTCCCCAACCAGTAAAAAGCTAAATAAATTATGAATATATATTTTAAAAAAATAGGATAAGACTCGCATCATTGGACCTAGATACAGATACAATATGATATTTTTTATAATTCAAAATTTAGAGCCTAAAGTTTTTATTTTGATTTGATACCTTCCTCATGTTGAAATCAACTCGAAGCAAGCGGACCGATTTCCAGGCTTCTGCGGGGACATCTTTAGCCGGAATAAGAAGTCTTCGCTGCCTGTAACTTCTTGGAATCAGCTGTTCATACAAATTCTTGAAATTCAAAGTCTTGATGCTTTTTCCATTTGGGTGATGATAAAGCTTGCAAATTTTTTGACAGCGGCTTTCGAGAGGTGAAAATTCCTTCACTGCCTGTTCGAGCAAACCATCAGTTTTGGCATCAAAATAACTTTGGAAATTGTCTGTAAATTCAGGCACAGGCAGATTTGTTCCTTCCATGATAAATAGAGTTATCTTAGTAACTCAAAATAATACAAAATTAACTCAAGAAAACTAAATGAAAACTAAATAAAAATAAAAACGTCCGGCCACCAAGACAAGCCAGTCGTTATCTGTAAACAAAGTTTTGTGACGTCATCAGGCTTGTAAGCAGCTGTGACGTCAGATAAACTTGCCCTTTTGTGACGTCATTAACATTAAGTCCATGAATTACCCTCGATACAATTGGCCAGGGCTGACCTTTCTCTGCAGCAGCTGCAGGGGTCCAATTGATGAAAATAGCCGATTAAGCTTTCGAAAAAAAATCGGTGTCTCTATGGCACTATGCCAATTATGTTATGCAACATATGGTCTCTACAATAAATCGATCATGATCATTGAGCAGTCAATTTAGACCAATGGTCAGTTACTTGACTTTGAAGTAGGCCTAACATTTTTAAATTTATTAAATTGCATTGTACATGTAGGCCTATTTAAAATAGTCTAGGGAGAATCAAAACTCTTAGCAGGGGCGGATCCAGAAAAATGTTGACAAATGGACAAATTAAAATGTAAATACTGCGGGGATCACTGAATTTGTTTATTAAAATGTACTAGGTACGAGGGGGGGGGGGGGGTTAAACACCCTAATTCTCCTCCCCCCCCCATATATCTGCTACTGCTTAGGGAATCATATCGAATTCGTAAAAATGTACATTAAAATATGAAAGTATAAAAATATAAATGTGTAGGGGGGATGATATTGTATCCCCTCCATCACACCAAGGGCCATGCCAAGAGGCATACCAGGCTGTTTTTATTGTCATGAAAAGGGCGTATAAAGGGTCAAAGGTCATATTTATAACAATAAACTAGCATGGTACCCATTTTATGTCGTAAAGCATCCTATTGTTGGGATTATTTAGTGCAGGTCAACATGCATGGCATTGCATGCAGGCCTAAAGACTAGGCCTAGACCAATTAATACAGGCCTAACAATTTTTCACTTGTGATTAACTTCCTGAATTGGAATTTTCCACTGACTAGCTAAATCTAGGGAGCAAGAGCCAACAAAATCATATGTTTCCAATAAAATATATCGGTTTCAATAGACTTATTTTTTGGATAATTAGTAATTAAAGCAAGAATATCTATTTTGGTGCTTACCAAGTCCACCTAAAATCGGTTTAAACCTTCACAAAATATCATGCTACTATAAATGCAAAATTAAATTTTTTCTGATATTGGACCAATTGAACTTTAGGAAATTTAGCCCTTGTACCTTTACTTTAAAGAAAGCAGACCCATGCATAGTTTGCAATGTTCAAACGGTTTGTTCATATGATATCAAGTGGTAATTTATTTATATTCAGTTTGGCTTGTTTTAGTCCCATTTTAATATGTACGCCTATTAGGCCTATATTCTTTTCTCTAATTGGATTTTAGTTTCCATTTTATTCATGTTAGGCCATTTTATCCATGTTAGGCCTACAGCATAATATTATTATACCTACAAAATACCCTAGTACAGTAAAACAGTTAAATAAAAGTTAATTGAAGAAAAGGCTAAAAAAATAAGCTAAAAGGTAACATATGCCACGATATTTAGTATTTTTTTATAGTCTATCTAATTTAAAGCAAAATTTGTAAGGTTGATTACAGCAAAAAGTTATGTTACAAAAGACATTGACCTGCATAAGCCCTTTTGCCAAATATTCTTGTCTGTGACCTGCACAAGGACACAGGTGTTCCATGAAAAAAGTCACGTGACTGGTGACCCCCCCGCAATGTTATATAACCTTATGTCACACAGCTGGTGCCCATTTTAAGGCTGCACTAACAAGAGGACAGCTCATGTATCTAAGCTCATTACTATTATATGTGGCATGAACATTGTTGAGACAAAGCATTTCATGAACAAACGCAAAAATATGAAGGAAATTATATTTTTCATCACTTTGGCAGCTGGAATTGGGATTTTACACGCAGGTAAGTTCTAAGTTTAAATCACAAACAACACAAATGGGGATAAGTGCTTCCTAAAACCTGTACGAATTTTATTTTATTTTTTTAATGAGTAGACTTATCCTAGATTGTTGGAACCTTACCATTTTTTTCGCATTAATTATTTTATAAAATGTTTTTTTTTAATATGTATATAAAAAATATGATGCACATCTATAACTACTACTTGTAAGATTCCGAATAAAATTGAGCTGTTCATTATTGATTACCTTATTTAACTTGAACCAAATAAAAATCACGACATTAATTATTGTGACTGATTGAGAATTGAAAAATCCACCCATGTTTTGAAAAAGATAATAATAAAGAAATTAGTATATAGATAGATTTTTTATTGACAACAAAATATTAAATTGATACTTGGGTCGATCAGCATGACAAAATAATAAATGGGAAAAATTATAATAGAAATACATGGATCAACAGCTAAAATAATTAGATAAGTAGTGCTATATTAGGGAGAAATGACGAATTTAGAATTTTAGGAGATGTTACATGCATGCATGATTAATGGTTACCTGATAAAATCATGTAATAATATATAAAAACATATGATTAATTTCCCTTTATTTCTTTCAAAGGAGTCACCAGCCTTTTTCATTTGTCACTAATGGAATTATCGTTGTAATATATAGTAATTGACAAAAGATATAAGACTTGGTGTGTCCCAGCAAAAACTGGCCTGTATCACCCGCTATTTCAGGTATGGCAGCACACGCGCTGTTATCGGGTTGTCTTTATGAAAGTAATTAAATGAAGTGGGTTCCCGGAAATGAATTGGAGATGATGCACGGATAAATCATCGGAATCGAGTTAATTCCTCGACATGCAAAATCGTCCACAATCAATTGTTGACAACCATTTTGCAACGTGAAGACATCAAACTCATTGACAAAGAAACCCCTTGGTTGAAAAACACTCCAACTCGTTGACATGTCGACGATTTTATTCTGCTAACTCATTGGCATAGATCGCTGTCTAACAAGTTCTAGCAGTTTTTAGAAGTTAGGCAATAATTAACATAAGAAGCATGATCTATATAGTTTGCTTTGACATACACAGAAAAATGTATCTGCCTAGAAACAATCATACTTCAATATATATATATATATATGAGCCTTACTAGTATGTCGATGAAATGGTAACTGGCCAGATTAGCTGTCAGTGAGTTTTCATAAAGATATCAACGAGATGGTGATGAGCCATCAATGAATTGGTTATAGAGGTCAGACTTTGGCAACGACTTCGTATTACCCCAATTAAGTCGAGTTGGTTTGTCAACGAATTAGTATCGAGCCCACTAAGTTGTCAACAACCTGGCATGTCGACGAATTTGCTTGTCGACTAATTAAAATGAATTCTATATCATTATATTGAAATAATTAAATGAACAGTCAGTAAAATTTTCACCAAATTAAAAAAACTGATTAATGCACAAAAGGAAAGTAAAAACATGAATAAGCCCATCCAAAAACTTAAAAAAAAAAATTTACTAACCCTGCTACATACTTCTCATTAGGTGCACTAACTGGTTTGCATCTAATGAAGTCACATTGCGCCTCTCCTAATTAATAATTGATGATAATGTTTAGCCTGTGGCTACTAGACAGATTTACACGAGGAAGTAACAGGAATGAATCGTACGTGATAATTACTACACCTTTGGCATTATTAGTTTGGTGGAAAAAATAGAAATCATCAGAATATATGAACTAAATTGATTATAATTGCTAGAAAGCCAACCCATTCGAATTGGGTGTCCTGTGACCAATCACAGAGCATGGCAATTGGTTTATTTACCAAACTAGACAATCTCCAGAGCTAAATCCCAGCTGAATTTTCTGGCAGACATCAAAGTATACTTGGGCAAGTATGAAATACCCCACTCTGGAATAATTGAGTAACATGGCTAAGCTTTAGAACAGCAGCATTGAGACAAAACAGTCATAGAAAGATCTTTTTTATTTGCGTCAGTTGAAAGCCATCATTGAGAACTCTAATGATGCGAATTTCACGAGTATTGCAACAGAACTCCAGATTTTTATCAAATACACTACTTTCTTCTAAAATGGCTACATTGGTGAGCACATGAATCTGATTTATCTAAAATGCTACAGTGGCTCAAGATTAAGTCGTGACTGGCAGTGATCGATTGTCATCATCAAATCTGTATCCTCACTGCATGTTAAAACTAAATATATTGACGTTAGGAACTAAAAGTTTCTAAAAGAAAAGGTTACTATATCTGGCAAAACAAACTCTTCTCTTTTTAAGATGTTCTGTGCCCAAAGATGGGTAAAGCATAGAGGACCATCTGTGATTACAGTAAACGTTCACTTTCACTGAGAAGACAATCTTGTCCCTTTTCGGATGATAATTGCCCCGAAGATAGAGTTTAGCAAATGATCACTTTCTCTTGCAAAACAATCTCTTCTCTTTTTAGATGATCTTTGCCCCAAAGATGGAGCTTATCCGGTACCAGGAGACTGCAGCCGATACATCCAGTGCACCAATGGTAAAGCGGTGGTCCTTCCATGCCCCGGCGGACTTCTCTACAACACAAATTCGGGTGTCTGCGATTATGCAACAAATGTTGTTTGTGAAACCAGCATGGTAGAAGTTGAAGAACATCTGGCTGAGGTATGTTTGTCTTTGACCGAATACTGTATAAAATTGTGTTGTGAACTTGGATAAGAGTAACCAGTACAGTGGTAAAATAGTCCTACATGGTCAAAATTTTAAATGCTTATAAATCTAAGTCTGTGTTTTCAACAATTTATATTGCTCAGCACATTAAACGTTCTTGAAGATCGATCTTATGTTAAAGATACATGGATTAGGATTCTCTGAAATAATGAGTGGTATCTCAGCAGTTATATTATTATTAATAATATTGGTGTTATTATTTAAGTAGCCTGTGTTACAAATGAAGAAAAAGAAGGTGAATGCATTTCCATGCATATAGGATCCAACCAATGCCAGAAAATAATTCCAGAAGATTGGTGTTAACTTTGTTAGCTAAAATACCAAAGAATATTTATTCTAATTTGGTAGAGGGACAATGTCTTCATAATGAGATGTTTATAAGATCAGTTCACTATCAAGACCAAATTCAATAATCGAAAATTTACTCAGAATTTTTGTTTAATGACAAAAATTTAATGCTCAACATGCATTTTTTCTTATACTAGTGAATTGAGCACTGATGGTGGTATGGATGGTGTAGTTCTACAGTAGTAATACCCAAATAATGCTATATCGGCCCAATGTTGGTCATCCCAGTCAGCTCTATTGTGGCACAGTGATGACAATGTCCCCTTAGCAGCTTAGTTTTATTATATCATCATTATGTGTCATTATGTGACATGTGTGTCTTCTCTGAACAAATGTTAATAAAAGCCATATATATATATTATATAGTCCAATATTTCCTGGAGGCATTGAAAATCCTGCGGACTAGAAGTCAGTAAAAATTGCTTACTTTCTTTTAGACATTTTGACTGGTCCCAGAATAACTACTAAAGCCTAGAAGGTCTACCATAAAAACATGCTAGTACTCGTGACTTAACTGGGGTTGTTCTTAAGAGAGAATTCCATTGGACCCATTCTGTCTGAGGACCACCTGTTGCTGTAATGTCGAAGTTTGCCATATTACTTGTGCGTGAATAGACACCCAACCTTGTTAAGGGTTGTCCTTATATTGCATTATGACATGGACACATACCCACATCATAATCATTGTCATAATGGAATTATGACATCTGTCATGACAATGACTGACATATCATGACATAGCTGTGCAATGCGCAGAGCCCTGTGTTGACCACTGGATTTTGCGTGAAACCGGGTGCAGGACTTTCAAGGGCTGACATAGCTAAAGAGCTAACTTTTCTTTCTTTCTACTTTGCAAAACGAATTAATTTACACGGGAATGTGAAAAATATGCAAAGAAAGTGTCTTTTCCCATGATTTTAAAATATTTTAATATTTCCCTGTCTATGACCTTTTGCTTCAACTGTTACGTAAATGGGTATGTGTCAACGCAATATAAGGACAGAACCCTTGCAAGGTTGGGTGTCTATTCACAAGCACCCATCGGAGCCGCAACAATTAATTCAAGCTCCATTCTTGATTTTTTTTAGCGACGAAGAACAACACCGAGACATTCAACAAGAGCCATGACATCTCGAAGAAATACACATGGACCTGCGACTTCAAGGCAAAGTCCAGTAACGGAAACTAAAAATGGTAATTTGACGTCATAACATTACACTGTGAAGGTTTTTTTTCATGTTTCAGTTCAAAAGAATCATATTGGAACAATAAAAAATAAACGAATAAATTATTTTATCAACAAGAAGGCATTGATTGAGAGTCACTAGAGAGAGTCGTGAATATGAGTTTTCCCATTTATGCATTTAGCTATCTATATTCAATCAGTGTACATTTAGTGTATTCCAAAAAGCTCAATCAGTTAATATGATACCTTTTAAAATAGTTTTTCTTTTATACCAACAGATGGTAACTGCACCACTGGGGCTCTGACCAGCCACCCAGACGACTGTTCGGTCTACTTTGTGTGTGTGGCTGGACAACAGATCCGCTATACCTGCCCTCCTGGAACCTACTTCAGCTCAAGGTGACCTTGAAATGATTCGATGGTGTTCGTGACTAATTCAATGCATATTAGTTTGATAAACAATTACAGAAATGAGACAAACAAAACATTATCTGAGTAAAAAAAGGTGACTCAACAAGCCTAGGAAAGTTATCCGCTGCTACTAAATTTCTTTTTTTCTGCAGAAATTATTTAAAAATTGTAGGTTTAAAAACCAGGATGTATTTACATGATATGATAAAGAGCAAACAACTGGTCTTTCCCCGGAAAATTACCAGAGCAGATTCTTGAAAAGAAATCATTATTTTTCTGGACAAAATAAGCGTTTCCAAATGTTGTCCCTTTGTGTCTTATAACTCACCGAGTTTACAATATTATATTGATTAACATTGCAGTCTTCATGTATGCACCGCGGACTACAATGGGTGTTTCGAAGAAGATGATTCTGAAATTTTGAGACAGCCAACACCTCGCCGCCAAGGGACCGACACGGGTACCAGTCGATCACCGGCATACGGTAGTCGATCACCATCTTATGAAAGTAAGTCATGTTCACTTTTAATGGTATCCATCCTAATCTTCCATACATTTTAATTTTAATGTACCAGTTTTATTTAGTGTATAATGCACAATATTATATTGATTGAGTGACAGTGTACAATAATGGTGCCAGGGTACAATAATGGTGCCATGAATGAACACCACAAGCATTTGTCTGGCCTTTTTTAAATAAACCTGGTATTTGCAGGTAGACTTATGCAAGATATAAATGACAATTAAACCTGGTATTTGCAGATAGACTTCTGCAAGATATAAACGACAATTAAACCTGGTATTTGCAGATAGACTTCTGCAAGATATAAATGACAATTAAACCTGGTATTTGCAGGTAGACTTATGCAAGATATAAACGACAATTAAACCTGGTATTTGCAGGTAGACTTATGCAAGATACAAACGAAATTAAACCTGGTATTTGCAGATAGACTTATGCAAGATATAAACAACAATTAAACCTGGTATTTGCAGATAGACTTATGCAAGATACAAACGAAATTAAACCTGGTATTTGCAGATAGACTTATGCAAGATATAAACAACAATTAAACCTGGTATTTGCAGATAGACTTATGCAAGATACAAACGAAATTAAACCTGGTATTTGCAGATAGACTTATGCAAGATATAAACGACAATCTCGCAGACATCAAGAGCGAATGCCGAGATTGGGTTATGTCCATGATGGAACAGGAAGCAGAAATTGCCTTAAGAGCAGGAAATTCCGGTAAATAATGTTTTTTCTTCTGCAGACTGAGCTGCCATTTATTATAAGTTCTTTTTTGTTAGGATTATGCTAACATAAAATGTAAACCTGATGACATGCTTTATCGTCTTGAAGTCAGTCCAGTGAAGTCAGTTCAGCATCAGCATACGTCAAGCTTATCTGACATTATATTATGTTAAATATGTGAGATATTCAGAATCAGATGCTTTAAATGTTATGAGTTCAGCCAATTAAAATTGCAGAAGAAGTGACGTTATGAATGGAGCATCAGAATATCTATGTCGACAACACTAGTTGTGTAAGATTGGATAAACCAGAGATATATCCCAGGGGAAAGTTATAAGACGTTTGATATCAGAGTAAAAACATCTGAAGTATCGTTATTGTGACTGTGCAAGGCAAAGCTGATTTTCTTTGATATATACTTGATAAAAATATAAATTTTGTCTTTAGGATCTAGGAAGCCCTTCAGCCGAGTGCAAGGTTTCATGGGCGCCACTCCGTTTGTGAAGCAAATTTCCTTCTCCGGAATGTTGCAGTCTCGTGTGTTGCAGATCATCAAGGACAGGTATTCATTTATTAATTACAAAATGCAGTATATAGCATATACAATAGGGAGATTAGTGTAGTTATTCAGATTGAGTGACAGGGTACAATAATGGTGCCATGAGTGAACACCACAAGCATTTGTCTTGTTTTTTTTAAACCATGGCTGCCACTGAAAATAAATTTAAGTAGGCTATAATTGTTTAAGTATTTTCAAGGCATATTTAAAAATTTCATACATTTTAATGATCTCTATGCATTTGAAAAAGAAGTACTAAGGAATATTTTTCAGTAAATGACATTAATCATTTAGAATACTCAAAATTACATGTATTGGAATACTCGATACCTTAACCAAGTAATTGTTTCACAGAGAAAATTGCCAAAAATATTGGGTTTTACTTGTTTGAGACAGTAAATTACTTATAAGTTCTATTCGGACAAACGTGTTTTATAATGTTTAAATAAGGAGTTTCCTCAAAATTAGATTTTTTTGGAGTGTGATCATTATTCAAACATTGATAGGACAAACGGTATTGATATTCTTCAAAATAATAAAAACAAACTTTATTCTAACAATGATATTCTTCACTTCAGATTCAGCTTAAACAAACCACAACTGAAGAATGCCATGAAGACCATCGATCGAGTTCTTCGTTTTGACGTGACCAGTTTGTCTCCGGTCATCCAATCCACACCTGAACCAACGGAGTGTCCTTTTCCACCACATTCCCGGGCAGAATGTGAGCAGAAAAGAAGGTAAGATATGATTATTTGTAATTGTTGCTATTTTATATCTATATCTGAATAACACGTCACCTCAGCTCAGAGTCTGCTCCAAATTTTCTTGGCGTCCTGACTATGTGATTTCTCATCATTGCTCTATAGGCGATGAAAGTAGTTATTTAGATATCGTCGAATCTGGCATTATTTGGGACTGTTAAACATTGATTGTCATCGTTTTGGACCCTAATGGTTGATAGAAACCGATACAAACTGTTAAATTTCTTGCACCCCCACCAGGATCTTGCTCCGTCCGAAATCTGGCAGACCCTCAGGGTATTCGCCCCCTCGCTAAGCGCCCCCTAGTGTAGGAGGGTCTGCGTAGGAGACTGCTCTGTGTCAGTGTAGGATCAGTGTTGCTCACTTTGAATCTATGTTGGACAAACATCTGCAAAAACAAATCGAATACATAAATCATGAACCTGGATGACACATGACTGAAACCTTCAGTTTGATGTTCTACAGAATAACAACAAATAACAATGGAGACAGACAAAAGAATTACTTTTGATGAAAGCTAGTAACTGTTTTCCTTTAAACTACCTGATGATATAATACGTTAATTTTCAGTAAAATGGTGATCAAAGAGTCATAAAAATTATGAGTAATCAGTGAGTATTACTCCCAGTCACACATCACAAATCATGATTTCACAAGTATTTCCAATTATAGCCTATAAATTAATAATTCCTAGTAATAAACAAGTTATTCCTAGTGATTTTATCTACTACTCAGTAAAAGAAGTACATGATCGTGACGATTTTTTGGTTTTTTAAGTGATTAAATTTTATTGAATACAATTATTTTGGTCTAATGACGACATAGTCTAGTCAAATGCAAAACGAAATGACAAAAAGTGAAATTTGAGGTTGCAAGAAGTAGTGTTTGATTACAAAATGGTTTTTATAGATACAGTTAGTTTCATTAAAAACGGCCTGTGTAAAATTGAACCTGGACAAAGCTTGACAACTTCTGCTATACAATGCTACAGTTAGTTTCATAAATACAGTCAACTCTAGCTGTCTGTAGTGACCTGTACCTGGCTGTGATTTAAACATGCTAAAGCCAGCTGCTTCTGTCCACTTCTATAGCTAATAATCGGCTTACATCTATCACCAGATAAGTATACACTTTGGTAAATGTATGAAATTAATCAAATATATCATAAATATGTACTTTTAGATCCGGTTTTGAGTAGCCAGCTATGACAGCTTTGTCTAGTTTCAATTTGACGGGACTTTTTAATGAAACTAACTGTACCTGCCACTATTGGAACTGTTTGGCTTTTTCTGGCTACTCAAAGCCAGATCTAAATGTTGCATGCAGCACCATTTGGTGCACAAGTTGAGAGTTAAGGTTACTTGTCATTTTTTGTTGAAAAGATGCATGTCTATTTACAATGATATATTCGATTCTTACATATTTGTTCAGTGGTGGTAGGTGTAAGCTGACTATTAGCTAGGAGTAGACAGAAACCAGTTATAGCTGTGTGATGACTGTTACACCTATTGGGCTATGTAGAGGCTGAGCCAGTTATAGCTTCACTCAGGAATAGACGGCTACAGATGTCTGGAGTCCACCATATTTTATGAAAATAGCTGTAGAGTCCCAGATAGCAGGCCAGATTGGGTTGACATTTAATTGGATTGATGCTGGGCCAACATTGAGCTGATGTGTTATCTGGGGTACCACGTTGACAGCAAATCAGCCTGAGGATTGCTATTGGCCCAACGTAAGAGCAATATTGGCCATAATGCTGGCCATGTATAGTCTCTGGTCTTAATTAAACTAAATACACATTTCCAATGCATTTGTATGTGCCTTTGTACTGATATCCCCTTGTATGTAACGTAATCTACAAAGCAATGCTTGAAAACTTGGGCAAACACAGACAAAGTTTCGGATAGTACAACAATTCGAGATATTACAGTTAAGTGTGAGCAAGTGCAGTAGGCTCTTACAAATAAATATACATGCAATTTTCTAGAGATACAAAGAAACTCTTATAAATATATGATAATTACAAGCAGAAATTTGGATAATGTTAATGAAGAGATGTTCTGCTGTATTAAATTTCATTGTGTGTAACAGTGAATGAAGACTATAATAAAACCCAACCACAGTGGTGGATCAGCTCAATGAAACCCATGAGTGAGCTGTCTGGCGGTCGAACTCATGAGTGGCGAAGCCACGAGTGAGTTCCGTAGCCAGACAGCTCACTCATGGATTTCAATGAGCTGATCCACCACTGTGGTTGGGTTTTATTTATATCCCACACTTTTACAGATATTTTCAGCATTTTTAGCTGAGAAAACTAATAAATTAAGAAATGTTTTGACCAAATTCTTGTACCTTTCTTATTGATATTCCTACACAAACAGTGAGGATCACAAATCTAATTAATATTCATAAACATCTCAGCAGCCAATCACAGAAGAGAACCAAGCACACAGACAGATGTCACAACATCATCCCATTCAAAAGTTTGAAGGCTTTTAGCAGAAAAATAAGCATTTGATAGATTGTGTTTGTTATAGAAACCTGTGTTTTGTTCATGTAGAAATATGTATTTCATCATTTAATGAGAAAAATATGAGTATTTTAGTCAGAATCATGGTTCAGTGCAACCAATTTCGTCAGTGTAGCCACTGTGCATTTGACAGACAGATTCGTCTGTAAAAACAAATCGCCGGTACGAATAAACAACGAATTACACATAATATTATGTAATGTTAGTAGATTTGGATCGAGGAGAGATTCAGCTTCATGCCAGTCTTAATTTGGTCAAAATCGGACAAGAATTGGCGAAGTTGTGGCCATGGCATGTTCAATGTGGTGGATGTCAGACTGTTTGAGATCAACAGATTGTTTTGTCGGTAAAAACGAGTCGCCGATACCAATTATCTATGACATATATAAAGGAACTGGTAGCAGATTTAAAGAGAACCGAAATTGAGCTTCAAGCCAATTTTTATTTGGTCAAAATTGGTCAAGAATTGACGAAGCTGTGGCCATTTTCCAGCTACGGACAACTTTTAGTTTTCAAAATTCCTTTTAAATAGCAAATTTACCTCAAACTTAGTTTTGTGTTCATGAATAGTAGTCTATATAATAGGCGAAGCTGTGATTTTAGTGTGAAAGTGAAAATGAAAGTGAAACTGATCAACCTAAAGTAGTCCGTCCAGTATGCAAATCAGGGATGGTGGAACACAATTTATTATAATTAAGGATGGTGGATCACAAAAAATACCACATGGGTTGTTCCTAGTAGGTTTTCTATGAGGAACACAGCCAAGTGTGGGATATAACCAAATTCCCAACCAACACACAGATGCCTTGATGCAATAAATTGTAGTTGAAACAGATGTTGCAATATCATTGTCATGAGGGTGGGGGGCTGTGACTGACTCAAACTTGGCACCATGCAGTGAATACTACAGATGAGAGGTGTGGTTGTCTGGCCATGTGTTCTTCTGTGGGCGTTGCATTGTATCACAGGCGCTCTCCAGCAGGGGCTATCGCCGAGACTAATTATGTTTTGACATGAATATTTGTAGATTTCAGGGGCGTAGATCCTGGGGGGGGGGATGTTGGAGTGGGGGGGGGATGTTGGAGTGGGGGGGGGGGAATGTATCTCCCTCCCTTCAAAGCAGGTAGGGGGATGATAAATAAATACCCCCCCCCCTGGAAATTTACTGTATGCACGTCATATACAGTTCTGACAGACCTTAATTTGTTCTTCCAATTTTTAGACAAAAGTGTTCAGTCAGTTAAATGATAATTGATTTTAATCTAATAATGCCGACATAGAGACGTCATGAACTTGAGAATGTGGTTGTCAATGGCACCATCGATCAAAATATCTTGATGTATAACCACTGGTAGCTGCATTGAAGCAGATCTTCTCAAAGAACATAAGTCTTTGGTTCATTTTAGATTAGAAATTATATATAAAGCAGTACATTTATGTCCATGGTTTGTTGATTTAATTGCGATTGTATATGTCCCAGGGTTTATGCCTATGGCTGGATATTGGATATTTTTATCAGTCTTTTTTTTAATGATTTTATGTTTGTGTTTGATTGATTATGAAGTATCATCACTCTGTAACTACTATGCATAAGCCACACGGTATACCATACATATTTCTATTTCATATTATTATCTTTTATTTATTTCAAGTAAATCATAAGAGATGTAGTTTTTCCAAATGCTACCATTTCTATATTATGAGGAACTCTTCATGATTTGGACAAGGCAGATTTCACTCCCCCCCCCCCCCTAGAAAAATGAAAAATATACACCCATGATGGTAGATTTATTGTCATGACAGTTTATACTTCCTTTGTGTTTGTTGCACTTTGCATTGCATTGTTTCAATGTTGTGGTCTAGTGGTTAAGGCGTTCACCTGCTAATTATGAAAGAGTAGGTTTGAGTCGCCACCATGTTATGAAGCAGATGGGCCTGCAACCACTGTTTTACCCAGGTGTAATGTGCTTTGAAATAGATAGATGGATAGATGGATAGATGGATAGATGGATAGATGGATAGATGGATAGATAGATGGATAGATGGATAGATGGATGGATGGATAGATCGATGGATAGATGGTGAAAGTGAAGCCCTCTAAGGCAAGTTCCTGCCGCTATCAAGGGTTGATTGATGAGGTGAGAGTGAGTAGGAGTCCACCCATGTTACACATTTACCCCATGGGTGGGATCTTTTACTTGCCTCAGCATAGACACTCGAGTACAAGGGACCGCCAATTTAATGTCTCGTCTGAACGACATCCAGCTGAGATGTTGCTCATGTAGGGTGTCCGAGCCCGGGATGAATCCCGGTCCCTTCAGAGGAGCAGGCGAGCGTCTTACTACTAGACCACCCAGTTGAAGTGGGCTACAAAGCGACTTTACTTTTTCGTTTTTGGTGTTTTACAGATATCGTACTATAGATGGGACCTGTAACAACTTCAACAACCCTCTTTGGGGCAGATCATTTCGCCCCCTGCTCAGATTCCTGGAACCACAATATGCAGATGGTAAGATTTCTAAGACATGAAACTTTTTTTCAAGCACAATAAAGTGAACTATGTCAGCATGACCCAAATGATCAATGAATTGTTTTCTTGCTTTAGTTCAGATAACTTATTTCAGCATTTTATCATTCTAAAAAAACCCGTATCCGTACATACTTTCTATTTGATCTGATACCTAATACAATGAGATTCTGTATCATAGTCAAATAGCAGTAATTTGTAGATTGGATGTAAACTTAGCACCAACAGAAAGAATAACATCAAACTGTACTGATATGAATTTTGTTAGAATTAAAATTAAATACAACAGTGGCATTATAATATTGTTGCCGAAGAACACACAGCTTTTAATAATACTAATAATGAAAAATAAGTTCTTTCCTTTGAGTTACAAACGTATAACTGCACACTGCTGTAAAGTTATTGAAGTAGAATATGGCTAATTTTCACTCTCTTTTTCTGCTTGACTTTTATCGTGAATCTTTTTGATGTCCTGAATAGGCATAGAAGCTCCTAGAGTGTCATCCCAAGGCACTACTCTGCCCAGCGCCAGATTGGTCAGCGTGAGTTTATTCAAGAACAAAGACCACCCAGATCCTGTCCACACCGTTCTCTTGATGACCTGGGGTCAGTTCCTTGACCATGATCTCAGCCGGACTGCTGTGTCCAAGCTCAACACTAGACGTGATGGTAGGTCAAAAGGTTTTACTTCATCATTGTTCATCCTGACAGTTTGGCAAATAAGATACATACTGGTGATGGTTGGTGGATTAGGGCTTTACGTACTGCATGGCAATGAGACCCAGATAGCATTCCAAGTCAGACCCGTGTCGTTTCGATATCGGCCGCTGCCGGTACAACATCTTTTTGACATTGCTGACATCGCGCCGATGTTGAAATGATTTGGAATGCTATCTGGGGATGAATGATGAAACGGCCATCCAACTAAGGCTCGAATTTGAATTGAGTCTGGAACCCAGTGGTTGGAAGCCCAGCACGCTACCACTGAGCTAGGCCCCGACTCCTCTAAAACTGGTGGTGGTGAAACTGGACTAAGTTTTAGACAGATTTTGGCTTGTAATCTGGGTATATATGTTGTGAATCTGATAAACCACCTTGCTGAAATTGTGTGTACTGTTGCTTTTATTTATTTTTTTTTTTATTTCCCTATGATGACTTACTGTTAAAGACAGGTAAAAGAATGTTATATGTTACACGTAAAATTAATCTAGCTGAATTTGTTTACAAAGTGCTTTACGATATGGCACCTCCAGTGGAAAATCCCTTCTTTACTAGACAAGTCACTCCATATCAAAAATTCGTTAAGAAGTAGCAATGTTCTAAGTACATGTCAATGTGGCAACTGCATTTTATGTAAAAGAAACAGCCTGTAGAATTTAATTTATTTTTAAACAATGTTACCAACTCATCTACTTATTTCTCATCTATTCATTTGTAAATATTTCACCTTGTTTTTTGTCACAATTTTCTGTCTGCGAAAAGCTTTTATAGCTTTTGTTTTATTGTTATTTGTATCACCACCGACTTTAAATAAAATGTTATCTTATCTTATCTTATCTTAATGATATCGAGTTTGATCCAATAAAAATGAAGTTTGACCTTTTTTTTACTTATAAGGCAGAGGCACCATGGTGGATGTAGGGTGTGGCCAGTCCGGTTGTGAAACGGAAGGAATAGAGAACCGACATTGTCTTCCAATTCCTGTCCCCGAAAATGATCCAGATTTCCCAAACAAGAAATGCTTGATGTTCGTTAGGTCTGAAGCCTGTCCTTCTGATAGCTGCAAAATTGGTAAGTTCTACAATTCTCCATTCTGACAAAAGCTGCGCAGAAGTTCCTTTTATGCTTTTATTGTCTAGATTTGTAACTAATCTGTTGTGCAAGGAAGCATTCTAGTGATTGCTTAACCACAAAATTCTAACAATCTTGCTACAAAACATCAAACTCTCCCAAAACATTGTTCAGTAAATGATTTTCAAACCTTACTGTGCACTTCGTATAACGCTGAAACAGTAAGACAAAGTCGGCAACAGTTTACGTATTGGAAATTTGGTGGATAGCTTAACATAATACTGTATACCAATCCAGGTCATATCTGTAAATACTTACATATTATTGTCTGGATGAAGCATTTTGTTTCATCAATACATTTTGTACACTGCATCCGACATAAGCATTTGCGTAATAGGCCTATTGCACAGATGCATTCCTGATCGGTTTGACATCGTTCCATTGTTGGCAGTCGTTGCCCAAATTTGTGCCAATAGCAAGCCAATCTGACATGCTATCTGTGTTATACATACTTACTTACATTTAGTTTCATAAAATATGGTTGACTCTAGACAGCTGTAGCAACCTGTTCCTGGCCGTAGCTATAACTGGCCAAATCCAGCTGCTACTCTCCACTTCTAGCTTATAGTCGGCTTACGCCTACCACCACTGAAAATATATCAACCTTGGTAAATACAAGAAATTTGTCTAATATATCATAAATATATATGTACAATAGGCATGAATCTTTTCAACACGAAATGGCAAATATGCGTAACTCTCAATTTATGCAACAAATGTGCTGTATGTACTTTTAGATCCGGCTTTGAGTAGCCAGCTATAGCCAGACAGTTCGCTTTATCTTGGTTCCATTTGACAGACCGTTTTTAATGAAACTAACTGTACATGTATCTCCTACAGGGCCGCGTGAGCAGCTGAACCAACTGACATCCTACCTGGATGCATCCATGATTTATGGAAGCACAGACGAGGAAAGCATGAAACTTAGGGACACGAGTCGTACAGGTAAATCACATGTTATCACCATTTTAGAAAATTCTATATATAGAACAGAGGGATTAACTGTTGCTATATGAAGCTGAAACTCTAAATTGCACTTTTATTTTAAAAATTTTTTTGTTCAATTGTAATTGAAAACTTATTAATGTCAATACATAGACATACAGCCATAGTCTTTCTAAATACACAGATTATAGATATAAACATATTTCTTTTTAAATAGGGCACAGTCCATATCAGTACCCGCGGTGTATACATCTGTCTTGGTTGATTTAATCCAAAACATTCTGACAGAGAAAGCTTGTAGATGAATGACATGATTATCTATCGTTCTTGTCATTCAGATTGTTTTGGCCCATGGCCATTGTTGCTAACACTGCGATTTACTATCGCTCACAATTTTGCGGACGGGTCCTGTATTAGCAAACTATTTTTGCCTTATTCATGGTGTCAAAGTGGGCAATACTGAAAGTGTCATTATTTTGCTTTTTTTTTTTAGATTATATAGATCACAATTAGTTTTTAAGTACAAGGGGGCCATCTTGTGTTTTTGTGTTTCAGATCGTGGATTACTTCGGGTTGAAAGTAATCCTACCGGACATCGTGCTCTCCTGCCTTTTTTTGATGACAAGGGATGCAGGGAAACTACCAAAACTGTCAGATGCTTCCATGCAGGTGGGTCTACTTTTCACTTGTATTCTTAGTTATTAGCATTGGGTAGCTAACACAACACGGTTACAAATAGAATAAATGCCAGCTGTTATACATCATAAAGTGCAAAAATTTTCGTTGTTGATTTTGTATGGAAAATCCACAGCAATACACCAATTCTCACAATGTGATCTGTTCTCATAGGCGAAGGCAGAGTGAATGAACAGGTTGGCTTGATGGTCATCCACACAATCTACCACAGATACCACAATGCCTTAGAGGAGAGACTCCATAACATCAACCCCCACTGGTCGGGAGATCGCTTGTTTGAGGTATGATACTTTTCACCAAAATGAATGAATAAAGCAGACTATGATTTCTTCAGCATAGCAGCAATATGCACCGCAGAGTGACTCCGGTGTTAATGATAATATCCTAACTTAGCAGTCAGGTTGCTATCATGAACCAAATGTAATGTTTCGAGTGCCGCACCTGGAATGAAGCCCAAGCCCCTGATAGCATTCCAAAGTGGTGCAACATCGGTGCAACATCGGTGCAACATCGGTGCAACATCGGTGCAACATCGGTGCAACATCGGTGCAACATGATCATAGATTGAACAGCCTCGATGATATGATGTAGTCCGATGGTGGTCAATATATAAACAATTGTTCCAATTTGGAATGCTATCTGGGGCACGGAAAATGAGAATGTTAAATTTTACACCAAGGAGTCACTCTACAGGAACTAGTGTATTATGGATAATGCTTACTGTACGAGGTTCTGGGCGGCTAATCTTCTTATCATTTCCTTACTTACAATGATCACGATAATATAAGGGGTTCTGCGTAATGAACACTCCAGTTATGCCAATCTAACTATCCCATATACCCAGCACAGACCTTACTGGTTAACATGTCATTAAACATAACTGACTTCCTTTTTTGTTTTCTCCAGGAGACCCGCAGAATTGTTGCTGCCCTCTGGCAGCACCAGGTGTTTAATGAATACCTGCCTATAGTGCTTGGGCCCGAGGTGATGCAACGACATGGTCTGAACCTGGAAGACTCCGGATTTTGGGATGGTAATTGTTGATGATATATAGATCTATTGAATGCATAGTTATTTACAGCAAGTCACTACTCTGAGGTGATTCTGAAAGGTACTACCAACTAAATATACCATTACTGCTTACAATAAAACTTAAATTACTATCTAGCTGTCAGGCCATTGGTTTTGATAAGATAAAATTACCATGGTGGAAACATTGCTGTGCCCAAATTTTGTTGCCTGAACAATAAGATGGTCGTAATAATGAGGCATGGTTTCCATAGACTTGTATCCACCTTGTCCGGCTACTTTTTCGATGATGTGTAGTTACTTAGGAAATACTTTATTTCTATACCAAACAGGTTATGATAGGTCAGTCAACCCGGAAGTGACAAACGTCTTCGCAACTGCTGCTTTCCGGTTCGCTCACAGTTCGATTCCTGATGATATGAAAGTTGTCAACAAACGAGATGAAACAGAGAGTTCTACACCCCTGAGCAGTGTGAGAAAATACTCTGTGCTTTTGATAACTTTTTTGCTGGTTTAGGCAATAAGTGAAAACAGAAAAGAAAAATTGTCTTTACTTTCTTATTAATATCTTTAAATGTACACTTTAGAATTTAATGCAAATTCAAATAGATTTCGTAGATTGTATACAACTGGTATTGTCAGAATCTTTAATACACTTCTAAAAATCAGTATTTGAAAAAAAACTAATTATCAACATTATCAAAGGTGAACCTTTTTTGAAAAGTTTGATTCTTGAATTTCCATAGAAAATGTAGAAGTGCCTTTTTGCTACACCCTAATTTGCCATATTGTCATACAGGTTCTTATGAGACCAAATCTTATCTACCAAACTAACCCCAGTGGGGAATCCCCTATTGATGGTATTCTAAGGGGACAATATAGTGAACCAATGCAGGAGGTGGAAGACCACTTCAGCAAAGAAATCACAGCCAAGTTGTTCTCAGAAAACCCACCAAATGCCCCAGGAACAGATCTGGTGTCCTTGAACATCCAAAGAGGAAGGGAGCATGGCTTACCGGGTATGTTCACAGCTAGCTAGCATAGAATGTTCTGTCATTCCACCAATATTCCCTAGATGTTCTCTGTATAGTATGTTGCCGCCTAACTTTAGTACATTTACCACATTTTCTTGATTACATTGTTTACAAGCAAGGTCTTAAATATCGGCCATTTTCAATTAAAGGCCTGGTCATGAGTATTGAAATGTAAATCGACTTAATTTTAAATCTCCTTGACATTGAGCTGAACTTGTTGAACAATGATTCATCAATTTAAAATAAAACATCATACCGTAACGAAGGGTATTATCGACAGGGTTGGTATTTTTGACACATAAGAATGTTAACAATTTTGTTAACATTCTGATGTGAGTGTCGATAATACCCGTCCTGTCGATAATACCCTCCATTACGGCATCCTTACATTCAATGTTCACGTTTGTCCATCACTAGGATATACCGCTTGGCGGGAGTACTGTGGTCTTTCAGTTCCAAGAAGATTCCAAGATATGACTGATATCCCTGAAAAGATCAGGAATCGTCTCAGTCAAATATACAGGCAAGTAGGCCATATGTATATACTGCCTGTCACTGCTATACTCAATTCAAGTTTTTTAATCTGCTTTTCATAGGGCTGGCCAGTTCTCGTGTGACCCTGTACCCAGAAATACTAATACAATACAAGACGGCACCACATTCCAATTATTGATCATTTATTGTGTTAGTACTGGCCAGCCCTATTACGTCTACTTCTTACAGCTGGTCAAATATGGCTGTGACAAATCCTAACACTAGTATAAGAATGATAAATATTTTTTATTTTTTTATTGCAGTCGTGTGGAAGATGTGGACCTATTTCCTGCTGGCGTATCAGAACACCATGTTCCAGGGGGTGTTGTGGGTCCTACTTTTGCTTGTATTCTTGCTCAGCAGTTCAGGAACCTTCGGGTTGGTGACCGATTCTGGTACGAAAGACGGAACCGAATCACTGGTTTCACCTTGGGTAATTGTTGATTTTTTAAATATCATTTCAGTTTCGCCTGTTATTGCAACTGGCCAAGTTGAATAAAATAAGGAAGACTTTCTTTATGTCGCACATAAAGGCAATTTTAAAAATCTGCAATAATAGAGCGTGTTGTAAGTTGATTTTTTTGTGCATTTGAGAGCACGAAAAAACAAATTCCAGGAACCTCGTCCAGAATGGCCTCATTGAAATTGCATGAAGGGGGCTAAGTAAGTGTTGATTACTTAACAATTACAGCTTGAAAACTCATAGTTTTGGTTGTCAGAGAAAAAGCAACTTTTAAAGTAAGTTTTAAGCCCAAAACGAGATCTTTAGACCGCATATTATTCAAATATGGCTGCGGTGGGTCCCAGAAGTATGGCTACAGCGCAATTTGCAGTATAAACTGGATCATACCTTTGTTGTAACTTACACGCCCTATTAGATATGTTTGAATCCTTCATTAGTATGGATAATTTACCCGGTAATGATGTAATTTTTAGCCAAATTGGTAAAGCAAATAAGTAAATTAATCTTTTCAGAACAAGTGAATGAAATCAAGAAGACCCTAATCGCTCGGGTCGTTTGCGATACCAGTGATGGAATTGATTCAGTTCAGTCTTTTGTCTTGCTGCAACCTGCTTCCAAAGCCTTCAAATACTTGGGGTAAGTTAATTTTATTGTTTTCTTTGCCTATGTAATTACCGGACATGAAAGCGATCAAACTAACTAATAAAGAGAAATATATTATGATGATGATGATATGATCACAAATGGCATGTGAATATGATCTAAGAGTTCCATATTTCTACCGATCCAGTCAATTTTTTTGCAAGTTCCGAATTCACCTCACAAAGGCTTTAATAATTTCATTGATAATTGATACGGGAATTTAAGTGTGTGGGTGACACATGTTTATTTTTCTCCTGGTGGTTCCCTGCCATAATAATATTGATATTCGTTTTTGGATCTTGGGAATAAATGTGTTCCGATTCAAGGTATTCAGTGATGATCGACTGCATACTATACCATGTTTTTTATATCATTTTCATTCAGGCGCCACTCATACCAAACAATCTACAGTCTTGCCAGCCTTTACAGAGGAAACAACAATGAGAAAGTTCCATGTTCACAAATTCCAGATATTGACCTCATGAAGTGGAAGGAATAAGCTCAATTCAACAGCTGATGATTAAATGTTAGAAATTTTTAAAGAGTCGAAGCATTTTTTAACATTTTGACTGGCTGACAATCAGGTTAATGAAACAATATTTTTTATTTTCTGGGTAGTGCAATTCAACCTTTTTTTAATGAAACAATGGAAATATGGCATGTCACAAAACACCCAGTCAAAAATGCTTAAAAAATGTTCTGCTTAATTGTCAGAAAATGTGTAACAAGCTATGACAGAGGCTGTCACTGAGGAACTAAACTTTTCTTGTGATATATGGGTTCGATTTCCTGGTGTCATTTATAATATTAATAGAGATAAACAGTAAGACCTTTTTATCTACTTCAACAAATGTACATAGTAATTGTCTTATCATACAGATCTACTACATCCCAGAGAATCTACCACATCAGCTGTCTCTGCCCGGGACCCTCAAGTCCTGAGGGTCCCTGGAAACTAAAAGCAGGTTAAATGCATATCTGTTTCATATTTTAAATGTATATGTTGAACTAACTTTGAGCTACTCACCTGATATCACACACAACTAACCCAGGCACTAACCTATGGTCATCGATTCAATTTTGTTCATTATCAAGATTAGGATATTATACGCTGTTTCTACATCAATCTGGAGCGGTGAAATAAGAACTATTTTGTGCGGTTCGCCGTACATTTAAATGCGTAGCGATATAAAAGTAGGTCACCAATTAATTGATTTTTCACATCACCACAATGTTAGCCTAACGTCGATCTCATTAAGGCAAAGGCAAGCCAACATTGGGCCGATCTGGCCATGTTAAATGAAGCTTACATTTATTTTCCTTCTGTCCAATTCTATAGCTAATAGTGGACGTCATGTGAATCCATCTGAGGAACGGCACAGGCAAGATGAAACACCTTTTTCCCTACCATATTAACAAACATAAAATGGTTTTGTCTTTTTTTACATTTATTCCATATCAAACAACAATTAAGCAGATTGCATGAGATATTTGGGTTAATATGGCCAAATTTTCAACTGCTGTTGATATTGATTGCCTGTGATCGGTCTTGACGCAAGACCCTGATCACACCTTTCTGCAGGATAGGGTCTTGGATAATTCGGGGGAGCAAGGATCCAAGTAGGGGAGCAAGCAATTGTACAGTGTAAAAAGGTTGATATTAATCATAAGATAACAAAAGGCCAAGTCCCTGTACTATATAAGACAATGCAACGTCATATTGCACAATTTTTAAAGAACTACTTTGTTTGCCACTCAGTTAAATTTAATGTGCGTAGTGATTGAACTACTTCCACTGCCTATCTCGCAATGCTTTGATATCTGCTACACCCTTGTCTACAACGCGGCCTGAGGGTCTAGGTCTGGACTGGCCTGGGATATATTGACAAGTCAATAACAGGAATGTGCAGATGTGACAACAATTTAACAAATTTATCACGACAAAACCAAAATTTTACAAGTTTCTCACTTCGGACATATGGACAGTAAGTGTTTCATCTTGCCCTGAGAGATGTTATTTGTTGAAAATATGGCTCAGTAAAATTCACACATATTTGTGACAAGGAAACCAGGTGGAAAGTGCCCTTCACAGATGCAAAAGTAACATGTGTTATTTTGTCTTTGTTGTTCGAAGTATTTGCTGAAATTTTTATACATTTATCATTGGTGATTCTTAGAAGAAATAGACAAATGTACATTTTTTTCTTGTTGACAAGCTTTCTAATTGATACCTCTTCTAATGTCACTAAAAGAACATGGTTGCTCACATATAGAGTAGGTGTACCTAATTATGTGATTGGCCAAATATAACGTGATTGCCCTCCCTAATAAACAACTGGTCTCCAAGGCACATAACTGAAAAAACAAATAGTATTTTGATGTTTAGTTATGCAGTGACTGTGCAAAATTAAATTCAAGCAGCTGTGGATTATGGTTGCAGCTTTTCACGGAATTAGGTCCTCACAGAATTAGGTACACTAATAACTCTATCAATAGGTGGCAGCAGCAATAACTATGTAAATTTATGCAATTAACTAAGATTTTTCATCTTGCCCACTGTTTCATCTTGCCCTCGTCTCCCCTACCTGACAGCATGACAATATCCACCCATTTGTTGTCATGATTGAAACTCTGTACTATGACCTATTATATCAGTTTGTTTTACCTATCTATGTTATAATGGAAATTTGTGAACATGTTAGTGAATTGCATGAAAAGTTTGTGGACTATGTATTGGGGAAACTCAAGTGTAAGAACATGTTAACTTCCGATACAAATAAATTAAATCTCTAACATACAACGTGTTATGGATTTTCTTTTATCACAACAGTTGGCCAGCAATACCCAGCATCACCAATTTTGAATCAAAATCGAGCCCATGTGGTTCCGCCATAAACATAAACCGAAAACATTAAGAAATTTCATGCCACCTAAATATATACACCATACATCTCATGAAACTCATAATCATGACAGAACTAAATTCAAGTAATTAAGAAAATTAAGGACATCAGGGTAAATGTGGCTGTCTATGAGTTTGCAATGATGCAGCAAAATATTTGGCATGAGTAACCTTCTGCTGGACTACCAAAAACATTGAAATACTAAATACCTACGGAAAACTTCTCAATTACAATTTACAGAAATGGCCGGGTCGAGACGGTTATGCATAATAACAAATGTAACATAATATATATCACGTAACAAATGAACTGGCCATGATAGCATAAATTTAGCCAGTAAAAATTGGAATCTTAAAAATCATTAGTTTATTTTTTACGAATTTGTTTACCAAGTTCAAATACCATAAAGTGCCTTGCCAATCTGATTTACAGACTTTCCCTGCAATACCATGCACTTCTCCCTTCCTGAGGTCAATGACTTCTGGTCGCTACAACTGTGCCTCTCAGGTTTCATATTTTTGTTACTCACTATACTAATATAAATATTACAAAGAACATTGGTTAATTATACAGTCACCTTATAATATATATGGTTTTTTAAGAACAACCTGTCCACTCTTCCATCCATGCCATGTGAGATTACTACTATACTTAATCAAATCTCATTGACCTTGAAAAGAAACTTCAAAATGACATCCTGTGAATGACATACTCCTATTGGCTAATCTGCTAGTTAAGGCAGGACTTTGGTCAAAATTAGTCCTGAATTCACATGACATCATCTGGCTTTTTGACTGTTTTTTTTTTCATATCATTGAAATCTGCTGTAAGGTATTTTGACGTTATAGTCACTAAACAAGTGGCTCATTGCACGACTGCAATGGTATATTTCTGACTATACGAGTAATACAGTTGAAAAAGTAGCTTTACTACCCCATATTAAATCCAATCTTATAGTTTGATCATATAATTATATTATGACATTTATAGAACATGTGTAGTTTTTATTCTGTTGTCTATTTTTGTTATGTGTATAAAAGTCGATCTGAAAAAATACTTTTATTCTGAATTCCCCATGTTGAACTCCAATGAAATCTTAATCTAATGTGGCTTTTATGAAAAAAGTTTATTTAACAAGTCTTCTGAGGCCCTGACCTCCAGACAGATAGGGGGAGTTTAATAATTTTCTGCTGTCAACTTATTTTTTGTAACCCTCATTTCAGTGACAGAATTATGCACCCAGGTGACGGAATGATGTACCCAGGTGACAGAATGATGCACCCATGTGACAGAATAATGCACCCAGCTCATATCAGTTGGGTAGCACTGGATCACTTGGTCAGATCAATGCATTTCAACTCCCTAGGTTTTTACTTAGCAGTCTAGTTGCGACCATCTTTACATTGTCACTTGAGGCGTTTCTTTCTGTAGCTTGAGCAGAGTGAAGCGAGCTCCACAGTGACCTTCACAAGTGGGATAATGAGTTGTCACAGAATAGCGTATTACCTGACTAGGATAAATACTATTTACATACTTTTGTAACACGATTTGATTTTTTACTAACCAAATTTTCAATTTTATGATCAACAAATTATCCCAATTCCTAAATACATTGTGCCAATGCTTTTTTGGCACTGTGAAGCATTTAGAACTACATCATACTAGACTTAATTCTGGTATTTAATATATCAAAAATAATTATGGTAAGTACAAAAGAAATCAAAATATAGCAATCAAGCATCCATGGTATCAAGACCTCCTTGTGACTTTAGTTTAATCCTTCCACAGCATTATGTTGATGTCAGGTAGTCCAGAGCATGGTTCCAGTTCATTATTATGTCCTTTATAAAGACTGGCAAGACTGTAGGTATCAGACAGTGAAGTGTTCCTGAAAGTCAGCGAAGATAATTGTCTTAGGAGACAGTCGTAATAAATTTGCATTATTACTGAAGTAATTATTACTAAAGATGGTCATATGTTATAAAATTGAATTTGAATTTATTGATTTATAGAGCGCACATATGGTGTAAAAATATTCTAAGGCACTGTACAGATACATAAGTAAATACGATAAAGATATGGCAGTACAGTAAAGAAAGGAAAAAATTATATGATGGTAGATGATAAAATCATATACTATATAATAGGATAAAATGTTGGATAAGTAAACGAAGGCTTAGCTTCCTTCTAAAAAGTTTCAGTGGTTTGGCAAGATAAATGTAATTTGGTAGAAGCTTCCAGTATTTAGGTGCAGCAACTGAAATACTTCGAGCAGCAAAAGTAGCGCCTGGTGCCAGAACATATGTATCGCTGTACATATCATAGTACATTATACAACGCTTTCGTTTATACTACACACACAATACGTAATTACGATATTATAAGCAAAATTAACCAAGCGACCACAATACTGAGAAGTTCCACTGAAATATGGATTAGTAGATATTGGTGGGAGGTCAACAACCCAAGAGTTCGGCCTAAGGTATATATGTATATGTGTATGTGTCTGAATGGTAATAAAGCTTAATCTTGTGACCACTTGCCATAGGCAGAAAATTTTATGACACGATAAAGCTTGGAATCTGCCCTGTTCCACATTGATAGTTGGGGTCTTTTACTCCTCAGTGAAGCCAGTGCACACACCAAGAATAAAACATCCCATACCCTTGACATCAGCCGAGATGTTGCTCGCGCAGATTGCCTGAATCTCCAGCAAAGTGCAATTGGCCACAATGCTACCAACAAGGCCACCCACCCAGCTGTCCTTTTTAGCGAAATATAATGAAGAAGATCTACATGATTTTGATAATTCTCTTATCTTACCCCAAGTTTTTGAAAGCCTCAGAGATTGGCTGCAGTAAAGCAAACTGCTGAATGGAGTTGACGTCATCTGCAGTGTCACATATGACCCTTGAAATAAGGCTCTTCCTGATTTCGTTTAATTGGCCTGTTTTAATGAAAAGATTTGTAATAATATTCAAAATCACAAATTCAGTGGTGGAAAAAGTCTCTACACAGAAAAAATTAAGACCAAGTCTTACTGTGGTTAGAATGACTAAGATCTTAATTTAAAAGATTACCTTGAAAGAGACTCAGGTCTCTACTCCAGTCGAAAGCATTTTACATAATATGATATTGTGGTTAACAAGACATTTTGCTGATAACTGTAATTACGAAATGTTAGGCCTCAATGGATACCTCTTGTGAATCCAGTAACACTGTCTTCCCTATCATGCCAGAATCGGTCTCCAATCCAAAGTTTTCTGAATTGTCTTGCGATGATGCAAGCAAATGTTGGACCGACAACCCCACCAGGAACATTACGTTCAAGCAGACCAGCAGCAAAAAGATCAATGTCTTTTACATCGCTGCAAGTAAAAATTGGAAAAAAAAGAAGAAAACTAAAATGATTAGATGACCATATATCACAGATTGAAAGAGTTCAGTCTAACGCTTCACTAAAACTCTCAGCCTAGCCCACAAAACTCTGTGCAAAAGCTTTTCAATCAGAGTTCGACAGATCATTATTAAACAACGGATACAATTCATTAACATTGTATTATCCATTGGGCTAAACCAGGGATGCAGTAAGGCCCAAGGCATTAAGACTAAATGGCAATAATAATTGTGGAAATTTTTAATGGAATATGTTCTTTGGTCTTTTCTGCACTGGAAGAAATTCAAAGTGAAGCCAACAAGCAATGCTATCTGGTCAAGTGCGATGTCACACACAATGGTATTTTGCATCCACTAACGCATAAATTTGCTTCAAAACAGTTCGCATCTCCGGTAGAATCAACTTCAGTTGACGAAAGTATTTTCTGGTAGACCAACCACACCATCTGCGCCAAGCCATGTAGCCTGATATTAAACAGAAAGAAAAATCCAAGTTATCAAACATAAAAAAGAAATTTTAAATGCTGATTTATAAACAGCATGATACAGCATGGTTACACAGAATTTACATCACAGAATTGACAGCAAGAGGTTACAGCGAGAAAGCTAACTGATTAGGCCCCTCTAAAAGGCATTCAGTGCATATATATAGGTGCACCTGGAAATAAGTTTTTCGCACACAAATTTAGTATCTTCCTCCTTGAATTGACTTTGCCAAGTGCACTGGCAACCTAGGACAAGAACTTGATTCAGAGATTCAGAAAAAAAGTTCCTAACTACAATGTTACTCATCAAATTGGTGTGCAGAAATTTTTCCACCTATATATATTATAAGGTGACTGTTTATATGTTGATTTATTTAGGAAAACCACAAAGTCAAATGTTATTTTACCTGGAATCCCATGATCTCTGGCTCGTTGAATGTTTAGAGCAAATAAATCTGTGCCTAGACCGGCTGGGGGTTTTTCAGTGAAAAGTTTTTCTGACACCTACATAAGAGTAAAATATGGTGTGTATGCTATGTAAAGTGTAAGAGCCTCAGTAAGCCTATGTGCAGAGTGTACACTGTGGTGCAGACACCAAGCATTCATTTCTTCATTACAACTGCCTCTATTGAACAATCACTATGATTTAGACACTGAAAAAAGCATAAGGCAACTACATACTCTAGAATAGAAGTTTCACTAACCTGATTAGTCACATGTTTGTCTATAGTTTGCATAGGTTCACTGTATAGTCCCCGCATTATGCCATCAATTGGAGATGCTCCACTAGCGTAGTCTCTGTAGAGCAATGCCGGTCGGTTAAACAGCTGTAAGGAAAAGGAATAAATCAATACCCCACAATCAGTTGTATACCACATAGAAAAGCCATGTGGTATAGCCTATGTGGTATACATGTGTATACTACATGGCTTACCTTACAAGGATGGGAAATGTATACCACATACTTCTATGTATGGCAGGCCAATGACAAAAAATCACTTTTTGCAGCTAAGTGCTTCGCCGTTTAAACTAGCGCCGCCGCTTTAAAACAATATTCGGAGTCACAATTTTACCACCATTCAAAAGATAAAATTGTCAGCTCCCTAAAAAAGTTTGAATTTTTGAAATTGGACACAAGAATTAACGATTCCAGGACCAAAACACGTAACAGAAAGTCAATGGTCTGTTCAGTCCACAGATACAAGCTATTGTGTGGCTGTGTTGCTATGGGCAACACCACAGGAGCGTCATCGCTTCAGTAATACAATCTAATAATACTGAACAATAAAACATTTTCTATCCAAATCTAGTATAAAAAACAATTCTGACAAGAAATATTAACAACTGGTTTGTAAATATCATTTCGTAATTTTTTTTATTAATGTGAAAATGTCCCAGAAAGTTTTGAGGTGATGACGTTGTTGACAGTTATGCAATGCTCTGATTGGTCAATGGCAAAAATTAATATTCATGAATTGTTTCTATACTACATGAATGCATAGCCAGGCAGCTCAACTAAAAGTGAAAATTGTGGGGTATAAATAAGACCCAAGTGGATATGTGGTATATTTTTATATTCCCTCACTTGTGGACAGATTGGCTTCAGAATTCACTCGTGGCTAACACCACTCATGAATCCTGGCCAATTTGTCCACTCGTGGGGAATATAAAAAAATACCACATAACCATTGGGTCTTATTATAGTACTCCTCTTATAATGTTTTCCAGGCATACTCAAAAGTAGGAAAAACAGAATGGAGGGCTCAAAACGCTGGCAATGGATTAGGACTAGATTGATTCATCAAATCCCACATCAGAAAGAGATTATTACGACCAGGATAGTGCATCCCTATCTTTTTTTTCCATTTGGTTTTTAAATACATTTTTACAAGTCAATACCTCCCCTCTCTTCCCCACCTTCATTCCTGCTAGAAAGTTACTTCCTAGTAAACTCAGTATTTATAAGCACATGAATCAGCCGCCAATTTGACACAGAACAAAATGACTGTGCAATTTGCACTCCAAACATTGGAGTATGCTCTGCAGCCAAGGATCACCTGACCCCGATTTGAATAAGAAGCGTCTCCCAGAACATCCTCGGATGTCTCCAGCTGAATGTTCTCCAAGCCCAGTGAAGACTGTGTATTTTAATAAACACTGTGGTATAAGGTAAAAAGACACTCCACCTGACTGAAGGGAACAGATTCTTCTATCTTTCCATCCTTGTTGATGACACTTAACTGATCGGGAATGGCACTATGGCCAAAGCGATAGGCAGCAGTCGCAAAGCCATTGGCGATCTCAGCATTCGCAGCCTGACCGTTACCTGTAATAGAAAAATAAAACTACTGGTACTAAAAATAGCATGCATTGTGTTTTTGTTTCCAAAGGCACTGACATGTATAATTGTATATTGTGGGATTATAATGAAATGGGGTGACGAGTACTGGCAGGTAATAGTAAGTTATTTTGTCATTTTAGGTATTCATGAACATAATGCAAACATGACGCCATAGGCGTATTACATTGGTATATGTACAGTACATCATTTACTTAATTACATTTTTGGAGTTAGAAATCGTAGTGATGGAAATGAGGGGGAACTTGAAGGAACTGAGTCCCCCTGATAGAAAAAACAGGAATTTTACTCAACAATATTTTGATGTTTAAACGTATAGCCTCAGAAATGTTAGTCCTAGGTTCAGGTGGTCCAAAGTGAACCCAGTGAACGAAGGTTCAGGTGAAGTGTCCATAGATTTGGACTATTGACACTGTATATACAGTTGCAAAAACTTTGGCTACTGGCATAATATTGAACATGCTGCATGTGGCCGAAAACAATATTGGCTATGACAAGGTGGATGAAAAGGCACCCAGTGCTGAAGAAACCATCATAAATTTGATGGAGGGGAGAGGGGACCAGAACCAGGGCCAACCATTCATGAGGCAGGTCTTCCTGGGCAAATCTCTCTGGTGAAAGGGCTAACTTCCTTTCTTGGGCCAACATTACAGATGAAGGTGCCAAGCTCCCGTGGAAAGGACCAGTCGACCTAGTTTTCAGTTTGGAGCCAAACTTGTCCATAAAAGGGCCAGCGAACCTTCCAGGGTTAGGGCCATATGTCCAGGTGAATTGACAAAATTAATGTCAAAAATATATTTGTATAGCGCCGTTTCTGGTTACATTCTAATGTGCTTTAAATACTAATAAACATGTAAGTATTTTAAGAGCGTTTGAATTTTTGAAGATCCTTTAAAGATCTTATGGTGTCCGGTAGGCTGTTCCAAGACTTTGGGCCACTTGCATGGAATGAGCGTCCGCCAAAGGTGATAAGTTTGATTCGAGGGGTTACCAGTTGTATGGAATGTACTTTTGATCTTGTGTGATAGTGGGGATTGTGCCTCTGTGTAAGGATGTCTGATAAATATTTTGGAGCTTGTCCATGAAATACATTAAAGGCAAGAAGGCACAGTTTAAACAAAATACGGGAAGTGACTTAAAGGCAGTGAAGTTCTTTAAAAGCTGGAGTTATGCGATCAAATTTCCTCAATCCAAGAAGCGAACAGGCAGCTGTATTTTGCACATGCTGAAGTTTCATGATGACACAATTGGGAGGCCATACAGAAGACTATTGTCCGCCAACCCATGGCCGCCCTTTACCAGAATTTGCCTTCCTCATCCAGTTTTTATGCAGTGCCAATATCCAAAATTGTATGTCTATGAGTTTCAGAATGCCCTAATCCAATTGCACTGAAGGGTGCAATATTCATTAAATACCATTTAGTCAAACACAAAAATATAGAGTAAAGTTTGTCATACCCTAGAACAAATTTAAAATATTTAATAATCATGTTATTGAATATTAGAATAAATATAAAATTTTTAAGTTACTTGTAATTTAAATTTTTGCACTAAGCTGATCCTGCATGGCCAGCCACTGAGTTACAAGTTCCCCCAACCAAAAATTCCCACTTCCATCAATGGACTCAGACACAGCAAACTTGGTAGTTTTCAGGAGATCCATTCAAAGATGTGAAACTCAATGCACTGTCAGCTTTAACAGCTAATTTCGCAATTGGTTCTGAGAAGCCTGCAGCACTGAAAATTGTGCTGACAAGAGAGTTAAGTAAAGATGGCTAAATTTCTTAGACATTTGGACTTTTGATATGTCCCAGAATGACTAACCACCTCCCCTCCACCCAATAGCCAAAAAAGTCTACCACCAAGTTAGATGTTGTTGTGGCTAACAATTAAGATTGCAATAAGGCTCATGAGATCTATTTTGGCCATTTTTTAAATTAACCTGTATGCTACTAATTTGACCTTAGCTTTTCAGTGTGCTGCTACCTTCATAGACCTTAGAATAAAAGGGATTAAATACATCAATTGATTTGAATTAAGTACTTTAGTTGCAGTTTCCAGTGGGTACCCATGCCTAGATGTTTTAAATATACATGTGTAGATTCCATTTGAACAACTATTGAATAAAAATGCACTTTAGAAAAATGTATATGTTATGGCACTCACCTTTTCTTTGTCGGGTAGTTTGTAGGTAAAGTCGATGCCTTTTCATGATTTTGGGCCCCAAAACTATAGGTAGGAACTCCTTAAGTACTTGGACTTGCCATGCAGCCCCCACGATTTTGCGAGCTTCCTAAATGAAATGAAATATTCAACATCAGTATTTTCTGAAGTCATTCAAATGTTTTCAGCAGATGTAATAGCCAAGCTACATTCACGAGCTTTCCGATAGTGCACATGAATTTGAGTTGTGAAATTAAAGTCATTTTAAATAGGACTAAACCATCTAAAACTCAAAGTAGTTCTATGTTGAAAAGAATGCATTTAAGATACTATATTTGTAAACAACAAAAGATAGCATTGATTTGATTTAGAATGCTAAATGTCCCTTAAATGTCCGACCACAGACGTTTGCCATCATGACAGCACTTAGAAAATTAGACAATAAGACCAAGGCTACTGACATTGTCAAAAACAGCTTTTCTTCCCCCTGTGCAACTGCCTTTAAGGATGGGGCCAGTTTCATTCAAGAACATCATGTCATGCCTCCAAATGGCAATATTAGGCAAAAATATAATTTTCCTTCTTATTCTTAGTGATAATTTACCACTATTTTCGGGGGAATTCGTTGCCAGTTTACTTGGAATGTTCAATTCTCATCTCTAGTGGCAGCTTATTTCCATATTTCACCATGTACACACATAATGGTGTTTCCTGAATGGCCAATATCTCCCAACCACTATGTGCTGTCTGCTTCAAGCCAATTAAGTGACCTAAATGAGCAATCTTTGTTTAAGAATTGAGTGTTATCAATGCAAACAAAATTAATTGATCAGTAATTTCATTGTTAGACATTCATTGCCATAAACCAGCCAATAGGCTTAAATACAAACAAATTTGCCAAATAACCTAACTGGTAAACTAGCAAAAGCATTGCCATCAAGCTCAGGGCATTTCCTAATTTATTCAGCTACATTCTGATTGGCTGTTGCAAATGACATAGCTGCCTCTTGAGATGAGAAGCCAGTTAGGGCAGTTGGGAGCCTTGTTATTAGTATTAGTAAAGTCATCACTGAGCAATGTAACACATGCATGAAGCCTATCTAAAAATACATATTTATGATATATTACATTAATTTCTTACATTTGCCAATGTTCACACTTTTCTGGTGATAAATGTAAACCGATTATTACCCACAGAAATGTACAGAAGCAGTTGGCTTTAGCATGTTTAGACCACAGTCAGGTATAGGCAGCAACAGCCAACCGTATTTTATAAAACCAACTGTAGGCTTATACACAGAAAACGTTACCTGAAAAAGACGTTCGCCAGACCAATGTGGATTTATGTTAAAGAGTTTTTCCTCGATCACATTGTGGTATCTGTGATAGATGGTCTGTAGAGCCATCAGCCCTGAATGTTCATTCACTCTGTCATCACCTGCATAGGTATCCAAGGACATTAGAAAACCAGCTCAGGAAGAAATTCAAAGAAATATAAGTAAATCAAAGGGTGATATTACATGATATTTACTAACATTGCCTTCATTACATGTAAGAAGGATTAATAAAAACTTGACTTCATAAAGTCTTTTAAAAGCCCATGGTATACCTAAACAAGAGCAGAATAATATGCTTCCATATGTATTGGCAAATTTAGCAGCATACCTGCAAGAAAACACCTTATAGTGCCTGTCAAATCCCGGCAACCCGGGTCATCGAAATACGGCAGGAGATCCTTGAAACCCAATGGGTGAGTTTCGACAAGTAGTCTGCCGCGATCTGGAAAAAAGGTTATACAAAAAAAGCTAATTAAATCAAATTCTCCAAGTATTGGCACTAATAAGCTGAATGACTTTCCAGCATTGGCACTAATTGGGCCATTTTTCACAGCATTGACACAGATTTGCCCATTTTGGCCCAGCAAGCATCGGTACGAAATAGCCTGCTGAGATTCAGTGTTGAATAAGGTAAGAATGTCAAAAAGGAGTTTACAATGCTCAATTTCCTTTGATGTCCTTAAAAAGCAGCTTACTGAATTTAAAATAGGTATTTCGTATATAGTTCACCAGTAAATAATTCCCTGTAACACCCTGTTTGACATACAACGGGCACTCATGCTTGAGTCCTAATTTAGACAAAATGCGTGTCCCTTGACCTATGTATTTATGTAATCCAATACACCATCATTTCATAAAATTATTCTTGGGTCAAATTAATTAATTCTATTGTCATTATCAGCGTTTTTTCAAAATTTTGTCAGTTTCACTGTTTCATGAAGATATATGTCCCAGATATTGATTAAGCTAAGTATATTATGTTGTCTAAACAACTAAACGTTTGTTGTGAGGAGCACTGTGTCAACATTTATTTTCAACCAACTTGACAGATAAACCTAATAGCTGGTTGTGAGAGAAAAAAAGATTTAAAAAAAAGGCTATTTGCAAGCTGCTACTGTAAAAATTTATAAGTAAATATATTTTCTGCACCTGGCTGGTCAGTGTCCCTCAATTTGGTGCTCCTTTCTGTAGAACTACCATAAATCATAGATGCATCAAGGTAAGACGTTATTTGGTTTAGCTGGTCTCTCGGTGCTGAAACAAAGACGGTAAAATCACCATTGTTCATCAGTTAGATCTTATTACTGTAATGACCGTTACATTTTGAACCAATGTTGGAATTTTGGTCCCTTTTATCGGTAGTGGAATATGATCATATTCCTGGCCCGGGCACTCTCCATGAGCTACATCCCAGCTGGATGTCGATCACATGAGATGTTAAATTAGAGGTTCCTTGTACTCAGTGTCTATAATGAGGCATCTAAAGACCACACCCATGGGGTAACTGACATTGTGTGGATTCCAGGTCTTTAGCATCATTACATCTACCTCTGGCAGCTGGTCATATAAGCTGATCAAGCTTCAGACCCAGTATCATTAAGACATTATGTCCCAGGCAATAAATTATATTTGAGAATCTATATATATGTGGTGATCTTACACTTTTTGTCATCTCTTGTGTGTACACAAGAGGGGACTATAGGTTTGGTGTTAGATTGGCACAAGGGGGAGTTAGGAAAAAAAGTTGACCACAGGTGTCGCTTATGGGTCCCTCCTCCCATTCAGTCAGTGATCAGTGCACAGCACACATCATATGCATATTCTGGTCATGGTCTTTGTCTTGCCATGTGAGTTGCACATGTCTGGTGAGTGAATTTTACTAACTCCATAACTAATACATTTTTCCATGCTATTATGTTCAAATGAATTATTATAGTTACTTATATATATATTTTATATATATATTAAGTGTCTTCTATTTCCAAAGGCAAAAGCTCAAAAGTACCTACAATTGTTAGTCTGTCTGGTCTTTGTGGAGAGACCCCGGATTGGGTAGGTCATATGAAATGGCTTTGCTATTCAGTTATATTCTTATGTTCATTTACTTTATAATGTCAATCCTTTTAATTATTAATAAAGTATGAAGTAATAAACAACTGTTACTTTCAGACTATATTTGTTTACCATTGTTCAATGTAGTAATCAGCAGTTACAGATTCAAACGAATGTAAAAATACAGTTAAATGTCTGTTATGTATTTAGATGGTGGTAAATACCTGTTTTATATTAACTCCTGTGTATTGTATCTAATATATATTTTGTTATTTTATACAGGGTTACTTACCTACTTACTTACGCACTCCATTCAGACTTTACAAATTAAAATTCTACAAGAACCAAAACCTAAACATCGTTTTTCATTTTTCGGAAGAACCGGCTACAACAAATAGCGCAGTTGACAGGGTAAACTCTCATCTCATTACATCATCTGGAACGACATTTGTCATAGACACTTCTAGGAAAACCGCGCGGTGGTGACTTCACAGGAATTGCCAAGTAAGGTGGTGTTTTTGAGACTGATACAGAAAGTAATTGAGTCTCAGATATTGGGTTATGGAATGATCAATTTGGTCATTTCAGTTACTATGATGTAACTTCTGTTGAGAGACAATCCTGGAATTTTTTGAAGTGAAGTGCTATTTTCAAAGACATTCAGAGACACTGCACTGACAATTTCTTAATCTGACACTGATAATCTGCATTGCTTGACTGCTTGTGCTATACAGTTTGTGTTATTGTCTGTGCTATTTTGATGAACTGTTATAATCTATGTCTGAGTGAGTGATAACCTGTTCTATTGACCTCAGCTGAATGCATTAATTTAAGTCACTGTCGAATTATGAACTTGTAATCCTTTACTTTTATTTCCACAAATATTCTAGTAATATAATAACTACATAGAATAGCTTAGGGCATTCTTTGTGTATTCATTCCCTGCATATATTCATCTGCTCATACTTGTCTATTGAGTTACAAATATAAAAAAAAAAAAAAAAAAAAAAAAAAATTAATCTGTTGACTTATATAAATTATTGAAATTTATACAGTTGTTTCCAAAATTATCAAAAACTTTACAGTTAAAACTTCAGTGTTTGCATTGTGTTAAATTGTGTTTACTTACACCATTTAAGTTATTGTTTTATACTTAGTGTTTTCAATTATTGATTAATAAGTTAGCCACATCTGGGTTCTTCCACTTCAAGCTTTGATGTAATAATTGATTAATTATAAGAAATCTTGAAGGTACCTAACTATTTCAAAGAAAGGTCAGAAACTTTTGAACTTTAGTTTGGTATTTATTCCAAATTCATATAAAACACTTTGCTTTAAAAAAAAAATAAAAAAAACATAGTTCCAAATTTGATTAAAAGTCACTTTCTCAATTTATTCAAGAAGAATTTTGATATTACTAACTTCACTTACTTGTGGAATGAAAGTGTGAGAATAATTGTTTTGTATGTGAGTGATTGGCAAACTGTACTTTTAGAGTTATTTCATTGAAGTTTAACGCTATCTCTCTACCAAATATGAGTGACACGGAGGGGGCCTCTTCTGAGGTGCCAACCCCTTCCATATCAAAAATGACTGAATTGGTGCAAGGTTTAAGTGTCTTTGAGAAGACTGAACTTATACATTTACTTCAGGGTGCCAAACCTAAAGAGGTTAAGCCTAATGTCACTGTGGCTGTGCCTAATGAATCTGAACAGGGTTCAGGCAAGACTGAAATACGAAATGCCAGCTTAAGTGATAATTCAGATGAAGGCAATAATGCCAACTTTCGTGACAATCCGAGCGTTGGGCGTACTTCGATGTTGGATGAACAAAAAATACCAAAACTTCCCACCTTTTCCGGTGATACTACTTCCAAATCTCAGCCGACCTTTAGAGTTTGGAAATTTGAATGCGATGACTTGATGCGCATGTTTGGGGAGAGGGAAGTTAAAAGGGCTATCCATCGCTCCGTCACGGGTACTGCAGCCCAAGTGCTGATGCGACTGGGCATTGAGGCCTCCGTGAAACAAATTTTGGATAAATTCAATTTGATATTTGGGACTGTTGGTAATACAAAGCACCTGTTGGCTGATTTTTACACATCACAACAACAGTCTACAGAGACAGTTGCGAAATGGGCCTGCAGGATTGAGGACACTTTGTGTCATCCACAACTGAACTCCATCCCCACAACTCAGAAGAACCAAATGATGAGGTCCAAATTTTTTCAGGGTCTGGCCCATGACCATATCAAGAATGCTCTCCGGCACCGAGCTACAGAGGGTACCTATGATGAACTTCTTGTTTTGGCAAGGCAGGCTGAAGAGGAACAGGCCATCAAGAAGAAAGTGGTGTCAAAGGCTCAACAGGCTGATCCCTTGTTGACAAAACTGGAGGAGATCCAGAAGGATATGAAAACCTTAGCCAGCAAAGTAAAACAGTTGGAAGTCAAGGTTGATCAACCGGTTAAGCAGTCAAAGCCTCATAGTCAAACTACCCTCAAGCCATATCATCAGACCCCTACTACTTCAGATGATAAACCTGAGGGGACACTAAACAACGTCACTTGCTATTACTGTCGAAAACCGGGTCATATCAAGAGGAACTGCAGAAAACTGTTAAACAGGCTGTCGCCTGCTGCGCGGAGCGATCAGTAGGCGAAGATTCCTCCAAAGCTCCTCAACATTTGATTGGTCCCGCAAATGAGACTTATGTCAAGGTAAATGGTGTTGATACTTTAGCACTGTTGGACAGCGGATCGCAGGTGTCATGTATTTCTCAGAAATTTTATGATTCATATTTGTCTCATGTTGAGATCAAACGTTTAGAAACTTTGATTGAAATAGAAGGTATTGGGGGTTCACTGCTTCCAAATACAGGTTATATAGAGGTAAACATTACATTTCCAGGTAAAGTTCTTGGAAAGGTTAAGTCAATGATGTCATTGTTATTGATTTCTAATGATACAAAGTATAATGCACATTGCCCTGTATTGTTGGGAACCAATATCATTTGTAGATGTTTGGAGTTACATGACAACTTTGTTGATGAACAGCTTCCTATGGCATGGAAAGTTGCTTTTCAGAGCCTTGTAGTAAATGCAGGTGAGGAATCAGTTGAAGTTCGCGTGACCGTTTATACTTCAACTGTGGTCCCACCCATGACTAGTATGATGGTTGATGGCACGCATGGTGGTTTATCATGCAAGGCCTCCACTATATTAGTTGAGCCAACTTTTGAGAATGTTGTGCCAGGTGGACTGTTAGTAACTCCAGCAATCTATTCCAGGGATAAAATTGTTGATACCATTCCCATTTCTGTTGTGAATACCTCACAAAAGTCTGTCACGATACCCAGTAATTGTATTTTATGTCATGCTTCTCCTGTTAAAGTCTGTTTCCAAGATGCCAGAGAGGAGGACATGCCATCTGAGAAGATACAACAAGCCTTTCCACTGGAACAGCTGTCTGATATTCAACGGCTTAAAGTGCATCAGTGTCTACAGAGGCATTACAAAGTGTTCTCTTGGGGTAACTGGGACTTAGGCCATTGTGAAATGAATCCTCATAGGATCAAGCTGAAGGAAGATAAGAATTTCCGTGAGAAGTATCGAAGGATCCCTCCAGCAATGGTTGAAGAGGTGAGAGATCACCTGGACCACATGATCCAAGCAGGGATCATTGAACCTTCAGTAAGTCCCAATGCCTCTGCTGCTGTGTTTGTACGCAAGCCTGACAACTCTTTAAGATTTGTGGTAGATTACAGACGTCTGAATGAATTTACAATACGTGACAGCCATTATCTTCCCAGAATAGATGAAACTTTTGATCGCCTCACTGGAGCTTCATGGTTTTCAACCCTGGACCTCAAGTCTGGATACTGGCAACTGGACATGCATCCAGAGGACAAACACCTAACAGCATTCACAGTTGGTTGTCTTGGTTTCTACCAGTGGCGACGTCTTGCGATGGGCCTTTGCAATTCAGCAGCTACGTTTCAGCGCGTCATGGAATCGGTCATGGGTTCACTTAATCTACAGGCATGTTTGCTGTATTTGGATGATGTAATTGTATTTGCTGATACATGGGATATGCACCTCAACCGATTGGATGGTGTCTTAACCAAGTTGGAAGAGGCTGGGCTTAAGCTGAAACCATCCAAATGCTGCCTGTTCCAGAGAAAGATCAAGTACTTAGGGCATATCCTATCAGAGGAAGGTATAGCGACAGATCCTGCAAAGATTGAGAAAGTGGAAACCTGGCCAGTCCCAATGGAGCGTCAACAACTCCATCGATTTCTAGCCTTTTGTGGTTATTACCGTAGATTTATCAGGAATTTTTCGGAATAAGCTTCCCCTTTACAGAAGTTACTCCGAGGAATCCCAGAAAAGGATGGGAAATCAGTGAAAAGAAAGGGAGGTGGAAAGCTGAAATCTAAGATCATTTATCCATCATTTGAATGGGGTCCCGACCAAGATGCTGCATTCGCTAAGCTTAAAGAAGTCATGACATCAACCCCGGTCCTCGCCTATGCCGACTTTGGTAAACCTTTTGTTTTGCAAATTGATGCCAGCGGTCATGGTTTGGGTGCTGTGCTGAGTCAGGAGACTGATGGAACACTACATCCAATTGCTTTTGCCAGCAGAGGACTGACACCATCTGAGTCGAGATACCCGGCACACAATTTAGAGTTCCTTGCCATGAAGTGGGCAATATGTGAAAAATTCTACGATTATTTGTATGGCAATCGGTTTGAGGTCATAACAGATAATAACCCTCTCACATATGTCATGAAGTCGGCCAAGCTCGACGCCACGGGTCTAAGGTGGGTCGCAGCTCTGTCAGCCTTCAACTTCAGTATCAAGTATCGTCCTGGCAAGTTAAATTCTGCTGCTGATGCTCTGTCTCGGTTAGAAGAAGGCTATACAGTTCTGTCTGATGAAGTAGTTAAAGCTCTCTATAGTGGTGTTAACAATGGTGAGTTGGTGTCCACTGTATCTATGTCTGTGTCCGTTATTCCAGATTTGCCTGTATCAACTACAAAGAAGCCGCTGGAATGGTCCAAGCTACAGAAGGAAGATCCGGTCATTGGTGTTGTTGTTAAAGCCCTCCTGGACAAGGAAGCTTTCCAAACTGACCATCCAGAAGTCCGTCAGCTGTGGAAACAGAAGAAGAAACTTTTGTTCGAGAATGATATCCTTTACAGAAGTTGTATACTTCAAGATGGTCAGATACACCAGTTAGTTCTCCCACAATGTGCCCGTAAAGAAGCTTTGCAATCAATGCATGATGACATGGGACATTTCGGACGGGATTGAGTCCTGGATCTGTTGCGGACACGGGTCTATTGGCCCTGTATGAAAGAGGAGGTCACCAAACACATTTCAGAATGTCAGAATTGTTTAAAGAGAAAGAAACCCCAACCCATCGCAGAACTGATATCAATTGAAACTTCAAGTCCGATGGAATTAGTGAATATGGACTTTTTATGTCTAGAAACTTCAGTGGGTGGCTATAGCAGCGTACTGGTACTAACCGACCACTTTACAAGATACGCAATGGCCGTTCCCACCAGAAACCAACTGGCAAAGACAGCAGCTACAGCACTGATTGATCTATTTATAAATCATTATGGGATGCCACAAAGACTACATAGTGATAAGGGGGCAAATTTTGTCGGTAAAGTAATCACTGAAATGTGCAAGTTGCTGAACATAAAAAGATCGACAACTACTCCCTTCCATCCCATGGGTAATGGTCAGTGTGAACGGTTTAACCGTACCTTATTGGACATGCTTGGCACACTACCTGAGACCAAGAAAAGTCGATGGAAAGACTATGTTCAACCACTAGTCCACGCTTATAATTGCACCAGGAATGATGCTACGGGCTTCACACCATTCGAATTGATGTTCGGACGCACTCCAAAACTACCTCTGGATGATGAGTTTGGTTTGACTTTTCCTTGTGATAATGTTGATTTTGTTTCAGATTTGAAGGAGCGACTGGAAGAATCGTACCATCTGGCAAAGAAGAACATTACCAAGAATCAAGAGGCATCCAAAGGATTGTATGACAGGAGAGTCCGAGGGAATGCCTTGGAGGTTAGAGATCGGGTATTGGTCCGAAAAACATATTTCCAGGAAGGCAGACATAAGTTGGCGAACCGGTGGGAGGATCAGGTCTATTTTGTTGAACATCGATTGGATGACCTTCCTGTATACGACATTCGTCCAGAGAGTGGAAAAGGGAGGAAGAAACGACTCCATCGAAATAATCTTCTTCCTATAGCATCGGTTGTGAGTAAAGTTGATTCCGATTCATCATCTTCAGAGGAAGAGCAGGTGCAAGACCCACCAGAGATGGTAGATATTGATGTTGAACAGGATGATACTGTTGCCAATACTCCCGTAGCCATTCCACCTCCACCTCAGTCTGGGACACCTGAACCGGCTGATATTCCACCACATCCTCAGCAGTCGACAGTTAGGAGGGATGCAGAAGCGGAAGCGGAAATGGCATCATCTGATGAGTCAGTTCATTCAGGGAATGCAGCAGAACAGTCCGTAGATGCTTTGGATCACAATGAAGTCCTACCTCAGGCTCCAAGAAGATCTACTAGGAAACGTCAACGTCCTGTGCGATTTCAGTCCGGTGATTTTGTTATGTCTCAACAGCGACAAGTCCTTTCAAAGGATGAGAAGTTAAAATTACTTTCCAAATTATTGGAGTTTTTAAATTAATTCATTTCAATTACTATGTTGTATAATTAGGTGTTATGATGAGGACATCATTTATCGGTCAGGGGGGTGTGTGTCCCAGGCAATAAATTATATTTGAGAATCTATATATATGTGGTGATCTTACACTTTTTGTCATCTCTTGTGTGTACACAAGAGGGCACTATAGGTTTGGTGTTAGATTGGCACAAGGGGGAGTTAGGAAAAAAAGTTGACCACAGGTGTCGCTTATGGGTCCCTCCTCCCATTCAGTCAGTGATCAGTGCACAGCACACATCATATGCATATTCTGGTCATGGTCTTTGTCTTGCCATGTGAGTTGCACATGTCTGGTGAGTGAATTTTACTAACTCCATAACTAATACATTTTTCCATGCTATTATGTTCAAATGAATTATTATAGTTACTTATATATATATTTTATATATATATTAAGTGTCTTCTATTTCCAAAGGCAAAAGCTCAAAAGTACCTACAATTGTTAGTCTGTCTGGTCTTTGTGGAGAGACCCCGGATTGGGTAGGTCATATGAAATGGCTTTGCTATTCAGTTATATTCTTATGTTCATTTACTTTATAATGTCAATCCTTTTAATTATTAATAAAGTATGAAGTAATAAACAACTGTTACTTTCAGACTATATTTGTTTACCATTGTTCAATGTAGTAATCAGCAGTTACAGATTCAAACGAATGTAAAAATACAGTTAAATGTCTGTTATGTATTTAGATGGTGGTAAATACCTGTTTTATATTAACTCCTGTGTATTGTATCTAATATATATTTTGTTATTTTATACAGGGTTACTTACCTACTTACTTACGCACTCCATTCAGACTTTACGAATTAAAATTCTACAAGAACCAAAACCTAAACATCGTTTTTCATTTTTCGGAAGAACCGGCTACAACAATTATACAGACTGTACTCACCGACTAAGCAATCGCCAGATGGTGTATTCGCTGATCTGACAAACATCAGGCATGGCTTGCTTGGGAAATCTGGATCATCTTCGGGAACTGATATGGGAAAACAATGTCTGTTTTCAGCTCCAGTGGTATTGCATCCATCAGAACCACACAATATGTTCCTTGAAATAGGATTGCCTAGAAAAAAATATGACCAGAAAATGTATTTCTATCAATGCCTTATAATACAATATCAGAGGAAAGCATCATATACAGCTTCCAATTACTTAACAGGTAGCCATTATGACAACTATAGAATACCAAATATAACACCTCGAGTCATTTTGAAGATCCCATTAAGATGGTAGTTTGTAAATCAAGAAATGTAAAGAAAAAGGGCAGACTGAGACTGAATTATATTGGATGAACATTCAGATTTCGCCAAATGCAGAAAGATAAGCATAAAAGCCAATAAAAATGCAGAACATGGAACAAAGACAGCTTTATTGTGGCCACCAAATTCGATTACGATCCAATCATCGAAACCAAAATTTTCGCTTTTTACCCTGTCATAAGTTACTAACCCTACCTTTGAATAACCTCCCATTGCCATGTTCTTCACTCATAGAAGTACCCATGATCTAAAGTAAAATATAACCTCAGAGTGAGTAAGTAGTTCTTCCATAAAAGAGCCAAACGAAACAATAAACCGAAGGCGCTAACACGGCAAACGACAATGCCATTCAAAGCCAACTAACCTGGTTGAACCATGTGATGGTAATACCCTGTATTTTATCTTAAATCTGTTGGTCATTCAGAATAATCACTTACCGTCATTATCCGTGGTCATCAATGAGGCTATGGCAGTATGAGAGAGGTCATGGTCAATCAACTGACCAAAGACCATCAAAAGAACAGTGTGAACAGGATCTGGTCTGTCTGTGCCTTTAGATATCGATGAACTGACTACTCTTGCACTTGGGAGTGGGGATCCTGTCACAGATGCTCTGGGATCATCAATACCTTAAACAATAAAGAAAACATTTACAACTGTATGTTGCACTAGAACAACACTGTCACATTGGTGTTCAAACATTTTTGACCAAATGGTCAAGTGCAACTAGCAACTCATTCAGTTGTCACTTTGATTGACAGTTGCTTGTTCAACCGTGGCAATGTTTTTGTTTTAGAATCATTGGAGTGTCCAATGCAGTGCGTAGCAATTTACTTTTATTTGCTGGCTCAGACGCATCACTACTGCTCTTAGTGCAATATTAATTTTTAGAAAATATTTTGAAATACATGCATTATTGGCAACTTGTGGAGCAATTAGCTGAAATGTTTTGAATACATATACAACTATAAAAGCACAGGTTTGTGATGGACATAGATAGCTGGATAGATAGATAGCTGGATAGATAGATAGATAGATAGATAGATAGATAGATATATAGATATAGATATAGATAGATAGATAGATAGATGTCATGCTAACAATGCCTTTCTAAATGATTTTAATTTAAAAAAAATTGTATCAGCTGTTTGTCATTATTCAATAAAGGCTAGTTTTTTTTTGGTTTTGGGGTTTTTTTTCTTCAGAGGGACATATTGTGATTGTATATATGTTAACCTGTGAAATATATATTTGTTGAGTACATTTGCCTGTGAAATACAATCATTCATTCTACAGGACTACTTTATTTCTGATCACTGCCTTACCCCTTGATTTGTCTTATTAAACCCAAACATTGTCACGGTTGGCTGATTTAAGTATCAACAAAAGTGGCAACTCATAGAGCAACAGTTGCATTTGACCATTTGGTCAAAAATGTTTGAACGCCATTAAGCACATTTATTGCTGATTTAGGATTGATCACTACAGTCTACCATACCACTGATAGTAATCAAGTGGTAACTAACCATCGCCCAGCCTACCTTGGTCCCTCTTTTTTATTTTAGAAAACACCTAAGATTGTGATACATCAATTGTGAAATTATCAATTATTTTCCAGTGAAATTTTGACTTATTGTACAGATATGCCTTCATACAATGAATGTATGTACCTATTGTACTTTCTCACTAATAAATTGTGATTTCTAAGGTCTGAGTAGGTACGGCGTAGGTACGGCGTAGGTACGGCGTAGGTACGGCGTAGGTACGGCGTAGGTACGGCGTAGGTACGGCGTAGGTACGGCGTAGGTACGGCGTAGGTACGGCGTAGGTACAAAGCAAAAACGTTCCACAACAAAAGTGTGTGGGAAAAGTTAATTTTCTTTCGTGAATTTCAGGGAAGGGGGGGATGCTTCCCAAAAAGTGGGGGTTATATATCCCCAATCACCTGCCTCCTGTGCCGACACCCCTGGCCACAAGCAATGTACTGCAGAAAACATTTTCAACAAATCTCTTGCGAGGTCAGACACTATGTATGAAATGGATTATTAAAAGTACTTCTAATTTGATTAATGAGACACGTTCATCTGAAACATACTCAGACTTAGATTGAGGCCTAATTTATTTGCATAACAGCTTGGAGACCTTTCAAAGGCTTTTCAAGTTGCTGCCGAATGGTCATCAGTTACATTTTACACTGTATTATTTGATTAACACACACAACATTGTGAGAGAGAAAAAGGATATATGAAGAAACAATCTTAGAAAGAAACAAAAAAAAAATAATAATAATAAGTAGATGAAAGTAGAATAAATAAGTAGTTTCATTGATTATGTGAACAAACTTAGCAGTCTGGAATATTCCTGTCAACATCATAAACTTCTATAACAAAAATTCTTTTAGCATAATTTAAATCCTAAGAACAGAAAATATTTTTGTCTCAATTAAAACAATCTAGAATCAGTCATATGAAAATGGATCAGTTATTTTCATCACCCAGCGCCCAGCTTCAACAAAGTGTAGACGTCTAGGCCGACGATAAATGTATTTTGCGATATGATAATATGAGTTTGAACCTACCATTAGCATAATCAGCGGCTAGGAATCTCTGCAAAGGATGAAAGGACCTTCCCTGAAATGGATTATTCAGGTTGTTGCAAGAACCATCAATTGTGCGGTAGCTAAAGAAAGGAAAAATGTGTAACAAATCAAAAAGACATGTCTAGACCACTGCTAGTGAACTGAATTTCTCCTGCCTTTAGCAAATTGCCAATGTTAATTAACTTAAATTACAACTGCATATATTCAATGCTAACTGTAAATTACAATTGGCAACATCACTGCAAATGATCGCAGGTTGCACCAGTTTTTACTAGAGCAACTTTTTTTGCCATCGCATCAATTTCATACATAAATAGGTGATGTCGCCAACTATATAGTAAGGTTCAATATCCTTTTTTTTTTCTGGGTAATATTTACACTGCGTAATAATTTACTATTTGTTATAGATTCCATTGCAATTTCGTTTGTTTCCAAGATAAAATATCATCTTTTTCAAAAGAAGATGATACTCCTTCTAGTAAACACCCTTTTCACACGGCAGCCATGTTGAAACTTTTGCCTCATTGATCTCATTTTGATTACATCATATATTATGAAATCATTACTTCTCCATTGTTCTTGCACTCTGAGACCTCACCATGGCTATTATCTCCTAAGGTGTCAGTGACCTCTTGTGGTTTTTTTCTCCACATTACAAATTGCCATTATGGCAACAAGAGGGCATCTATTTTTCATTATGTAGACAGATAGGATACATAAATGTGCTTTCTCTGATAGATATTTTTTGTCACTCGATCTGAAATTGCTATTATAGCAGGCAAAATTTAACAACATAAGTCCAACATCGAGATGATTGTAAAACATTGTAGAAACCGCTCTCAGCATTCTATAAATATATTGTCAAAATATTTCAGCACAATATTGTAGATAATGAAAAGAAGTTGGATACCTCCACAAAGTTAAAAGTTTATTCAGTAGGACTGCGGTTGGTTCCTTATGTCTCACTGTCAAAATACTGATGTTTTATTGTGATAGTGAGGTTGTCTTAGGGTGTGGTCTTACCTTTGGGATGGGTCACACACCACTTCATTGGAGTTAAATGGGCATGTCATTCTCCTTGCTCCAGTTCTTCCAGTGGTAATCTCATCCATTATCATAAGATCAGGAAGGGACCTCAGAACATCCTGTATCTCTGCTTTGGTGAGATTGAATCTGAAATATACATAAGATTCCACGTATATATGACCATTTTCCTGATAGAAATCCAAATCGGCCCAGCATAGTTTCTATATCGACCACTGTCATTACAACATTGTATCAGTATCGACATCATGCTGATGTTAAAAATATTTGGAATGCTATCTGGGTTTAACTATCTGCACAGTAAGCATATACATCCTAAAAATTTAATAAGATTCAGATTTTTCGGATTCATTTATTTCACATTCATACATATACAAAAAATATAATCAAAAACTCATTTCTTAAAAAATTATGTGAGGCGGGCCCATTAAGAAGGAATCCCTTCGTTTTCATGATTAAACATATTCCCTTATACATCGAACTACATGCTGTGTCACATTGGTTCGATGTTGGCCCATTGTTCAAGAAGTATTAACACTAAATGACCTGGCATGTTATCTCGGTAGCATGCCAAATCAGCCAATGTCTACTGGGAACCGATGTGGGCCTGATGGACTAATTCCTAAAACACCAGACTGACATTGGCTCAATTTGAATAATGATTTAAAAATCATGATCCACTGTTTATTGGTCTGGATGAATGCAAAGAAAATATACAGTTAAGCTATTTACTGTATCGGTATGAAAATTAAGAAACGAGACAAACCTGTCTTGCACAATATGAATCTCTCTTGCCTGAAGCTGGCCTAAAAATAAAATGTGTCCCAGTTGTGCAGTTGGGTTAGCCAGGCTTTGAACTCTTGCAAATGGATTCACTGTTCCTAGAAAAAAAGTTAGTCACAACATGCATGTGAAAACAAATTTATTGAACCCATTAACTTACTGAGGTTATGTGTAGAGTTAAATCTTTAATATAAGTTCTTGTCCACCTATTTGTGCTTTTTGTCAGAGCATTTGATAAGATCAATGTAATCTTTGCCTATGTTCTTCACGTTTACCAAAATGCAATAACTATTCGGAAACAAATTGAATGCAACAGGCAGGACACAATGTATCTGGTGTGTGAAAGCCTATTTCCACCAGTGTATAAGCCAAACTATATTACATCAGTGATATGTCTGTGCTAAGAACAAATTTTAAAAAATATATTGGAAAAAAAACACTTTTCGTCAAGTGGGTTTTATAAAAAAATTACCTACCAGATCTTGTAGATGAAATGGTCGAAGCAAATGCAGCCTCAACTCTCATCACAGAGGTAACTTGTTGGCTAGCTTCACTCATTATCTCTGGCAGTTGCTCATAAATAGCACTCAATGTACCAGCTGTAATTTAAGCAATGAGGCTCAAGACAAAAATTGGCACGTTTTCATGCTAAATAGTATATAGGAATTAAGTACTTTAACAGCTTAAGCAAATTGTTCACCAATTACAGGGATCAACACAATTATATTGATTAAGTTTTTTCATATTACCTAGTATGTAGGACCTATGCTAACTAATAATTCAACGTAATACCATAATTATGAAGTGAAATCGCAACCTAAACTTCAGAATTATGACAACTTTAATAGCCCTATTGCCAGCAGAAATTAGGTAAGTACTGTGGGTCATAATTGTAGGGTTCCAAATGCATGTCACTTCGGCTTAATGTGGCTGACATTAGGCAGACATCGAGCTGATTTGTGGGGGCGGAGGCCTAGCTCAGTGGTAGAGTGCTGGGCTTCCGACAACTGGGTGTGGGGTTTGATTCCCGGTCAAGCCTAAGTTGGATGGCTTTATCCATAATCTCATCAGGTGCAGAGACGGGACGTAAAGCCCTAATCCACCCACCCACCCCATCGTACTGATTTGACAAGCTATTCGCATTAAACCCACAAATATGACCAACCCGATACCTTACTTAAGGCATATAATACAGACATGGGACCAGTGTTGGAATAACTTGGCATGGACAAACAATTAGCAAATAACGTATAACACTAAAAAGCTAGTTCAATATTGATGAAGAATTATTTCCCTCTATAACCTATTAAGGATACATAGAACGCACTATGCTAAGGCATAACATTAATCATTGTGATGGTAATTGTTTACTCTAATATACACAAACCTTACTTTATTATATCAGAAAAAAGATAAAAAACTTGAACCTAATTTGTGCAGAAAGGATTTTTTATTTTTGGTTAGGAAGTTGGGGGAATTTGACTTTTTTTTACCATTCATATCTATTTTGTGCTCCATGAAATATATTTGTAAAAATAAGACCAAAAAAACAAGTGGACATTCATTTTGTATTATGCTATTATGAGAGTAAAGGGCACCGTCTGTACAAGAGTCTGTAGGGAGTAAGGATTCTCTCCGAACGGATATACCACCTATGGGAGAGTATCTTCACTCAATACAGAGGGTGCTTTTTGTTATGCTCACAAAGAATGAACATAAATTACAATGGAGGATATAGCAAAATTTGGATTAATTTGTCTGTTTTTATCAGCTAGAAAGTTGGGCTATGACTTATTGCAAATATTTCTGTTCATTTTTCGCTGCTCCATGCCATTTATGGAAAAATATGCCCAATAAACAAGTGGACATTTATTATGGATCCTAGTATAGGGTAGAAGTTTACTTTAAGTTGTTTAGACACTTAGGGCTCTACACCATTTGAAGGATTAAGTTACTGTTATATGTAAGAAAGTGTTACATACGTGATACTATTGTCGAACATGGCACAATCAGAGTACTCAAGAATGTGAAGATGAATAAAAGAACCAGTGACACCGCCATCATGATCTGAAAAAAAAAAGAAGTTTTGGAATGTCCGATTTATGAGGAATATTAAAGATTGCCCAGAATTATCCGAAACTGATTATTATTATAGTGAGATTCAGGAATACCATAGAGGCCTATGTGATGCAAACTATTATGTCTAATTCATTAATCAGCTGCTAATATCTCATGAATATACAAACATCTATAAATATCATATATATATAATTTTTATTGACAGTATTATGTCAAATATGACATATTGGTCGCAAAACATCAATACGATAAAATTCAACAGAAAATTTCGCGAATCATGAGTACATCATAAAATAATTGATTTTAATAATAGGATGACATTAGAACATGATTCCATGTATTATTTTGTTGCTTGTAATTTTATATCTTTCGATTCAACTGTTTATGTTATGAAATAGTTTAACAAACAAAGAGGCACTTCAACAATGGAAAAGTATCAAAGAGATTAGCGAAGAAAAAATGGATGTTTTCGATATTAGACAATTATGTCAGTATCCTATATATAACTAAGAACAATTCCATAATGTCCATAGACTAGGTATATTAGGGTGCATCATCTGCCCCAATATCAGAAATCCAATCTGTCTCTAGTCTTAAAATGGTCCTTTTGGGATATAATGAAGATTTCTGAAATTTTGTGTATTTTGAATAACATCTATGTTGTCCACCAGAGCTTCAAGGTTACAGGTATTGAATATCACCCAAATGGTAGGTTTTCTTCCGTCCATGTCTAATCTTTTAATATTACATCAATGGAAGATCAAAATACTTTTACAGAAGAACTTGCTTAGGTATGTTTTGCTTCTTTACTATATTAAGGATTGTTTTAAGCATCCCTCAAAAATATCAAGTGCCATTATTGGTTGAAGAAGAGCCAATCGTCTACCCATTTATCCTAAAGAGGCTGTCGCGATACTACACTGACCTTGTAAAGGTGTTTGGAATCTGCCAACATCTTTTTTAGGAAAAGCTATATATACAAATAATATTTTTATTCATGTATAGGGTGTAGAAATTTATTTTATAGTATAGAATATTTTACAATTGGAAATAAGCTGTTACAAGTTGATGAGACTGATGTAACTTATAATTATTATCAGACTGAACGTAGCATAATAATAGAATATGGAATGTGATTCCTATAGATAATCAAAGCAAGCCTCAGCAAGACAATCAAAAGAAATATTTGGCCTTGATTCAGGAATTACAAAGAAGAAACTGTCATAAAAGTATCTTGTCTGCAGACATCTCTTCAAGTTCTGCAGTGTGTACCGTGGTACATTCCAGATGGGTCCTCTTTAACAGAACTGGATGGGAATCAACTAAGCTTGTTTGGAGCAAGTTTCAGAGTTATGCCACAAGGCCAAAATACACATGATCACAGAGAGAAAGCTTAGTTAAAATATCATAAATCTGATTGATGATATTGCTAAATCTCATGATATTCCTGTGCAATGCGCTCATGTCCAATAATTGTAGTGGTAGTAAAATTGTATTTAAAGTCATGTTAAATCACAGTGTCACATTCGATGTACAATAAAAAAATATATAACCCAATCCGAAGCTTCTGTACGACATATTAGGAAGAATAATATACACTTTGGAAAGTATAAGTATAGAACTAATCTATAAAACATCTATTCTACAATATAGTATATATAATAATAATAATAGCACACATATAAAGCACTCCATTGTGCAATTCAGCAGGAAATAAAGATTGCAAAACTGATTCTTAAATATTTCAATGCATACATTTTGACAAGATTAATCTGTCACATCTACAGAATTGTACACAGAAGGGTGTAACTTTGATAAGGTGTTAATACTTATATGTAGAAAAGCTGAAGAAAACTTATCGATCAGCTTTAAAACATATTTTAATATTTAAATGTCAAAGGGACAAGAATACTATTCACCAGATTCAGGAAGGTGTTTGAAGATTTGTCAGCAAGAAGTATTAACATCTTATCAAAGTTACACCCTTCTGTGTACAATTCTGAAGTGCAGTACATGATTGAAGAATTAAGAGAGCATTGAAGATAGCAGAGACAGACAAAGATGACTTTTTTTTAATTTAAAAACATTATATAGGTCCAGATGGTCAAATTTCTGTACTCAATCTAGATAAGCTTATTGGAATCTGAAATCAAGGTACCCCCCCCCCCCACCCCCTGTCCCACCCAGGCAGAGTAACATCAAGGCAGTATTTGTAAAATATTTTAACACTAATTCATTCTTGCTGGTGTTTATCTTTGCCTCTGGTGCTCCAGCTAATGACCTCCAACTGGAAAAACCTTAATGAGGTACACAGCCTTACTAGCTCTGCAGTGTCATTTATGATATCTGAATGGAGAATTGGTGCCATTAGCACTTTTCAGTGGCAAAGTGACTTTGTAAGAAGAAAGCAAATGCAGACTCCTTAAACCTGACTCCAAGTATGAGAATGGGATCAGGATTTGGCAAACCAGTCTTCTCATCTGACATTTCTTCACCACTCTTGCCCATGTCATTATGCAGTTTCATGGTATTTCTTTCATTTGCTACGAATAATTTGATTACTGGTGAATGACTCTGCTGAATGTTTCCTACAAGACTATTATTTTGTCAGAACTTGGTTCTGAATTAAGATAGAGGTCCAAGTACTTGCATTCTTATTCTTAGTGTGAAATTTTCACTCAAGGACATTAGTTGTGTTCAATCATGTTATTGTATAAGTTTAGCATTATAGTACTTGATAAGTGAGTGTTGTTCTATATTCATGAACCTCATATTATAAGCATATTATCCATAGTCAGAAACCATCTTCAAAGCATAAATTCATCTATAGATTACATTTACGATGAAAAATGTTTGGAAATTTTGTATTCTGCAATATTTTTCATATTTGCCAAATATGTCATTTGGTGTTACGCAGATGCAAAGTTGGCATGAAGCCATTCAAACCTACTGGTGTATGGTGTTTAAAACACAAATAAATTGTTTCTTGGTGTTTCACTGGCCACTGTGCATGCTGTTTGAAATACAAATAAATGTGTATGCTGTTTGTTCAATGTTCACTGATCAGTACCAAGAATTCACCTGTTAGAAAGTGGTAATTGATATATATGAAACTTCATTGCCTTGGTGGACCACATAGGACCTGTCCAATCTTGGTGAAATTTTGCATGGCTGTCTTTGTTGGTCAAAGGAGCAAAATTAACTTGGATAATTTCCTCCTTTAGCTATATCTGCCAAATGCAATAAACTGCAGCCACATCTGGTGCAGATATTGTTTTGTGACATCAAAGTTTACCTTGCTGGAGTCATTTTTTAAGTCAATTTAAAGACACAAAGCAAGCAATATTGCAAGCAAACAGACTTAATGGGCAAACAATTACAGACCCTGAAATTACCCTGCAGTGGCTGGTCTTGCCTGTTCTAGGGTTTGGGACAGATTGGCTAGAACAGCCAATAATCAAATCCAAGATATGGAGCGATGAATATATTGACTTTTCGGCTCTCATTTCTACAGCTGCCGCTCCAATTCATATTTCTTTGAAGTCGGAATTGTCAGATTGTGAAGAGCGGACAGTAGTGCTGAATCAGCCTTGCAACACGTCAACTTTTACCCAATGGTTGCAGGCATTCAGCATCTTTTTTCAATCAAAGGTGAAGTCTGAGTGAAGCACACCAGCTTTTGACATAACAGCTGAATATCATTGAAATTCATGAGAACTTCGGATCACCTGCCTGGAGACTTATTGATGAAGAATTTCGTCACCAGAGGGCCGCCTTGCTTACAGCTCATCCTTGGCATTGGCATCATTATGACAGGGATCTAACGTGGCACCCAAGCGGCAGCCAAAGGCATGCACCAGGGAGTCATACGTGGTGTTTGCATGTGATTCTGATATATAGACAAAGGAGAATCAATACCTGCTCTGGTGACAGGAACTGGAACAACCTCATCTGGCTGGTGCTGATGAAGGGCAGGGACAGGGGGCAGACCATGGGAATGGCCTGGCAGAGGTGTATCTGTAGCAGTTTCCAGACCACGAGACTGGGCACCGCTGGTTTCAGTGGAAACCACTGGGTTCAGAAGGACCCTCGGACTCGGAGGAGCTTTTTACAGGAAGCGAACAAGTTGGGGCCAAACCACAGGAATGACCAGAAAATGATGGTAGGGGAAATTAGGTCAAACCATGAGAATGACCCTGTTCCCTGAAGACTGGCTGTGATGAACCATGAGAACCATGAGAACCATGAGAACGACATGCACTATCACCATTAGCAGTTGAATGGTTTTGGCTCAGGAGAGCTTCCATTCGCTCCAGACAATGCAATATGGACTGTATTGGTGGAGTAGCTTCAACAGCTGCATCTGGTGGACTTCTTGGTTTATCATCCTGCCACGACTGGTTGGGCCAGTAGGTTGGACCAGTAGACGCCAACCTCCGACATTTAAGAGCCTTCTTTTTGGGTGGCATATTATGTTTGAGCACAAATGCAGTGAGAATAAACTGAGAGACAGAATTCAGTGATGCTGTAGCGATATGTGGCACACTGGTTCATATGATAACAAACACAAAACACAGACCTCAAGACAAATAAATGACACTTTAAAAATACTAATGTGGCACTCAGGTATCTTTTTGTTTTGTAAAACAACAAAGTACAGAACATTGAGTAACCCAAAACAAATGGCACTCAGTTCTGCTTTAGCAAATACAAATGTGGCACTCAGGCATCTTTTGTATTAAGTCATGGCTCACAGGCATCTTTATACATTAATACATACATATGTACATATAAATACATGATCATGGCACTCAGGCATCTTTCGGCATTTATGTCAATTAAATGACAGCATAAGTCATGAAACAAATTCGAAAATTAAACTGGAACATTATAATGACACTAAGTAATCATTTCTATAGCATAACACTCAGTCATACTTGCAAAAAGATCATATAATGCATATAAAAAAAAATGTGTGGGATCTGATCACTTATCTATGGTTCTGTTTTGTCTTTATTAGTAAGTTGCCTCATGAGTAAATTGAAAGTACTAAGGTAGCCTTGCAAAAAAGAGAAAAAAAATTTATAAATGGAACACAATAGGTGATTTTGTGGTTCACTGGCTGTGTTTCAGATTCAATGAAAGCAGGACGTTTCACAGAATTGAAATGTACACCATTAGACAGTAGATAGGGCAAAACTGTGTTTATAAGGCCTCTATTTTTCCAAACTTTAATTCTGTGGGCATAAGGGGATGTCTTGGTGTAATCACATACATGTGCACACTTGTTAAACTGGGTCACCAAAACATTGTACCTTGAAGGAACATGGATTTGACTAGGAGCTTCCAAACTCTTGTGAATAACTCGGTCATTAACATCACAAGAAACTGATTGGCAATGCTCTAGAATGCAATGAATACATTTGAAAAGCTGTGAAACAAGTTTAGAAATGTTGGATTTGATATCACACAAATCATTGGAGCAAATTTCCTTGCAAACAACATGTGGTTGCAGTGACATGATCATATCAAAGTAATGGGGCAGGTGACAGATCTTCCCCATAGCCCAGCCAGTACAAGGAAAATTCTGAAGGATTAAGGCTTAAATTATGGTTGTGGGTTGGCTTTAAATGTGCTAAAGACTGTGACCCAGCAAAACAATAAAACATAAATCAGAGTTATGCTTGGGCCATACTGTAAACTTGAATCATTACTTGATATGGGGCAGTCAAAAAACAAAATTTTACAAATGTGGGCAAATTACAGACCCAATCCAAAAGAAGAAGAAGGAAGTGGGGTTTCCAGGTTTACCCCTAAGGGGAAAATATTAGTGACCAGTGCTGACCCCTATTGGATACACCCACACTACAAATTAACTTAATTAAAAATAAATTTGATTAGCATTCTCCTAATACAGTTTTTGCAACTTCTACACATGGAAACAAACGTACAGCAATTATTTAGACCACTGCCACTCACTCCTATGTCAAGTTTAAGCAATTAATAATCTTGCAGAAATGTGGAAGATCAAGTTTTCCATTTTCCGAAGCCTGCCCAGGAAACAACAGATATAAAATCAACAGTTTAAAAAACAAGACGGAGAGAAAAAAACATCACTCCCATAACATAAAATGAAAATAAAGAAGATATATAAAGGTTTAACATAACAAAATTAATACTTCATGGATAAAAATAATTTAGTTAAGTTTAAAATTTACCAAAGTGTGTAAAAACATATTTAGCACAATGTTTTTTGAAAGTTGGCCGGCATGTACTTCTGCAAATGTCCTGCGGTAGGGAATTCCCATCTTTGGCACCTGTTTTCTATAGAGAACATTTATGGCCATGAGGAATGTGAATTTTACTGGTGCTAGCATGTATTCTATTGTGAGATATTCTTGCGCATTAGAGTTTATAGTTCGCCACATGAGGACCATACGCATATAGAAAACTTTCGGCTTTATGCTCATCCATTTAAACTTATGGAGCATATCTTCAATGTGGCTTCTTGGTGGTGCTTTCAAAATGCTCCAATAGTCTTACTTGATGTTTGTTAGATGTATTGTCCCAAATTGTTGAGCAGTTTATATAGGTAGAACAATACTTGAGGATACCAATTGCTTTGTTGAATTTTTTGACAAGATTTGAAATATGCTGGTCAAATTTGATCCGTCAATATAAACTCCTAAATAGGATATGTGTTCATTTTGGTTAATATGATTGTTAATTAAACAAATAGAGAGGTCTGTTGTGGTTAAACCGTCTCTTTTGGTAGTTGCAAATTAAGTGTGAGTTCATTTTACCCACGTGGAGGCTCAACTTATTTGCACAAAGCTTATCATACACCCTTGAGAAGTCATTCTGTTGTGCATTTGTAACTTCGTCTACATTTTTTATGAAAGAAATAGAAGGTGGTATCATCCACATACATATTGACCGCACAGGAGTGGAAACAACCTGGAAGATCATTTGTGTAGAGTATAAACAGGAGTGGCCCAAGGATGGACCCTTGGGGCACTCCTATTTTAATCACGCTTGAATCTGATTTTGTGTTATTGATGTAACTGATCTGAGATGGGATACTCAAGTAAATGGGCGTTCACACTATCACAAATAAGACCTACGTATGACCATGAACTTCAAAAATTGGCTATATGTGCTCGCTCATTGCTCTGTTAATCACGTATAACTCCTTTCTATGAGCGTACGTGGGGCAATCGTAGATCGCTCACCAGACGTCCATAAAATGCTCACCGACGTCTCGTAGACGTCTCGTAGACGTCTCGTAGATCGCTCGTAGATCGCTCGTAGATCGCTCGTAGACGTCTCGTAGATCGCTCGTAGATCGCTCGTAGATCGCTCGTAGATCGCTCGTAGATGGCCCGTGCGAGTGAATGGTGAGTAAATACGGATGGACAGTGGCCATGTACGTACATAGAATGTATGTAGAATGTACGTTTGACGCTCACCGACTGACCCCTGAGCAAGTTACATAACTAATATAAACCATTTACTTGTAGAACATCCGCCAAAGTTAAAACATGTTTAAAATATTTTCCTCTCTTCACGTTTGTCCGTTAGTGGTCAAGCGCAACCAGGAGTGATCTACGAATTAGCACGAGTATACGTAAAACGCTCGGCGAGTGAATCACATATGGGCAAAGATGAACAGGAGCAAAAAATCTTTTTCATACATGGTCATACGTAGCTCTTATACATGATAGTGTTAACAGCCCTTAAGATGAAAACCAATTGTGATATATATTCTTTATAACATAAAAATCGACTTTGTCCAACAGCACACCATGATCTACTGTGTCAAAAGCCTTTTGTAGGTCTTATGCTATCATACCCACAATTTGACTTTTATTTATGGTTTCTAAGGTATCTGTAAGCCTTTGTAGACAAGTCTGTGTTGAGAATTTTTTTATGAAAGCCCGATTGAGCATGACACAGAAGATCATAGTCTGTCAGATATTGATAAAATTGACAATGTACAGGTTTGAGACAACTGGAAGCACTGAAATTGGTCTACAGGGTGCGGCATAAAAACTTGCACCAGCAGCTACTGCTACCTCTTCTGTAATCATACAAACGAAAGTAATTATTGTCCTAAATTATCTTTGTTACTATATTTTCTTGTTTCCTCACAAATTATTGATAATATGGATCTAAATATAGCACATGCACCCTTATCACTCCTTCGGGTCATTTTCACCTTGGCCTTTGCAATACAAGCATTAGATTATGTCACTGATTATACAGATGTGTTACAGACACCTTTGTTGACCTTTGCCACCAAAAATAAGACAAATAGATTCAATGCTATTTTGTATTCTGAAAAATCAAAAATATTGATATATTGTATTCCATGGAATACATAATAGGGAATCGCTATAATATATAAGTGGTCGTAATAGTGAGTGGTCTAAATAGTGAGGTGGTCTTAATTTTGAGTTGGTCTTATATTGAGGTGGTCTTAATTGTGACGTGGCCTTATATCGAGGTGTTCTTATGGTAGTGATGTGGTTTTGATAATGAAGAGGTCTTAATAGTGAGGTGTTTAAATAGTGAGGCAGGCTTTATTGAGGTACTCTTATATTAGTGATGTTGTTTAATAGTTACTAATAAGATTGTTTATTGTTTGCCTTAGTTGTCATAAATCCTTTAGTTCTTGACATAGCTATCACTCCCTGGTGATCACTGAAGCGGAAAACATTATCAGCCTGCTTGAGCTGATAACTGATTTTATCACCAGCGAATACTGCCTTCTGATTGGCTGAGGAGGGTATTATCATATATATTGAACTAAGTGTTACTCCAGTGTTATTCCCGGTTCCTACTTCTGGCTTGACCAGCAAGATCAGTGAAGTTAGCTGCCCGAACCTAGCTATCTGACAGCTACCCGGCAGCTACCCGGCAGCTACCCGAAGATGTAAAGTTAGCTACCCGAACCTAGCTACCCGACAGCTACCTGGCAGCTACCCAAACTTTCCATGTATATGTCCAATTTTGCGCCAAAAGATACTTAGGGCAAAGGTTTACGTCTTAGAAATTTTTCGGAATTTTCTGAGCATGTCTAAGATGAGATAAATCAAAAAAATCAAAAAAATGATGTTTTTTACCGCAACGGAAACGGTAATTTTTTGGAGTGTCCGGTTGAGAAAGCGCCGGTAGAAAACAAAAATTAACATTTGTGTCTGACTTTCACCATAGACAAAACTAGTCTGTACAAATTCAGCAGTACTTTTGGGTAGCTGCCAGGTAGCTGGAATTTGGCTCGCCTCTTTTTTGCCACAAAGATACATTTCGGCAAAGGTCTACATTTTAGAATTTTTCCAGAATTTTCCGAAGAGTAACGTCTCTGAAATATAAAAAAAACTCAAGAACGACCTCTTTTGCTGTAGTCTCATTGTAAATTTATCGGTTGACCGGTTGGGACAGTACCGGTATAAAACAAAAATTAACTTTTGTATCTAACTTTTGCAATATGTAAAACTGACCTGTGCACCCATTAAGTGGGTGTAATTAGGCCTTAGATTCGGGTAGCTGCCGGGTGCTAGCTTCGCTATCGCATATTCCTCGAAAACGGTCTAACGTGATTTTTCGGAATTTTCCGAGCACGTGTTAGATGTGATAAATAAAAAAAATGGAAAAATTATGTTTTTTACTGTAACGGAAACAGTAATTTTTTGAAGTGTCCGATTGAGAAAGCCCCGATATGAAACAAAACAATCTTTTGTGTGTAACATTTAGCATACACAGAACTGGTCCACTCTCTTTGATCGATATTTATACTCTGCTTAATAGAGTTTTCTACATCTTGATGCATTGTATAGTTCTGCAGTCACTGCGCTTTTTCAACCGGACACTCCAAAAAATTACTGTTTCCGTTATGGTAAAAAACGTAATTTTTCCATTTTTTTTATTATCTTCGAGGAATATGCAATAGCAAGGCTAGCTACCCGGCAGCTACTGAATCTAAGGCCTAATTACACCCACTTAACAGGTGCACAGGTCAGTTTTACATATATTGCAAAAGTTAGATACAAAAGTTAATTTTTGTTTTTTACCGGAACTGTCCCAACCGGTCAACCGGTAAATTTACAATCGCAGCTACGGCAAAGTAGGTAGTTTTTTTTATTTTTTTTTATATTTCAGAGCCGTAACGCTTCAGAAAATTCTGGAAAAATTCTAAAATGTAGACCTCTGCTAAATGTATCTTTGTGTCAAAAACGGTAGAAAAAATTCTAGAACTTTACATATTAAGGTAGTTGCCAGGTAGCTGGGTTCGGGTAGCTAACTTTACATCTTCGGGTAGCTGCCGGGTAGCTGCCGGGTAGCTGCCGGGTAGCTGCCGGGTAGCTGCCGGGTAGCTGCCGGGTAGCTGCCGGGTAGCTGCCGGGTAGCTGCCGGGTAGTTGTCAGGTAGCTAGGTTCGGGTAGCCAACTTCACTGATCTTGCTGGTCAAGCCAGAAGTAGGAACCGGGAATAACACTTAGTTCAATATATATGATAATACCAATCGAGACCCTCCTCAGCCAATCAGAAAGCAGTATTCGCTGATAAAATGAGTTATCAGCTCAAGCAGGCTGATAATGTTTTCTGCTTCAGTGATCACCAGGGAGTGATAGCTATGTCAAATACTGAAGGATTTGTGACAACTAGGGCAAACAATAAACAATCTTATTAGTAACTATTAAACAACATCACTAATATAAGAGTACCTCAATAAAGCCCGCCTCACTATTTAAACATCTCACTATTAAGACCACCTCAATATCAGACCAACTCACTATTTAGACCACTCATTATTACGACCACTTCATTATTAAAACCACATCACTATCAAGACTACCTTAATACAAGACCACCTCACAATCAAGACCACACTATTTAGACCTCTTTACTAGTGAGACACTTCAATATTAAAAACCACTTCAGTATCAAAATATAAGAACACCTCAACATAAGACAATGTCACTATAAAGACAATTATCAAGAACAGCTCATGATTTAGCCCACCTCCGATTAAGACCACCTCATTTTTTAAACCACTTCATTATGAAGACCACCTGTTAAAACCACATTACTATTAAGACTGCCTCATGAAGACTGCCTCATTATCAAAAACACCTCATCATTTAGCCACTAAACTTGGAAAAAACTCGACCATTGTGTTTAAATTACTATTAATTCTATCATTAAGACCACTCAAATTTGCATCAAATGGGCAGGTTTTACATTGGTTAAAATTTTCATATTAGCAAGAATTTGATAATTATAGTTAGAATATTATTTCTATGATTTTGAAAAAAAAATTGATCAACATACCTGTCCATTCAATAATATCATTGTAAAAAATACACTCATTGCATCCAGCCCTATATTTAATTTCCATTGTATCATATTCACAGTTTCTAAAATGTGTCAAAACCACACAATCAGGTTCTCAGTTTAGGCTTAAATAATCAGGTCAACCTGTAACAGGTAACCCATCTTTCAATTCATTCTGAGCTTCACAGGCAAAGAACCAACAGTCAGTTATTAATAGTCACTTTACATATTAACTCAAGTCACTCAGCAACAGTAACCTATCTTTGGATGACTAAGAATGCACTTTGTTGTATACTTTCCTTGTTATTAACATAAGTAGTAAAGAAATGTGATTAATTATTATCAGTTAAAAATGTATATTAAATTAATATTTATTAAAAGTATAATGTGTGTTATTTGTAGTATCATTATGTCAGTTCTTGTGTACCTGTAGGAACCGGGAATAACACTTAGTTCAATATATATGATAATACCAATCGAGACCCTCCTCAGCCAATCAGAAGGCAGTATTCGCTGATAAAATGAGTTATCAGCTCTGTAAAGATGGTTTGTTGTTCATATAATAAAACACGAGACTCTCAGGGCTGCCATGATGATACTGATTTAATGAATCAACACAAGGTGGCGTTCATGAATACTACAGCGACATCTATGATCAATCACATCTCTCTTCCTTTACAATGGCTCATACAATACACTAGAAACATTTTTTTTTTTTTTTTTTTAATTTTTGTATTGAATTTAACTACAAACATTTATTTATTTATTTATTTATTTTTTTTTTTTTGTATCTAATTTAACTGACTAAGGTGTTAAGAATTACACAAGATATATGCTAAATACATTGGAAGGAATATGATAGACCTACACATCTATGATAAAAGAACAATGATATATCTAAATCTGAGAGTAGTTAACATTTTATCACATTTATTATTTTATTAGTTTTTTTTTCTATTTTATATATATATTATTATACCTTTACTACTGGTAGTGACCTTAAATGGTATCCAATATAAGAGGACTACAAAATTAAATTTACAATAAGTAAATATCAATCACATAATCACAAGGTATTCACTACAATAATACTTCAATATCAATTAGGTAAAGTCCACAAATGTCAATTATTTCATGTTCACAGCGACAGTTCATAAATTCAGTTTGTCTGGCATGCGAATATTCCTTCCAGACCGGGATCGGAGTACTCTTGGTGAAGTCTGCACAGGTTTCACGGGAACTGGATTCGTCATCCGAGGTTGTTGATGGACACTAGGGGGCCGTTCTACAAGCCTGTGGGGGACTAATTGTCTGGGTTCAGCACACTGTTCAGATGGTTTACTTGGGGATGGATGGACAGGGGTCACAATACGGGGCGCAGTGGCTTGACGTGGGCTTGTAGGGGGCACAATGACAGCTTGTGTGGGTCGAATCGTCGTCCTGAGGAAAACTTGTTCTCTGATGTGCTGCCTATTCCGCCTCAAGGTGGAACCATTAGAATCCTGGATAACGTAGGAACGGGGATCACTGGGCACACTTGATATGACTTTTGCTTTTTGCCATAATCCCTTAGATTGTTGTTGAAAATACACCAATTGACCAGGGTACAAGGGTGCGTAGTCCTGTGGACGTGCTGCTCGATCAAAGCTAGTTTTCTGCGCTGTTTGTCGTTCTTCTAACAGCTCTCGAACTTGCTCCTTGTTACGATTTCCATCTTGTATATTACTTAGTAAAGTCGATCGTAGCTTCCTTCCCATGATTATTTCTGCTGGGCAAGGTGCATTGCTTGCAAGTGGGACAGTTCTCCAATGCAGCAATGCTAAGTATGGGTCTGTTCCAGAGTCTATCGCTTTCTTAAGAAAATTCTTAATAGTCTGTACATTCCGTTCAGCGAACCCATTTCCCTGTGGTCTTCTTGGGGATGTTGTTACATGGTCAATAACATATTCACACATGAACTTCTTAAAGGCGTCACTGGCAAAATGGGGCCCATTGTCTGTGATTATCTTCTGAGGGATTCCGTACTCTGAGAAGATGCTCTTCATCACCTCCACCACTGTGCTACTGGGACTTGGAGTAGGTAGCTTCCTCACCACTTGGAATTTCGAATAATAATCGACTGCGAGCAGCCACGTATCTGTGCCGATATAGAATAGGTCTGCTCCAATGTTTTGCCATGCTCGACTGGGAATTTCAAAGTTTTTGAGTGGTTCGGGCGCTTGGGAGTTCTTGAATTTCTGGCATATTTCACAAGTATTGACCAATCGCTCTATGTCCTTGTACATGGTCAACCAGAATACAGAGTCTTTGGCCAGAAGCTTTGTCTTCTCAATTCCCATGTGAGCTGTATGTAGCTGTTTCAGTATGGTGTCTTGCATTGAGTTCGGAATAACTATCTGTGAGCCCTTTAGGATAATGCCATCTTCGATGGATAACTGGTCCCTGATGGACCAATATTCACGGATATCAACAGGGATGTCCTTGATGGTCTCCGGCCATCCAATAGTGATGACTTCCTTCAGAGCGTTCAATGGTGGATCTTGTGATGTATTGTTCTTCAATTGTTGAATCTTTTCACTTGAAAATCGCACAAAGTCCACTCTCATGTCCAGATTTATGGTCTCAGCATTTTTTTTACTCGGCATCCTTGACAAAATGTCAGCTAATAAATTCTGGGATCCTGGCACGTACTGTATGCTGAAGTTATAACCTTGCAGTTGAATGACCATCCTCTGTAGGCGCGGTGGTGTGGCTGTTAATGATTTATCCAAAATCATTACTAATGGTTTATGATCGGTAATGACTTCAAAATACCGGCCAAAAAGATATGAATTGAATCTCTTTGTAGCAAAGACTATTGCCAAAAGTTCTCTTTCTATGCATGAGTATCTCTGCTCTGTGGTTGTTAGACTTTTGCTGGCAAATGCGACGGGTCTTAGTTGCCCTTCCTCGTCAGGCTGAAGTAACGCTACGCCTAATCCTTTGAGACTGGCATCACACTGGACGGTCACTTTCCTTTGCGCATCGTAATATCGCAGGCATGATTGCTGGGTGACCTCCTTCTTTAGGTTCTCAAAGGCCATCTGGTGATGTTCTTCCCAAATAAATTGATTGTCTTGCTTGAGTAATTCTCTAAGGATTGCTGATTTGTGACTAAAATTTCTTATAAACTTTGAAAGATAGGTTATAAAGCCTAAAAAGTTTTTCAGTTCTGCTTTGCTTTGTGGGGCTGACATTTCCAGCAAATCTTGTATTTTCCTTGGATCAGGTTTCATACCTTGCGATGTATATAAGTTTCCGAAGAAGGAGATGCTCTCTTTCTTGATTTCGCATTTTTCCGAGTTGATTTGAAGACCATGTTCTTTGGCTACTTGCATGAATTTCTTGAGATTGACATCATGCTCTTGTTCGTCCACACCGAAAACCACAATGTCATCAGCTATGCCAACGGTACCAGGACACTTCTCGAGCAGCCGGTCCATCTCCATCTGAAATATGTCCTGGCTAACCTTCAGCCCAAAAGGTAAGCGTTTGAAACAATACCTTCCGAAGGGGCTTTGGAATGTTGTTAATTTCTGGCTTTCTTCCCCAAGTCGGACTGCCCAGTACCCAGCTTTCGCATCTAATTTCGAAAAAACTTTAGCCTTCGCGAACTTGTGATTAACTTCTTCAACTGTCTGATTTCGGTGGACAGGTCGTACCAACGCTTCATTTAGTGCTCTTGGGTCGAGGCATATTCTTAAGGATCCATTACTTTTTGTGACATATGTCAAAGAACTGACCCACTCAGTGGGCTCCTCGATGCGCCTGATCACATCTTGTTCGACCATCCTGTCCAGCTCTGTCTTGATTTTATCTTTGAGGGCAATTGGCACTCTTCTCGGTGCATCTATGCGAGGTGTGATATTGGGGTTTGTTTTCAACTGATGTACATTCGGAAAACATCCGATCTTATCGAACTGGTCAGGGTATTCTTTCATGAGGTCCTCCACATTTCTAATGGTGCCTTCCTTCACTACTGAACAGTGTAACGTGACAACTTTCATACTCTCACATGCTGGCAGTCCCAACACAGCGGGACCGGGGACATCTACTACAAAAAAGTCTATCTTCTGCCAGGGTGAGTTTTCAAAACGGCACATAATGCTAATGGTCCCAGCGCACTTAATCTTAGTGTTGTTATATGCTGTAAGTACATGATCTGTGGGTTTTACTGCAGATTGCAACGGTTCACCCCTCTGATTGACTCTCTGTGGAAACATTTGGCGGAATGTGCGATATGGCATTGTATTTCCCTGCGCACCAGTATCCACCTTCAGGCGTAAATTGTGCTGGCTTTTAAGATGTTCTAACTGCACCTTCAACGTTACATATGCTTCATCCCTGTTGAGTGATGAGATCCGAATGTTGTTAAAGGTGAGCTCCTCAAACTGTTCCTCCAACCCATTTTCATCATAGTAGCTATTGTACTCATACTCTTCCATGCCATTGTCTTGAATCACATTAATGTTTCTTCCTCTGCCCCTGCCTCTACCTCTTCTGACTGGTCTTCTTTGTCCTGGGGCCACACGCTGTTGTGGCTCACTGGACAAACAGAGAGCTGCCCAATGTCCAGTGCGACCACATGCATAACACACAGCCAGTCGAGCGGGGCAGTGTTCCTTTCCAAAACTGTGATTCATACCACAATTTTTGCATTTTGATCTTGTGGGCCTTTCCCTATTGTTACCATGGGATGCTTGATTTCCCTTTGAATAATGTGGTGGTCTACTATCGATTGCTGCGACTTGTTCGGTCTTCTCAGGTTGTGTAATGTTTTTCTGGCGTAGAAGTGCCAACTGCTTCCGGTGTTCTAGTGCTGCTTCATAGGTGCGTCCTAAAACAATGGCATCTTTCAACTTATAATTCTTGTCCTGTTCCAATAGCTCTTTCTGATATTCCATAATTGTTGTGCTTGCTATTATTAGCTCTATAAGTCTGTCATTCAGCTCATCTGCTGTAAATTCACATTTATTAGCCATCAGTCGACATCTACTCACAAAACTGTCTATGCACTCCTCGTTGGTCTGTCTATATTCCATCAACTTTAGCCTACAAACTCGGAAGCTTTCAGGGGGCTCAATTTGTTCTGTCATAATGTCAAAAATCTTGCTGGCATCTTTCTTCTGTGCGGCCGTCAAGGTACTCACGAAACTGTTATATTGCATCAGGCCCTTGTCTCCAACTCCTAGAAGGAGATTTGCAACCTTCTGTTCAGGACTGCAATCTTTTATAACAAAATACAGTTCCATTTTTTGTCTGAATAAACGAAATGTCTCTGGCACATTGTCTGATGTCCAGTCCATTGTAGGGACCTTGCCTGCCATGGCTGTTACGATATAAACACTCACGCTGACTGTCACGTGCACTGCTGGGCGATATTGTGATGATTTGACTTTGTCTACTGTAGATTGTTGCTGCTGTTTCTGTCACCTGCCGTGGCTGTTGTTGTTCTTGTCGTGCTTTTCTTCATGTCGTGCTTATCTTTATGCCCTTCTCTTCATTTTCAATTTCTGCAACACTCTTCCTTCCATTAGCTGCCACCATGTAAAGATGGTTTGTTGTTCATATAATAAAACACGAGACTCTCAGGGCTGCCATGATGATACTGATTTAATGAATCAACACAAGGTGGCGTTCATGAATACTACAGCGACATCTATGATCAATCACAACAAGCTCAAGCAGGCTGATAATGTTTTCTGCTTCAGTGATCACCAGGGAGTGATAGCTATGTCAAATACTGAAGGATTTGTGACAACTAGGGCAAACAATAAACAATCTTATTAGTAACTATTAAACAACATCACTAATATAAGAGTACCTCAATAAAGCCCGCCTCACTATTTAAACATCTCACTATTAAGACCACCTCAATATCAGACCAACTCACTATTTAGACCACTCATTATTACGACCACTTCATTATTAAAACCACATCACTATCAAGACTACCTTAATACAAGACCACCTCACAATCAAGACCACACTATTTAGACCTCTTTACTAGTGAGACACTTCAATATTAAAAACCACTTCAGTATCAAAATATAAGAACACCTCAACATAAGACAATGTCACAATAAAGACAATTATCAAGAGCAGCTCATGATTTAGCCCACCTCCGATTAAGAACACCTCATTTTTAAAACCACTTCATTATGAAGACCACCTGTTAAAACCACATCACTATTAAGACTGCCTCATGAAGACTGCCTCATTATCAAAAACACCTCATCATTTAGCCACTAAATTTGGAAAAAACTCGACCATTGTGTTTAAATTACTATTAATTCTATCATTAAGACCACTCAAATTTGCATCAAATGGGCAGGTTTTACATTGGTTAAAATTTTCATATCAGCAAGAATTTGATAATTATAGTAAGATTATTATTTCTATGATTTTGAAAAAAAAATTGATCTACATACCTGTCCATTCAATAATATCATTGTAAAAAATACACTCATTGCATCCAGCCCTATATTTAATTTCCATTGTATCATATTCACAGTTTCTAAAAAAACCACACAATCAGGTTCTCAGTTTAGGCTTAAATAATCAGGTCAACCTGTAACAGGTAACCCATCTTTCAATTCATTCTGAGCTTCACAGTCAAAGAACCAACAGTCAGTTATTAATAGTCACTTTACATATTAACTCAAGTCACTCAGCAACAGTAACCTATCTTTGGATGACTAAGAATGCACTTTGTTGTATACTTTCCTTGTTATTAACATAAGTAGTATAGAAATGTGATTAATTATTATCAGTTAACAATGTATATTAAATTAATATTTATTAAAAGTATAATGTGTGTTATTTGTAGTATCATTATGTCAGTTCTTGTGTACCTGTAATGACATGATTATGAGATGCTTATACAAATGAAGAGTTTAAATGCATCTCTGATGTACATCATTACATGACTTTTTATATCAAATTATTCTGCAGGATATTATCCATTTTGTCATATTTCAATTTACTGGTTTACCAGTATTATCCGCATTGAATATAAGTGCAAACCGTCAGACATTGAGCCTCCATTGATAACAGATAATGGCAAATCCTTTCTTGGTTATAGTCAAAAATGCTTAAAAAATGTTCTGCTTAATTGTCAGAAAATGTGTAGCAAGCTATCACAGAGGCCGTCACTGAGGAACTAAATTTTCCATGTGATAAATGGGTTTGATTTCCTGGTTTCATTTATAAAATTAATAGAGATAAACAGTAAGACAGGGTCCCTGGAAACTAAAAGCAGGTTAAATGCATATGTTTCATATTTTAAATGTATATGTTGAACTAATTTTGAGCAAATCACCAGTTATCACACACAAATAACCCAGGCACTATTAACCGATGGTCATCGATTCAATTTTGTTCATTATCATTCAAGAAATGCAAAACTGCCAAGATTAGGATATTATACACTGTTTCTACATCAATTTGGAGCAGTGAAATAAGAACTATTTTGTGTGGTTCACTGTACATTTGAATGTGCATAGCGATATAAAAGTAGGTCACCAATAAATTGATTTTTCACTTTCGATAGACTGCCACATCAGCGCAATGTTGGCCTAACATCGATCTCATTTAGGCAAAGGCAAGCCAACATTGGGCCGAACTGGCTATGTTTAATGCTTGGGCAAGCCAATCAACATTACAGCCAAATTCATGGAGGTGGGAACCAATCTCTTGGACTTTGAAGCATACAGTTAGTTTCATGAAAAGCGGTTGACTCTAGATGGCTGTACCAACCTATACCTGACTGTGATCGAAGCATACTATAGCCAGCTGCTTCTGTCCAATTCTATAGCTAACAGTCGGCTTACATTTATCAACAGAAAAATGTAAACATTGGCAAATGTAGAAATTAATGTTTAGATCCGGTTTTGAGTAGCCAGCAATTATAGCTTTGTCTAGGTTCAATTTGACGGGCCGTTTTTAATGAAACTAACTGTAACTCCAGTGGACATCATGTGAATCCATGACTCTCATTGGTTAAAGCAATCCCTCAACCAATAATAGTCCTGGACTCACATGACATCATCTGAAGTTAAGCTTCCATGTCTATGAAATTGTTTCCAACTCTATGAATTTGGCTGTAACTATAAAATAAAATATGTTGTACGCATGTTCCATCTGACGAACGGCTCAGGTAAGATGAAACACTTTTTTCCCTACCATATTAACAAACATAAACTGGGTTTTTTTACATTTATTCCTTGAAACAACAATTAAGCAGATTGCATGAGATATTTGGGTTAATATGGCCAAAGTTTCAACTGCTGTTGATATTGAGTGCCTATGATCTGTCTTGACACAAGACCCTTGATGTCACCTTTCTGCAGGAGAGGGTCTTGTATAATTCGGGGGAGCAAGGATCCAAGTGGGGGAGCAAGCAATTTTACAGTGCAAAAAGGTTGATATCAATCATAAGATAACACTGAACTAGACAATCTTGCACAGCCATAGTGTTTATGCACTGAACTAAACTTACATATAGTTAGGTGTACCATATACATGATTTGCCTAATAATGTGATTGCCCTCCCTAATAAACAACTGGTCTCCAAGGCACATAAATGGAAAAACAAATAGTATTTTGATGTTTAGTTATGCACTGACTGAAAAATTAAATTCAAGCAGCTGTGGATTATGGTTGCAGCTTTTCACGGAATTAGGTCCTCACAGAATTAGGTACACTAATAACTCTATCAATAGGTGGCAGCAGCAATAACTATGTAAATTTATGCAATTAACTATGATGTTTCATCTTGCCCACCATTTCATCTTACCCTCATCTCCCCTACCTAATAACATGACAAATTAGGCCAACATTCACTTGATGTTGTCACTCTCAGCCCAACATCTGTTCATCAATGTTGCCAATATCCACCCATTTGTTGTCATGATTGAAACTCTGTATTATGGCCTATTATATCACTGTTATTTTCTACCTATCTATGTTATAACGGAAATTTTTGTACATGTAAGTGAATTGCATGAAAGGTTTGTGGACAATGTATTGGGGAAACTCAAGTGTAAGAACATGTTTACTTCCGATATAAATAAATTAAGCCTCTAACATACTGTGGTTCCATCTGAAGCATACACAGAAACCATTTTACACCAGCTAACTAACTTCAAGTAATTATCAAAATTAAGGACAGCCAAATTCACCTCGCATCAGGATAAATTTGGCCGTTTATGGGTTTGCAATGATGCAGCAAAAATTTTGGAATGAGTAACCTTTTGTTGGACTACCAAAAACATTGAAATACCAAATACCTCTGCGAAAACTTCTCAATTACAATTTACAGGAATGGCCGGGTCGAGACGGTTATGCATAACAACAAACGTAATATATATCACGTAACAGATGAACTGGCCATGATAGCATACATTTAGCCAGTGAAAATTTAAATCTTAAAAATCATTAGTTTATTTTTTACGAATTTGTTTACTAAGTTTAAATACCATAAAGTGCCTTGCCAGTCTGATGCACAGACTTTCCCTGCAATACCATGCACTTCTCCCTTCCTGAGGTCAATGACTTATGGTCACTACAACTGTGCCTCTCAGGTTTCATATTTTTGGTTCTCACCATAATGATATAAATATTACGAAGAACATTGGTTAATTATACAGTCACCTTATAATATATATGGGTTTTTAAGAACAACCTGTCCACTCTTCCATCCATGCCATGTGAGATTACTACTATACTTAATCAAATCTCATTGACCTTGAAAAGAAACTTCAAAATGACATGTGAATGACGTACTCCTATTGGTTAATCTGCTAATAAAGGCAGGACTTTGGTCGAAATTAGTCCTGAATTCACATGACATCACCTGGCGTTTTGACTGTTTTGTTTTCATATCACTGAAATCAGCTGTAAGGTATTTTGACGTTATAGTCATTTAACAAGTAGCTCATTGCATGACTGCATTTTTCCAATGCAATGGTATATTTCTGATTGTACGAGTTATATAGTTGAAAAAGTAGCTTTGCTACCCCATATTAAATCCAATCTTATAGTTTGATCATATAATTATAATATGAAATTTATAGAACATGTGTAGTTTTTATTCTGTTGTCTATTTTTGTAATGTGTATAAAAGTCAATCTGAAAAAATACTTTTATTCTGAATTCCCCATGCTGAACTCCAATGAAATCTTAGTCTAGTGTGGCTATCATGGAAAAAGTTTATCTGACAAGTCTTCTGAGGCCCTAACCTCTAGACAAATAGGGGGAGTTTAATAATTTTATGTTGTCAACTTATTTTCAGGCCTCTTGTAACCCTCGTCTCTAGGTGACAGAATGATGCACCCAGGTGACGGAATGATGCACCCAGGTGACAGAATGATGCACCCAGGTGACAAAATGATGCATCCAGCTCATATCAGTTGGGCAGAGCTGGAGCACTTGGTCACTTCAATGCATTTCAACTCCCAATATTTTTACTTAGCAGTCTAGTTGTGACCATCTTCACATTGTCTAGGTGTTTCTTTCTGTAGCTCAAGCAGAGTGAAGCTAGCTCCATAGTGACCTTTGCAAGCGGGATAATGAGTTGTCACAGAGTAGCGTATTACCTGACTGGGATAAATACTATGTACATACTTTTGTAACAATATTTAAATTTTACTAACAAAATTTTTGATTTTATGATTAACAAATTATCCCAATTCCTAAATATATTGTGCCAATGCTTTCTTGGCACTGTAAAACATTTACAACTACATCATATTAGATTGAATTCTGGTATTTAATATATAAAAAATAATTATGGTAAGTACAACATAAATCGAAATCAAGCATCCTTTGGTCCTTGTGACTTTAGCTTAATCCTTCCACAGCATTATGTTGATGTCAGGAAGTCCAGAGCATGGTTCCAGTTCATTATTATGTCCTCTATAAAGACTGGCAAGGCTGTAGGCATCAGACAGCGAAGTGGTGCTGAAAGTCAGCGAAGATAATTGTCTTAGGAGACAGTCATTGTAAATTTGCATTATTACTGAAATACCTAAAGATGGTCATTTGTTATAAATTTTAATTTTAATTTATTGATTTATAGAGTGCACATATAGTGTAAACAAATTCTAAAATAATGTACAGATATATAAGTAAATATGATTAAATATTGCAATCTATTCTGTTTTTTCTTTAATTGCAATGAAATTAAGAAACCGATTGCAATCTATTAGTTAAAATAAGTTACATAATGGTATATGATTAAGTCATGCCCAGGATAAATCAGTTAAAAGTTGGATAAATAAACAAAGGCTTAGCTTCCTACTAAAAAGTTCAATGGTTTGGCAAGATTTGATGTAATTTAGTAGAAGCTTCCAGTACTTCGTTGCAGCAACAGAAAAACTTCGGGCAGCAAAAGTAGCACCTGGTGCCAAAACATATGTATCCCTGTACATATCATAGTACATTATACAGCGTTTTCATTTACATTACACACACATTACGTAATTACGATATCATATGCAAATTTAACCATGCAACCCCAATACTGAGAATTTCCATTTGAAATATGGATTAGTAGACATTGGTGGGAGGTCAACAAACCAAGAGACCTAAGGTATCTGCGTATGTGTCTAAACAGTACCTATGCTTAAAGGGGTACTAACACCTTCAGCACTTTATCTCTCAGATATTAGCTTGGGTCCACTAAAACACATCCACGCTATTCATAACTTGTATATATGCACTGCTAATGACATATCCTGCATTTATTAGCTCTGTGTTTGGAACCACGGAGGCCGCCATTTTGGACTATCCCGGGTGTTTTGCACTAGCCGGAAATACGTCACTGTTGTACTGGTGAGAACTGAGAGTTTCAGAAACACGTGTTAATTGCACTTGAGCTCTTAATTTGTTGAGAACATGTCACGGGTTCTCACCAAGTGTCAAGTAAATTGCCATTGAACAATTTGAGACAATGTACATAAGTAACTCATTTATGCATGGACAATTAATTAAAAAAAATTACGGCCCTTTCACCTTGATCTCATGCTGAGAAATATTGATTGAAGTCAATTGACTTTGTAATACAACTATTGAATGCTTTGATAACTGAGTACTATGAATATATAAAGCATATAGATAGGGGGCCTATATTTATATATAAACTCAAATGGAAAATAAGTATAAAATCATAAAACAGTTTATATAAAATCATAAAAGCAAATAACTGTGTGTAAGTAATTTCGTATATAATACTCATCAGTCCATAGCTTTATATAATTATCATGTTAAATATTATAGATTTTAGGCCATTAAAAATTGAAGTGAATCATACCTGCTATTTTTCAATAATGGAGTAATGTATGACTATTTATCTATCTAACCATCCAGGAAATTTTTTTTTAAAGTAGACAATACAATTTAACTACATTTGTTTAAAATCAAAATACTGTGTGAATAGTTTATAAAACCTCATAGTATTGTACTGCATTACTTTAATACCCTACACAGCTTTTTATTTTTAAGCATCCGTTATTGGGAAAAAAATATTGTGTTTATATTATTCTTTAGGCATTCAGACAATGGAAGCATAATATTTGCCCAGGACTTCACTGCAATCAGTAATTAATCCCAGTAATTAATTGGCATTAAAGAAGTATAATTAAGACCTGGTGTGCAATCTATTCTGTTTTTTCTTTAATTGCAATGAAATTAAGAAACCGATTGCAATCTATTAGTTAATATGTAGGTAGCCTAGCTGTATTCATACATTCAGTAGGACATAAGTGACGTCACTAGCCTTGGTGCCGTGTGCAATAATGGCGGCCACCTACGTGTTGGCGGTTGGTGTAAATTGCACTTTTAACTGGCCTAAAACCACACTAAACTTGACTTCTAGACATACTTTTTCACTGCAATATATTCTTTTACATCTAATTGATCATTTAAGCTTAACATGCAAACTTCCTTTAGTTCCCCTTTAATCTTGTGACCACTTGCCATAGGCAAAAGTTTGACATGATCAAGCTTGGAATCTGCTATGTTCCACATTGATAGGTGGAGTATTTTGCTACTCAGTGCACACACCACGAATAAATTATTCCATGCACTTGACATCAGCCGAGATGTTGCTAGCGCAGATTGCCTGAATCTCCAGCAAAGTGCAATTGGCCACAATGCTACCAACAAGGCTGCCCACCCAGTGGTCCTTTTTAGCAAAATATAATGAAGAAGATCTACATGATTTTAATAATTCTCTTATCTTACCCCAAGTTTTTGAAAGTCTCAGATGTTGGCTGCATTAAAGCAAACCGCTGAATGGAGTCGACATCATCTGCGGTGTCACATATCACCCTTGAAATAAGGCTCTTCCTGATTTCATTTAATTGCGCTGTTATAATGAAAAGATTTGTAATAATAAAAAAAATCACAAATTTAGTGGTGGAAAAAGTCTCTGCACAGAAAAATTTAAGACCGAGTCTTATTGTTGTTAGAATGACTAAGATCTTAATCTAAAAGATTACCTTGAAAGAGACTCAGGTCTCTACTCCAGTCGAAAGCATTTTACATAACATGATATTGTGGTTAAAAATTAAATAATGCATTATGAAATACTAGGCCTCAATGGATACCTCTTGTGAATCCAGTAACACTATCTCTCCTCTCATGCCAGAATCGGTCTCCAATTCGAAGTTTTCGGAACTGTCTTGCGATGATGCAAGCAAATGTTGGACCGACAATCCCACCAGGAACATTACGTTCAAGCAGACCAGCAGCAAAAAGATCAATGTCTTTTACATCACTGCAAGTAAAAATTAAAAGAAAACTAAAATGATTAGATGACTATATATCATATATTGAAAGAGTTCAGTCTAAAGCTTCGTTAAAACTCTCATCCTAGCCCTCAAAACTCAGTCCACAAGCTTTTCAATCAGAGTTCGACAGATCATTATTAAACAACGGATACAGTTCATTAACATTGTATTATCCATTGGGCTAAACCAGGGATGCAGTAAGGCCCAAGGCATTCAGACTAAATAACAATAATAACTTTGGAAATATTTCCTGGGAATATGTTCCTTGGTTTTTTTCTGCACTGGAAAAAATTCAAAGACAAGCCAATGAGCAATGCTATCTGGTCAAGAGGGATGTGACACATAATGGTATTTTGCATCTACTTACTCATAAATTTCCTTCAAAATGGTTCGCATCTTCGGCAGAATCGACTTCAGTTGACGAAAGTGTCTTCTGGTAGACAAACCACACCATCTGCGCCAAGATATGTAACCTGATGTTAAACAGAAAGAAAAACCCAAGTTATCAAACATATATAAAAGAAATTTTAAATGCTGATTTATAAACAAAGCATGATACAGCATGGTTACACAGAATATACATCTCATAATTTACAGCAAGAGGTTACAGCAAGAAAGCTAACTGATGAGGCCCCTCTAAAAGACATTCAGTGCATGTACTTCTGTAAGAGCATATATAGAGGTGCACCTGGAAATACGTTTTTCGCACACAAATTTAGTATCTTCCTCATTGTATTGACTTTGCCAAGTGCACTGGCAAACTAGGACAAGAACTTAATTTAGAGATTCAGAAAAAATTTTTCTTAACCAAAATGTTACTCATCAAATTGGTTTGCAAATATTTTTCCACAAATATACGTTCCTGAAACTCGGAAAAAATTGATTTATTTAGGAAATCCGCAAAGTCAAATGTTATTTACCTGGAATCCCATGATCTCTGGCTCGTTGAATGTTCAGAGAAAATAAATCTGTGCCTGGACCTGCTGGGGGATTTTCAGTGAAAAGTTTTTCTGACACCTACATAAGGTAAAATATGGTGTTTATGCTATGTAAAGTGTAAGAGCCTCAGTGAGCCTATGTGCAGATTGTACACTGTGGTGCAGACACCAAGCATTCATTTCTTCATTACAACTGCATCTATTGAATGGTCACTATGATTTAGACACTGAAAAAAGCATAAGGCAACTACATACTCTAGAACAGAAGTTTCACTAACCTGATTAGTCACATGTTTGTCTATAGTTTGCATAGGTTCACTGTATAGTCCCCGCATTATGCCATCAATTGGAGATGCTCCACTAGCGTAGTCTCTGTAGAGCAATGCAGGTCGGTTAAACAGCTGTAAGGAAAAGGAATAAATCAGTGCTCCTCTTATAACGTTTTCCAGGCATACTCAAAAGTAGGAAAAACAAAGTGGAGGGCTAAAAAGCTGGCAAAGGATTAGGACTAGATTGATTCATCAGTTCCCACATCAGACAGAGATGATTAAGACCAGGATAGTGCATCCCTAAGGCAAGTACGATTAGTTTTGTGAGAAGAGACTACGCCACCTTACCCCTATAGCTGTAAAAGTGGGACCTATTTGTATTTTATCTTGGTGTATCTTCTCTGTGATCACCACTAAGAAAACTTTCGGTCTCAATAACATTTGCTGCAGTGCCTTCAAAATGTTTGGCGGGTACGTCTTTTGAATAATCGCCATGTCCCTTTGCCAAACAAAAACCCATCTATCCAAAAGCATGCCTAATTAAATGTCATTCAACTTTGGTTCGACATCACTCGAACCTGACATGCAATAAGCCTTTTTTCTCCATTTGTTTTTTAAATAAATTTTTACAAGTCAATACCTCCCATCTCATCCCCACCTTCATTCCTGATAGAAGCTATTTGCTTGTACGCTCAGTATTTATAAGCACATGAATCAGGCAGCAATTAGACACAAAACAAAATGGCTGTGCAGTTCGCACTCCAAACACTGGAGAATGCTCTGTGGCCAAGTATCACCTGACCCCGATTTGAATAAGAAGCTTCTCCTAGAACATCCTCGGGTCTCTCCTATTGAACGTTCCCCAAGCCCAGTAAAGACTGTGTATTTTAATAAACGCTGTGGTATAAAGTAAAAAGACACTCCACCTGACTGAAGGGAACAGATTCTTCTATCTTTCCATCCTTGTTGATGACATTTAACTGATCGGGAATGGCACTATGGCCAAAGCGATAGGCAGCAGTCGCAAAGCCATTGGCGATCTCAGCATTTGCGGCCTGACTGTTACCTGTAATAGAAAAATAAAACTACTGGTACAAAAAATAGCATGCAATGCATGCAAAGCCCTCAGCGTAAAAAATTGTGTTTTTGTTTCCAAAGGCACTTACAGATATATTGTGTGATTGTAATGAAGTGGGTTGACGAGTACTGTCAGGTAATAGTAAGTTATTTTGCCATTTTAAGTATTCATGAAATTAATGATAACATGACGCCTTAGGTGTATAACGTTGGTATATCTACACATTACATCATTTACATAATAAAATTTTTTTAAGTTAGAAATTAGTGATGGAAGTGAGGGGGAACTTGAAGGAACTGAGTCCCCCTGATAGAAAAATGGGGGGAGCTCTGCAATGCTACAGCTCCCCCAATAACATTGCTATATAACTCTTTATTTTGGAACTTTACTCTACAATATTTAGATTTTTAAAGGTATAGCCTCAGAAATGTTAGTCCTAGGTTCAGGTGGTCCAAAGTGAACCCAGTAAACTAAGGTTCACGTGAAGTGTCCATTGATTTGGGCTATTGACACTATACAGTAGCAAAATCTTTTTGGCTACTGGCATAATATTGAACATGCTGCATGTAGCTCAAAACCATATTGGCTATGACATTGTGGATGAAAAGGCACCCACTGCTGAAGTAACCATCATAAATTAGACAGAGGGGGAGGGGAACTGAACCAGGGCCAAACTTTCATGGTGCAGGTCTTCCTGGGCACATCTCTCTGGGGGCTAACTTCCTTTCTTGGGCCAACATTACAGATGAAGGTGCCAAGCTCCAGTGGAAGGACCCAGTCCTCCTGGTTTTCAGTTTGGGGCCATAAAAGGGCCAGCGAACCTTCCAGGGTTAGGGCCATATGTCCAGGTGAATTGACAAATGTCAAAAATATATTTGTATCGTGCCATATATGGTTACATTTTATCGCGCTATTGAAAATACTAATGAAATAGTCTTTCAAGAGTTTTTGAATTTTTGGAGATCCTTTAAAGATTTTATGGTGTCCGGTAGGCTGTTCCAAGACTTTGGGCCACTTGCAAGGAATAAGCGTCCACAAAAGGTGGTGAGTTTGATTTGAGGGGTTACCAGTTGCATGGGATGTACATTTAATCTTGTGTGATAGTGAGGATTGTGCCTCTTTGTGAGGAGGTCTGATAAATATTTTGGAGCTTGTCCATGCAATGCCTTAAAGGCAAAAAGGCACAGCAGTTTAAATGTAATCTGGGAAGTGACTGGAAGGCAGTGAAGTTCTGGCGTTATGCGATCAAATTTCTTCGATCCAAGAAGGAAACAGGCAGCTGTATTTTGCACATGCTAAAGTTTCATGATGACACAGTTGGGGAGGCCATACAGAAGACTACTGTCTGCCAACCCATGGCCCTGCCACCAAATTATGGTCCTTCACCAGAATTTGCCTTCATCATACAGTTTTTATGCAGTGCCAATATCCAGCTTTTATGCAGTGCCAATATCCAAAATTGTATGTCTATGAGTTTCAGAATGCCCTAATCCAATTGCACTGAAGGGTGCAATATTCATTAAATACCGTTTAGTCAAATACAAAAATATAGAGTAAAGTTTATCATATCCTAGAATAAATTTAAAATATCTAATATTCATGTTATTGAATATTTGAATAAATATACAATTTTTAAGTTACTTGTAATTTATATTTTTGCACTAAGCTGATCCTGCGTGGCCGGCCACTGAGGTACAAGTTCCCCCAACCAAAAATTCCCACTTCCATCAATGGACTCAGACACAGCAAACTTGGCAGTTTTCAGGAGATCCATTTAAAGATGTGAAACTCAATCCACTGTCAGCTTTACCAGCTAATTTTACAAGTGGTTCTGAGAAGCCTGCAGCACTGAAAATCCTGCTGACTGTAAAGATAGCTAAACCAATAGCCAAAAAAGTCTACCACCAAGTTAGATGCTGTTGTACTTTTGGCAAAAAATTTTGACTGCAATAAGGCTCATGAGACCTGTTTTGGCCATTTTGTAAATTAGCCTGTATGCTACTTATTCGACCTCAGCTTTTCATTGCGCTACTACCTTCATAAACCTTAGAATAAAAGGGATTAAATACAACAATTGATTTGAATTAAGTATGTTAGTTGCAGTTTCCAGTGGGTATGTATAGTTAGATGTTTTAAATATATATGTGCAGATTCCATTTGAACAACTATTGAATAAAAATGCAGTTCAGAAAAATGTATATGTTATGGCATTCACCTTTTGTATGTCGGGTAGTTTGTAGGTTCAGTCGATACCTTTTCATGGTTTTGGGCCCCAAAACTATAGGTAGGAACTCCTTAAACACTTGGACTTGCCATGCAGCCACCACAATTTTTCGAGCTTCCTAAATAAAAAGTAATATTCCACATCAGTATTTTCTTAAAATTACAACTTAACTGCTTTGTGGTAGGTTTCTGATCAGACAAGTCATTCAAATGTTTTCAGCAGATGTAATAGCCAAGCTATAAACACAAGCTTTCCGATAGTGCACATGAATTTGAAGGTGTGAAATTAAAGTCATTTTGAATGGGACTAAACCGTCTAAAACTCAAATTAGTCAATGAGGAAAAGAATTCACATTTAGGATACTATATTTGTAAACATGACCAGAAAATTAATTTCTATCAATGCCTCATAATACACAATATCAGAGGAAAGCATAGTATAAAGCATCTAATTACTAACAGGTAGCCATTATGACAACCCTAGAATACCAAATATAACACCTTGAGTCATTTTGAGATCACAGTCAGGTATAGGCCGCAACAGCTGTCTAGAGTCAACCGTTTTTTAAGAAACCAACTGTAGGCTTATACACAGAAAACGTTACCTGAAAAAGACGTTCGCCAGACCAATGTGGATTTATGTTACAGAGTTTTTCCTCGATCACATTGTGGTATCTGTGATAGATGGTCTGTAGAGCCATCAGCCCTGAGTGTTCATTAACTCTGTCATCACCTGCATAGGTATTCAAGGACATTAGAAAACCAGCTCAGGAAGAAATTCAAAGAAATAAAAGTAAATGAAAGAGTGATATTACATGATATTTACTGACATTGCCTTCATTACATGTAAGAAGGATTAAAAAAAAACTTGACTTCATCAAGTTTTTTAAAAGCCCATGAATATACCTAAACAAGAGCTGAATAATCTGTTTCCTTATTTATTGGCAAATTTTGCAGCATACCTGCAAGAAAACACCTTATAGTGCTTGTCAAATCACGGCAACCCGGGTCATCGAAATACGGCAGGAGATCCTTGAAACCCAATGGGTGAGTTTCGACAAGTAGTCTGCCGCGATCTGGAAAAAAGGTTATACAAAAAAAGCTAATTAAATCAAATTCTCCAAGTATTGGCACTAATAAGCTCAATGGCTTTCCAGCATTGGCACTAATTGGGCCATTTTTCACAGCATTGACACGGATTTGCCCATTTTGGCCCAGCATGCATCGGTACGAAATAGCCTGCTGAGACCCAGTGTTGAATAAGGTAAGAATCTCAAAAAGGATTACAATGCTCAATTTCCTTTGATGTCATTAAAAAGCAGCTTTACTGAATTTAAAATAAGAAATTAGTATATATGTCACAGTAAATATTTCCCTGTAACACCCTGTTTGACATACAACGGGCACTCATGCTTGAGTCCTAATTTAGACAAAATGTGTGTCCCTTGACCCTATGTATTTATGTAATCCAATGCACCATAATTTCATATAATTATTTGTGGGTCAAATTAATTAATTTTATTGTCATGATCAGCGTTTTACCAAAAAGATTGTCAGTTTCACTGTTTCATGAAGATATATGACCAAGTTACTGATTAAGCTAAATATATTATGTTGTCTAAACAACTAAACATTTGTTGTGAGGAGCGATGTATCAATGTTTATTTTCATGTGAAATTCAGGTAAAGTTCATTGTGATGCGTCAACAATTGAGATGTGTCTAGAATTAGTCTTACAACCTCAAAAATGACCAACTTGACAGATAAACCTAATAGCTGGTTGTGAAAGAAAAAAAAGATGAAAAAAGGCTATTTGCAAGCTGCAACAGACAGTACAAATTTATTAGTAAAACTATTTTCTGCACCTGGCTGGGCAGTGTTCCTCAATTCGGCGCTCCTTTCTGCAGTACTACCGTAAATCATAGATCCGTCAAGGTATGACGTAATTTGGTTAAGCTGGTCTCTCGGTGCTGAAACAAATACGGTACAATCAGCATTGCTTACCAGTTAGATCTTATCACTGTAATGTCTGATACATTTTGAACTAATGTTGGATTTTTGGTCCCTTTTATGGGTCGTGGAATACGACCATATTCCCAGCCCGGGCACTCTCCATGAGCTACATCCCAGCTGGATGTTGATCGCATGAGATGTTAAATTGGGAGTTCCTTGTACTCAGTGTCTACGCTGAGGCATCTTGAGACCACACCTACAGGGAAACTGACATTGTGTGGATTCCAGGTCTTTAGCATCATTACATCTACCTCTGGCAGCTGGTCATATAAGCTGATCAAGCTTCAGACCCAGTATCATTAAGACATTATACAGACTGTACTCACCGACTAAGCAATCGCCAGATGGTGTATTTGCTGATCTGACAAACATCAGGCATGGCTTGCTTGGGAAATCTGGATCATCTTCAGGAACTGATATGGGAAAACAATGTCTGTTTTCAGCTCCAGTGGTATTGCATCCATCAGAACCACACAATACGTTCCTTGCAATGGAATTGCCTAGAAAAAAATATGACCAGAAAATTAATTTCTATCAATGCCTTATAATACACAATATCAGAGGAAAGCATAGTATACAGCATCCAATTACTAACAGGTAGCCATTATGACAACCCTAGTATACCAAATATAACACCTCGAGTCATTTTGAGATCCCATTTAGATGGTAGTTTGTAAATCAGGAAATGTAAATATAAAGGGCAGACTGAGACTGAATTATATTGGATAAACATTCAGGTTTCACCAAATGCAAAAAGATCAGCATAAAAGCCAATAAAAATGCACAACATGGAACAAAGAGAGCTTTATTGTGGCCACCAAATTCGATTACGATCCAATCACCAAAACCCAAATATTTTGCTTTTTTACCCTATCGTAGGGTAATTACCCCACCTTTGAATAACCTCCCATTGCCATGTTCTTCACTCATAGAAGTACCCATGGTCTAAAGTAAAATATAACCTCAGAGTGAGTAAGCAGTTCTTCCATAAAAGAGCCAAACGAAAGAATAAACTGAAGGCGCTAACACTGCAAACAACAATCCCATTCAAGGCCAACCAACCTGGTTGAACCAGGTGATGGTAATACACTGTATTTCATCTTTTTGATCATTCAGAATAATCACTTACCGTCATCATCTGTGGTCATCAATGAGGCTATGGCAGTATGAGAAAGGTCATGGTCAATCAACTGACCAAAGACCATCAAAAGAACAGTGTGAACAAGATCTGGGTTGTCTGTGCCCTTAGATATCGATGAACTGACTACTCTTGCACTTGGGAGTGGGGATCCTGTCACAGATGCTCTGGGATCATCAATACCTTAAACAATAATGAAAACATTTACAACTGTATGTTGCACTAGAACAACACTGTCACATCAAGCACATTTATTGCTGATTTAGGATTGATCACTACAGTCAACCATACCACTGATAGTAAGCAGGTGGTGACTGACCATTTCGCCCAGCCTACCTCGGTCCCTCTTTTTTTTTTAGAAAAAACCTAAGCTTGTGATACATCAATTGTGAAATTATCAATTATTTTTTCCAGTGAAATTATGACTGTTATAATTCTAAGGTCTGAGTTCATGGTGTAGGTACTGTGTAGGTACTGTGTAAGTACTGTGTAGGTACTGTGTACTGTGTAGGTACGGCGTAGGTACGGCGTAGGTACGGCGTAGGTACGGCGTAGGTACGGCGTAGGTACGGCGTAGGTACGGCGTAGGTACTGTGTAGGTACTGTGTAGGTACTGTGTAGGTACTGTGTAGGTATGGCGTAGGAACGGCATAGGTACGGCGTAGGTACTGCGTAGGTAGATAAACTTGTACTGATATGATATGAAACGCACATGTAAATAAAGCAAAAATGTTCCAAAACAAAAGTGTGTAGGAAAAGGTAATTTTCTTTCGTGAATTTCAGGGAGTGGGGGGGGGGGGGATGCTTCGCAAAAAGTGGGGGTTATATATCTCCAATAACCTGCCTCCTCTGTATCGATGCCCCTGGCCAAGAGCACTGTACTGGAAAAAGCATTTTCAAACAAATCTCTTATGAGGTCAGACACTATGAATGAAATGGATTATTAAAAGAACTTCTATTTTGATTAATGAGGCACTTTCATCTGAAACATACTCAGACTTAGATTGAGGCCTAATTTATTTGCATAACAGCTTGGAAACCTTTTAAAGGCTTTTCAAGTTGCTGCCAAATGGCCACCAGTTACATTTTACACTGTATTATTTGATTAACACACACAAAATTGTCAGAGAGATAAAGGATATACATTGAAAGAATCTTAGAAAGAAACAAAAAATAATAATACTAATAAGTAGATGAAAGTAGAATAAATAAGTAGTTTCATTGATTATGTGAACAAATGTAGCAGTCTGGATTATTGTTGTCAACATCATAACTTTCTATAACAAAAATTATTTACGCATAATTTAAATCCTAAGAAAAGAAAATATTTTTGTCTCAATTAAAACTATCTAGAACCAGTCGTATGAAAATGGATCAGTTATTTTCATAACCCAGTGCCCAGCTTCAACAAAGCGTAGACGTCTAAGCCAAAGATAAATGCATTTTGCGCTATGATAACATGAGTTTGAACCTACCATTAGCATAATCAGCGGCTAGGAATCTCTGCAAAGGACGAAAGGACCTTCCCTGAAGTGGATTTTTCAGGTTGTTGCAAGAACCATCAATTGTGCGGTAGCTAAAGACAGAAAAAATGTGTGACAAGTCACAAAGACATGTCTAGACTGCTAGTGAACTGAATTTCTCCTGCCTTTAGCAAATTTCCAAAGTTAATTAACTTAAATTACAACTGCATATATTCAGTGCTAACTGTAAATTACAGTTGGCGACATCACTGCAAACGATCGCAGGTTGCACCAGTTTTGACTAGAGCAACTTTTTAGCCATTGCGTTAATTTCATACATATGTAGGTGATGTCGCCAACTGTATAGTAGGGTTCAATATCCAGTTTTTTTTTCTGGGTAATATTTACTCTTTGTAATAATTTACTCTTTGCTATAGATTCCATTGCATTTTTGTTTGCATCCTAGATGAAGTATCATCTTCTTCACAAAAAAAATTTTACTCCATCTAGTATACACCCTTTTCACACAGCAGCCATGTTGACATTTTTGCCTTATTGACCTCATTTTGATTACATCATATATTATGACATCATTACTTCTCTATTGTTCTTGCACTCTGTGACCTCACCATGGCTATTATCTGCTACGGTGTCAGTGACCTCTTGTGGTTTTTTTCTCCACATTACAAATTGCCATTATGGTAACAAGACAGCATCTATTTGTCATTATGTAGACAGATAGGATACTTAAATGTGCTTTCTCTGATAGATATTTTTGTCAACTCGATCTGAAATTGCTATCATAGCAGGCAAAATTTAACAACATAAGTCATACATCGATATGATTGTAAAATAATGTAGAAACCACTCTCAGCGTTCTATAAATTATATTGTCAAAATATTTTAGCACAACATTGTAGATAATGAAAAGAAGTTGGATACCTAGACGAAGTTAAAAGTTACTAAGTTTATTCGGTAGGACTGCGGTTGGTTCCTTATGTCTCACTGTCAAAATACTGATGTTTTATTGTGATAGTGAGGTTGTCTTAGGGTGTGGTCTTACCTTTGGGACGGGTCACATACCACTTCATTGGAGTTAAATGGGCATGTCATTCTCCTTGCTCCAAAAGTTCTGCTGGTGGTAATCTCAGTCATTATTGTAAGATCAGGAAGGGACCTCATAACATCCTGTATCTCTGCTTTGGTGAGATTGAATCTGAAATATACATAAGATTCCACGTATATATGACCATTTTCCTGATAGCAATCCAAATCGGCCCAGCATAGTTTCTATATCGACCACTCTCATTACAACATCGTATCAGTATCGACATCATGCTGATGTTGAAAATATTTGGAATGGTATCTGGGTTTAACTATCTGCACAGTAAGCATAAACATCCTAAAAATTTAATAAGATTCCGATTTTTTCTAATTCATCAAAACCTCATTTCTTAAAAAATAATGTGAGGCAGCCCGGCCCCATTTAGAAGGAATCCCTTCATTTTCATGATTAAACATATTCCCTTATACATCGAACTACATGCTGTGTCACATTGGTTCGATGTTGGCTCAGTGTTCAAGAAGTATTAACATTAAATGACCTGGCATTTTATCTCGGTAGCATGCTAAATCGGCCAAGAAATATGAAAATTATGAAACGTGACAAACCTGTCTTGCACAATATTAATAACTCTTGCCTGAAGCTGGCCTAATAATGAAATGTGTCCCAGTTGTGCAATTGGGTTAGCCAGGCTTTGAACTCTTGCAAATGGATTGGCTTTTCCTAGAAAAAAAGTTAGTCACAACATACATGTGAAAACAACTTTATTGAACCCATTAAATTACTAAGATTATATGTAGAGTTAAATCTTTAATATAAGTTCTTGTCCACCTATTTGTGCTATTTGCCAGAGCATTTGATAAGATCAATGTAATCCGTGCCTATGTTCTTCACGTTTACCAAAATGCAATATAACTATTCTGAGACAAATTGAATATTTCCACCAGTGTTGTATAAGGCAAACTATTTTACATCAGTGATCTGTCTGTGCTAAGATAAAATTTAAAATAATATTTTGGAAAAGACCATTTTTCGTCAAGTGGGTTTTATAAAAAAATTACCTACCAGATCTTGTAGATGAAATGGTCGAAGCAAATGCACTCTCATCTCTCATCACAGAAGTAATATTTTGGTTAGCTTCCCTCAGTATCTCTGGCAGTTGCTCATTAATAGCATCCAATGTACCACCTGTATTTTAAGCAATGAGGCTCAAGACAAAAATGGGCATTTTTCATGCTAAATAATATATAGAAATTAAATACTTTAATAGCTTAAACAAATGGTTAAATACTTTAATAGCTTAAGCAAATGGTTCACCAATTACAGGGATCGACACAATAATATTGATTAAGTTTTTTTCATTTCACCTAGTATCTAGGAACTATGCTAACTATTAATTCAACGTAATACCATAATCATGAAGTAAAAATGCAACTTTAACTTCATATTATGACAACTTTAAAAGCCCTATTGCCAGCAGAAATTAAGTAGGTACTGTGGGTCATAATGGTAGGGTTCCAAATGCATGTCACTTCGGCTTAATGTGGGCTCAGTGGTGGTAGAGTAATGGGCTTCTGACAACTGGGTGTGGGGATCGATTTCTGGTCGAGCCTAAGTTGGATGGCTGTTTTATCCATCATCTCATCATGTGCAGATACAGAACCTGAAGCCCTAATCCACCCAACCACCCCATCGAGCTGATTTGACTAGCTATTCGCATTAAACCCACAAATATGACCAACCCGATACCTTACTTAAGGCATATAATACAGACATGGGACCAGTGTTGGAATAACTTGGCATGGACAAACAATTAGCAAAATTTAATAACGTATTCCACTACTAAAAAGCTAGTTAAGTATTGATGTAAAATTATTTTTTCCTGTGTAACCTATTAAGGATACATTAATCATTGTGATAGTAATTGTTTACTCTAGTATACACAAACCTTACTTCATTATATCATAAATAAAGACTATAATAGATCAATCATATGGGTGGTTATGTAGAGCCCAAAACTAGCTCCAGCTCAGGAGAGTAAAGCACTCTCTGTATTGAGTACTCAGGAGAGTGAAGCACCCTCTGTATATAGTGAAGATACTCTCCCATAGGTGATATATCCTTTTGGAGAAAATCCTTACTCCCTACAGACTCTAGTACAGAGGGCTCCCTTTACTCTCATTATTGCATATTCCAAAATGAATGTCCACTTAAAATTTGGTCTTATTTTTAAAAATATTTCATGGAGCACAAAATAGATATTAATGGTACAAAAAAGTCAAATTCCCCCAACTTCCTAACCAAATTAGCTTCAAGTTTTCTATCTTTGCAATGATGTTTTTTGGGTTTTTATCATTATAGCCCTTTGCTATGCTCACACAGAATCAACAGAAATTACAATGGAGGATATAGAAAAATTTGGTTTAATTTGTCTGTTTTTATCAGCTAGAAAGTTGGGCTTTGACTTATTGCAAATATTTCTGTTCATTTTTCGCTGCTCCATATCATTTATGGACATTTATTATGGATCCTACTATAGGGTAGAAGTATACTTTAAGTAGTTTAGACACTTAGGGCTTTACACCATTTGAAGGATTAAGTTACTGTTATATGTGAGAAAGTTTTACATACGTGATACTATTGTCCAACATGGCACAATCAGAGTACTGAAGAATGTGAAGATCAATAGAAGAACCAGTGACACCGCCATCATGATCTGAAACAAAAAGTTTTGGAATGTCCGATATATAAGGAATATTAAAGATTGCCCAGATATATCCGAAACTGATATATTAATATAGTGAGATTCGAGAATACCATGGGGCCTATGTGATGCAAAATATTATGTATAATTCATTAATTAGCTATCATGAATATACAAACATCCATAAATATCATATATATATATATTTTATTTTTTTATTGACAGTATTATGTCAAACATGACATATTTGTCGCAAACATCAATATAATTAAATTCAACAGAAAATTTCGCAAAACATGAGTACATCATAATATAATTGATTTTAATAATAGGATAACATTAGAACATGATTCCATGTATTCTTTTGTTGCTTGTAATATTATATCTTTCGATTCAACTGTTCATGTTATGACATAGTTTAACAAACAAAGAGGCACTTCGACAATGGAAAAGTATAAAAGGGATCAGCAAAGACAAACTGGATATCTTCGATATTAGACAATCATGTTACTATACTATATATAACTAAGAACAATTCCATAATGTTCATAGACTAGGTATATAGAATAGTAGCATAATTTGTTATAGTCTATTTTCAATGGATAATTTCTTCCTTTAGCTATTTCTGCCATATGCAATAAACTTCAGACATTGTTTTGTGACATCAAAGTTTACCTTGCCAGAGTCATTTTTTCAAGTCAATTTAATAAAAAATATTTAAAGACACAAAGCAAGCTATATTGCAAGCAAACAGACTTAACAAGCAAACAATTACAGACCCTGAAATAACCCTGCAGTGGCTGGTCTTGTCTGGTCTTGTCTGGTCTTGTCTGGTCTTGTCTGTTTTAGGGTTTGGGACAGATTGGTTAGAACAGCCCTGTCCTAATGATGCCAATGCCAAGGATGATCTGCAGGTGAGGCAGGTGACGAAATTCTTCATCAATAAGTCTCCAGGCAGGTGATCCGAAGTTCTCATGAATTTCAATGATATTCAGCTGTTATGTCAAAAGCTGGTGTGCTTCACTCAGACTTCACCTTTGATTGAAGAAAAGACGCTGAATGCCTACAACCATTGCTTGAAAGTTGCGCCTTGTTGCGAGGCTGATTCAGCACTACTGTCCGCTGTTCACAATCTGACAATTCCGATTTCAAAGAAATATGAATTGGAGCGGCGGCTTTAGAAATGAGAACCAAAAAGCCAATATATTCATCGCTCCATATCTTGGATTTGATCCTTGGATCTAACCTGGCACCCAAGCTGCAGCCAAAGGCATGCACCAGGGTGGCAGAGTTGGTGTTAGCGTGTGATTCTGATAAATAGACAGCGGAGAATCAATACCTGCTCTTGGAACAACCTCATCTGACTGGTGCTGATGAAGGGCAGGACCAGGGACAGGGGGCAGACCACGGTAATGTCCCAGCAGAGGTGTATCTGTCGCAGATTCCAGATCACAGGACTGGGAACCGTTGGGTTCAGAAGGACCCTCGCACTCGGAGGAACTTGTTACAGGAAGCGAACGAGTTGTGGCCAAACCAAGGGAATGACCAGAAAATGATGGAAGGGGAAATGAGGTCAAACTATGAGAATGACCCTCAGGCATCTTTCGGCATTTATGTCAATTAAATGACAGTATAAGACATGAAAAAAATTCGAAAATGAAACTGGAACATTATAATGACACTAAGTAATCATTTTTATAGCATAACACTCAGTCATACTTGCAAAAAGATCATATAATGGATATAAAAAAAAAAGTGTGGGATCTGATCACATATCTATGGTTCTGTTTTGTCTTTATTAGTAAGTTACCTCATAAGCAAAGTGAAGTACTGAGGTTACCTTGCAAAAAAGAGAAAAAATTTTATAAATGGAACACAACAAACAGGTGGTTTAGTGGTTCAGTGGTGGCTGTGTTTCAGATTCAGTGAAAACAGGACGTTTCACAGAATTGAAATGTAAACCATCAGACAGTACACAGGGCAAAACTGTGTTTATATACAAGGCCTTTATGTTTCCAAACTTTAATTCTGTGGGCATGAGGGGATGTCTTGGTGTAATCATGTACATGTGCACACTTGTTAAACTAGGTCACCAAAACATTGTACCTTGAAGGAACATGGATTTGACTAGGCAGCTTCCAAATTCTTTTGAATAACTGGGCCATCATATATTATATCATCATAAGAAATGGATTGGCAATGCTCTAGAATGCAATAAATAAATTTGAAAAACTGTGAAACAAGTTTAGAAAGGTATCACACAAATCATTAGAGCCAATTTCCAAGCAAACAACATCTCATTGCAGTGACATGGTCATATCAAAGTAATGGGGCAGGTGACAGATCTTCATATCCCCCATGGCCCAGCCAGTACAAGTTAAATTCTGAAGGATTAAGGCTTAAATTAAGGATGTGGGTTGACTTTAAATGTGCTTAAGACTGTGACCCAGCAAAACAAATAAACATAAATTAGAGTTATGCTTGGCATAGACCATTCTATAAACTTTAATCATTAATTGATATGGGGCAGTCACAAAAACAATTGTACAAATGTAGGATAAATATGAAAAAATAAAGGTGCACTACAAAAGTACAGAGAACCTCTTTAGTAAAATATGTGATGCATTAATTATGACCATTGATGTCGCAGATAAAACAGGATAAAAAACCCAAGAGGCAGACTTACCTGCTTACAGACCCAATGCAAAAGAGGAAGGAGGAAGTGGGGTTCCCAGGTTTACCCCTAGGGCAAAAATATCAGTGACTAGTGCTGACCCCTATTGGATACTCCCACACTTACAAATTAACTTAATTAGAAATAAAATTGATTAACATTCTCCCAGTACAGTTTCTGCAACTTCTACACATGGAAACAAACGTGCAATTATATAGCCCACTGCCACTCACTTCTATGGGAAGCTTAAGCAATTAATAATCTTGCAGAAATGCTGGAGATCAAGTTTTCCATTTTCTGAAGCCTGCCCAGGAAACAACAGATAGGAAATCAATAGTTTAAAAACAAGACAGAGAGAAAAAACATCACATAAAATGAAATGAAAATAAAAAATAGGATGCGCTGCAGCTAAACCCTCAGCGAATCCCACATAGCACACAGGCATCATTAAAATTGTTATGTGTTCGTCCGACAGGCAGGAGGGCGGGGGTTACACTTTCATTTCCTGAGCAGAACTCTTAACACACACTTTCGTTTCTAGAGCTGAACTCTAACACTAATGCACTTACCCTAACGAAATTGTATACAGTAACACTATATATGGCCTAGTGGTGCCTTGTGATAGCCACACTGACATATATTGGCTATGTTTTACAAAAATATTATTTCTTGAGTGTTTATATAGTGTTTGGATGAACCAAAACAGTTGCCACTTGGCTTACATAGCCTGTTACGCAATGCTAATTAGAGTCCAAGATGTCCTATTTTTTGAACTCTTGAATTTCTTCATTTGTTTATTGTATTCTGTCAAGTGTAAAATAACACAGTGTTCTAATGGGTTATAAAAAAAAGTCTGAAAAAGTTGTACTTTATTTTTGTAAAAATTAAGGTTTGTATTAGGTCTTACTTTTGTCCACTAAGTTTTACATTGTCCTATTTGATGCAAATATACTTGGATATTAACATCTACATTGTAATATTCAGACGATTCAGTAAATATAAATGAAAAGAAATTATTAACTTTCTTTAAAGACACAAGAACTGCATTTATTTTATTACTTAATAGCCAATACCCTGATTGTTTATTTGAAGATACAGGTGTATATGAAGAAAACAATAATAAGTATTGGAGTCAAGTGAAAATAATATAGATCATCATGCAACTAATTATTATAAAATTGCTAATAATAACAAAAACTATTGAATGGGTTGAGCATGGCAATACTATGATCAAATATTTAATAATTGAACATGAATTGTACAACATTTACAGCTGTCATTGCTAAGTATGAGATGCTAAGGAATATAAAGAAAGCAACCTAATTTTTAGCATTTTTTTCAGATTTCCTATATTATGAACAAAAAAGGAATTATGAAACAAATGTAAAAAAGAAGCTTAAAAGCGAAAGTACTATAATCCAGATATATCATTGGCAAACAGTTAATGATGTAAGGATCATAGAGTCACTGATATGAGGGTTTGAAAGAGTACCTGTCAACAATTTCATATTTTCCTTATTGCATAAAATTATCAGTCATAGATGGTCATGAAACCCCAAAAAGGTATCTCCACACTATTTTAGACATATTCTTACTAAGTTTTGTACCCATGTAGGTGCAGTAGTGTGTGAGTCCTGCTCTGGAAAAAGAAATTGTTAGGTTTTATTTTTTTCATTATGTGACTATCAAAATTCACAGCTAAGCTATATAGAGTAATAAAATATACAATTTTGTCAGGGTAAGTGCATTAATGGTAGAGTTCTGCTCCGAAAACACAATTTAACACAATATTTAGCATTTTTTTCAGATTTTCCATTATTTTGTAATTAGCATGAAATTAATATCAAAATGAAGTTCAAAAAGTTAAAATACCATAATTTAGATATGTTATTGGTCATTATATAGAGGTTTGAAAAAGAAAGACCCCCAAAAGGCACCACTACACTATTTAAGACATATTAAGCCAAAGTTTTAAGCATGTAGGTGCAGTAGTGTCAGAGTTCAAATTTTTTTTTTGTAAAACATAGCCAAATATATATACTTAGCCATATAGAGTATTACTGTACAAAAGTTTGTTAGGGTAAGTGCATTAGTGTTCTCCTCGGGAAACGCCCATCCGCACACCCGCCCACCCTCCCGCCCGTTGCTATAGAGAACATTTATGGCCATGAGGAATGTGAATTTAATTGGTGCTAGCATGACTAGTTCCATACTCATGTTGATTTTTTTGAAAGTTGTATTCTATTTGTGACATGTTCTTGCAGATCAGAGTTTATAGTGCACCACATGAGGAGCATTCGCATATAGAAAACTTTCCGCTTTATGCTCATCCATTTCAACTTAGCATCATCTGAAGTTAAGCTTCCAAGTCTATGAAATTGTTTCCAACTCTATGAATTTGGCTGCATTTATGCAAACATTGCATAACGGTTTTCCATGTTGCTTTGAGTGATCTAGTTTGGGACCACTAGTTCGAATACAAATATCTGGCTTATCCATAGATGTTACTGGAATATATTGGACTGAATCACATGAAGTTTTGTGGAAATCTGAGCACTTCGATCATAAAATTTCCTCATCAGCAAGAACTCTACTGTCTGATTTTTGGTGAGAACTAACTTACATTATAATATATCACTACCCTCAAAATTAGTAGTAGTGGTAGAAGCAATTACACATGTGGGGGAGACAAGGGCAAAATTAAACATTTCTTTCACAAGGAATCATTGTATCTGCTCGTATGAAAATAAATAGTCTTTGATATCTGAAAAACTAAGAGTATTTCGTTAAATAAGATAAAATATGTTGTACGCATGTTCCATCTGAGGAACGGCACAGGTAAAAAGAAACACTATTTTCCCTACCATATTAACAAACATCAACTGGTTTTGTCTTTTTTTTTCACATTTATTCCATATCAAACAACAATTATGCAGAGATTTTTGGGTTAGTATGGCCAAATTTTCAACTGCTGTTGATATTGAGTGCCTGGGATCTGTCTTTGATAATTTGGGGGAGCAAGGATCCAAGTGGGGGAGCAAGCAATTTTTCAGTGTAGAAAGGTTGATATTAATCATAAGATAACAATAGGCCAAGTCCCTGCACCAAATAAGACGATGCAACGTCGTATCGCACACATTTTAAAGAACTACTTTGTTCGCCACTTATTTTAATTTAACGTGCGTAGTGATTGACCTACTTCCACTGCCTATCTCAAAATGCTTTGGTATCTACTAGACCCTTGTCTACGACGCGGCCTGAGGGTCTAGGCCTAGACTGGCCTGGGATAATGATTGACAAGTCAATAATAGGAATGTGCAGATGTGACAACAATTTAACAAGTTTCTCACTTCGGACATATGGAAGTGTTTCATCTTGCCCTGTTTCATCTTGCCCTGAGAGATGTTGTTTGTTAAAAATATGTCTCAGTAAAATTCACACATATTTGTGACAAGGAAACCAGGTGGAAAGTGCCCTTCAGAGATGCAAAAGTAACATGTGATATTTTGTCTTTGTTGTTCGAAGTGTTTGCTGAAATTTTTATTCATTCTTAGAATAAATAGACAAATGTACGTTCTTTCCTTGTTGACAAGCTCCCAGCTTTCTAATTGATACAGCTTTGGATGTCCCTAAAAGAACATGGTTGCTTACATATAGAGTAGGTGTTCCATAATTACATGATAGGCCTAATATAATGTGATTGCTCTCCCTAATAAACAACTGGTCTCCAAGGCACATAACTGAAAAAAATAATAGTATTTTGACGTTTAGTTATGCAGTGACTGTGAAACATTAAATTCAAGCAGCTGTGGATTATGGTTGCAGCTTTTCACGGAATTAGGTCCTCACATTTGTAGTCATGATTGAAACTCTGTACTATGACCTATTATATCACTGTTTTTTTTTTACCTATCTATGTTATAATGGAAATTTGTGAACATGTAAGTGAATTGCATGAAAGGTTTATGGACTATGTATTGGGGAAACTCAAGTGTAAGAACATGTTAACTTTCAATACAAAAAAATTAAACCTCTAACATACAATGTGTTATGGATTTTCTTTTATCACAACAGTTGGCCAGCAATACCCAGCATCGCCAATTTTGAATCAAAATCGAGCCCATGTGGTTCCGCCATAAACATACACTGAAAAAATTAAGACATTTCATGCCACCTAAATATATACACCATACATCTCTTGAAACTCATAATCATAACAGAACTAAATTCAAGTGATTAAGAAAATTAAGGACGGCCAAACTCACTTCACATCAGGGTAAATTTGGCTGTAACCTTCTGTTGGACTACCAAAAACATTGAAATACTAAATACCTCTGCGAAAACTTCTCAATTTCAATTTACAGAAATGGCCGGGGCGAGACGGTTATGCATAATAACAAATGTAACATAATATATATCACGTAACAAATGAACTGGCCATGATAGCATACATTTAGCCAGTAAATATTGGAATCTTACAAATCATTATTTTTTTTTTTACGAATTTGTTTACCAAGTTTAAATACCATAATGTGTCTTGCCACCCTGATGCACAGACTTTCCCTACAATACCATGCACTTCTTTCTTCCTGAGGTCAATGACTCATGGTCACTACAACTGTGCCTCTCAGTAGAGAGGGGTTATAATACATAGAAAAAAAATTATTTTGTTAAGGCTGAAATACAATTTCCAAAAAGGCATAACACATGCCTGTATCTTTATTTTTGATCCCTCCCAAGACCGATTGAATGTTTAGTCAATCTGAAAGAATTTTTAGCATTTATGCGAAGTCGCGGTTCGTCATATTTCCTTTATTATGGAACATAGAAAGTTAGTATGCACATCACTGTATTCAGTGAAAAAGAAGCTTCACTTTGAATACCAACATTGCTGTATTTAAACTTTTATTCAAATTATAATAATTCAATTTTGAGACTAAATGAGCCCGAATAGACACATTATAAGCACTAAATATACATAGCTAGAAATATTTCTCTGGATCAAAAGATTATATTGCAAATATTATATGCGCGTGGATTGTTTTTTTATTAACAGACAATTATATTTTAACAATTTAATCTCCCCCCCCCCACCCCCCCCCCCCTCCCGATCTAGTTCAGTTTTTCATCAATATTCTTCCCACCTTATATTGTGAAATAGTGCAAACATGAATCTGTCATGCAAACCCTTAACTTGAAATAATAGTTTGATAGTGGGCCTGGGCAATAAGGGTTAAGTCTCCCCACAATAGTCAAGAATTTTAAACTATTTTATTATATCTCTACACAAGCATTGCTTATCAATAAGAGCACTAGTTATTTCTATGGGGACAAATCAATTGAGTCAATTGTCATTTACTTGCTGGTCAAAGATTAGGTACGTTGCATAGAAGTCTGTTAAATTTTTATGCTACTCATATTTTATAAATTGTCAGATAAGCCCAGTACTAGCCCTGATGCTTGTCTTCGTTATAGGCCATGTCCACTCACACTGCTTGTCGCACACACAAGTTTACATATTATAACATTATAACCATATTATTTCTGATGAATTTCCACACTTCTTCCATATTTGTCTTTGAAATGCCCTCCTTTTCCGTTTTTGCCATTACACTTAAAGCTTTACTTGGGTAGGGAACACTCTTTCACAACCAAAACAGATTTTATACATCCTTGCAAAACACTACTGAGAAATTTTTAATATTTACATATTTGCTGGCAATTTTGTGAATTATACAGGAAGGTCATTTAAGTATTACATCAATGCTACTAGTCAGAAGCTTAGTCGGCTTACATGAGCAGCTATCAGAGTCAGATGTAATGATGGGATGATATGGTTTGAGTCCATACCATTTACACATTCACCTCAGGGGTGGGTCTTCAACTTACTCAAGTCACTATAGTTAACGTCTCACGATACTGACATCCAGCGATCAAGCTCATGAAGAGTGCCTGTGCCAGGGATCAAACCTGGGACCTTCAGAGTAGCTGGCTAGCGTTCTAACAGGCTAATGCCTTAACCACTAGGCTACCCAACAAACAAAATTGAATTCATTCAATTAAAAATAATATTCATAGCACCATCCGAGACTACAATGGTTAACATGTCAATTCTCCATGGATTCAACTGCTGATGACTATTCCTTTATTTCCATTTTAAAGCTCTTTAACAGAGCAATTCAAATAACTCATTATTAAAGAGATATATGGAGATTACATCAATATCGCTGACCTTTAAAGTTGCGGAAATCGCTAAATTTCTTCTTAAGGGACCAAATTTTCAATGAGGCTTGGGAGGAATCAAAAATAAAGGTACACCTATGTGTAACACATCATTAGAAAGCGTTTTTGAACCTTAACAAAGTTAGGATAGTTTCCCATTAAAATTCTGACATTCATGACTATCACCCCCCTCTACAGTCTCAGGTTTCATATTTTTGGTTCTCAACATACAAATATAAAAAATTACAAAGAACATTGGCTATTTATACAGTCACCTTATAATATAACAACCTGTCCACTCTTCCATCCATGCCATGTGAGTACTACTATACTTAATCAAATCGTAAGTAGTAATCATGCTACTCTGGCTCCGATTTAAAAATAGCCGCAGCCATGTATTTATAACTGACGCCGAAATCATCGCAGTACGGGGTCATGACCCGAGATCACACCCCGTCAAGGTCACCGTATGTCAATTATAGGTCACACAGCTGATCCTGGTATTCATCGCCATTCTGCGGAAGAGTAATCATCGTTATTCCTAAATATATTATTTAAAAAAAGGGGTAAAACAAGTAGTAATGTTGCAGAAGGTTATTCCGGAAGAACATGTTTTAAATAGGTGCTGTAGATATTATAAGGGCAAATTCTAAAAGTGTCAACAGTTCGGTATGAACAGTCGCATAGTGTAACTTATATACTGTTAGCAGACAATGGCATTAAGCTTTTATTGGACTGCCGTAGGATATCCTGAATGTAATGAAAACGAGTGTTTATCAATACTGAAGGAGTCTTCAAAAAGATTTAACACTTTAGAAATGTGCACTGTGGATTATTACACCAAAAACATACAAACTATTGAATTTCACAACAAAGGTATACCATGGAGTATTAAATTTTTAGCAAATCAACAGCTTACTGGTGAACTAACGGAAAACGTTATGGATGATAACATACATTTACGTTGGGTTGCATACGTGCATTCATACTGCGAAAAGTGCAAGGATGTCCACTACATTGAAAAAGATGCCGCAAGAGATGAACAATATTTTGGAGATGTATCTCAATGTCTGACAGATTTTCAAACAAATTCGATAATTGACCGATATAACCCTAGATGTAGTTTTACAATTATGTTTGAAGTATGGCAAGACGCAAAACCTGTTCAAGAATGCTGTCATTACCCTCCAGGTTGTCAGTAACAAGGTATTGACATTACCATAACATAGTCTGAAATATAACTGGTGATAGTTTGTGTATTCGCGATTTGTAGTATATACATAAATAAATAAAACGACACACCTGATACAGATAACTAAGATGTTTGATATTTTGTGTGATACTGCATGAGAAATTGTTAATGTACTACAGGGGGCAGCACGGTATAGCTCATGTGTACTCTTTATAGATGGCGCAATGAGACGTTGTTTAGCACAGCTGGCTAAGGAAAGGTGCAAGAAAAAGAAGATATCTCAAATATAAGCTTAATTCTACAATCTTGTTAAACATTACACAATGGAGATCACAAACGAACGGTCACTGTCACAGGATAGTGTAACATCAGACAACTGGGTAGTGCTTGGTAAAGTATTACCAAAGGCAGAAGTGGTGTATTTCTGTCAGATGATAGTACTTTTCACTGTTATATTAACAGCTATCATTAACCTGTCATTAGGGAACAGCTCTGAAACGTGGTTAATTCTTCTCAGCACGAGTCTAGGAGCAGTGCTCCCTTCACCAAAATTGAAACATGTTGTTAAGCTGACCGCAACACGTGACATTAATGAACAGACAACGTAACCAGAGTCTACATCACAATAGCTAAAACAACATGTTCATCATGAATAAGGATCTAATTGATACGTATCTGTCAGACATTTATTATGATGTCAGCAGTCCTGCAAGTTTTTACGGTGCTACAAAGTTATGGGAATTCGTAAAAAGTAGAAAAGATCGTCCAACAAACCTTGACTATGAAACCATTAAAAAATGGTTAAACGAGCAAACAACCCATTCCATCCATATCACACCGCAATCAAATTTTCAGACAGAACATATTGTAGTAGAAAATATAGACGAACAGTGGGATGCAGACCTACTGCAGCTAGCAGATCTTTCAAAATATAACAAGGGTGTTAAATATCTATTGGTATGCATTGATCTGTTCTCAAGATTTGCATGGGTTAAACCTCTGAAAACTAAAACAGCTAGATCTGTTGCAGAGGCCATACAAGAAATATTTAATAAGGGAAGACAATGTAACACCCTTCGGACTGATCAAGGAGGAGAGTTTCTAGGAGCACCTTTTCAAAATGTATTAAAAAGTCATAAAATAGACCATATTATTGCATATGGCACACACAAAGCATCATACAGCGAGAGATTAAACAAAACATTAGAAAACAGGTTATACAAATACTTCTATGAAAATCAAACATTTAAATACACTGACATATTAAAGGATATTGTAAAGTCATATAATAACACACCGCACTCGGCTATTCATATGGCACCTGCAGAGGTTAACGAGAACAATGCAGAACGTTTGTATGAGCGCGTGTACATACCAATTTTGAACAAAAATGCTGCAACACAAACTGTCTACGTATTCGAGATTGGGGATCTGGTGAGGTTAAGTCACCAGAATACGCCTTTTAGGAGAGGATATAACGAGCAGTTTACCGAGGAGCTATTTCGTGTCTGCAACAAAATACCTTCTCACCCTCCCCGATATAAAGTACAGGATTTAGCCGACCAGATCATAAAAGGTTCCTTTTATAAGGAGGAATTACAGAAGGTCAATGTTACAGATCCTGAAGACATCCAGTTTAAAATAGAACGCGTTATATCAACTAAAACGGTGAATGGTCAAAGGTTAAGTTTGGTTAAATGGTATGGTTATGCGGATAGTTTTAACAGTTACGTTCCAGTATCAGAAATTAAACAGTACAGTGGTAAACAATAACCATGTATCTTTATCTGTCAAACAACCAAAGTGATCAGTTATATTCTGGCAACACTGCATCTATGTTTAGAATTAAATTACCAACTAAAATAGATGTACAACCAAGAGGTGAGTGGGAAGTAGCCATAATTGACATAGACCTGCCAGCTTTGAGCGAGAAATACTCCCCATCATATATAACAATAAACTCTAAAATATGTATTTCCAGCGTGTTTAACTCAACAATGAGACCAATGCTCAACAGGGTGTATGGTAATGAGCTTCTCAAGGGGTCACCCCACTATTTTGACAGTCCTAGATATGTACCTCTCAGCGTGGAGAGTTTGGAACATGTTGATATATATTTAATTGACAGCAAAGGCATGACACCCTCATTTAAAGAGGGACAAGTGTCGTGCACACTACATATTCGTCAGAACGCATAAGTTTTAAGTTAAAACATGGCAAACAACACACAATTTTATGCTCTAAACGGTGGTCTGGATTATAAGACATTTTTGAGGCATTTTGAAAAGCAAGCAGAAGGTACAAACAGACCCCAGCTCATAAATGGTATCACATCATCTCCATGGGCTAAAACTAAAGGAAATGGTCACTTAGTACTCGTAGATATAAGCAATGGTAATGAGCACCCATTTGCAATGGGGGACAGTTTACCAAAGTTAGAAATAGTTGACCCTAGCGAGGCTGAAAGACGGCGTGCAGTAAGTGATATGCAAGCTGAGCTTGCTGTTATAGAGGGTGACAATCCCTCAAACAAGCAGACTCCTAAAGGTAATGGTAAGAAGAGGGCGTTGTCAAGAGCCTCTGCTAAATCTGGTAAAATTATAGAATCATCTGTTAACGCAAAGGTTAGAAGAGTTAAGGATATTTTTGACGAGTGATCAGTGATCAATAGCTTATAGCAGAGCTGTTAACAATGAGTATGGAAATTATAGGCGATTCATATGTAGGCTATTCAGAGGAATTGGCTATTTTTCAAAAACCTATTCAAAATGTTGGTGTCAAAAGAAGTCATTTAGCAACATTTTATCCTGTAAACGATTATTCAAATCAGGGGATACTACAATTCAGTGTAACTAATAATTCTAGCTGCTATTTAGACTTAAGACAAACACAGCTTAACATAACATGCAAACTAGTCAGACATGACGGTGGAACAATAACACCCCCCACGATTAATATTAGGGGGAAAAACACCCAGCAGACAACATCACAAAATACTGATACAGAGAACAAGGATGCTGGTGATTCAAGCGCAGCTGGAGATAACACCCAAAAGCCATCTCTTGATGAGGATGCGGTGGGCGTTGTCAACAATTTTATGCACTCCATGTTCAGCAGAATAGATGTTGCTCTGCAAAACAAAGTACTGACCAACTCAGATGAATCCTACCCCTATTTAGCATATATCAAAGCATTGCTGTACACACCAAACCAGCAAAAATCAGGTTCTCTACAGATGGCTATGTATTACCCTGACACACCGGGATCATTGGGAGACAGCAATTGGCAAATAGGTGATAATGTTGGGTTGAAAACACGTTCTCAATATTTTGCAAACTCTAAAGAAGTAGACATGTGTGGCAACCTTTATTGCGATGTGCTCGAAATTGGACGCTATATCCCCAACAATGTTTCACTGTCTCTTACTCTGTACACCAGTACACCAGAATTTTGTCTTATGGCACCAGAGGCTACTAGAGGGGGTTACAAGGTCAAAATAACCAAGGCATCACTGAGTGTTGCTATGATTGATGTGAGCCCCGAAATATTGCTCTCACACGCGGAAATATTGAAAAAAAAACCTTCTATATTTCCATACACAAAAACAGAAGTAAAAAAATTTACACTGGGTAAAGGAATATTTTCAGGTCAAATAAACGACCCGTTCGCGTCAAGGATCCCTGCAGAAATGATCATAGGATTGGTGCAAGACTCTGCTAATCATGGCACATTATTTTCCAACCCCTTTCTTGTCGAACATTGTAATTTAAATTACATCCAAGTTACAGTAAATGGTCAAGATTTGAATGAAGGTCCAATTCAACCAGTGTATGGTCCAACGCCTGAAACAGGTTTGTACATGGAAGCTTATAAAACATTGTGCTGTTTGGAAAACACAAACTCTAGCGTACCCGTTTCCCGCGAGGATTATCCTCAAGGGTTCTGCTTTTACAGATTTACAGCAGATCCTCAAAATGGTGCAACAGATGATGATGTCATACCTCTGAGGCGTTCAGGAAACATGAGAATTAGTGTCAAGTTTGAAAAAGCTCTCAAAGAACCGACAACTATGATTGTATTTGCAAAATTTGCAGCGGCTTTAAAAATTGACAAAAATAGAGCGGTATACGAAGTCTGACCATTCTGTTACTAGTCGTTGAAAGGTGAGCACCATGAGTGAAACTGATGAATGTCTTATACCATTTGAGTTGCCTAAAAATTTTATGATATATGGGGCCACACAGTCAGGAAAATCACATTTTGTCAGAAGTTTATTGCTGAACCATGAAAAAATGTTCACTGAAAAAGTGAACAAGATTATTTATGTGTATTCTATATGGCATGAAAACTTTGATGAAATGCAAAGTGATCTAGGTGATATGATAGAATTTGTAACTCATGTTCCAACCAAAAAGGAATTAATAGAAATATGGGAGAAAAATAAAAGTCATACTATTCTCGTTCTTGATGACAAAATGAGTAGCTTTGATGATGCAAAAATAGGTGCTCATATTGTGGACATAGTATGTGTTTTAAGCCATCACTGCAACATCTCATGTATTATAACTTTGCAGAACATGTTTTGCAACAACAAGGCTGTAAAAACAGTGAATCTGAATGCTCATTATATATGTCTATTTAGAAATAACAGAAGCTGTAGACAGGTGATCACCCTAGGAAGTCAGATAATGCCGGGCAATTCAGAATATTTCATGTCTAGTTATTTGCAGGCGACAGAAAGAAAATACGGCTACCTGCTTATAGATTTGACCCCTAATACAGTGAAAAATTTACAACTAAGAGCATGTCTGTTTCCAGGTGACGTCACAGTGTGCTATCTACCAAAAAAATGAACCTGATCAAGGAAAGTATAGTTTTTCTGCAGGCTCTTACAGTACTACCCATGAAACAAGTTAGGATGCTATTGAAACATGTAAACAAACAACAAGTCCTTGCCATAGGAGAAATTGCAAAGAATATCCTTGCCAAAGTGATTAACATACCCTCAGAGTATAAAGATTCTCTAAAACGGTATAAAGGGGTCATTCGTAAGCTAGCTAATCCTGAAAGCACATCGACTAGTAGGTATAACACAATTGTTTCTAAACCTGAAGTTATAGCCCGTATGGTGCAAGCAGTTGTAAAGAAATTATTGAAACTCGTATGAACATGGCTGAAGAACATGTTGTTATCCCTAAAGAGCGATATCAAAGAATGCTTGCACAATTGAGAGAGCTGTCAAATAGAGAACATGAGAGTCATGTGTCAAAACAGGACAAGACAATAGACAATGAAGATAATGAAGAAGAAAAGTTTCCTGAGAATGAAGGTAGAACAAGAGATGATGTGCTGCTAGAAAATGACTCTGAAACAATAATTGGCCAGCCGCCGGGTATAACACCAAAGGAGCTGAATAATTTAACTGTGAAAGCAAAAAAAGTGAAAAGCATGAAAGTGTCAAAAAAAAAGGGTACCGTGGACAACATTGTAAAACGTGTTAGCAGATCTCGTAAAACCACACCCAAAAGTAGGGATATCTTCAAAACAATTAAAAAGAATTGGCTGAGTATTTAAGATTGTTTACGCATTGCTTTAAGTTGTTGTATATAGCATGAAACAGAGAGAATGTATATATATACAAATTATTTATACAGTAGAAGTTTTGCTGGAAGACGTATTGTTTATTAACATGTAAAACATTAATAAAGCACATTACTGTTAGATACTTTGTGATCAAGATGAGCGGAATGGGGGAGGAAATAGGGGGAGGGGAGGGTCATGCACAAAATAGTATGCCCCTCAAACATTGGCATTGAGGATGGATCATTGACAGACATGGAGACACAGCAGGAGTTTATAACCGCTACCAATGGCAAGCCTACACAAAGGTCACACATAATTTGTTCTGAAGACAAAAGACCCCATGCCTCCATGTATGATGAAAGAGTAGGGGTGTGCCACAAACCCCAGATGAACTGCCTTATATATAAAACATCTTCATCAAGACCGTACAGTCACTCCTAGTCTCCTGGCAAGAGCTTTCTTCACGTAAACTAGAATAGCCTGCACCTTCCAGCTATAAAGAAAACATGAACAGTCATCAGCTGCAAGCAACAGGCCGCATGTTCCATACATCATCAGGAACGCTAGTCAGAGGAAGATTCTTATGGTTCCGAGAACTGGGAAGTAGGAAGTTTGTGGTCCTGCAGAGATTTGATGGCCGTATCAAACTACACATCCGTAACTACGTCCTCGATGAAGAGGAATACTGTCTGATTCCAACTAAGAAAGGTGTTGTGATTGACAAACAACAGTGCAGAGACCTGTTGAACGTTCTGAAGGATCTTGGCAAAGTTATCGGTCTGGTAAGTGATTTTCCCTATCGCTCTAAAAGAAGACAGTTTTGGAATGTTTCATCTCAACCTCATAATTGACACAATTTGTGTATTTAATTTCAGGGCAAGAAAGCATGGACAAAGGATGACCCAGAGGAAGAAGATTGTTCCCCGGAGAACAATAGATCAAAAGATCCTTATGAAGATGACTCTGTTATGGTGGATGATGATGAAGTGGTGACAACAGACAGACAAGGCTCTAATGATGAGGGATTTGACGACGATGGGGTGGAGTTTGTTCCAGCTGAAATTAAAACACACCTGGGTAAAAATCTGTTTGCCCAGGCAAAAAAGGAGTACGGGACTGTAGATATCCGTCATTTCTTTTTCACAAACTCTAGCACCAAGTCCCTACATCCTACACGCAGAGGTGTTACCCTATCAACATATGAATTTTCTAAGCTGTTACACCAGTTGCCTGACATAGAGAAGAGATGGCAAGGTCTCCAATCTTTGGAGGAGTGCGGACTGACACACAAAGGTATGACAGCCTTAATGAGGTGCCTGCACTGCACACCACAACCTCCCCCATCTGTTGACATCGTACCTGCAGGATCAAAAAAAAATCCTCCTCACTTTCCTTTGAAGAAAAAGAAAGCTCCTCCCCCCAAGCAGAGAGGAGAGACTGATGGCCTTGTTGATGACGACAAAGACGCCCCCAGGGAAAATGCCCAAGAAGATCAGGAGGACTTTCTGCTGCGCCCTGTGAACATTGTACCGCTGGTGCCAACTGCTGCACCGACCTGTTCAACAAGTATCACTTCCCAAAAAGCGCCACCCTTGAAGAGACATTTGAAGTTCAAGACAAAGAAAACGGTTATAATTTCTGATGAGGAAAGCAAGAGCTGTGAGACGGAAGATGAAGGAGCTCTTACTGCAGATGAACAACATGACCTGTCATTAACGAAAAAACGTAAGACGGCTTCAAAATTTGTGCTAGATGAAGCCACCGAAAATGACAGTAGTGACTTTTGATATGATAACAACTGTCTTTCTAATAGTAGTTTTGTGACCATCCTTTTGATAATTACGTAGACAGGTACTCCTATATCTAGTAGTATGCATAAGAAATGTATCATGTTTTTAGAATTAAGTTGTAAACATATGTCTTCCAAAAATCATCCTTTTGATAATTACGTAGACAGGTACTCCTATATCTAGTAGTATGCATAAGAAATGTATCAGGTTTTTTAGAAATTAAGTTGTAAACACATGTCTTCCAACAACCGTTTGTTTTTAATGTGTAGACCTTGCACCAGTATATATTATATGTATTTACACGTATATACACATACCTGTATACCTTGTAGAATGTACCAAGAAATGTATAAGGTTTCTTAATTAATAAAACAGTAAGTTGTATATATTAGAACAAACAGAATTGTTTCTTTGCATTTAACTGTCCAGAAAATAGTGCGGGTGAGTGCAGGGGGTGTGCGTTGCAGTGCAAATGTTGCAGACACCCTGGACACCATTCTGTAGAGCTAGTACTGCTGTACTGTTGCTAATAAGAGTTGCACACCACCTCACCCAAAACAAAAAAGCTGACAGCGAAGAATGAGAAGAAGAAGAATGAGAAGAAGAAGAACTTGCATTTTACACACAGCTGCTCTAGAGTTTTAAAGTTAACAGAATCTGTCACAACTTTCGTAATAATAACTCAAAGCTCGGAAATGTCAGTTCGATCAACAACTGTTTTTATTTATTTTTGTCAACAATGTGTAAAAATACACCCATACACCATAAAAAGCACACACAGTTGTTATGATTCTCCAAATAAATAAATGGTAGAGTTCTGAGAATCATACACCCTCTCTTTTGTTTTGCTTTTTGAACATGTTTTTTATAAACATTCACCTAAATCTATATTTCTTTCAACACAGTGTAAAAATACACCCATACACCATAAAAAGTACACACATTTGTTATGATTCTCCAAATAAATAATAAAAGAGTTCTGAGAATCATACACCTTTTCTTTTGCTTGTTTGGACATGTTTTATAAACATTCACCTAAACCTAACAATAAAAGTTTACAGTCAATTTAAAATACCCAAACTATAAAACGTTTCCTGTCCAAAACCTATTTCACTACTATTAATCTTATGTTTTATAAACATTCACCTAAACCTAACTATAAAAGTTTACAGTCAATTTTAAAATACCCAAACTATAAAACGTTTCCTGTCCAAAAACCTATTTCACTACTATTAATCTTTGGATAGATAGATAAATATATCCGTTTCTAACTATAAACAGTTTATAGTCAAATTTAAAAAATATGGAAACTATAAAAGTGTTTCCTGTCAAAAAACCTGTTTCACCACTATTAATCTCTGGATAGATAGATAAATATATATAAGCAGTTTGTAAATAACTGATGATATATAATATATAATATATGAACAGTAATTAAAACTTGACAGTCTGTTAGATTTTCCAGATAAATAAGTTTCATGTTTTCATAAGGCTAGCATCATACATTTTTTGTTCAAAACAAATATACAATGATTCTCCAAATAAATAAATAAATGGTTGAGCTCTGAGAATCATACACATACTTGTGTTCCTAATTTAAACATAGCTTTTTATAAATAAGGCTAGCATCATACATTTTTTGTTCAAAACAAATATACAATGATTCTCCAAATAAATAAATAAATGGTTGAGCTCTGAGAATCATACACATACTTGTGTTCCTAATTTAAACATAGCTTTTTATAAAAATCCACCAAAATCTAACTTTTAAATATGAAACCTGTTTCACAGCTTTTAATCTCTCAATAGATAAATATAAACAGTTTGTAAATAACTGATGATATATATAATATTGTATAAGAATTAAACTTGACAATCTGTTAGATTTTGCAAATAAATAAAAGTTTTCATTTTTTCATAAGACTAGCTGTATACATTTGTTTCAGCACAAAATATAAATGAACATGCTGCAAATATAATATACGGGAATGTAAACTTGACAGCTTGCTAACAATCCAACTATGTAAATAAATAAAAGTTTTCATTTTTTCATAAGACTAGCTGTATACATTTGTTTCAGCACAAAATATATATGAACATGCTGCAAATATAATATACGGGAATGTAAACTTGACAGCTTGCTAACAATCCAACTACCCCCTAGGCTGAAGTATAATTACAACTTGCAATAAAACAGTCAAGTGCAATCACTTGTTTTGTTTATAATATCATTGATTACAAACAAGTCTTGAGAGGAACAAAAGTACCCTCCAAATTTTCAGTCTGAAATAATACTTTAATCTTTCTATGAAACGATATCTATTTCTTTCATATTATTTAAAGTCTAATATATACTAGAGCTTTTATCTAACGTGATAACAATTTGCCCTAAATGATGTAGCATAATTGCAAAATTTGCCGTTACACCTTAAAGTTGATAACCTTTCTCCCTTGAGGGTGATAAATGTCCAAACGTAGACATGTACCAATGCTTAATCAAAACGTCAAAAGCTAGACCTTGACAATTCCTCACATCTATTGTGTGGCAATATATAAATAACACTGTTAAACTCAGAACACGACACCCTATCCGGCTAACATCCAAATAACATAATAATAACTTTTACAGCATTTACGAAGTATCAACGACAGTTCTTACTTTTTTGGCGAGGTCTGTAGTTGTAGTTCCAAACTTCGCAAATTATAAGGCGTTCGACGGGGGGTCGTGGCTCCTGCGTTTGGAGGGGGTGGCGTTCTACGGGGAATGTCCTCGTTATCTGTTTCTTCCACTACAGAATTTCCAGGGTTTCTAGGAGTACCTAGATAACTAGGTGTTCTCACGATTGTTTGACGTAGGGGGGTGGTGCCAGTGATTACGGGGGAGGGGGTTTTCCGTACAACGTCTTCGTCATTACCAGTTTCCTCGGCGAGGGTTCTTATTCCACCTGTAGCCCTATGGTCTGTAGTACGCTCTAGATAAGTGGACATTCTCGATGTTCTATTTTGAGACAGCGGTGTACCTCCTACAGTTGGAAGACTGTCCCTGCAAACAATTGCAAATGTTGTAACATCCAAGCAATAATGTTAATACAGGTATCATTTATCCCCCAGGGTTAATTCTTACCTAGAATGGAATGATGTATTCCGTGTTCTGTTATCTGTCCAGTAAGGGCTATATCTTAAGGGTCTAACTTCTGAATGTGAGGGAGGGTATCTAGAAGGAGGAGGAAGTGTTGATGAAGAATCGTCATCGCCCCACTCACGTCTAAGGTAGTCCATTCTGGAACAGTGATACAATAATGCTATAAAGAGCTTTTGCAACAAATTGTCTAGTCACATTATAAGACAATGCACAATGATAAATGTATTCCAAAACACGAGGTCTAACTGTACATACCTTGTGCCAATGCTTTCACGTTCACGTCTGTCATCAGGTGCCCCAGGGAAATTGGCAGCAGCCCCTCTTAAACCATCACCTTGTCTGAAATAACAATTAAACAAATGCGATAAAAGCTAAATTTTAGCTAGAACATAATCAGTGATACAATAATGCTATAAAAAGAGCTTTTGCAACACATTGTCTAGTCACATTATAAGACAATGCACAATGATAAATGTATTCCAAAACACGAGGTCGAACTGTACATACCTTGTGCCAATGCTTTCACGTTCACGTCTGTCATCGGGTGCCCCAGGGAAATTGGCAGCAGACCCTCTTAAACCATCACCTTGTCTGAAATAACAATTTAACAAATGCGATAAAAGCTAAATTTTAGCTAGAACATAATCAGTGATACAATAATGCTATAAAAAGAGCTTTTGCAACACGTTGTCTAGCCACATTATAAGACGGTGCACAATGATAAACGTATTCTAAAACATGGAGTCAAACTGTACATACCTTGTGCCAATGCTTTCACGTCCACTTTCACGTTCACGTCTGTCATCGTGTGCATCCGGGATATTGTCAGCATTCCCTCCAAAACTGTCGCCATCATCACCGTTATTACCATCACGCTGCGAGTCCTTTGTAAAATGGGGTCTTCTGAACACGCTCCGCAACCTTTGAACCAGCTCATTACGGGTTGCCGTGTTTTGATGCTAAACAAAAAAACAGTTCTTGTTACATGGATACATCTTCTTAATAATTAGGTTGTGTTATATTATATTAGCACGTGTACAATGACGCTAATAATAAGACAGTTCTTATAACACTGATATATTACACCTTCTTAACAGTTAGACTGTGCTATATTAGCGCGCGTACAATTATTAAATTATTATAGTCAACACAAAAGTGTCAGTTTACTGTTCAGTCAATAAAAGTACAGGGAATATAGTCTTATTACCTTGTAAAAGTAAACGCCGCACAAAGTCGTAACAATGATGACGCCTATGAGTGCCAAGGAGGCTAAAACAATCCCCGCTGTTTCCCGACCACTTCCGCCAGTAGAGATATTGGCCATCTTAGGAGTTGTTGACAATATGGTAGAAAAATCGATTCTGCCGCTGTTGCATACAATGATAATTGACCCTATTCTGCTTCCTTTTAGGCTTTTCCGTGTGCAGTACACTGACTCTCCCATGAATATTGTGGCCATCATTAATGTTTCACCTTTGGTAAACCTGTCCATAGGAACCTGGGTTAGAAACTCGCTCTCAGAACAGTCCGCAGAAAGCGCCCATCCACTGTTTATGTACGTGCACGTGCACAGTCTGTCAGCACATTTGTAGGTATAAGCGGTTGCTCCGCAGCACAGTGATAGCGATATTATCGCCCCAATGACTAAAGTCATATCGTCTTTCCTCATGGTTTTTGATAAAACACGTCTTTCCACCATTCACAGTCTGTCAGCACATTTGTAGGTATAAGCTGCCACTCCATATAACCATGAAAGCAATGACTAAAGTCGTATTGTCTTCCCCGTGGTTTTTTCTCCTGATAAAAACACGTCTTTCCACCTTGGTAAAAAATCTCAAACTGACTCCTGACAATGACACGTCTTCCCACCTCAGTAAAAAATCTCACACTGGCACAACAACAAGCGTGAGAACGCCGTCTAATTTGTGAACTCTTAATCCGTTAATTGTTTACCAAGTTTACTTAACCTGTACACCTTTGAAACTTGGAACATCTGGATTGCTTATGCAATCTTATGTAACAGTTTATACACTCTTATGTAACAATTTGCACCGACTCTCACGGTCCTTAATTGTTTTAGATTATACAGACGAATCTTGATGTTACGGACAGTTTTAAGCATTTTACAACCTTTTAGCATAACAGTGACATTGTATGATGAACACGTCTTAATAATTTACTACTTCCAGCAGAAACAAGATGATTTTACAGTTTTCGTTTTGTTCACAGCTCTGGTTTTCCAGATGTTCTTACAACGGAGGTGCGACTGTATTGCTCTTTGGACCTGTCAAATTTTCGGTGTTATTTCTTCACAGACGAGTCTTGATGTTGCGGACAGTTTTAAGCATTTTACAACATATCAGTATTAACAGCGACGTTGTATGAGGACCCTGTCTTAATATTTACTACTTCCAGCAGAAATAAGACAGTTTTAACAGTTTCGTTTTGTTCAAAGCTCTGGTTTTCCAGATGTTCTTACAACGGAGGTGTGACTGTATTGCTCTTTGGATGTGTCAAATTTTAAAACTGTGTTATTTTCTTCCTTTAAATAAACATGGTCTTATTTCACGGGTTTGCCCGTGGGAAGAACTTTAGCAGTCAATGACCCTGTTGTCGATTCCGTGTTATGTAATGACATGGTAATGACATGTTTTGACACTTTAATATATTGCTTTCAAGTAAAGTGTAGTGTCTATTATTGTTCAACAGTATCTTTGACTTGCTAATTAACACTGATGCACACATTAGCATGTTAGAGATATTACCGATTAAGTGCAATAAGCATGTTTATTAAATGAATCAAAAAGACATAAACACGATTTTCACTGCTAAATCATTAGCCATGTCGTTTTTACTGCTAAATTATAAACCTTTATTCATATAACCCATTGTTAATGCAACATGTAAAAGTTAGCTCTCAGTAAAATTTGACAGTTCGATATTGTCGGCTGCTTCTGCATCATCAAGATTGTGATGAGAAATAACATACCGGCCCCATCTCTTTCCTTTTCCATAGCGTCTCTCATTAATCCTTTTTATCTGGTTTCTACATTTAAGGATCATCTACAAGAGTAATAAAAAAATGAAACATGGCGTGTTAAACGTTGTAAATAAATTTTTGAAATTATTACTATTATTTATTACATGCCTTGAGGAATACCCCGACAAAAAGGGCTGCTATCATGATACTGTCCTGTGTAAAGGTGAGTGAAAAGAGGGGTTTGGTAGTTTCATAATTTTGTATAACATCACCAATGGAACCATGTTTAACCTGCCACGTGGTTTTTTCAAAAGACGTGGTTACTACTTCTTGTCTTGTCACTCCGTTCAATGCTAGCGTGTCATTGGTTGCCTGTTGACTTGAAGGCGTGGTATGCATAATCTGATCACCTGTGTGATTGGTCTCAACTGTTGTTGTAGGCACCTTTGGACGTGAAGGTGTGGTTTGCATAATCTGATCACCTGTGTGATTGGTCTCAATGGTCCTTGTAGGCGTTGAATGTAAAATTTGTTTGACAGCTGTTGAGGACGTTGTTACATGTATTGAAAATACATTGCTCTCGGTTTTCACGGGCGTATCTGCCCGATCTACATAAACAATATATTATTGTGTACAGTATAAAGCGTTCATTCCTGTAGAATTAATAATTCATATGATATATTAAATATATATTTTGAGTTTTTGAAATGCTTTACACCACTTACCATCGGTGTGACACTTTACGTCTTCAGTATGTTGAATATTCCTTTGACAATATATCGTGTTTCTCATGTCAATGCACTTCATCGCTTGTGTAATCAGTGTTGAGAAGGTCGGTAAGCGTTCCAGCCATGATGATTTTGAACAGTTTGCATATACATATCCCTCAGTTTTGTATGAACACAAACAAATATTGAAGCGTTCAGACGGTTTATCTGCACCGCACATGAACATGTTAATACATGTCGTGCTTTGTACATAAAAAACGGTCAAATATAAGAGCTGTAGTCCTATGAAGATAATCATTGTTTCCAGAGGACCTCTCTTTGTGACACCTGGGCTTTTCAATATATATATCAAGAACTGCCATGCAGCATATTTTAGGCCACAATTTGTCCATGCAACATTATCTATGAGGATGCAAACAACAAGCGTGAAACAAAGGTATATAGTTCAGATTGTGTGATTTTGACAGCATATTTATTATTGAATGTACATACAATGCATCATTAATATATTGTTTGTCACATCAGAGGACAATGCTTATCATTATATTGACATGTTATGTGTACTTAGACGTATTCTGTCATAGTATATAGAATTGATATGACAATACATCCTTTATTAGACATCTTCAAAGTGTTCATACAACATCCATGTAACATTTTACATGCTCATGCGCTCTGCTTTCACATTTATAATGCTTTCATAAAACTGTCATCTGGCATACATTTATTAACCGCCAGGACTAGAAATAATCCATATATACATTTATCACCCCACACATTTTTTCAGTATTTATATTTTGTCAATAACCTGTAAATCATTCCTTTGAAGGATAAATACGCTCGTGCATTATATTTATTATCATTCATTTGTTATACACTTTAATAACCGTAAGGGAGTGTGTCAAAGCTGTCTTGAATTATTACTCTTTTATTGAAAACTTTTTTGAACGTTTTCGAATATGGCCTGTTGTACACAATTCCTGTATGTTTTGTTCTGTAGATCTGTGTCGATGTAGGAAGTTTAACATGGTGTCTAACACCAAAAACAATCTGCTTCATGGTTTCAAAATCTATAACTTGACTGTTGGTGTGATTCAAAGACAACCCTTTGATTTTTGTAACAAGCGTGCCATCAGTAAGCTTATAGCAATAGCTTTTAGGACCGGATGACATAAACGTTTGAATGTGTTCCCCCTCGGGTAGTTCATCTGTCAGTTCTCCTAATAAATCCCCTGTTTGCAATAACTGCGCACCCTTTTTTTCAGCATACACCACTGAATCTGTGTCAAAGTAAATTGTTTTTCTACCCGTTGTTTGTAGGATTTTTAACAGATGCAGTCTAGCAAGGGACGTTGTGAACGTGCCAACGATTTCATTAGTAAAAGTGGCCTCTTCTTCATAGGATTCTGCATTTTTGAATTCCACAACTATACAGTCATCAGTGATAATGTTAAAATTCGTAATTGTTTTGGTTGGATCGTTGCGAATTGTGGAATACTCTTGAGGTGTTTTGATGTAATGGCATTTACTCAAGTTAGGTCGTTGCACAAACTTGCCCCATGCACTGTTGCAAAAAAGCTTGCACACCAGCCTCAATGATGGGTTGTGCTGAATTTTCTCCCTGTCCAGTTCAATACCTTGATGCTCTCTGTAGAACTTAATAAATGCATCTTTGTCCTGCTCTGTGTTAACCCAATTTGGATAACCTGAGGCCTGTTGTTTCTGCTGCAGGAACATTTTGACATATTCTTCAAATATGCCACCGTGGTTGTTTGTTGCAGTTGTTTCTTTATAATTGTAAACCTCGTATACATGTACGATTTTGTATCCCTGCCTGACAGCTTCAAGAATCTCAGGAGTTGTCCAGACCCCTATAATAGCCCTCTCAACATCAGAACATTGACACTTCTTTTCTGTTTCTTTCACAGAGCACGTTTGACATAGGGGAAACTTCAACCTACCATTACATCTAACCGGAAGCACAGGTATATAAAGACCTCTCGGTGGCAGGATTTTCACCTTAGCCACTCCGTAATAGGATTGCAAGGTGTGATCTATTTTGTCAGGATCAGCTATTATTTCAGGGTGTGACGTAGGGTACTCTCCAGAAAGCGTAACAAATGGATAGAGAGATGTCACGTCCATATATCTCACCCTTTCATCATCCTGACATTCGTAAAACATCTTTGTGGGGCTCACTCTTCCACCAAAGAAAGAATCACGAATTTTCAAAGGTCTAACTTTGTCACAATTCTTAGAAAATTCTGCCAACTCCTTGTTTCCTTTTAACAGTCTGTCAAACTCGCATTCCCATATTGACACAACTGTGTAACCTTTTTGCTCAATTTCACGAATTCTGCTTTGTGTCTTGTTAAACAATGCTGCTAATGTCTGTCTAGTGCGAGGGTCTCTTACGTCTCTATTAGCGATGCAGTGATGACCATGGTATCTGCAACCTAAAAACTCATAGCAGCTTTTAGACTCAAAATGGACCCCATCTGTATGGTACCTTGTTCCTGGTACCCTGAATTCTCCCCCATTTCTTGAATGTTGGATGTGTCTATTAGAGACCTTTGACAACCACTCCAACCATACAACAGCCTTTTCACTGTCATTTGGATGTTTACCGTATCCTCTGACAGGTATTTGAGGAATAGGTGATTTAATAAAAGTTGATTTCGCAATCATACTTTCCTCAATCACTTTGCCATTAAATTTCCACTCTCCTCGTTTTAAAACAGCCCTACCCTCTCTCCCGTCTGTCAGAGTGACATCGTGTTCTTCATATAACATAAGTTGTCTGATAACCTGCATGGCGCAGGATGCTATTGTTGCATGTGCAAAAGGGTCTACGCCTGTAACTTTTGAATTAGTTATTGTTGTTGTTTCATTAATCATATCCCTAAACTTTGTGCATGCCTCCCTTAAAATGGACACATCTGCCCTTGTGTATGTCAACAGCTCTTTCTGCATGTCAAACGTTTTGTCTGTTTGCTGGCTATGCCATTTTAAGAAGACTTCTCTATCCTTTGATGACATATGCTGAATACCGAAATAGTATGCATCAGGAAATTTTCCAACATAGTGAAAATTTCCCATGGTGTTCAACAAATACGGAAATTCTCCTTTGGTCAGCTGACTTGACAAACCCAAAGCTGTTGGTAGTTTTTTCAACGCCATAGGAAGAAAATTTAAGCTGTCAATAAAACGAATATTCACGCCCTCCCCTAATTCCATTGTCATGATTTTACTGCCTGAATAAATCACGTTTGGAAAGACTGAATTTGCAACGCAGTGTGCAAGTATGAAGTGTGCGTCGAAGGCTTTTGCATTATGGGCAATGGCTGTCATATCTTTATGTTGAGGTGTTATTAGCCACTTACAAAACTGATCTGTTGTTTCTGGACCTTTAAACACAATCTCTCTTCTGCCACATACATTGTTCTTACACAGTTCATTGCAAAAAGAACCTTTTGTACGTGTTGAACATTTGCTGCACCTGTCGCCACAATTGTCACATTTTGCATCTGTCGTGAAAGCATTATTTTTGCATTTGTCGCAGGTTGTTTGACATACAAGATAATTCGGCACGTGTTGCTCTAGCCCGCAGTATGACTTCTTGCAATTGATACATCTTCTACACTGTGAGCAGAGTTGTACAGGTGTGCATGACTGGCAGTTTTGTCTTGGTTTGTTTTTGTAACCATGGTCGCATGTTATAAGGCTGTCTTGACATGTCTCGAAGTCATAATATAAAAACCTCCCAGATGTCACTTTTAGAGGTTTAATTTTAAAATAGCACAAATGTTCATCTGTAACATATGTGTTGCAACATGTGCAATAATATTCACCGCATTTGTGACTGCTAATGTCACGTTTATGTCTGTCAAAAATTTTGTTGCACTGTTTGCATCTGTACATTTTTTCACACAGCGATGGCATTTCTTGACCTCTTAGAGAACCGACAGTATACTCTCTTGTCTGTTTGTGTCTAATGTAGCATGCGGTGTTTCTACAAATCATGTTGCAATCGTCGCACATAATTGAATCATCTTGGAAAAGGCATTCATGCGAAGAGCATGTTCTGCACACATACTCACAGCTATGTCTAAAATTTTTACCATACACTTTGTAGCATTGTTCACAAAATTTTTTGTTCACAAAAAACCCTTGAATATTGATAATGCTGTGAAAATGCTCGTCTTTAAAATACAAATAAATTTTCTTTTTCCTTCTTTGCATGCCTGTGTAGATAACCTGGTTGTCCGTGTCTCCTGAAACTACAATAATTTGTACATTTAGGAAATCTTCAAATTTCCTGAGTTCTCCTATGGCTACCGGTCCTTCCATTGATACATCGGCATCTTTGTGCAGGTTAATAGCACGGCTTCTTTGAGAGTGTGGTGTTTTACTGTTCACTTTATCCTTTGCAATAAGTTTCTTGAATTGTGTTGCGGGGGTTTTGTGTAGCTTGGCGACGCATGTAACAATTGCTCTTGCTGCACACAAATATTCATTTTCTATACTAGGTATAAATACCATTGACGTTTTCTTTTTTATTGTGCAGTTGTCAGACAGTAAATCTGTGTCTGTAATTTTTCTGTTTGAACCTCCACCTCCTGCGTCATCACCTTTCATAACACCAATATCCACTTCAAAAGAATCATCGATGTCGAGGGATTGGTTGGACTGTAAAACGGCTCCTAGTCTGTGAATGACAATTAACATGTTTCAAAATTACATTAACTCTTCTTATACGTTTGGACTAATTACATGTTAAGCGATATATCAGTCTTACCTTTCCATTATTACAGCACCTGTGATATTATGTTGAGGTTGGCAGTGAATATGTACGTCCTTTTCCAAACCGGAATGTCTGATGGACAATCTTGCTTTGTCAGATTGATTGTTATGATTCGATTTCACGTTTTCCATGATTTCATCGAACATGTCGTGCAGCTGATCTGTTACATTTAACAGTTTTTTTCCTTGATAGCTCTCATTGAACTTGGCGCGAAATGTAACTTCCTCCACATTAAACTTTCGAGCTCTTCTTTCCCTTATACGAGTGATGAAGTAAGGTTTATCTTGCCCCTTTTCTCCATTTTCATCATCGTTTAGTTTCTGTCTCTTGTCTGTTATTTGTTCCATTTTACCGGTGGTTAATCCTCATACTCATTAGAGCGCGATACAACAACAATTCAGACAAAACTCTGCTTAGCAGCATTAGTAATATGAAGCAGGAACGGTCTTACTGGCAGAATCGTGATGGTAGTGAATACGCATCCTTTGAACTTTAGATACTATTATAAGAATGTTTGATATTTGAGGGTACGCTATTGTTTCAAGGGCATAGATAGGTTATATCCCTGCAGATTATCAGCAGGGTCATTCCTCGCGCCGTTGTTGACCTCTCTACCATTGTCATCAATAACCCCCTGTTATGACCTTGTACGAACATGACCTTTACAGCTATAAATATATCTTTGCGGCTATTTTTAAATCGGAGCCAGAGTAGCATGATTACTACTATCGTATTGACCTTGAAAAGAAACTTCAAAATGACATCCTGTGAAGGACGTACTCCTATTGGTTAATCTGCTAATTAAGGCAGTCCTTTGGTCAAAAATAGTCCTGAATTCACATGACATCATCTGGCGTTTTGACTGGTTTTTTTTTCATATCATTGAAATCTGCTGTAAGTTATTTTGATGTTATTTATAGTCACTTAACAAGTGGCTCATTGCACGACTGCATTTTTCCAATGCAATGGTATATTTCTGATTGTACGAGTAATACAGTTGAAAAAGTAGCTTTACTACCCCATACTAAATCCAATCTTATAGTTTGATCACGTGTAGTTTTTATTCTGTTGTCTATTTTTGTAATGTGTATAAAAGTCGATCTGAAAAAAATACTTTTATTCTAAATTCCCCATGTTGAACTCCAATGAAATCTTAGTGGCTTTTATGGAAAAAGTTTATTTAACAAGTCTTCTGATGCCCTGACCTCCAGAAAGGAGGGAGTTTTATAATTTTCTGTTGTCAACTTATTTTCAGGCCTTTTGTAAACCTCGTCTTCAGGTAACAGAATGATGCTCCCCTCCCAGGTGACAGAATGATGCACCCAGGTGATAGAATGATGCATCCAGGTGACAGAATAATGCATCCAGCTCATATCAGTTGGGCAGCACTGGAACACTTGGTCACATTAATGCATTTCAACTCCCAAGGTTTTTACTTAGCAGTCTAGTTGCGACCATCTTCACATTATCAAGGTGTTTCTTTCTGTAGCTCGAGCAGAGTGAAGCTAGCTCCACAGTGACCTTTGCCAGTGGGATAATGAGTTGTGACAGAAAAGTGTATTACCTGACTGGGATAAATACTATGTACATACTTTTGTAACAATATTCTAATTTTACTAACAAAATTTTAAATGTTATGCTCAACAAAACAATATTTTTATTAAAATAGATTTGTATAAGAGCAAAGGCAGTAGAGGGCGACACCTCCTATATATCAAATTCACGCTAGGTGGCGTCCGCACATGCGCAGGCAGACTTGTTTACGTCAGTTTAACAGCCATTTGACTCGATTTTCGATATTTTGTTACGCTACATTTGTTTAATTTAGACTCGTTTTTGGCTAATTCCGCATTTTTGAAAGCTAAGAGAAGCACCCAGGGCAAGTTTGCTGCATTGATAAGGTAAGACTCGTTGTCAGTTGATGACAATCTAACAAAATTTTTATTGTTTACATCTTGCTTCTCTTTGTGCTAATTACAAGATGGCGTCTGTGCAGCTTTCTACCACTGTTCTTTTTCTGGGACAATGTTTCATCCGTCAGCTTCATATGCATCTTTTGCATGTCAATTTTGCCAATTTAGGGATTCCCAAGCATGAAATTGTTTTCAAATACAAAGGCATCGGGGGACTCAAGGCACCACATCTTTTTGATTACTTGCATTTTATTCAACAGGCTAAGCCAAGCATTTTGTACCTAGAAGTTGGGTCTAATGATATCTGCAATAGATCCGCCTTTCCTGATGATGTTACTCTTTATGTTCTAAATATTGTGACAGAGGTTTTCCATAACTGTCCTACAGTCACTAATGTCATAATTGGTCAGGTCATTTACAGGAACCTACACCCTAAATCCCAGTCTACTACAAGGAAAGATTACCATGCCCAAGTTGATCTTCCCAATGCCCTATTAAAAGGGGTGTTTAGGGATGATCCTAGGGTAAGGTATGGAAACACAAAGGCTTGCTTAAAGATGTCTCTTCTTCACTATTACCTGATGGTGTTTACTTGAATTCTGCAGGTCTGAGAAAATTCCAGCATTCCCTGAAGAAAACCATAGTCACGGTGGTTGGATCTCTCCCTAAACCTACCATTTAAAACAGAGTTCCCAATTTTATTCTACCCTTGCATGCATCTAGTATTTTATGCATAGTTCACAGGTTTATGATTCTTTTTCAGTACCTCCATATAAATAGTTTTCTCTTGTTGCAGTGCCCAATTCTGCTTACTGTGTCATATATATATATAATGCTGGTGAAATGGATTTTTGTTTATAATGATTTTTTATTAAGGCTGCTTCAGATTTTGCGATATTGGATAATGTCATATCTATAATGCTTGTGATATGTTATGATTTTATAATGATAATGTGACATAATGTTTTTTGGATAATGTATAATGTATGTCTAGCTATAATGCTTGTGTTGCTGAAATTATTTTATAATGTTGCTGTTAATGCTGCATTATGAATTTTATATAAGGTATAATGAGTGTCTTATCTATAATGCTTGGGTTGCAGAGAGTGCAATAGTACATTCATGGAAATAACTTGTGTGCAATATTACAGTCAAACAAACGTTGAGTTTCAGATGCCGAAGTGCAAACGACAAGCACAGCTCCCAACGGAGGAGATGAATGCAAGCACAATGCGAACAAGAAAGAGTAAGCAAGCAACTAGCCAGCAAAGTGATGGGTCTGAGCAGACAGTCTCAGCCAAGCGCATCTGTGTTGACCGTCATCATGGATAGACTGGATCGAATGGAGGCCAGAATGGAAAACCAATCTACTCCAGCAGGAGGAGCCCCATCTGGACTGGCTGGTGGTGAGCATTCGGGTGGTCTGCTCAGCTTTCGTCGGGGCATCAGGCGCGTGGCCAGATGTCTCCAGGTTTTTCTCTGGTTGGGGATCCTGCTCTGCTGGACCTTGGAACTGGCCAACCAACATCATCCATGACAACACATGACACAGGTACAGGTATGCAAAGCTTACTGCTAAGTATGCCTCAGCCAGCTGCATCACAAGCCTTTGGACAAAACCTTTGTGCGAGGGTGGACCCAAAAATCAAGGCCAAGATATGGGCCAATGAGTATGTAGATTTTGCAATGCTTTTGTCTGGTTCTCCAAATACCTGGCAAATTTCACTGGCCGATGACAACAAAAATGACCAAGCTGTGATAGTCAACAAACAGAAGCCTAAGGCTCTCACTTTCACTCAGTGGCTGTCAGCATTAGCCATATATGCTTCGGTCATTGGTGAGAGACAGCTACAGGATGCCATGCAGCTGTGGACTTATCAGCAAAACATTCTGGACATGCACAGCAATTTTCCCAATTCCGTTGCTTGGCGGGTGTATGATGAAGAATTTAGAGGACAACGTGCCATCGCCCCTCACCTACATCCCTGGCATATTACCAACTGGCATTATTATAACAAAGCGGTCATGTCCAATCTAGGCAATCAAGTGCACAAGGAACAAAAACTAGCTGGCCAGTGTTATGACTACAACAACCAGGGTTATTGTTCCAGAAGCAAATGTTTTTATTCACACACCTGCATTGGTTGCAATGGTAAGCATGGCAAAGTTTATTGCTTCAAGAATAAACAAGGCCAAACCCAGAAGCGGCCCTTTCGTGGCTCCCAAAACCATCAAGATGGAAGCCAGCAGAAGCCAGCAGACAATAACAGCAACCAAGCTAAGTCAGCCAAGCCAGGTTCGCGCTGATTGTTTGGCGTACTGGTTGGAGAACTATGATCCTGAGGCCTCTCTTGAGTTGGTTGAAGGTTTTCAAGCAGGCTTTAGGGTACACTTCCAAGGCAAAATTAAGGAAACTGTGTCTAAAAACTTACCATCAGCCCTGGCCGTGCCACATATTGTTTCTTCAACAATCCACAGCCTCCTAAAAGAGGGAAAAGTGGCTGGCCCATTTGATTCTGTTCCTCTTGATAATTATGTTGCATCCCCACTGGGACTAGTTCCAAAACACACCCCAGGGGAGTGGCAAGGAAAATTTTATTACTTTACAGTTGCTGCTATGGGGTGTTCTAGTAGCTGTCACTCATTTGAACTCCTGAGCTCTGCACTACAGTGGGTGTTGCAATATCATTTCCAAGTACCTCACGTATCACATATTCTGGATGATTTTATGTTTTTCCACAAGGATAAAGAACAATGTCGGTTAGCACTAGCAAGCTTTCATGCACTTGCAAAGGATGTAAATTTGCCCATAAAACAACGAAAAGACAGTGTATCCATCGACCTGGGCAATTTTACATGGCATAGAAGTCGATACACTAACAATGCAAGCTCGACTGCCTATGGAAAAACTGACAAAAGCACGTGAACTTCTGCAGCCATTGGCACGCAGACAGACAGTAACACTACGTGAGTTGCAACAAGTGATAGGAACTCTTAATTTTGCTTGTAGAGTAGTCGCACCAGGTAGAGCATTTTTGAGGAGACTTATAGATTTACCTGTAGGTCTTACAAGACCAAATCATCATAGGAACATCACAAAAGAGGCACGGAAGGATGTCAATGCTTGGTTAATATTCCTGCAACAGTTCAATGGAGTTTCTATCATTCCGCAACCATCTTGGGCTGATTCTAAAACATTACGCCTCTTTACAGACTCGAGCAACTTGGGCTTTGCGGCTGTATTCAAGAACCAGTGGTTCCAAGGGAGGTGGCCACAGGACTGGACAATTACATATGGTGGCAAAAATATTGCCCTCCTTGAGCTGGTTCCCATAGTTCTTGCGATTCAGCACTGGGCTAAGTTGCTATCTGGGAAAAGGATTCTTCTTATGTGTGACAATGAAGCACTAGTTTACATTATTAATAAACAGTCTACAAAACAACCTGAAATTATGACACTTGTTCGGCAGCTGGTTGTGGCAAATATGTTACATAACATTTTGATTCGCGCAAAGCATATTCCTCGTGTTAAAAATGTGATTGCTGACCATCTGTCACGCTTTCAGAATGCTTCAGCATTCCACGCAGCTCCATCGCTGCAATAAGAGCCCACAATCCTGTCGCCTCTCCTGCTGCCTTGGAACAAACGGCATTGACTTTATCAAGGGCAGCTTTGGCTCCATCAACACGACGGAACTATACCCTATCATGGAATCGTTTCAAAAACTTTGCTGCTGGCATTTCCCAAGCTGCCATGCCGGCCAGTACATCAACTGTAGTTCTTTTTATTTCTCATCTGTATTCTCAGAACTTGGCCCCGGCTACGAAAAATTTCCACTGTGTCGGCAGTGGCTTATATGCACAAAATTAGCAATTGTTACGATCCAACCTCAGCATTTGTGGTAAAGAAAATTTTGCATGGTGCCAACAAATAAGGGGCTGTGCCTGATAAAAGGCTCCCTATTACGAAAGACATTTTGCTTCTTTTATATGGATCTACCCAGTTTACATGTAACAGTCACTATTCAAATTGTAAAAGTCCATGTCATTGTAGACTCCAATATAATGACATTTCAGCCTAGACTTTCAACTGAGTCTCATCTCAGGGAAGTCAAGTTCTCCCAGTTCCAAAGTGGGCAGAGTCCAAAGTGCAGTAAGCACAAAATATTCAGAGTCCAAAGTGTACAAGTAAATAACACAAGAGTGGATTTGCTTCCTCAGCTGGCAAAATGAAAACTGATCTTTTTAATGAGTACAGGGTATATGTATTAAAATACAATTCATGAAGTTTTCCCCCCAGCAGGGCTGAGAGGGAATTATCAACCAATCACAACACAGTAAACTCTACATTCCATGGGGTGATACCTCCCCCAAACAGGGCTGCTACCAGCATCTTTCTGCCAATTCTGGCAGGGATTAGTGAAACTGAGACAATGGAGCAAAAGTGGACCCCCTGCAGTGCTCTGCATTGTGCTGAGGCTATTTATAGCTCAAGTCACAATGGGCTATTGTACTGAGTGTCAACTTTGGCTTGGTTAGCAGTTTTGGAGGGAAAGTTTTGGAGGGAAAATTAGTAAGCTCCTCCCACAATTCAGGACTTAACAGTGAGGCATCTTAACAGGGCAATGCACTCACATAACACTGACAATAAATCAATATGAAGCAAAAGGAATGATACTTGTCATCAATTGACAATTGATTGATAATACAGTCAATCAATTAATGATATAATCAATGTTAACAACACAATCAATGTTGATAATCAAGTCAATGTTAATAATTTAATCATTGCTAACAATATAATCAGTATTAATAATCAACATTCCTTGCAGCAGGCTAAACTAGCTAAGACTAAGCATAATTAACAAGCAACTGCTGGCACCTGTGAGTAGAGCAGTGACCAGCTAAAATGTAGTGATGAGCACACACTACTACTGCATTTAGGTCACATGAGCAGAGGCCTGCATAGGGCAGGTGTAATGAAGAGCAAATGTCATATAACTCTAACTGACATATATCCTTTGCCTAGGGCAAGTGTAATGAGGAGCATACAATCAATGCACCTGTCATGTTACTCTAACTGACATATATCCTTTGCCTAGGGCAAGTGTAATGAGGAGCATACAATCAATGCACCTGTCATGTTGACATATATCTTCTGCATATATCTTCCGCCTAGGGCAAGTGTAACGAAGAGCAAATGTCATATAACTCTAACTGACATATATCCTTTGCCTAGGGCAAGTGTAATGAGGAGCATACAATCAATGCACCTGTCATGTTACTCTAACTGACATATGACATATAATAAGTGTTTGCCATGGGCTGCACTTTACAAAATGTATTGTTTCGCACTATGTATGAACAGCATTTTTCGCGTTTTTGCGAGTGGGTGAAATGACTGGTTCCACTTGTAATGTTTTACAGTTTGATCAAATTGTTTTTAAAGATGATCAATATATAATTTTTAAAAATTTTAAGCACCATATGGGTCAACCGGTAACAATGGTTGTTAAGGCTTCATCCTTCCCTTGCCCTGTTCAAACTTTAAAGGAGTACTTTTCATTGAGAGGTTCTTCTCCAGGCCCACTTTTTGTTTATCCTCCTTCCCATGGCATAACAAGAGATGCCTTTGTGCAAAAATTCAATAACTCTTTGTTGTGGGCTGGCCTTAGCGGCCAGCAATATAAGTCGCATAGTTTTCGCATTGGGGCTGCTACCCACGCAGCTGCCCTTGGCTATGCCGACTCCCAGATACAAGCAATGGGTAGGTGGAAGTCTGCCGCATTTCGTGGATACATTTGTCTGCCAACTGTTTCCATGTGACGGTTATGGTATTTTTCAACTTTTACAGGAGTCTGCGATGCTTGGGAGTGGGTGGCGAATTTAAATTTGTGGTGGTTTTTGGATTCCCACCCCATTTATCTAATGTTATGATTGTATTAAAATATTGGTGCACATGCACCCTTTTACAAACAGTCACTTGTTTTTTGTCATTGATAAATCATAGCTCGCTTCGTAGACTCCTGAACAGGTCAATGTTACTTTTATTTTTCTAGAGCTGACCTGAGCAATTATACAAATTATCCTAATTCCTAAATACATTGTGCCAATGCTTTTTTGGCACTGTAAAGCATTTACAACTACATCATACTAGATTGAATTCTGGTATTTAATATATTAAAAATAACTATGGTAAGTACAAAAGAAATCGAAATAAAGCAATCAAGCATCCATGGTATCAAGACCTCCTTGTGACTTTAGTTTAATCCTTCCACAGCATTATGTTGATGTCAGGTAGTCCAGAGCATGGTTCCAGTTCATTATCATGTCCTCTATAAAGACTGGCAAGACTGTAGATATCGGACAGTGAAGTGGTCCTGAAAGTCAGCGAAGATAATTGTCTTAGGAGACAGTCGTTATAAATTTGCATTATTACTGAAATACCTAAAGATGGTCATTTGTTATGAAATTTAATTTAAATTTATTGTTTTATAGAGCGCACATATAGTGTAAAACATTCTAAGACACTGTACAGATATATAAGTAAATATGATTAAAATATGGCTGTTGAATACTTAAAGTACCGTAAAAAAAATATCATATAATGGTATAGTTAAATTGTTGGATAAATAAAGAAAGGCATAGCTTCCTTCTAAAAAGTTCAATGGTTTGGCAAGATTTAATGTCATTTGGTAGAAGCTTCCAGCTTAGGTGCAGCAACTGAAAAACTTCGGGCAGCTAAAGTAGCACCCCATCTATGGGAATAATTACAGATTAGGCTCATACCAAGCACCTGGTGCCAGAACATAGGTATATCATAGTACATTATACAGTGTTTTCGTTTATATTACACAAACATTACGTAATTATGATATTATGAGCAAAATTAACCATGCGACCAGAATACTGAGAAGTTCCACTGCAATATGGATTAGTAGACATTGGCGGGAGGTCAGCAACCCAAGAGTTTCGGCCTAAGGTATCTGCGTATCTGTCTGAATAGTACCAAAGGCAGAAAACATAATGACAAGACAGAGCTTGGAATCTGCTATGTTCCACATTGATAGGGGGGGTCTTTTACTCCTCAGTGCACACACCAAGAATAAAACATTCCATGCCCTTGACATCATGTGATGTTGCTAGCGCAGATTGCCTGAATCTCCAGCAAAGTACAATTGGCCACAATGCTACCAACCAGGCCACCCATCCAGCTGTCCTTTTTAGCGAAATATAATGAAGAAGATCTACATGATTTTAATAATTCTCTTATCTTACCCCAAGTTTTTGAAAGCCTCAGAGATTGGCTGCAGTAAAGCGAACCGCTGAATGGAGTCGACATCATCTGCGGTGTCACATATCACCCTTGAAATAAGGCTCTTCCTAATTTCGTTTAATTGCCCTGTTATAATGAAAATATATATAATAATATACAAAATCACAAATTCAGTGGTGGAAAAAGTCTCTGCACAGAAAAAATTAAGACCGAGTCTTATTTTTGTTAGAATGAATAAGATCTTAATCTAAAAGATTACCTTGAAAGAGACTCAGGTCGCTACTCCAGTCGAAAGCATTTTACATAACATGATATTGTGGTTAACAAGGAAATAATGCTGATAACTGTCATTATGAAATGCTAGGCCTCAATGGATACCTCTTGTGAATCCAGTAACACTGTCTTCCCTATCATGAAAGAATCGGTCTCCAATCCGAAGTTTTCTGAACTGTTCTGCGATGATGCAAGCAAATGTTGGACCGACAACCCCACCAGGAACATTACGTTCAAGCAGACCAGCAGCAAAAAGATCAATGTCTTTTACATCGCTGCAAGTAAAAATTGGAAAAAAAAAGAAGAAAACTAAAATGATTAGATGACCATATATCACAGATTGAAAGAGTTCAGTCTAAAGCTTCGTTAAAACTCTCATCCTAGCCCTCAAAACTCAGTCCACAAGCTTTTCAATCAGAGTTCGACAGATCATTATTAAACAACGGATACAGTTCATTAACATTGTATTATCCATTGGGCTAAACCAGGGATGCAGTAAGGCCCAAGGCATTCAGACTAAATAACAATAATAATTGTGGAAATATTTCCTGGGAATATGTTCTGTGGTATTTTTCTGCTATGGAAGAAATTCAAAGTGAAACCAACGAGCAATGCTTTCTGGTAAAGAGCGGTTTAACACATAATGGTATTTTGCATCTACTAACTCATAAATTTGCTTCAAAACAGTTCCCATCTCCGGTAGAATCGACTCCAATTGACGAAAGTGTCTTCTGGTAGACAGACCACACCATCTGCGCCAAGCTATGTAACCTGATATTAAACAGAAAGAAAAACCCAAGTTATCAACCATAAAAAAAATTTTAAATGTGGATTTATAAACAAAGCATGATACAGCATGGTTACACAGAATATACATCACAGAATTTACAGCAAGAGGTTACAGTGAGAAAGCTAACTGATGAGGCCCCTCTAAAAGACATTCAGTGCATGTACTTCTGTAAGAGCATATATAGAGGTGCACCTGGAAATAAGTTTTTCGCACACAAATTTAGTATCTTCCTCATTGTATTGACTTTTTCAAGTGCACTGACAAACTAGGACAAGAACTTGATTCATAGATTCAGAAAAAAATGTTCTTAACCAAAATGTTACTCATCAAATTGGTTTGTAGAATTTATTCCACCAATATACGTTCCTGAAACTCGGAAAAATTTGATTAACTTAGGAAAACCACAAAGTCAAATGTTATTTTACCTGGAATCCCATGATCTCTGCCTCGTTGAATGTTTAGAGCAAATAAATCTGTGCCTGGACCGGCTGGGGGTTTTTCGGCGAAAAGATTTTCTGACACCTACATAAGAGTAAAATATGGTGTGTATGCTATGTAAAGTGTAAGAGCCTCAGTAAGCCTATGTGCAGAGTGTACACTGTGGTGCAGACACCAAGCATTCATTTCTTCATTACAACTGCCTCTATTGAACAGTGACTATGATTTAGACACTGAAAAAAGCATAAGGCAACTACATCCTCTAGAATAGAAGTTTCACTAACCTGATTAGTCACATGTCTGTCTATAGTTTGCATAGGTTCACTGTATAGTCCCCGCATTATGCCATCAATTGGAGATGCTCCACTGGCGTAGTCTCTGTAGAGCAATGCAGGTCGGTTAAACAGCTGTAAGGAAAAAGAATAAATCAGTGCTCCTCTTATAACGTTTTCCAGGCATACTCAAAAGTAGGAAAAACAATGTGGAGGGCTAAAAAGGCTGGCAATGGATTAGGACTGGATTGATTCATCAGTTACCACATCAGACAGAGATGATTAGGACCAGGATAGTGCATCCCTAAGGCAAATACGATTAGTTGTGTGAGAAGAGACTACGCCACCTTACCCCCCTTATAAACTGCAAAGGTGGGACCTTTTTCCCCATTTGGTTTTTAAATACATTTTTGCACGTCCATGCCTCCCTCTCTTCCCCACCTTCATTCCTGATAGAAAGTTACTTCTTTGCACGCTCAGTATCTACAAGCACATGAATCAGCCGGCAATTTGACACAGAACAAAATGGCTGTGCAGTTCGCAATCCAAACACTGGAGAATGCTCTGTGGCCAAGTATCACCTGACCCCGATTTGAATAAGAAGCTTCTCCTAGAACATCCTCGGGTCTCATCTATTGAACGTTCCCCAAGCCCAGTGAAGACTGTGTGTTTTAATAAACGCTGTGGTATAAGGTAAAAAGACACTCCACCTGACTGAGGGGAACAGATTCTTCTATCTTTCCATCCTTGTTGATGACCTTAAACTGATCGGGAATGGCGCTATGGCCAAAGCGATAGGCAGCAGTCGCAAAGGCATTGGCGATCTCAGCATTTTCTGCCTTACCGTTACCTATAATACAAAAATAAAGCTACTGGTACTAAAAATTGCATACGATGCATGCAGAGCCCTCGTCGTGAAAAATTGTGTTTTTGTTTCCAAAGGCACCGAGAGGTATATTGTGTGATTGTAATGAAGTGGGTTGACGAGTACTCTCAGGTAATAGTAAGTTATTTTGTCACTTTAAGTATTCATGAACATAATGCAAGCATGACGCCATAGGCCTATTACGTTGGTATATGTACAGTACATCATTTACATAATTACATTTTTTGAGTTAGAAATCAGTGATGGAAGTGAGGTGGAACTTGAAGGAGTCCCCCTGATAGAAAAACGGGGGAAGCTCTGCAATGATACAGCTCCCCCAATGTAATTGCTATAAAATTCTTTATTTTGAAATTTTACTATACAACACTTTGATTTTTAAAGGTATAGCCTCAGAAATGTTGGTCCTAGGTTCAGGTGGTCCAAAGTGAACCCAGTGAACCCAGTGAACTAAGGTTCAGATGAAGTGTCCATAGGTTTGGGCTATTGACACTGTATATACAGTAGCAAAAACTGATTGCTACTGGCATAATATTGAACATGCTGCATCAGCTAAAAACAATATTGGCTATGACACTGTGGATGAAAAGGCACCCACTGCTGATGGAACCATCATAAATTTGACAGAGGGGGAGGAGACATGAACCAGGGCCAAACTTTCATGGTGCAGGTCTTCCTGGGCACATCTCTCTGGCGAAGAGGCTAACTTCCTTTCTTGGGCCAACGTTACAGATAAAGGTGCCAAGCTCCCATGGAAAGGACCAGTCGTCCTGGTTTTCAGTTTGGGGCTAAACTTGCCCATAAAAGGGCCAGTGAACCCTTCCAGGGTTAGGATCATATGTCCAGGTGAATTGACAAATGTCAAAAATATATTTGTATAGCACCATATTTGGTTACATTCTATTGCGCTTTAAATGTCTATTGAAAATACAAATGAATATGTAAGTCTTTTAAGAGTTTTTGAATTTTTGGGGATCCTTAAAAAATCTTATGGTGTCCGGTTCCAAGACTTTGGGCCACTTGCAAGGAATGAGCATCCGCCAAAGGTGATTAGTTTGATTCGAGGGGTTACCAGTTGTATGGGATGTTCATTTGATCTTGTGTGATAGTGAGGATTTTGCCTCTTTGTAAGAATGTCTGATAAATCTTTTGGAGCTTGTCCATGCAATGCCTTAAAGGCAAGAAGGCACAGCAGTTTAAATGTATTCTAGGAAGTGACTGGAAGGCAGTGAAGTTCTTTAAGGTCTGGCGTTATGCGATCAAATTTCCTCAATCCAGGAAGCAAACAGACAGCTGTATTTTGCACATGCTGAAGTTTCATGATGACACAGTTGGGGAGGCCATACAGAAGACTACTGTCTGCCAACCCACGGCCCTCCCACCAAATTATGGCCCTTCACCAGAATTTGCCTTCATTATTTTGTTCATCATACAGTTTTTATGCAGTGCCAATATCCAGTTTTTATGCAGTGCCAATATCCAAAATTGTATGTCTATGAGTTTTAGAATGCCCTAATCTAATTGCTCTTAAGGGTGCAATATTCATTAAATACCTTTTTGTCAAACACAAAAATATAGAGTAAAGTTTATCATATCCTAGAATAAATTTAAAATATTTAATATTAATGTTATTGAATATTTGAATAAATATACAATTTTAAGTTACTTGTAATTTATATTTTTGCACTAAGCTGATCCTGCGTGGCCGGCCACTGTGGTACGAGTTCCCCCAACCAAAAATTCGCACTTCCATCAATGGACTCAGACACAGCAAACTTGGCAGTTTTCAGGAGATCCATTCAATATGGAAACTCAATCCACTGTCAGCTTTACCAGCTAATTTTACAAGTGGTTCTGAGAAGCCTGCAGCACTGAAAATCTTGCTGACTAGACAGTTAAGTAAAGATGGCTGAGTTTCTTAGACATTTGGACTTTTGATATGTCCCAGAATGACTAACCACCTCCCCTCCCCTTAATAGCCAAACAAGTCTACCACCAAGTTAGATGCAGTCGTACTTGTGGCTAACAATTTAGACTGCAATAAGGCTCATGAGATCTTTTTTGGCCATTTTTTAAATTAGCCTGTATGCTACTAATTCCACCTTAGCTTTTTAGTGCTGCTACCTTCATAAACCTTAGAATAAAAGGGATTAAATACAACAATTGATTTGAATTAAGTATGTTAGTTGCAGTTTCCAGTGGGTATGTATAGTTAGATGTTTTAAATATATAAGTGCAGATTCCATTTGAACAACTATTGAATAAAAATGCAGTTCAGAAAAATTTATATGTTATGGCATTCACCTTTTGTATGTCGGGTAGTTTGTAGGTTCAGTCGATACCTTTTCATGGTTTTGGGCCCCAAAACTATAGGTAGGAACTCCTTAAACACTTGGACTTGCCATGCAGCCACCACAATTTTTCGAGCTTCCTAAATAAAAAGTAATATTCCACATCAGTATTTTCTTAAAATTACAACTTAACTGCTTTGTGGTAGGTTTCTGATCAGACAAGTCATTCAAATATTTTCAGCAGATGTAATAGCCAAGCTATATACACAAGCTTTCCGATAGTGCACATGAATTTGAAGGTGTGAAATTAAAGTAATTTTGAATGGGACTAAACCGTCTAAAACTCAAATTAGTCTATGAGGAAAAGAATGCACATTTAGGATACTATATTTGTAAACAACGAAAGATATTGATTTGATTTAGAATGCTATCGCAGAATTGCTCCGTTGTTTAAAACTGAAATGTCCGACCACAGACGTTTGCCATCATGACAGCACTTAGAAAATTAGCATAAATAAGACCAAGGCTACTGACTTTGTCAAGATCAGCTTTTACTCCCCCTATTCAATTGCCTTCAAGGATGAGGCCAGTTTCAGTCAAGAACATCATGTTATGCCTCCAAAATGGCAGTATTAGACAAAAATATAATTTACCTTCTTATTCTAAGTGATAACTTCAATTATTTATGGTAATTTACCACTATTTTTGGGAAATTTGTGGCCCGTTGGCTTGGAATGTTCAATTCTCATCTCTAGTGGCCGCTTATTTCCATATTTCACCATCTACACACATGATGGTGTTTCCTGAATGGCCAATATCTCCCAACCACTGTGTGCTGTCTGCTTCAAGCCACTTCAGTGAACTAACTGAGCAATCTTTGTTTAAGAATTGAGTGTAATCAATGCAAGCAAAACTAATTGATATGCGGCCTGTTAAATTGAACATAGCCAAGACTGTCATTCCTAGCTACTAAAAATGGATCTAAAAGTACATATTTATGATATATTACATTAATTTCTTACATTTGCCAATGTTCAAACTTTTCTGGTGATAAATGTAAGCCGAATATTACCCACAGAAATTTACAGAAGCAGTTGGCTTTAGCATGTTTAGACCACAGTCAGGTATAGGCAATAACAGCCCAACCGTTTTTTATGAAACCAACTGTAGGCTTATACACAGAAAACGTTACCTGAAAAAGACGTTCGCCAGACCAATGTGGATTTATGTTAAAGAGTTTTTCCTCGATCACATTGTGGTATCTGTGATAGATGGTCTGTAGAGCCATCAGCCCTGAGTGTTCATTAACTCTGTCATCACCTGCATAGGTATTCAAGGACATTAGAAAACCAGCTCAGGAAGAAATTCAAAGAAATAAAAGTAAATGAAAGAGTGATATTACATGATATTTACTGACATTGCCTTCATTACATGTAAGAAGGATTAAAAAAAACTTGACTTCATCAAGTTTTTTAAAAGCCCATGGATATACATAAACAAGAGCTGAATAATCTGTTTCCTTATTTATTGGAAAATTTTGCAGCATACCTGCAAGAAAACACCTTATAGTGCTTGTCAAATCACGACAACCCGGGTCATCGAAATACGGCAGGAGATCCTTGAAACCCAATGGGTGAGTTTCGACAAGTAGTCTGCCGCGATCTGGAAAAAAGGTTATACAAAAAAAGCTAATTAAATCAAATTCTCCAAGTATTGGCACTAATAAGCTCAATGGCTTTCCAGCATTAGCACTAATTGGGCCATTTTTCACAGCATTGACACGGATTTGCCCATTTTGGCCCAGCATGCATCGGTACAAAATAGCCTGCTGAGACCCAGTGTTACATAAGGTAAGAATCTCAAAAAGGATTACAATGCTCAATTTCCTTTGATGTCATTAAAAAGCAGCTTTACTGAATTTAAAATAAGAAATTAGTATATACGTCACAGTAAATATTTCCCTGTAACACCTGTTTGACATACAACGGGCACTCATGCTTGAGTCCTAATTTAGACAAAATGGGTGTCCCTTGACCCTATGTATTTATGTAATGCAATACACTATAATTATTTTTGGGTCAAATTAATTGATTTTATTGTGATGATCAGTGTTGTACCAAAAATATTGTCAGTTTCACTGTTTCATGAAGATATATGACCAAGATACTGATTAAGCTAAATATATTATGTTGTCTAAACAACTAAACATTTGTTGTGAGGAGCGATGTATCAATGTTTATTTTCATGTGAAATTCAAGTGAAGCTCATTGTGATTCGTCAACAATTGAGATGTGTCTAGAATTAGCCTTACAACCTTGCAATGGCATGTCACTTTTGCTAATATTGACAAAAAATTACCAACTTGACAGATAAGAAAAAGGCCATTTGCAAGCTGCAACAGACAGTACAAATTTATTAGTAAAAATATTTTCTGCACCTGGCTGGGCAGTGTTCCTCAATTCGGCGCTCCTTTCTGCAGTACTACCGTAAATCATAGATCCGTCAAGGTAAGACGTAATTTGGTTAAGCTGGTCTCTCGGTGCTGAAACAAAGACGGTACAATCAGCATTGCTCACCAGTTAGATCTTATCACTTTAATGTCCGATACATTTTTAACTAATGTTGGATTTTTTTTCCTTTTATGGGTCGTGGAATATGACCATATTCCCAGCCCGGGCACTCTCCATGAGCTACATCCCAGCTGGATGTTGATCACATGAGATGTTAAATTGGGAGTTCCTTGTTCTCAGTGTCTATGCTGAGGCATCTAAAGACCACACCTACAGGGTAACTGACATTGTGTGGATTCCAGGTCTTTAGCATCATTACATCTACCTCTGGCAGCTGGTCATATAAGCTGATCAAACTTCAGACCCAGTATCATTAAGACATTATACAGACTGTACTCACCGACTAAGCAACCGCCAGATGGTGTATTCTCTGATCTGACAAACATTAGGCATGGCTTGCTTGGGAAATCTGGATCATCTTCAGGAACTGATATTGGAAAACAATGTCTGTTTTCAGCTCCAGTGGTATTGCATCCATCAGAACCACACAATACGTTCCTTGAAATAGGATTGCCTAGAAAAAAGTATGACCAGAAAATAAATTTCTGTCAATGCCTTATAATACACAATATCAGAGGAAACATAGTATACAGCATCCAATTACTAACAGGTAGCCACTATGACAACTATAGAATACCAAATATAACACCTCGAGTCATTTTGAAGGTCGCATTTAGATGGTAGTTTGTAAATCAGGAAATGTAAATAAAAAGGGCAGACTGAGACTGAATTATATTTGATGAACATTCAGGTTTCACCAAATGCAAAAAGATTAGAATAAAAGCCAATAAAAATGCAGAACATGGAACAAATACAGCTTTATTGTGGCCACCAAATTCGATTACGATCTAATCAACGAAACCAAAATTTTCGTAGAAGTACCCATGATCTAAAGTGAAATATAACCTCAGAGTGAGTAAGTAGTTCTTCCATAAAAGAGCCAAAAGAAAAAACACTGCAAACGACAATGCCATTCAAAGCCAACCAACCTGGTTGAACCAGTTGATGGTAATACCCTGTATTTCGTCTTAAAATTGTTGGTCATTCGGAATAATCACTTACCGTCATTATCCGTGGTCATCAATGAGGCTATGGCAGTATGAGTGAGGTCATGGTCAATCAACTGACCAAAGACCATCAAAAGAACAGTGTGAACAGGATCTGGTCTGTCTGTGCCTTTAGATATCGATGAACTGACTACTCTTGCACTTGGGAGTGGGGATCCTGTCACAGATGCTCTGGGATCATCAATACCTTAAACAATAATGAAAACATTTACAACTGTATGTTGCACTAGAACAACACTGCCACATTAAGCAAATTTATTGCTGAATTAGGATTGATCACTACAGTCAATCATACCACTGACAGTAAGCAGGTGGTGACTGACCATTTCGCCCAGCCTATCTCTGTCCCTCTTTTTTTTTAGAAAACACCTAAGATTGTGATACATCTATTGTGAAATTATCAATTATTTTCCAGTGAAATTTTTACTGTTATTATACAGATATGCCTTTATACAATGAATGTATGTACCTATTTTATAGTAGGTACGGCGTAGGTACGGCGTAGGTACGGCGTAGGTACGGCGTAGGTACGGCGTAGGTACGGCGTAGGTACGGCGTAGGTACGGCGTAGGTACGGCGTAGGTACGGCGTAGGTACGGCGTAGGTACGGCATAGGTACGGCATAGGTACGGCATATGTACTGCATATGTACGGCATAGGTACAATGTATGTTTACATGCAATTCACTATAGGGAGTGCCACAAGCAAGGGAGTCAATTTCTCTTGACAGGCAGGGGGTGGGGGGGGGGGGGGGTGCAAGCCTGCACTGTAATATTTGATTGAGAGAGAAAAGGGATATACAAAGAAAGAATCTTAGAAAGAAACAAAAAATAATAATAATAATAAGTAGATGAAAGTAAAATAAAAAAGTAGTTTCATTGATTATGTGAACAAATGTAGCTGTCAACATCTTTACCCTCTCTAATAAAAATTGTTTACGCAAAATTTAAATCCTCAGAACAGAAAATATTTTTGTCTAAATTAAAACAATCTAGAATCAGTCGTATGAAAATGGTTCAGTTATTTTCATCACCCAGCGCCCAGCTTCGACAAAGCGTAGACGTCTAGGCCAACTATAAATTTTTTTTGCGATATGATAATATGAGTTTGAACCTACCATTAGCATAATCAGCGGCTAGGAATCTCTGCAAAGGACGAAAGGACCTTCCCTGAAGTGGATTATTTAGGTTGTTGCAAGAACCATCAATTGTGCGGTAGCTAAAGAAAGGAAAAATGTGTAACAAATTAAAAAGACATGTCTAGACCACTGCTAGTGAACTGAATTTCTCCTGCCTTTAGCAAATTGCCAATGTTGATTAACTTAAATTACAACTGCATATATTCAATGCTAACTGTAAATTCCACTGCAAACGATCGCAGGTTGCACCAGTTTTGACTAGAGCAACTTTTTTACCCTTCGCATTAATTTCATACACACATGGGTGATGTCGCCAACTCTATAGTAGGGTTCAATATCCAGGTTTTTTTTCTGGGTAATATTTACACTTTGTAATAATTTACAGTTTGTTATAGATTCCATTGCAATTCATTTGTTTCCAAGATAAAGTATCATCTTTTTCACAAGAAGATGATACTCCTTTTATGATACACCCTTATCACACGGCAGCACATGTAGACATTTTCGCCTCATTGACCTCATTTTGATTAGATCATATGTTATGAAATCATTACTTCTCCATTGTTCTTGCACTCTGTGACCTCACCATGGCTATTATCTGCTACGGTGTCAGTGACCTCTTGTGGTTTTTTTCTCCACATTACAAATTGCCATTATGGTAACAAGACGGCATCTATTTGTCATTATGTAGACCGATAGGATACTTAAATGTGCTTTCTCTGATAGATATTTTTGTCAACTCAATCTGAAATTGCTATCATAGCAGGCAAAATTTAACAACATAAGTCTTACATTGATATGATTGTAAAACATTGTAGAAACCACTCAATAAATTATATTGTCAAAATATTTTTGCACAATATTGTAGATAATGAAAAGAAGTTGGATACCCTCCACAAAGTTAAAAGTTACTAAGTTTATTCGGTAGGACTGCGGTTGGTTCCTTATATCTCACTGTCAAAGTACTGATGTTTTATTGTGATTGTGAGGTTGTCTTAGGGTGTGGTCTTACCTTTGGGACGGGTCACATACCACTTCACTGGAGTTAAATGGGCATGTCATTCTCCTTCTTCCATTTCCTCTAGTGGTAGTCTCAGTCATTAACGTAAGATCAGGAAGGGACCTTATAACATCCCGTATCTCTGCTTTTGTTAGATTGAATCTGAAATATACATAAGATTCCACGTATATATGACATTTTCCTGATAGCAATCCAAATCGGCCCAGCATAGTTTCTATATCGGCCACTGTCATTACAACATTGTATCAGTATCGCCGACACAGCGCTGATGTTGAAAAGATATGGAATGCTATCTGGGTTTAACTATCTGCACAGTTAGCTTATACATCCTAAAAATTTAATAAGATTCAGGTTTTTCCAGATTTACTCTCTTCCACATTCAAACAAATACACAAAAAATCAACAAAAACTAATTTCTTAAAAAATAATGTGAGGCGGCCCCATTAAGAAGGAATACCTTCATTTTCATGATTAAACATATTCCCTTATATGTCGAACTACATGCTGTGTCACATTGGTTCGATGTTGGCCCAGTGTTCAAGAAGTATTAACATTAAATGACCTGACATGTTATCTCGGCAGCATGCTAAATCGGTCAATGTCTAACTACTTTTGGTAATGTCGACTGGGAACCGATGTTAGCCTGATGGACTAATTCTTAAAACACCAGTCTGTCATTGGCTCAATTTAAAAATTACGATTTAAAAATCATGATCCACTGTTTTATGGTCTGGATGAATGCAAATAAATATACAGTTAAGCTATTTACTGTATTGGTATGAAAATTAAAAAACGAGACAAACCTGTCTTGTACAATACGAATCACTCTTGCCTGAAACTGGCCTAATAATGAAAAGTGTCTCCGTCGTGCAGTTGGGTTAGCCAGGCTTTGAACTCTTGCAAATGGATTCGCTTTTCCTAGAAAAAAAGTTAGTCACAACATACATGTGAAAACAACTTTATTGAACCCATTAAATTACTAAGATTATATGTAGAGTTAAATCTTTAATATACGTTTTTGTCCACCTATTTGTGCTATTTGCCAGAGCATTTGATAAGATCAATGTAATCCGTGCCTATGTTCTTCACGTTTACCAAAATGCAATATAACTATTCTGAGACAAATTGAATATTTCCACCAGTGTTGTATAAGCCAAACTATATTACATCAGTGATCTGTCTGTGCTAAGATAAAATTTAAAATAATATTTTGGAAAAGACCATTTTTCGTCAAGTGGGTTTTATAAAAAAATTACCTACCAGATCTTGTAGATGAAATGGTCGAAGCAAATGCACTCTCATCTCTCATCACAGAAGTAATAGTTTGGTTAGCTTCCCTCAGTATCTCTGGCAGTTGCTCATTAATAGCATCCAATGTATCACCTGTATTTTAAGCAATGAGGCTCAAGACAGAAATGGGCACGTTTTCATGCTAAATAGTATATAGAAATTAAATACTTTAATAGCTTAAACAAATGGTTAAATACTTTAATAGCTTAAGCAAATGGTTCACCAATTACAGGGATCGACACAGTAAAATTGATTAAGTTTTTTTCATTTCACCTAGTATCTAGGAACTATGCTAACTATTAATTCAACGTAATACCATAACATGAAGTAAAAATGCAACTTAAACTTCATATTATGACAACTTTAAAAGCCCTATTGCCAGCAGAAATTAAGTAGGTACTGTGGGTCATAAAGGTGGGGTTCCAAATGCATGTCACTTCGGCTTAATAAGGGCTCAGTGGGCTTCCGACAACTGGGTGTGGGGTTCGATTTCTGGTCGAGCCTAAGTTGGATGGCTGTTTTATCCATCATCTCATCATGTGCAGATACAGAACGTAAAGCCCTAATCCACCCACCCACCCAATCGAGCTGATTTGACAAGCTATTCGCATTAAACCCACAAATATGACCAACCCGATACCTTACTTAAGGCATATAATACGGACATGGGACCAGTGTTGGAATAACTTGGCATGGACAAACTATTAGCAAATAACGTATAACACTGCTAAAAAGCTAGTTCAATATTGATGAAGAATTATTTTCCTCTATAACCTATTAAGGATACATAGAACGCACTATGCTAAGGCATAACATTAATCATTGTGATCGTAATTGTTTACTCTAATATACACAAACTTTACTTCATTATATCAGAAAAAAATACTATAATATATCAACCATATGGGTGGTTATGTAGAGCCCAAAAATAGCAATAACTCAGGAGAGTAAAGCACCCTCTGTATTGAATAAAAGATACTCTCCCATAGGTGGTATATCATTTTGGAGAGAATGCTTACACCCTACAGACTAGTACAGAGGGTGCCCTTTATTCTTATTATAGCATATTCCAAAATGAATGTCCACTTGTTTTTTGGTCTTATTTTTAGAAATATTTCATGGAGCACAAAATAGATATGAATGGTTAAAAAAAAGGCAAATTCACCCAACTGCCTTTCTGCACAAACTAAATTCAAGTTTCCAATCTTTGCAAAGATGTCTTTTGGCAATTTTTCAGCATTATAGCCATTTGTTATGCTCCCGAAGAATCAACAGAAATTACAATGGGGGATATAGCAAAATTTGGATTAATTTGTCTGTTTTTATCAGCTAGAAAGTTGGGCTTTGACTTATTGCTAATATTTCTGTTCATTTTTCGTTGCTCCATGAAATTTATGGAAAAATATGCCCAATAAACAAGTGGGCATTTATTATGGATTCTAGTATAAGGTAGAAGTTAAGTAGTTTAGAGACTTAGGGCTCTACACCATTTGAAGGATTAAGTTACTGTTATATGTGAGAAAGTGTTACATACGTGATACTATTGTCCAACATGGCACAATCAGAGTACTCAAGAATGTGAAGATCAATAGAAGAACCAGTGACACATCCATCATGATCTGAAAAAAAAAGAAGTTATGGAATGTCCGATTTATAGGAATATTAAAGATTGCCCAGAATTATCCAAAACTGATTTATTATTATAGTGAGATTCAGGAATACCATGGAGGCCTATGTGATGCAAACTATTATGTCTAATTCATTAATTAGCGGCTAATATATCAAGAATATACTGTTGTGTATAAAATGTGTAAGTTTAACAAAAGATAGAGCTTTGCTTGCTGAGAGAGTGAGACCTCTATGTTTATTGTCTTGACCGATGTCAAGATCAGAACTGACTCAAAAACAGTGAGTCTTCCATTAAGTAAAAGTTACAATTTACAGTGGCCAAATGTGGCTAAATTCTATTAGTTATTTCTCATGGTATTACTTTGCATACAGTCTTATATATGATGTTACATTCTGTGTTCATGCATGCATGATGCTATGGTTGCATGTTTCCATTAAGTTAAGGCACATGATTCTTAACTAACCCTTCATGCATGTTCTAACCTTATACAATCCTTAAATGTAAGTTCTATCGATTTCATTTCCTTCTAAGTTTAATGTAATGTATTCCTTAAGTATATATAAATATAGTGGTTAAGCTTTTATACATAAGTGTATTACATGACATTAATAATATAAGTTATATAAGAATATGAATTATTTCAAATCCTTATATATATCACTTTCGTAGACTTTTCAAAAGCTTTTGACTTGTTAATCGTACTTTTCTTTACTATAAACTTATTAAAATGGGATATGGTGGTAGATTATTAAAAATAATACATAGTATGTTCTCCAAATCTTGTGCCAAAGTTAGATGGCAAGGGCAGTTAGGTTCAAGTCTTGATAGCACACATGGCGTCCTCCAAGGCGGAATTTTAAGTCCTAAATTGTTTAATTTATATCTTTCAGATATGAATGTATACTTTGATCAAAGACATGGAGTCACTATAAATGAAAATAATTTTACACATCTTCTCTATGCAGATGACTTAGTCCTTGTCTCTGAAAGTGCAACTGGTATGCAGGTACTTTTAGACAACCTTGCAGTCTATTGTAAAAAATGGCACTTACTAATTAACTCACAGAAGAGCCAAGTAATGATAATTCAACCATATTGTAGGAGTAGACTAAATGTAAACAACCCAAAATTCTCTATTGATGGTGAGAATTTAGAAATAGTTGACTCATATAAATATTTGGGGCACGTCATTAGTAACTCTTTGAAGACACATAATACAATGTACGATCATCTGGCCACACAATCGCAACGAGCCATGCATGCTCTTAAAGAAAGAATTAAATCAACTGTAGGCTACCTTCCACCTAAAATAAGCCTTAAAATGTTTGATACACACATTTTGCCAATTTTGGACTATAATAGTGAAATCTGGTTTCCAAATAAAAAAGAGATAGACGTATTGGACATTGGAAATACGTCGATGGTAATTTTCCATGCCACGTGGTTGTCTGGCTTGGCATAACGCACCACTGTTGTGGATATGAGAAGAGCTGGACTTAAGAACTTCATCTTGTGTGTTCATTTGCCTGGATGTTGTATTGTAGAAATACATGACATGCTTTTACGTCCGATGTTGTAAAAATGGACCAACACGTCTGTGGTTTGAAGTACTTCGTAAAACGTTGTCGTATGTACTTTGACTGTAGTTTCACTGTACTAGGATTTGACAATATTTATTAGACATGAAATACAGGCATTTGTGGCATACTGCATATCAAATAGACATTGTGAATTTCAAGTGTGCATTTTAGTTACAAGTATCAAGTCTAGACTCAAAACGGAGAAAAAAAGCTTCTATAAAGACTACTAGGAGCTAAAATACTCTATATTCCTACAGGATCTATTCTATTCAGCTTGATGAAGTCACATTATTTCGACTTATTACATTGTTAAAAAGAAAGTAAATAATAATCACAATTCATGATTAACTGAATCCATTACAAATAAAGAGACATTAGATTTGTCGTAGTATGTTGGAAATGTACAGTCATGTTGAAAAGTAGAATTTAGACTTTATCTTTACAAATATTTAATGACAGCTGCTGTCTCAAAAACTGAAGCCCAGAGCAGGACTGCTCATATGTTACGGTATGTTAAATGATACCCTGTTGGAGGACTTCTATCAAATTGGATGAAGCGGATGAATGTGGTGGGGTGGAAGAGCCAGATCAGTGGGAGGCTTCCCTACCAGAATCTGTACTGGACACTGGTGCCAAAGATGGAGGACCAGATACGGCTGGAGGTTTAGTGTATAGGAGAGGATGGGTAGCGGCGTCAGGGGCGGTTCAAGGATGAGGGGTGGCTGGGAGAGGTAGATCAGAGGTAGTGTGGCGTCGGGTTGGTGTTATTGGGCGTGACCAGTCTGAGATGATAGTCTGCGGATCGTTCTGCATGAGGACTATTTTAATAGTGTGACAGTCGCGTACCATCTTTCTGAAGGCCGGGTACTGCCAAAGTGGGATGTGGCAAAGTGCCTCGACGGTTTCCTCTATATACTAGTAATTCCAGTCAATGTGGGCTTTTGCACAACACATTGTAAAGGCTATTCTGAAATCTTTGATGGCATTGTCCTATATGTGATTGATTCAATGTTATGGGGTATTTGTAGGACTTTCATGTGAAGGTGTGTTCTATCACTATACAGGCAACAGAAAAGTGTGGTGTTGTACTTATTTAATTCAATATTTGATTTGAACTTCGCACAAACAGGAATAAGTTTTTCGATTAGCACGATCAAGATGGAAATTAGACTAATGGTCAATGATGCAATAATAATGATTGTACGCCATAACGGGTAATCTATTTTTGGGGTCTGGGTTGGTGGCATAACTGTAGATGTGGGCAAATAGAATGAGGTGGCATCAGCTCCATGAAATGAAGCTATTGTGGCGACTATGATAGCCAGTGCATTAAAACGCTTGTAGAAAAATATGCAAGCGATGACCAGGATGATTTGTGATGTAGTTATGGCTGTGGCAAAAACACCTAAAAATGACTCATTTTGTGGATGATCCAGCCAGTTAAAAAATGACCATGAAGCATCATCGGTTGACATTGCAGCAAGTTGTCTAAATCCGTTAATTGTAGTTCTGCTAAGTTGTCTTCTAACTAACTGGAATGTGTGATCAACCTTAAATGGGGCACAAACCAATTTTAGAAAGCATAGTATGCCTCTGTGACAAATACATAAGCTGATTGGAATGCTTCTGTGACAAATACATAAGCTGATTGGAATGTCATCTTGAGTAACAATGGCTACTTGAGACATAACAAGAGACGTTAAATTCCACTCACACGGAATTTGGTTAAATGCACGAAATAGGAGGATGAAAGAATTTCAATCCTACTAACATGTAAAATAATTAAAGCAAATTTGAGCAAAGAAGTGACTTAAATTTTAAGGAGCCATACGGCATTCCAGGTGTTTGGGAAAAATCCCAAAGTACATATACTTTCAGTGTCAATAGGGATACCCTAGAAACATCAAAGACACAGTCTATGGAAATTGAAGATGTACCAGTGCGAAATTTGATCCACAAGAGATGTGAGAGACATGAGACGTCTGCTCATTTGAGTTGTACTCATAAAAAAAAAACAATAAATAAGAAAGTTTTGTGAAAATGAGAATAATGGGAAATGGATAATGGAAATGGAAATGAATTCAGCTCAATCATCCTCGAAAGGAGAGAAATTGATGTGCTAAGTTTGAATACCAAGCAGTGTGTGCATATATATGCGATGTGAACCTACAATTCTTTGGATTGGACTTCAAACATATTTGGAGCTGACCAGCTTTGTATCTTAATTTGCTGATGTCATTAAAACTTCAAACATATTTGGAGCTGACCAGCTTTGTATCTTCAGGAAGGTGCTTGGTTTTGCGCAGCTGAGTGATTTGGTCCTTTTGCTGTTTCACATTTGCAGCAAGTTGTGAGTTGTTGGCTGCTAGACGAAAGTAGGTGTCTAGATGGACTGGTGTTGCATCATCGACAATTTTGTGTAGGCTTGAGCAGGCCCGTAAGTTTGTTGATTGAGTTGACAGGGCCATTGTCTGTCCAAATCCATGCAGGTTTCAGTCAGTTGACGTGAAATGTTCCTGCCAATTGTTGACCATCTAGAGTGGCTAGCACGGCATGTCATGTGATCTGTCTGTCATGGACAGGATTTGTAGTGGTCCGACGAAATCCATGCGGATTTTCTTAGTGGCTGTCTGCAATGCAGCAGCACTTGGTGCCAATAAATATACTAGCATTCCTTCAGTATATGCAGAAAATTGAGTAGATTGGCGTCCTTGTTGTGAAGCTTGGTGATGTTGTAGTTTGGCATGTAGATCTAATACAATCTTGCCAACTGTTTCTAGTCTTGATTTCAATAACCCAATATACTCTCGATAATTTGATGATTCAGTTGTTGTTGGTTTTACCTGAAATAATGTTGGCGGTTGGCAGAGGTGAACCAAGTAGTAGGGGCTGTAATTGCCTAGACTCGGGATTGAAAAGCTGTTGTATGCATATGCTACAGCCATGCAAGAGGTGCCAATTTATGCCATTGTCTTGTAGACATTTTGTAAGCATGTTGGAAATGGTACCAACAAATCTTTCAGCCTTGTTGGCCTGGTGGTTACCCATGGAGCACATATTTTGGCTAATTTTCAAAGCATCAAATACATATCTTATGACCTGGTTATCAAATTCACGACCTCTGTCAGAAATAAAAGTAAAAAATGGTCCATGAATGAAAACACAGCATTGCAAAATGGCTTCAGCAACTGTAGTGGCTTCTTTGTTGAGTAATGGCACCAAGATAACATATCTTGTGATTTGACACACTACTGTGAGTATATATCTATGATCCATGGATGATGGCGGCATTTGTTTTAAATCTGCATACACAGAGCAGAATGGGGTGTATTCAGGTGGTATGTTTACCTCAAACGGCCTGTGTTCTTGGGGTGGTAACTTCATATTTTGGCACACTGAGCACGTGCGTGTGTAATCATACACCTGCTGAAAATAAAAGTGTTGTTTTATACATGATACAATACCTTGACGGCAGGCTAACAGGGAATCATGATAAATGCTGAGTACTTGAGGGACAAGTACTTGAGGCAAGGCGATGAGGAGTTGAATGTCAGTTGCAGTTGTCTTAAACTTAAATAGGATGTGATCAATGATGACAAAAGACTCTGCTTGTAACATAACCATTTTGATAACAGTGCGAGCTGCTTGGTTGTTGACTGGCAGAGAGCCTGACATTATGTAACTGTAAATTACATTGAAATTTGGACAAGATGCTTGTTGTTTTGCCAATTCCTGTTGGGAAAAAGGAATTTGCATATCAGACAGTATGAGTGGTTGCAATTTTGGCACGTTATCAGCAATTATTGATTGATTAGGAAGATGTTTAATTACGGCTGATTTTGTGTCAAGTGATACAGACTGATGTGGCTTCAATAAATGTGATGGTGGCTGAGAATGAGTTTCTGCAGCATTTGATACAGGTGATACAGCTGGTGGTGTATGCGCATCATGAGTGACTTTTGATCTGCTGGGTTGATTGCGTCTTGCAGTTGGAATAGCCAGATCAACTAGTGTGCGAGGACCTGGGTCTGGGTTTGGATCCTGAGCTATGGCTTCCCTAGCAAATGCTACTGGATCTACTACAGGGCCAGGAAGAGTGACAGGTGACTTAATTGGGTTGACTACAGTGGGTTCTCGAAGATTCAACACTGCAGGTTGGTGACTGGTTGATGGGATTGCAACTGAAGATGGTATTGCAGCACACCTGGATGACTTGCGAGGCGGTGGTGGCTGTGCAGGAGCTGGCAGCGGTTGTACAGGAGTCTGGATACAGCTTGGCCTTGGACTCACGCAGTTGCTGGGTGGTCATGGTTGTCTGATTCGCAGTCTACCAGTTATTGTAATGGTCTTTGCTTGACCTGGTTGTAAAGTGACATCATGCACTGTGTGGACTATGATGGAAGAAGATTTGAAATGCAATTGATGTGATCTAAACTCTAATTTTGCATCTATATCTTCTAAAGCTTGCAATCCAACTACAAGGCCAATACCTCCTATTTCGACTGCATGTGCGTCAACAACAAATTTGTGTGGGCCAATAAGAATAGGAATTTCGATGGCATATTGGGTGACAATGTTTTCGCCATTTCCAACCTTAACAGTGAGTTGAGGCACTTGCCTCTTTGGCAAGGATGTTAAAAATGTTGATGCAAAAATTGTATTACTACAGACTAAGGACGATGTGGCTCCAGAATCCATTAAAACAATTATATCTTCTCCGCTGGGAAGTTTCGCTCTGACTATGTTGTTACCGTCCAATGAGATGACATGTGTCTCGGGTTCGTGTGAGACAACTGTCATGGAGAGATCATTCTGATCTTCTTGAGGGGATGGGTGGTTGTTGCGCTGGATGGTTAGCAATAAGGCATCCATTTTCTGTGATAAATCTTCTGCAACGTCAGAGGCAGGGAGGTGCGAGAAGAGCTGCGCTGATGTGGCAATAGTCTGTTAAGACAATAGGGCCTGTGCTGTTAGTGGCATCACATTTGGCCCGTAAAGTGGGTCTGACATGTGACGGAAGTCCATCAATGAATTGTAAGAGTACTAGCTCTGGATCTTCAATTTTAGCCTAGGCAGCAAGAGATTTGACCTTATTTTTGAAATGGGAGAGGTCTTCCCCAGTTTTGAAAGTTACGGTTCTGAACCGTTTGCACGTGACCTTGTTTTGCCATACGTACTCTTAAATGACTATTCTAGAACCTCTAAATTTGTAAATGATTGTTCATTTTCTGTGAACCATACTCTAGGCTCGCCGTTCAATGTTCGGCTAAACCTTGAAATTTTGTCCGCATCTTCTAGATTGGCGGCATCTTTTAAATAATCAGCATAGGCTAACCAGTGGGCATATGTGTGTTGTGTTGGCTCATTTGTGAATTTTTGCTGACATGTAATGTATTAATTTGACTTCAGCCATTGTATGTAATAGGTGTAGTCAATTTTATACTGACTTAACAATTGTAACACGCTTGACTATGTACAGGGTAATGGCTAGCATGAAAACAGTAACCTATAGCACACTGAATTACTTTGTCAATTGAACACTGTTGAAAGCAAGTAAAATCCACAGTACCTTTAGACGTATAGCTCAATTGTAGAAGTCTTTGAGAATCAGCCAAGTCCAGTTGTTTCCAAGTTTTAGAGCTTTGCTTGCTGAGAGAGTGTGACCTCTATGTTTATTGTCTTGACCAATGTCAAGATCAGAACTGACTCAAAAACAGTGAGTCTTCCATTAAGTAAAAGTTACAATTTACAGTGGCCAAATGTGGCTAAATTCTATTGGTTATTTCTCATGGTATTACTTTGCATACAGTGTTTCATTGGATAACATTTTGTGTTCGTGCAGGCATGACGATATGGTTGCATGTCGTCATGCTTAAGACAATCCTTAAATTTAAGTTTCTTTCGATTCAACTGTTTATGTAATGATGTGGTTTAACAAACAAGCAGGTTATAGTCTATTCAATGGATAATTTCCTCCTTTAGCTATATCTGCCAAATGCAATAAACTACAGCCATATCTGGTTCAGACATTGTTCAGTGACATCAAACTTAATTAGAAATAAAATTGATTAACATTCTTTTAATACAGTTTCTGCAACTTCTACACATGAAAAATTCATAAAAATATGAAGGAATCTGACCACCAAAATGATATTTTGACCAAAGGACCACTGGATCTGTGTGATATTGGGAAAAAAATATGAAAGTGATGGTGAACTCTCTTGTTGGTCAAAATTACATTAGAATAAAGGGCTTTTTTCACAATTGTATATTATTTTTCTTTTTAAAACTACTCTGGCTTCCATCTTTTTGCAAATAAGGTGGTTTTTGCCATTCATATATGTGCAGGTGGACCATAAGAATATCACCAATAGCCCTGATATAACAGCATACATGGGTTCAATATAACATTTTTACCCTAGGTACAACATTTCATGCCTACATTATGAAAAATAAGAGAGATATGGACGTCTGAACTTGGAAACTCATGTCGTTTGGCTTTTCCCCAAAAAATTAATAAAATTTCAAATTGCTGTATCTTCTAAACCATTGACACTGGAGACCTGAAATTTTGGATTTTTCCATTAATTATATAGTCCTACAACTGGTATTTTTTGCAGAATATTTTGAGATGGTGACCTGGGAAGTTTGTCTGAATTTCGGTGAGTTCATATGGAATGACCCAGATATAAAATCAACAGAGAAAAAAAACATCACTCCCATAGCATAAATTAAAATGAAAATAAAAAAGATGGATAAAAGGTTTGAAATAACAAAATTATTACTGCAAGGATAAAATTTAGTTCAGTATAAAATTGCCCAATGTGTGTAAAACAGTTTTCTATAGAGAACATTTATGGCCATGAGCAATGTGAATTTTATTGGTGCTAGCATGACTAGTTCCATACTCATGTTGATTTTTTGAAAGTTGAATTCTATTTGTGAAATATTCTGGTGCATTACAGTTTATAGTTCGCCACAAGAGGACGATTCGCATATAGAAAACTTTCCGCTTTATGCTCATCCTTTTCAACTTATGGAGCACATCTTTGGGCAATTTACCAGTTTAGAGAGGGACATGTTGAGTATGGCACACATTTTTAACAGCTTAGATTGCTAACCATATTGCTAACTATATGGCCAGTGGCTTTGTTATCAGGTAGTGACTGTAACATTTTGACCACTGCATCAATTGTGACAGGTTTAAGAACAAATTCACCAGTAATCTGAAGTAAATACTAATGATATAGTCAATAGGAGACACGATACAGGTTGGTATACAGCAAGCAAGTTTTTCACCAATGTTAACAAAAAATGAATGGAAATGATATTTTTTAAAACTCATTCACTAAAGTGCCATTATCTCATGGCAAGAAATACCACTGGATTTACACTTAGGTAAAAGTTTCTTGAGGATGTTCCACATAGATTTTGAGTCACCATGAGCGTTTGCAATATTTACTTTAAAATAATCAGCGTTGGGTTCTCTAGTTATATAGTTATTTTATTCTTAAATTATTTGTATTTGCGCCAGTCATCAGCATTGTCTTTAAGAATAGCTCTGTTGTGATATTGGTCACGTATGATGTTGCGGTTTCCTATTTCTTCGCTGAACCATGAGCAGGGATGCCTTATGTGTCTGGAAGTCTTTAACGGACATTACTCGTTCACAATTGAATCGAAAAAAGTATCTTTCATGCTCCCTAGGCATTATTGATATCATCAAAGGCTTCAATAACCGCCCAGGGGAGTTCCGATAAGTCCTTATTCAGTTTGGTCTCGTTAACCTTCTTTACGTTTCTTGCTGTTACGAATTTGTGTTTGGGTTGGGCTGACTTCTTGAGCAGTATGGTGAAGTTCATGAGGTGGTCTGCTACTGTTACTGCTGCTACACCAGCAATTAAAGAATGATCAGTAATATTGGAAAAACACAGATCAATAAGTGTGGCAGATGTATCAGTGGTGACATTCGACTGGGAGTTTTCCGTTAAGTACATTTAGACTGCGCAGTGGCACAAATGAACGTCATTTGCGTCCTCGCTTCATGATACATTTTATTAACTGCTCCTTCAATATTTTTTACGCACTGTTTTGTTTGACTGAGTCAATTTTAATGAATTGTGACGCCATGTGAGTGAAAAAAATTCACTTTTGAGTGTCTGTATAGTGCAGTCACTAAACGGTTTAGTTGTATGCCCTGGCCTCAATAAATACAAAAACTCTCTTTTTTTGTGCACAGTAAATTAAGAGCAATATCTGTAAATGCTCTAAAACTATATAATCAGAAGCAAATGCTTTTGAAAATGATTCAAATGTTTGTCTTCACATTTCACAACCAAAAAACTGAAAATTGGACACTTTCATTTGCTTTCATCACTGATCTTAATACCTATGTTACACAGGAATTAACCTCTCGGTAGACTCCGCTGCTCGATCAATATACACCATTTCATCTTCATCTGCATTAATCTAACAGCAAATTTTGCCTTATTTTGGCTTTATTTTGCTTCTGCAGCACATCAGCTCTGCTTAGGGTAACATTTATGGCACTGAGGAATGTGATTTATATAGCATTGGTTAGGTCAGAAGGTCTGGGCTTATAAATGAGCGGCCAGTGGGCAAAAAGTGGCTTATTTTAAGGAGTTTTGTGACCCCAAGAGCCAGATGGCCTAAAGGACCATGATTTTAATTGCCTGAATCTGCACTTTCTGGTTTTTCAAGTCATAAGTATCAGAACTGGTTCAGCTTTTTGCTATTGCTGTTACCATGGCAACACTTTACAAAATCTGGCACACTAATCCTTGTTGATATTTTTGTTGATAAGTCACTGATAATTTCTTGAACAGAAAACCAGCTTTGGGTTAGTGACAGGTTTAATGAACTTTAAAAGATTGTTATGCAAAGAAAACATGATCAGGCCTACATAATTTCCATGGCAACCATTTGCACATGCAAAAACCCTTTAAAATAACCAAATGACCTTATTTCAAGTTTTTTATAGTTAAGTGAAAAATACTTAGATTTGAGAGCAGAACCCTAGGGGCACATTACAGGAAGTTTCAGGTGAGCGTTTAACAGATGGTTGCCATGGCAACATAAATTCTAAATTTCAATTAAATGTGCTAGTTCTTTAATAATTGATATTGAAAAGTGTTATTTTGAAGCCAATTTATTATATTTAAACATAAGTTGACAATAAACCCTATAACGTGTTCTGGAGATACAAGAACCTGAAATATTTCAACCTGGTATAAATGGCAACCCCTGTGTTCCCATGGGAGGCATGTAGGCAATGAAGAGCAAGCAGAAATTGGTTGAATGTTCGATTTAGAAAAAAAAGGCAAATCATATACCTTGGGCATGGCAATTTCTAATTTCTAAAGTTTACCTGAATCAAAACTGCTAGTAGTCATGGTTTTCAACAATTTGTAAGATTGTCTGGGATCCGAGGAGCTAAATTGACATTTAACTCAACCTGAAAGGTGGATGGACATTCTATACCCCATTGTAATTGGCACATTCTGCAAATTTAGAACCAGAGGATGCAGTCGAAAAAATAGGTTTGTAAATTGGTTACCATGGCACCTAAACCTGAATTACAGTGAAATTATTGTGCCATCATTTTTTAGCGACGTAGACCACATGCTTAGGATTATGTGTTGAAAAATTGTTCACTGTATGATGAAGGGGGTCAATACCGTCATTTTTTTAAATGGACCCAGCCGCAAAAAAAAGTCCTGTAATGGAGCATGGAAAGAAATTATCATTTTTTAACATTACACAGAAAATGAGAAATAACGAAATTCCAAAGGGTATAGGATTACAAATATGGTAAAGACCATTGAGGTCACAGGTCAAGGTCACCAATACAATTATGCTAAATATGGAAATCAGGCATTTTTTCTGTAATTTCAAGGGTATATTACTTCACAGCTAGCAACATGTGACAGAAAACCCCACAAATGGCATTTCATATGACAGCTTATGAGGAGCACTTCCTTGTGAAACCATGCTTCTGGTATTCATGACAACCAAATATGTGGTTACGGCTGTCTCATTGCCAACTCTTACTGCACTGGGTTTCTATTTACCAGAAAAATCAGCTAATGGAAAAGATTTAGTTTCAAGTAACAATTTGAACAGCACCATGTTATTTGATTTACATAGGGTAACAACCTACTTGTCAGAGGTCAAATTCACCAATAGAATTATGCCAAATATGGAAATCAGGCAATTTTTCTGTCATTTCCAGGGTATATTACTTCACAGCTAGCACTATGAATCAGATACGCTACGATGTCATTTGCTTGACAAATCATAGATATAGCACAATCTTGTACTTTTCGGAATCCTTAGAAGTAGCTCTATCAAGCTAGGGGGGGATGCCATTTTTTACCATGGCAACCAAGCTTGAAAACTGTTACCATAGCAACGAACCCAGGTTTTCAGGAAATGTTATATTTCTTTATTGTTCTTTACCACTGGCACTGACAGACTCTATCCAAGTTACCTAATCAAATCTTTTAACTACATGCTTTATGTTGGTTATGGGACCTTTAAGGTCAAAGGTCATTGTCATAGTGAGAATTGGGTTAAATGTACAAATTTGGCCCTTTTTAACATAAAAAGATTTTTAGATTCATTATGCGTATCACATAATACCTGTTTCCATGCAATCAGTTATTCATCAGTAACTTGACATAGTCTAAATTTGTTCTGGATATTTAGGCTGTCTTGGTATCCATAGCAACCAGGTTCAAATGATCCTAAACAAATTGATGTCCTTCACAACATAGACAAATGGGAAATCCCAAAAATATAATATAATCTAATTTTACGTTGCACTGTTAATTTATGTAGAGATGTCAACATGACCAATGTTCCCTGAATGTATGATGGAAATAGCACGTGATTTATAATTTTAACTGGTATCCATGGCAACCAGGATTCACCACAAACAAAACTGAGGAAAATGAACAAGTTCGCAAATTGGCAGGATTTTGAATGGCTGTTAAGGTAATATAACAAGGCCAGCGTAGCCTCCAGGGTTTTTTTTTCTGCATTTTATAACATTTGAATAACTCAGTCATGTAATCTTTAAGACAAAATTAATGATGAAAACTCAGATCAATGATCCCAACAGCAGTAAATATATAACCTCTAAGCCAACTTTTTGTTCATGGCTTAATTCTAACATGACTTATGTTTGTTTCCAAAAAAGGAAGTTTATAATATATTCCAGTAATACATATATACTTCCTTTTTTGGAAAACAAACATATTAAGTCATGTTAGAATTATTATTATTATGTATTTACTGCGCCTCATGCTGAATTAACCTACTAAATAGAACATAATGAAATAATGTTCAGTTTCATTGCGCAAAATTGACTGATTATGGTCACTGACCTTAATTTTTACCATTACCTAGACCCTTGAACCCCTAATCACATGACTGAAATATTCCCTTGCACATGTGTATATGCCTAATACAGAAATGTGAAAGCTTAGACCTATGCCGGTCCTGTAGAAATGCATATCAGGCAGCAAAATATCACTTGTGTGTGTTTCGAAACCAATTATTCAACAAAATAATCCTGTAGTACAAGCATTAAGGAAATCAAAATTTTCCAGACCTACATTCAGTTGCATGATTAATGCCTTTGGTTGAGGCTGAAAGCTCCCAGGTGAGGAAAATTTGAACTGTGCAGAAAAAGTTTAAACTTTTCTACGAAAGTATTAAAAACTTCTTTTCACAAAATAGGATCTGAATTTTGATGTATTTCCTCATAAATTTGGAAAGCCAGCTTATGCGCATAGCTATCAACAAGCAGGTAATTTTCTTAGTTTTCTTTATGATGAAACCAGCCTAGTTGCCATGGATACCACTTGACATTATATACCCATGGTATATTACAAGAGCATTGCTCATGTTAACATCTCTACTTACATTACAAGTCCAGAATAAAATGAGATTATATTCACTTCCATATTGAAAATGGTCTGATTTAAATCATTGACCATTTTTTTTTACCATGACCTAGACCTTCAACCCCACAGTCACATGACTAAAACAATCCCATGTATACACCAAATACAGAAATATGAAAGCTTACAGCTATATTGGCCTTGTGAAATTGCATAACAGGCTGCCAAATCTTGCAAAAGAGAGAACATCGTCATTTTCTTTAGTTTTGTTTATGATGAATCCAGTCTGGTTGCCATTGATATCAATTCAAATTATATATGTGGAGCAAGTATTGGTCATGTTGGGATCTTTATATATAGATCACTTGCAGAAATTAGCACACAGTATCAGACAGCATTAGATTATGTTCACTCCTGTGGGGCACAAAATGACCTTAGTTGTCACCTGGACCTTGACCTTTGACTTTGATGTTCACATGATTGAAATGTTCCCGATATAAAAAAACAAATATATTACAAAGTTTAAGACCATGCTGGCCCTGTAAAAACTACTTATCAGCCAAAATCTCACCAATTTGAGAACATTGTCATTCATCTTGATTTTGTTTGTGACAATTCTAGCCTGGGTGCCATGGTTACCAATTCAAACTATATTTGTAAAACAAGCTAGGACTACATTACATTTCTCATGAACCAAGGTCAATTTGAAAACTGCCAATCAATGTAGCATTAGGTAGGATTTAATGTCTTCTTTTACTGCAAAAATTGACCAGATTTTTGCCTTTAGTCTCACTTTTATCATGATATTGACCTTTGACCTTGAAGGTCACCCGAATAAGATATTTCTGCAAGTAGGTCATATTAAAAATTACAAATCACAGAAAGCTGTAGGAATAGTGGAATTGCATATTTGGCTTTTTGGATTTCCCATTTGTCTATGTTGTGAAGGACATCAATTTGTTTAGGATCATTTGAACCTGTTTGCCATGAATACCAATACAACCTCAATATCCAGAACAAATTTAGACTATGTCAAGTTACTGATGAATAACTGGTTGCATGGAAACAGGTATTAAGTGATACACATAATGAATCAAAAAAAAAAAATTGTTAAAAAGGGCCAAATTTGTACATTTAACCCCAATTCTCACTATGACAATGACCTTAAAGGTCACATAACAAACTATATAATATGAAAAAAAATTGGGCCTACTGTAGCTTTACTCTTACATAATGTTCTCAACTGACTGGTATTCATTGGTTGGTAAAGCAGTAATAAGGTGTTACCATGGTGACTATATGAGGAAGTGTAAAACAGTTGTTATTTTATGTCATTCCATTCAAACCACAAACTGAAGTAGGAAGAAAAATGAGTCAGTGTTTGTTTTTTTTTGCTAAGTTATGGTAGTATAACGCCATAATTTACATGATCCTCCCATCTCCTTATGACCCATTTGCTCTGTGGCACCCCTGTGTTTACTTACTTTATGATGCCACTTTTAAGTTTAATAAAATAATTCCGTCAAGAACAAATGGTGGTATGACCTTTTTAACAACAGTAAAGAAGACCCATTGCCATGCATGTTAAATTCATCTTGGTGACCAGATATTGAATACTGGTATCCACTAGCAAATTGCAATTTTTGCTTGTTATTCAGCAAATGCTGTTTGAGAACACTAGCCAGACCCTTGACATCAATTGCACAACTGCTAGACCTATTTTATGACCTCAGCATTATGAGAAATAGTTTCTTCCTCTTTGCGAAACCTGTTGAGCAAAGGTTTCTGGGAAATACCCAGTAAGCAAAACTTCCATGGAAACCTACCAATTAAAAAATGAGAATGTGGTAACTACTAGGAAATTTCCCCAATCCTAGCCAAATACTTTGAATTAATCTATTCAGAAAATGGCATATTGCTGGAAAATTTTAACTCATCCTCTTATATTTTGCAAAATACTGAAAGCAATATTTTGTCAACTATAACCAATAAAGGATTTGTCATTATCTGTTTTCAATGGAGGCTCAATGTCTGACAGTTTGCACTTATACCTGTAAATTGAAATATGACAAGAATAATTTGATAAGAACTCATGTAATAATGCACATCAGAGATACATTTAAACTCTTATTTATAATAACCATCTCATAATCATGTCATTACAGGCACAAGAATTGACATAATGATACTACAAATAACACACATTATACTTCTGATAAATATCAATTTAATATTGTTAACTGATAATAATTAATCCCATTTCTATATATATAATACTTATGTTAATAACATGGAAAATATACAAAAAGGTGCATTCTTAGCCATCCAAAGATAGGTAACTGTTGCTGAGTGACTTGAGTGAATATGTAAAGTGACTATTAATTATTGACTGTTGGTTCTTTGACTGTGAAGCTCAGAATGAATGGACCAATTAGCGCTCGAGTGTGATAAGCCTGAATCAGCCTCCAAAGGGCAATAACTACCATGAGAGTTGACACTTAAAACAATTAAACAAAAGACTTGAAATCCGTCTTAGATCTTATAGTTCACAATTATATGTTTGGTTGGTCAGGTATGTAGATTTTTTTTCTCCAAAATCATTGATAAAAAATCTTACTATAAGTATGAAATTCTTGCTGTTTATGGAAATTAGCACTGCAGTAAATCTGCCCTTTTGATGTAAATTTGAGTGGTCTTAATGATTGTATAAATAGTGATTTAAATACAATGATCAAGTTTATCCAATTTAGTGGCAAAATAATGAGATGGTTGTAATAGTAAGACAGGCTTGATGAGGAGGTCTTAATAGTGATGGGGTTTTAACAGTTAGGTGGTCTTAATAATGAAGTGGTTTTACAAATGAGGTGGTCAGAATCATGAGGTAATCTCAATATCGTCCATGTATCTTATATTTTGATAATCAAGTGGTCTTAATAGTGAAAAGTCTTACTAGTGAAGTGGTCTAAATAGTGAGGTGATCTAAATAGTTAATTGTGAGGTGGTCTTATATTAAGGTATTATTGATAGTGATGTGATTTTAATTATGAAGTGGTCTTAATAGTGAGATGTCTCATTAGTTAAGCGGTCTAAAAAGTGAGGTGGTTTAAAATTGTGAGGTGGTCTTACATCGAGGTGTTTATATAGTAGTGATGTGGTTTTGGTAATTAAGTGGTCTCAATTGTGAGGTGTGTAATATTTTTTTTTCTAATGTGAGGTGGTGTTCTTCTAGTTGTGATGTGGTTTAATGATAAAGTGGTCTTCATAGTGTTAAATGTTGCTTCCTTTTATTTTTCAATTACATAACTGTTGTGTATCATAGCTGGGTTTTCCACGTTATCTGTTCACATGGTATAGCAAAAGAGATTGCTACTCGCTTCTGTGATGAGGTCCGGGTGTACCTGTTGACTGCCAGAAGTCAGGCTGTGTTCCTTGATGTGTCATGGAATAAGGGAACACCAGAACCAGTTTGAGTCTTTCTTCCTATCACATCATCATACATACATTGCTGACCACTCCTCTTGCCTATCTGCTTGCTGTGCTCCCTATCTCGGCCTTCCCCCTTGATCCTATTTATATTAGCCAACTGTAGCCAAATGTAGCACATCTGTTCTATTAAAGGGTACATACTGCGTTGTGTGCAAATACATACAGCGTTGCAGCATAGGGTCAATATGTAGACTACTTTGTGTAGGAGGATGGCTACCCTACCCTTTCACGCCCCACCGGACACACTTTTCATGCCCCACTGTGAAATTTGTTACATAACCTCATTAGTGATAATAAACTCATTACATAACCTCAATGATCATAATAGTTTGTTACATAACTTCATTAGTTATAATAATTTTTTTTTTTTTGTAATAAATGTTAAGCTGTTAGTGTTCATAATTAGTTCATTACATACCTTGTTGATGATCCAGTAATAATTAGCATATATCTGTCACAGTGACACCTGTTCCTTATAGAGCAGGTTCAGACGTCAGATCACACAGAATGTCGCAATGACGATGGACACTGGTTCCCCACCATTTACCTTTTCATAGAGCAATTTCAGACATGTTTACAAATTGATGACTCAACTAGAGCACATAGAAATGTGCAAATTGGCACGTAGTTATACAGTAAATAAAAGGCAGAACGTCATAGAAGGCATTTCTGAAGAGAAACGGTATCCATTTGCTCGCGAAAATGCAAAATTTGCAATAGGTACCATTTGACAGTTGACCTTAATATGTTAATGCCAAAGCATGATGCCGAAGGCCACAATGTCGCTGAATGCAATGCATAGGGGCCTATACATAAAATATATTAAACTCCCAGTCGAATGTCACCATAGAATACCTTTCTATTGTGGAATTTGGATTTTGAATCTTTTTGTATTGATATACATTTTAATAAATTGTTTTTAATAGAAAATAACAATATGCACATTACAGTAAAATAATTAATTTAAATAGAAAATAACAAAATATGTACATCATCAACTGGGCTTCATTTGAATAATACAGTAAAAAAATAATAATACAGTAAAATCATAAACTGGTAGAGCTTGCATTTGCGAACAAAACAAGGTATGTAACGTTTGCCTGCCACATATAGATGCTAAGCTATTCCACATGAAAGTACCTGCCGAAATTTACGCACTGAATTCACCCAAAGCGAGCGCCAAATTCACTAAACACCACCAGTCGATTCTAGTGAATTCGGCGGCATTGAAATTGATATGCGCCGAATTCACCTGTCACCGCTAACCACGACGATCGGAGCACATAACTTCGTCAAAAGTTGATCAAATTTCTCAAAGTAAACAGGTATATAAAAGCCAGAAAGTCATAAAAAAATTTTTTCAACAAAACCCCCATGGATATTTAACTAGGCTAACAAATAAACTTAAACTACCCAATGTGAGACATGAATTTGCCAAACATTGCATATCAAACAAATACCCACATATCTTCAATTACATGACTAAGAATATTAAAGAAAAATCTACACACATAGTGTCACAGGTTTCATGTTAACATCTACAATTTTTGTTCATGTTAACATCTACAATTTTTCAAAATTACGCTGACTTTCTGCATTTACTATATTTCTTCTGGATTTCTTCCGTAAATGTTGCTCTGTAATCACCCTCATCCCTACAGCGGCATAAATTATGCCTTTGGGACGAGTTATCTACTCAATAAACAAAAGCATAGGGAATCATGTAGGAATAATCATTGGAGTGATTGTAAGTGAGGTGAATTGTACAAAATCCACTTCGCAACAGCGGGGTTTTGATGTATTGTGCTTTTTGCAAAAATGGCACAGTTTTCATTTATCTGTTAAAAGTGACATTTTAGTCACAGAACAGGCAATTTTTGGGTCGGCAATTTTGTATTTTGTATCATGGTCAGCGTTTTTCTTGCGAAGCGTTTCTTGTCCAAAATTACTTTTTTGCACTTGATTGCCCTTTTGAATTAAAAGTCGGTTATCAGATCAGGTCAACTGATTTGACCTCCACTTCGGTCATCTCGGTTCCTTGGCCAATACAAGCACCCCTTTGTGCTATATAAGGTCAGGGACCTCCCCAAATCGTTCATTAAAGGGGGAAGGGGAGATAAGGTCACGAGATCATGTGGACCTGAGCATGGTAGGGCATTAGGATGCCTCCTTGCCGCACTCCTTCCTGGGACCTTGAGCGAGCAGGATGTGTTTAGCGATTTTTCGGACAGAAGGCACGTGCTCGAGGGAGAAAAGCGACAATGTCCATGGATACTGGGCCAGGAGATGATCCAAATGAAAGAGACACGAGTGTCGTGGTCTCCCAGATGGAGCAGGATGGAGACACTCTGTTTACGGAGGAGCAAACGGACATGGGGTTGGCTGCCATGAGTGCTTCTGGTCTATCAGAGCCTATATTGGAAATAGCCGCAAGTGATGCGGAGGTGAGGGCTGTGTGTGCAGGCTTGTACTTACCAGGAACTGGATGAGCCTGTCCATCCCTGCATGAAGAGTACGTCGGTGGAAATGGTGAGGGTAAGGTGATACCTTCGTCTCCGGCCCCGGAGAGAGGATATGCCATTGTGCAGATGGATTGTCGGAGACCTGGGGGTGGCCACCACCCAGGAAGCCATAATGTAGGAACTAACGAGATTCAGATTAAGATTCATTTATTTAGTATTTGTAATAATAACAAGGAAAGCTCTTATTAATGTATCAGAATTGGTTAACGTAGTCTAGACATGCAAAAAAAATAAAAATGAATTGAACTATTTTGTACAGACTAAAGGGTATTAGTTGCAGGTAACAGATACTGACAAGGTATCATGTCAAAATATTACAATCAATTAGTAAAGTTCATATAAATTTATGTCTTTTTCTTAATTGCTGAATGTGCTATAAAATGTACTTTTCCATAGATCCTCGCTACTCTTGCCTAGCTACCCACAACTGTCTGCAAATCGACCACTTGCACCACCTATAGTATTAGTAATTATAAAAAGAGACCTTTGCTTGTTAGTCATATTATGAAAGATATATATATATTTATATATATTTCAAAATTTCCTGCTATTAAGTTGCATAAAATATTTTTATAGTTCTTTTAATATACCTAAATACTTTAGGTATTCTGTAATTTGCAGCCAAAAATGTGACATGTTTTGCAAATCTAATAGAATAATTTAGATCCAAATTAAAAATGATCTAATTATGTTTCATTTTTTCACATTAACAAACATAATTGACAGGTTCAGTAAGTGTAGCATTTTTTAATGGCATATCTGCTGTTTAAAACAGTGTGAGAAAAATTTTCATTTCAACATTGGCCTATTTGTAATTACTTGAAATTAATTACAGTGTACAGTTTCAAATGCAATCAGCTATCAGAAACATAAAGAGCAATTGACAAATCAAATTTGTGTAATTACACAGTTTCATTAAGAAAGAGTGAGAACAGAGAGTGTGTGTGGCCAGTTTCATTCATTTTATAGGTCAGTGAGTAGGTGTGTCACTCAACTGGCCGGGTGGGGGCCTAGCTCAGTGGTAGCGCGCTGGGCTTCCAACCACTGGGTCCCGGGTTCAATTTCCGGTCAACCTATGTTGGATGGCTTTTCATGTAGTCTAATAGTCTGACAGTCAAATCATGCAATGGCAGTGCCTAACGTCATGATGAGATGGTGAGTCTTATTTTAACATGTTATTATTTTTCCATGTCCAGTTAATTAAGAGTAACTGTTTAAGGTGTAAACAGCCTGTAGCTGAAATTCTGATCACTACGAAAAAACAAAATAGATCACAAGCAACGCATCTTGAAATTTTGAAGAAATTTTATTGCTTAAGAAGTTTACAGTTCCAAAATGATATATTGACCATTTGGACCAGGAATGGGTCACCAAACCGTACTACATTTTTTGAAAATAGTATTCACTCCATTAATAGATATGTCATAATAATATCATGTATTTGCAACTGATAAGCTCTTTAAATCACTCTAAATTTGATTCTTGATTCGAAAGGTCCAAATCAAGTTGCACTGAAATCTTTGAGATTACTAAATTAAAGAAGCACTAACTTATTTTTTACACATTTTTTAAATATTTTGACTCTTTCTAAAGTTACAAGCTCACAGCCGTTTTTGACTGACAAGTTAGTCATCTTTGTCTAACAAGTTTGTGAACCATATGCTAGGTCATATGTTTCAATTTTTCAATGCGACTGGGTCTGAAGCTAAGTCAGCGTATATAACCAGACATCCAGCTGGGACGTAGCTCATGAAAAATGGTCAGGTGGATTGGACCTAAGACCTTCAGCAGAAGTGGCCCATTTGGAATTGGCAGATGTCTTAACCATTAGGCCACCTCGCTGGTTACATGCGTGTATTTCTTTATTCATAATTACAATCTGCTAGGTCAAAAACACCTGTCACTATGGCAATATCTTAGGCTGAAAAACATGCTAGATTAAGCCCACCAACTTTTAAGTAAAATTTATAACGGCTGTGGGTTGGGTCATTTTAGACAATGTCAAATAGGGACCAGCTTTGCAAGATCTTAGTCGAAAAGAGTTTCAGTGCATTATTATTGTTGAATCGTGCAGTAGCGCTTAGTATTCCTTCCATTGCCAAAGATCAATGTCGGGAAGTTGGGTGCAGTACTCGGGTTCATTCTTCCATCCTCGGTAGAGACTGGCAAGGCTGTAGATCTTTCGATAGGTCTTGTTCCTGTCACAAAAGGAAAATATTATGATTAGGATGACAGAATAGACCAAATGTCTGAGCACCTGGAGAGACTTAATCCAAATACAATACAAATTTCTCTTCAGCTGCAATTGCCGTATCAGTGCACATATCATGCATATCATTCAGTTACAGTTGAAACTGACTTTATTGCAGTTCCTCAAACTGGTCACAAATGTGGGGTTTTGCTTTAGTGTTCTATAATTTACTGGGTAGCCTGTACTCACTTCACATTTTTGAAGGCCTCAGATAGGGGCTGCAGCAAAGCATATCTCTGGATGTAATCGACATCATCTCCTGTGTCGCAGATTACTCGAGAGACGAGGGTCTTCCTGATCTCACTCAACTGGCCTGCAAGAATATACACAAACCATTGGCAATACATGATGAAGGAAGTGCCTGGCACATAAACGGAGAAACAACGTATTCTGTTCTGATGTTATCCAGATAAAATGTCACATCGGCTATTTGTTGACTTCATGTTTCCTATATTGAATTGATGTCCCACTACATTATAACTGATTATGACAATGTATCATTTCCCATTTGCTATATTTCTTATTATGATTCTGGCTTGTCACCATAACATTGGCAAAAAAAATGTAACAATGGATGGTAGCAAACAGTAACTTGAAAAATGGTAAAAATTACGCATGCGTCAAGATGCACCGACCTGCCGCCTAGCGGCCATGTCTTTTTTCATCAAAAAGCAGACGGAAAAGGTTTCATTATAAAGTATCAACATTTATTTAATTTGGTCGTGATCAAGCTTATTGTGTCGCCGTATATACTTTACAAAGTTGATTTCGCCAATAGATTTTATTTTGCCATTAACGGGATAACCGCAGGCACTTCAGCCATGTTAGAGCACGTCCCTAAGCAAGCAGTGCAGAGGTTTTCTAATAAAACACTAATAAAAGTTGAGCAGTGGGCAAAAATAGTGATGGGGAAACCCGATAAAATATTCTAACAATCGTGATGCAAAGTTGCTGAAAGATCTCTTTTCACTATAAATATTTCTTCTGATTGGTGACCTAATGGTTATATTAAGGCACCTGCTAATTCAACATTGGCAACTCTGCTGAAGTTCCCAGGGTTGATCCTCCCAAGACAAGACATCCTAGCTAAATGTTGATCGCATGAAACATTAAATCTGATGTGCTTTGTACTGGTGACAAGTTGGTGTCTATGGTTAGGTAAATGACAGACTCCACCCATAGAGTAAATGTGTAACATAGTACGGACTCAAAGTCTTATCATCTCATCACTACATCTGCCTCTGGCAGTTGGTCATATAAGCTGACTGAGCTTCAGACCCAGTATTGAACAGAAGTACTGTCACTGTCCACTTAGACTGCTTCCCTATTGTTCATCTTTGATATTATCTTTTCTTTTTTATTGATAGTCTACCTGGTGTAAATCCAGTGACCTTGTCACTCCTCTCATGCCAAAATCGGTCTCCCACCCTGAGGTTTCTGAACTGTTTAGCGATGATGCAAGCCAACGTTGGACCAACAACTCCCCCAAGAACACGTCGCTCCAGGATGCCAGCAGGAAACAGGTCAATGTCATCAACGTCTCTGCAGTAGATTAAAGGTAAGTCATGGATGTCATTGCGATGGCTTAATACATAAAACTTGATCTATTACCTGAGATTTGTAGCAAGATTAAAATCAAATTGTGGATTCACCCTCTTCAATCTGAAATTTTGCATTAGTTATGGAAACATCTGCTACGGAAAAACCATCAAATCCGGTAAGCCGAATCCCGGGTAAATCTGAACAAATGAAGTGGGAACCCAGCTGTTTGGATAAACAAGGGTCCACTATACAAAATAACAATTATAAATAAGTTAAATAACTGATTTATACTCCACTAAGACTGCTTTCCTATTGTTTTAAAAGTGATATAACCAACGAAAACGTTAGTTAACCCCTCCTGAGTGCAAAATGAACTTGTCTTGCATCATAAAGGCAGAAAAAAAAGCAATAAAATAATTACTAAATATGTCTAGTGGAGTAAAAGTTAGTTGTATCAAATTTAGTCAGAGTTTAACTAATATTTTTGTGTTGCTTATATCCCTCTGCCTTCGGTGTTGGGATATCACCAACAAATATATTACTTTGACCAAAGGTTAGCTGCCTCACCTTGCTGACCATAGCAAATATATTAATTGAAATCGACATAACTAAACAATTTTTTTATTCGTAATAATCTTGGGCGGTCACATAATATTATATAATATTTTATACATATATTAATTTCCAAACATAATTGCCAAATCCAACCAGAGTTAGCCTTAAAACCAATTAAAATAATCTTGTTTTCATACAAAAAACAACTTACTTGTAAAGCACCCCGAAACGCCATCGTTGTTTTTTTGGAATGTCTTGCAAGTCGTCCAGGTTTTTTGGGACGGACAAACCACACCACTTTCGCCATGCTGTGTACCCTTTTAGTTGAATAGTAGCATTATAAAATATGAATTGCACCTTCGCGGTGTATGCCACTGGGGTAACACATGCATTATATCTGGTAAAAATATCTTATTGCTATGTTATAAACAAAGTAAAATGAAAATAAAGCCATATAAATAATCAAGAAAAACATTATTGAATTTCAGTCTAAATAACACATTTTAAAAAGAACAAATTGCGTTTCGGTGCTATACTTTACCTGGAATACCATGGTCCCTGCCTCGCTGGATGTTCAAAGCAAACAGATCAGTACCTGGACCTTTTGGTGGGTTTTCTGAGAAAAGTTTCGCTGTTACCTGGAATAAAAGAATAAATATTGGGCATAATGCTTTTACGATAAATTTTGTCATTTTTTAAACAGCTATACGACCACAATTCATGCGATGACTGAATACTGTAGTACCATTGAATCTAGTTAAGGTAGGATATTTTTGATTTTACAGTATACTCTCGTGCTTGCATATATAATAATTCAAATACTGGCGTAATGTATCTAAAATATTTACAAAGTACAGAATATACTAATACAAAATTGTATTTGAACCTCAGCCTGATATAAACTCGGTATGTTAATTAAAACATAGAGCTAAATCATAGAGTGATTTAGCTCCATGATTAAATTTTTTTAAACTAGGTGCTTGATATCCACGTAAAAATTTATATAATTTCTGCGTCATGTCATTTTCCACGTTGATTAAATGATGAAAATTTGGGGAATTTTTGTGGATCAATCCATGACTACACCAAACCTACAGGCATGCACACTGGGCATTAACAAAGTAGACCTACATAGTAAATTAAAATTTGAATGTCCAATACTCCATGCCTGATGTTTAGTTTACTTTGGTGTTTTTGAACTAGTAACGGACAGCAGAATGTTAAAAATAATTTTCTTTTCTTAACAAGAGCAGGGGGTTGGCCCACTGATAGCATGCTGGGCTGCCAATCACTGTGTCCTGGGTTCCAATCCAGCCCGTGTTGGAAGGTTGCTTAATTATCCGCCTTATTGCCTTGGCGCCTGCCTGTCCTGATCAGCCCTATCTTGTGCAAACATATTGGTCTCACCCAGGGGCGTCGATTTCTATCGACGGGTGGGGGGGATGCAGGCCTGTGTACTAGTCTGTCGAGCTGTTACTTTCTGACTCGCATAAAAGTGGCTGCAGTTATTGTGCGGACACTTGTCAAGAGAAAAAACAATGCTAGATCATTGATGCCAAACTATTTTTAGATGCACTTAATTGTACTAGTATGTGCTATGAAGTGTAAAACTTTTTAATACAAATATTACAAAGAAAAGTGTGCAGAAAAATTGTGGATTTCAGGGGGGATGATTGCATTGATCATCCCCCTTGCCAAAAAGTGGGGGGTATATATCCCCCACATCCCCCTCCCCCCTGAATCGACGCCCCTGGTCTCACCCACCATCTACAATTAACTGCAATATTCTCACCTGTCTTGTGAAATGCTTGTCAATCCTGTTCATGGGTTCTTGGTACATTCCCCTCAAAATAGCGTCTACCGGAGAAGCACCGCTGGCATATTTTTTGTACATGATTTTTGGCCTGTTAAAGACCTGTAAGTAGAAAGTTTAAGGGTGATTTATATGTTTCCCAAAATTGTATATACGTCTGATCAGAATCAGCTGACAACCACAACCAAATATATGTCATGTAAATTCCAATATCAAAGATACAATATGTTTGTAGATCAGTTTAAATATACATATCATTTGGTTATTTAGGATATGCACTGACAATCTCTTTGACTCACCATGGACTCAAGTTTACATGTTGGTCATTGTAGATAGTCAAAATGTCTATGTACAGTTAGTCAAACTATCCATCAAAAGTCCAAGCAGTTAGCTATTTGACTAACACCCAGGCCAAGAGGTGTCCAATGTGGTCAGACAGAATAGCAAGGTGGCCTTCCGGCAGATTATACCTATTTTGAAACATGCTTTTTCAGTCTTGTAATTACCTGACTCAAGAGGGGTGCGTCCTCCACTACACCTTGCTTGTTGATGACCTTAAACTCATTTGGAATAGAACTATGGCCAAATCGGAAGGCAGCAGTCGCAAAGACATTACCGATCTCAGCGTTGACTTTGTGGTCGTAACCTGTAGCATTTGGAAAACGATGTGGAATGAATATGGGATGACAAAAAATAGAAGATGTGGATGGAAACTTCTGCCACTTGAGGGACATTACTGAAGCCAAATTATTTTGGTTTAAAGCCAATTTCATAGTTTTGAAAACTAATTTAGAGATGACTTCGTGTGAATGCAGAACTCCCATTGGCTAAGGTTGTCCCTCAGCCAATGGGAGTCCTGGACTCACATGATGTCCTCAAGAGTTTAGTTTCCAAGTCTATGACGTCTTCCAATGTTGAATTATGTTTTTCCGACTTGGAATGCTATCTGGGGTATGACAAGGTGGAGTTCTATCTATACTTATAATAATTATAATCTTTATCACTTACCATCCCAGTAATCAGACCTGTCAAGATTCAATCCAAATCTCTTCATCACGTCAGGTCCCAGAACCAATGGAAGGAATTCATTGTACACCTGGTGCTGCCATAAAGCACCAATGATTTTTCGTGTTTCCTGAAAAAAATAAAAATTAAATTGAAAGCCATCTGAATAATAGTGTCATGTTATCTTTTAGTATAAGATATATTCCCTTTACTTGAAATATATCTTAGTTACATATTTGCATGGCTATACAGTCAGCATCAAATGATGCTGCTCATCTATTATTACTGAGCTTGGGCTATATTTAGCTCAGTAGTGTCAGCTCCATTGTATGGATCCAGTTGGATCCAGTGCTGACCAGTGCAGTTATGTAACCTCACATATATATACAGCCCAACCTGGGCTTGTCATTCAGTCAATCCAGAGCTTCAGAATAAAGGCTTCATCACAACACTACATCCCTGGCTCCATATTCATTCTATAATATATATCACATATTTGTATAAAGGATAATATGAATCCCTTACTTGAAAGAGACGTTCCCCTGACCAGTGGGGGTTGATGAGGTGCAATCTTGCCTCAATCAGGTTGTGGTATCTGTGGAAGGTGGTGTGTAGAGTTGTCAGTCCCATGTGTTCATTCACCCTGGCATCACCTACGATAGCCACATAAGTTAAGATAAGATAAGATAAGATAAGATAAGATAAAACTTTATTTACAGTCGGTGACAACAATAAAACAAAGAACATAAGCTACAGTAGCTTTTAAACCGACAAATAATTTTATAACAATAACAACAAGATGACAAATATTTACAAATGATATGAGAAATGACATATAATGTGCTTCGTAACAGAGAAATATAGCACTATTTAGGTGATACAGACTTAATTTCTAGGATGAGAAATGTCTTACAAAAAATACAATCACATATAGTAACAATTTTGTTGCATTCAAAGTTTCTATCGATGTTGTGAATTTTTGACCGACCGGCCCTTAAAAATGGCCCTGAGGAGATCCGATCAAGTAAGTGTGGCCCTAAAATTTATAAAAATGAAATGAACTACCTGATAATTACATGCCTAGGTTTTGTTACTATGTTGAATTTTTTTTTAGTGTTATGTTTGTTTATCGGATGTAAATTGGATATATAAACAAATTATCCATTGGAGTTTAATGACCTGATGCTGATACTTTTGTTGGTGAAAATTGCTAAAAATAGAACATGAATTTTATGTATTTATTTTTACAAACCTGACATGAAACATTTGATGACATTTGTTAATTCTCTGCAGCCTTCATCTTCGCCGTAAGGTAAGAAACCATTGAATCCTAATGGATGTATTTCAATTCGCAGTCTCCCTCGATCTGAAGTATGAGTACACTTGACTTATAACTCATAAAATAACTTCAAAGAATTTCATAAGTTTTTATGTCGTTTTTGTTTTTTAAGTGTTATTGGCAATACCATTAAAATTTAAGAAACAGTGGTGGAATTAGTTTGTGTACACGTATTATATGGGCAAGATTTTGTTTCAAATTTTGTAGTGCACTTGATAAGGTCAATGTTATCTTTGCCTATCAGACACATATTAGACATAGTTATCTTTGCCTATTAGACATAGTTATCTTTGCCTATTAGACATAGGCAAAGTTTACATTGACCTTATCAAGTCGCTCATGTTTGTTGTGGCATAGTTTTAGTGCGCCATGAAAACAAACCAATAAGAATGACGTGTGAATATATCAAGTGAATATGAAAGTAACATATATCAAGTGAATATGAAAGTAACATATATCAAGTGAATATGAAAGTAACATATATCAAGTGAATATGAAAGTAACATATATCAAATGAATATGAAAGTAACATATATCAAATGAATATGAAAGTAACATATATCAAGTGAATATGAAAGTAACATATATCAAGTGAATATGAAAGTAACATATATCAAGTGAATATGAAAGTAACATATATCAAGTGAATATGAAAGTAACATATATCAAATGAATATGAAAGTAACATATATCAAATGAATATGAAAGTAACATATATCAAGTGAATATGAAAGTAACATATATCAAGTGAATATGAAAGTAACATATATCAAGTCAAAATAAACCTGGCTTGCTGAGGTCTCTCAAATCCTTGTTCCTCTCTGGTGTACTTCCATAGATGTTTGAGGCATCGATGTATGATGTGATTTGATTCAGTTGCTCTCGAGGTCCTACAGCAAATATGTTAATTCATCACCCATAGATCATGTAGATAGAGCCAATTTTTTGTATGGTAAAATATTCAATTGATAATTTTACAGGTTAATTTTCCAGAAAAAATTAGCATGCGGGTGACCATATTGATATATGCAAATTAAGGGATGAAGGACAAATATAAAAATTCAGCTTGGCAACAGCAAGATTTGAATACAGCAGGTCTAAAATAAAATAAAACATAAGTATTTGCCTGTTCTCAACAGAAAATGTCTTTACTTCATAACTGAGCAATTTTCTTTTGGAAATGGCACCTTACAATATCTGACTTGAACTTTGATTACCATCTCCCTATAGGCATGCAACGGCACAGACATGTATGGAGCATATATGAGAAGTCTTGTTCTTAGCGTTACAACAGTCTTACCAACTTTGCAGTTATCAGAAGGACTAGCCTGTGATCTCACAAACATAAGGCATGGCTTCTTGGGGAATTCTGGATCTGTCTGGTGAATCAGGATCGGAAAACAATCGCGGTTTTCTTCTCCTTCTGTTTCGCATCCATTTTTGCCACATTTGACATTGACTGACTCCACATTACCTAAGAATTGAAATATGATGCAATTAAAGACTGTTGAATTTTGATTGTTTTTGATTGTATGGAAAGTGCAGCCCTCTAAGGCAAGTTCTTGCTATCGAGGGTTGATTGATGAGGTGAGAGAGAGAAGTGTCCACACATGTTACGCGTTTACCCCATGAGTGGGATCTTTTACATTAGCATAGACACTGAGTACAAGGGACCACCAACTAAACGTCTCATCCGAACGACATCCAGCTGGGATGATGCTCATGAAAGGTTGCCCGGGCCTGGGATTGAACCCGAGATCTTCAGAGGAGCACGAGAGTGTCTTACCACTAGACCACCCAGCTGTTATATTGGCTAACTATTTACTTTCCTCCAGATTGAATTTTTTTTATTACTGTCCGTAGCCAGCCGCTAGCATTTGGTGAGTCTTTTTCATAAAATTGCGGACCTTTAATACATTAAAAATAAAATGCATTCCCTGATGTGGACCATTGTGTGGACCTGCTGATTCATTCTTTCAATGCCACATACAGCAATGACAAAATTTTCAGACACTGCATGGTACTAGTTTGCTTGGCATGAGTAGTGTGAATCGCCACAGTTCTGGATGAGTTTGACCCATGTGATCTCAAAATAGGACAGAGTGACCCATTTTTAACTGAAACTGTTAATCAAGGTCTTCTTCTGAGGTATATTACCTGTAGTTCCATGAGCCTAGCATCAATAGACCTGAAGTTATCATGTCTATAACAGACAGCAGCCAGAGAGACAAAAGGGCAAGACTATAACTCTCAGACATTTTCACAATCGCAATACGCTAGGCTTAGGGAATTAAAACCTATGATGCAAGGCCGAAAAGCCCTATAGGCACCATCTACAGCAAACATCCGAAAAACATTTGGCCAAGACTGTATGAGCATAAAAGTAGCATGTCAAATGTTTTGTTTCGTGACTGTTTAATAATTATCAACCTAAACATGCTTTTTTCCCCCAGAAAACCTCTCTCTATTGTCTTAAAAATGACAGATAAGCATCTCAGTGCCAACAATTCTACTTCTGAAAATTTTCTACAATTTCAGAATTTTGAAAATATGAGGTTTAATTATATAAACCAGTTGCCTTAGTGCATTTTCAACCTGAAATACTGAACCTTTTTTAACATAAACTTTTTTTTTAGGTGTACATTTTGTATCAACCGCGTTAGTTGAACATTACCATTTTCATCTTCACTTGTAAGCATGGATACAGCTGTCAGGGTGATGTCATGGTCAAGGAATTGACCGAAGACGGTCAAGAGGAAGGTGTGCACCGGATCCTGTTTGTTTTTGCCCTTGGAAATCCTTCGGCTGATCTTCCGGGCATTAGGGAGAGGGACGCCTAATATGGAATCTCTGGGACTTTCAATACCTGGAAGGAAGAAACATTGCCACATGATTACCAATATAACATGCCTTATTTACTCAGTGTTGGCATTTGTTATTATTGTCGGCCCCATGATGGCCCGGTGTCAGTGCTGTTAGCTAGCTCTATTTTGAACATTGTTGGTCCAGCATCGGCACAGTCGGTACTAACCGACTCAATGTCTGTTCAATTTGGTACGTCATTAGTTTACTATTGGTTTGTCAATGCCAATTGCTAAATAGGTTGGTTGATAGAGCTTTGCTTTCCATTAGAAAAAATGTACTTTTTTTTAAACTGTTTGTTTCAGCTAAATAACGTGCTGCGACTGATCAATGTTGTTGTAGGTGATTTTGGCTCAATGTAAGCCCGATGCCGTTGCTAATGAAGCATTTCCTCATGGAAAATTAATTACACCATTAAAGCAGTCAGTAAATTTTATGTATTGAATAACAAATTGAATTTCACTACCATCGCCATAGTCAGAGTCGATGAACCTCTGAAGCGGACGAAAGGCTCTTCCCCAAAGTGGACGCTTCAAGTTGTTACAGGTGCCATCTATTGTTCGGTATCTATATATATATAGACAATAATATCACATCATATGATTTCATAGATTTGGAAGAAATGTAACTTATAGATTAATTACTATTGCCTATATATCAAATATATACTTGCTCTGTTTTTTTGTTTGTTTGCATGTCTGTTTCTTTATGTATTTAGTAATATAAATTTACCAATTTCTCTTTGAAATTATGTTGTTTAGGGATTCGTGTTTGTTTTATAGTGCATGATATCAGGACACAGTATTACCCAGATAGCATTCCTAATCAGGCCAGTGTCGTTTCTACCTCGTTTTGACATCGCTGACATCGTGCCGATGTCGATATGATTTGGAATTCCAAATCAGGCCAGTGTTGTTTCTACCTCATTCTACCTCGTTTTGACGTCGCTCACATCGTTGCCGACGTCGATATGATTTGGAATTCCAAATCAGGCCAACGTCGTTTCTACCTCGTTTTGACGTCACTGACATCGTGCCGACATCGGTATGATTTGGAATGCTTTCTGGGTACATTTATAGAGCTCCACGTTACGAACCGTTTTAAGTGGCTAATATGTTCATACATAGAAAAAATGTACTTTTTTTTAAACTGTTTGTTTCAGCTAAATAACGTGCTGCGACTGATCAATGTTGTTGTACTAAATTATAATTAATTTCGAACTGAGGATTTCTCACCTGTTTGTCTCATCACAATGGGCCTTAGAACAATCAGGGAAAGGGCAGTCCAGCGGGTCGGGCTGTGCGTAAACAACAGGTGCGAGGTCCCTGGCTTTGGCACGCAGCACGGGTGGCAGGGATTTCATTACAAACTTTATGGCTGTTTTGTTCAACTTGAACCTGAGATGATATTGCAAATATATAATGATTTAATAGGTACATATTTTAGGTAGATAAAGAAGTAATAGTCATATTCCGAATAGGCCATCAGTATCAGGATATGACCAACAAAAAAGTTAGTTAACTCCCGACTATGAGTGATATAACTCACTTATAGGCCTACACCCTTAGGCATATTTACTAATTTGTTTGATTGTTTGATTTGTTATTATGCCTTTATTACGCAAAACTAATTCAGTTTGCACTCAGGAGGCAGTTAAATAACATTTTCGTTGGTAATATCCCACGCAGAACAATAGGAAAACTACGTATAATAATCAATATCATAAACCCATCTTTTATATTTTTGTGACTTATTTGCCTATCTGCTTACTTGCAATAGCCTAGCAGTCATATCTAGCCAATCATTCGTTTCCACTCCAAGCAGATTAAAATCACCCTTTATAATCAGATAGTGTCTATTACTCGTTCATTCGCAATTTTGTTTTTAACAATAGAATAACATGGATCCAATTTATGAAAACATAAAAAACTATCTAATAAAGCCAGAATAAGCAACTTTTGGAATTTAGGCTATTAGTTTCTCTATACATGCATCTTTAATTCAGGCATCAAAAATTCTTTGTTTAGACTGAGCCATTGCAAACAATTCCAAGTAATTTACAGAAATTCCAATATCATAACCCAAATTGTCACAAACTGTTAATTTTTGGGTATAGTGCAGTGTAGCGGACCCAAATGTATGCCCATATTTGCCCAATATTAAAAGATATCATTATTTTTAGCCAAAATTTGTTCTAGCACAGGAGAGGAATATTATTTGCGTAGCACAGCGCGAGTTTGGGGGCGGCAGCCCCCGATAAAAGAAAAAAAATTAACAATGTCTTGTCTTGAAAATGAAAAGAGCGGTCGTTTTTTGTGACGTCATTCATTAATCTCAAGGATAATACGTCATAGGCATGACAAAAAGGCTTGCTAGATAAGGTCATAAATTTGGGTCCGCTATACTGTACTTTTTCCAAATTTTTTTCTACGCGCATATATATAGTCATGGTCCACCATGTCAGTTTGCTTTCAAATTTCTCGCTGTTTTAACACACAATGTTGTTCTATTGTTGTTTTGTAATCAAAGTTAACCAATTAATCTGTACAAACCGGTCTTTAACGATCTGCAAAATGCGCAGTTGCAGGTTTTCTGGTATTGACAGTTGATTTGCCACATCTGAGGAGTCTTTCAAACTTTGGATTCGAACAAAAGCCTCCTGGAATTCTGTGAAATAAAACGCAAACATATACATTTCATTGACATGGCAACTAAATAAAAATCTGACTATATATATAATTATATAACATTATAGGCCTACATTCTTTAGATTAGAAAGGCAAATATTTTTCCATGTCAAAACTATACATAATTTTATCAATTTCACTATTGACAAGAAAAAGGAATTTGATTCAATTCATTGCCACACTAAAGAAAAATAATACAATATTTATCTATCAAGTCACTTTTAATTGAGCTGATAAATAGGTAAAAGTACCAAAACCTTTATTTATTCAACAGTAAATTCCTTAACTTTTCCTTCTAGCATTTTGTTATATATTCGTAAATTAAGTGTCCTAGATGATATTATCTCATCAACTTTCTCAAATTATTGGTATATGTTGCAAACAGTCATTTACAAATAATCTCTATTATAAGTATTTGATGCAAACTGACATTTAAATGTATATCACAAATCTATTATATTTTTCAGATATCAAATATTAAAATACGTCACCTGGATTTCCCAATAGTGAAGCAAGTTTTGTTGCAAACTTGGTATCAGAAAGAAGCGATTGTTTGGTGTCAAGTTCTATTGACGTCAGAAATGTTCTCATTTCTGCCAGTGTGTTACCTGCAAATTGTTCATGTTGGAGGTAGCTAGTATGCAAATATATTACAGCCAAATTCATAGAGTTGGAAACCAATCTCATAGACTTGGAAGCTGAACTCTAAATGATGTCATGAGAATCCAGGACTCTCATTGGCTCCAGATAGCATTCCAAATCGTTTCAACGTCGGCCCAATGTTGACGATGTTAATACGATGTTGTAACGACAGTGGCCTATATGGAAAGGATGCTGGGCCGATTTGGAATGCTATCTGGGCCTCGAATCACAAGATGTCCTCTGGAGTTCAGCATCAAGAGTCCAAGAGATTGGTTTCCAACTCTATGAATTTTGTTGTAATGAATTTATTACAAGTATTTGGAATACCAAGAAATAACATCAATTACATTGTAGTAGATTGCAATAGGTTTAATTTTCTTTTTTCAATATTAATATTTGAATTTTTAAATATTCAGTTTTACGTATTATCTATTCATTTATTTCTGGAATATGTTTTACATATCATTAGAATTGCATAATATTGGACACGTTTGCAGTAATTTATTTGTCTATCATTACAATAATTGTTATGTTTGACATAAAACAAACTAGAAAAAAGCACTGTGGAATTTTTAAACCGTTTTAGAGAATTCCTAATTTTTTAAAAAACTTACTTGGACCTTGACCTGCACATTGTGAAACCACCAAAGCAAAAATTGCTAAGACTGGCAAGACCACCATTGTAGCAGCAAACCTTAAAATGATTTTAAGATGATCATCAATGAAATCTTGTCCAGTTCTTCAAATACAAAAGATAAAGAAGTGTGCATTTGTTCTTAAATAATAGAAGGTTCATTCAAGTTCAACCGAAAAAATTAAAAAAAATTCTTTCTTATGCTACCTATTCCGCAAGGCCAATATTGTACCCTTAAATGTCAAAATTTCAATTTAAAAAAAATCTTCTCAGGAAAATTATTCACAAACTAAACAAAATACCAGCCTCATTTTACAAACTGGTAATGTACATTTTGCTGAGATTCGCAATAATAAACATAAAGCAATTCTGAAGATTCACGGCTGTGTGGTATAGTTTCAATGACCTTAAGATAAGATAAGATAAGATAAGATAAAACTTTACTTTTAGTCGGTGGTGACAAGATAAAAACAAACAACACAAGCTATAAAGCTTTTGACCGACGTGTAAGAGTATCACAAGATGAAAGTGAAATTATTTACAAATGAAGTATGAGAAGAAAAATCATATTATATTAAATTTTCTTGACATTATACATTTAACATATAAAGGAAGACATACAATTATCATCGATTATTGGCTTAGCATAACAGACATGAGTCACACTGGCATTGATTTAAACAGTCTGACAGTAGCCTTTTAAATTCTGATGTACCTGATGTTTTATATTATATGGGACACTATTCCATAAGGAAGCACCGTGATAGAGGAATGACTTATTTCCATACTTGAGAGTATTAAACATGGGTTTTACTAATTTAAAATTGTCTCACATTAAGTAAAGAGTGCATTGTCTTTCAAAGAAGTTGGATGCAATAGGAAGTGACATACCATTTGATTATTTTTAACACTTTTGCTACTAACAAACATTTTCGACTAACAAAAAATAGTTTTTTACCAGTTTCTTTTAAAATATCTCCATCTGATAATCATTGCATTAAAGTATGGTGTTCCCATATATTTCAAATTCTATGGAAATCTCATTTTTTCTAAAGCATATCGCTTGGAATTTGGCAGGGTTGGCTTTCATGAAATTATGTTTAAACCATGTTAATGCTGCCTGCGAGACATGTTCTAAAATATATTTGATATATTTGATCTCATTTTCAGATGGGTTGGAATGAGATACAGAGAGAGTGTTGTCATCTGCATAGTTATAGACTTCACATATGTTTTTGAGTGATATCATGAAATCATTTATGAATACATTAAACAAAAGCGGTCCTGTCACCTTAAGTTAGTTTAACAAGCTACCAAATTTTGAAAATTTTTATAAGACTATATTTAAACTGTTTGATGTATATTAGCTGCAATTTTCCAACCCTCAAGGGTAAATATTAAAAAAAAAAAAAAACGTGATGGAACGTGAAAAAATTGCGAGGGAACGTGAAAACATCACCCTAGAATGCAAGGATCGTGAGGGAACGTTCCTGCTGAACTGATGTACTAATAGTTCCATTACATTTTCACGTTCCCTTGTGCGTTCCCATTTTTTGCCAGGAACCACATAAATCTGCCTTTCTTTTTTCATGTCTGCTTAGGGGCTCCGTACTTACTAGTTTCTTGTGATATACATTTAAAACAATTAAGAAATAGTCAAATGCCAGGAGGATGTTTGTCTTCGTACATTTCTATTTGATGTAAATAATTCAAGCAGAAATAAAAATTTAAAAAAACTCCACTTAAAAGATTTGTCTTATGATTAATTACTCTCCATTGGGCCATTATGTGCAGATTTTACAAAATACATCTCAGGATGATCAATATTAATGACCATTTGTTATAAAATGGGTATACTTTAAGAAATGTTACAAGATGGCTTTTTGCTTTAGAGTTTCTGCAATATTTGATGTAAAATAATTTTAAAATGTCAAATTTTCATGTTTGTTGACTAGCATTGATACAATACAATACAGAAAGCGCTACAATACAATACACAGTACAATACAATACAATACAGATGAGAATAAATCAGTTTTACTGGTCCTGATAATAATTTCAATGGAAAGAAATTAGCTCGGTCAAATACTTAATGGTCTTCAAATTGAGGATTTTTCAATGGTGATGTGGTCTTAAGGCTTTATATCGTATAATAATAGGCCTATGTTAATATAATGTGTGTCCTTGCAATGAAGTAGTTAATAGCATGATACTTTTAAATGTTACTCTATTGAGAAGACAATTATAGATATATATTGATATTGATATGAGAACATGTTATGCATATGTTCATATATTAGCTGATTTCAGTGTGCAATTAATTTGTTGAAAGTATTTTAACCAGCGAATATGATAAGTTGATAATTTTCAAAATATGATGAGCAGCATAAATGTCAAATAAAACTCATTATCATAATTTGTTTTAACTGCATAACTAATGAATATAAAACCATTCTCCATAATAAACTGTTATTTTTTCGTTATGTTAAATTTACCAATAAGCTTAAGAAATAACCATGAGAAATATATATTGAGAAATTCGACTTACCTGTGTAAAGCAGACTGCTGACAATGTGAGGATCTCTTGCATATTTATACTAAGAACACGTTTTATGATGACCTTAAGTATATATTTAAATCAATCAGTGTGGTCTGTTATTGCTGGCCCCAGCTTTCAAGAATTACAAAAAATATGTTATAAATAGGCCTACGCAGGATGCTCAAAAAAGTTCAGTCCAGATCATAAATTGTTTTTATGTTTTTTATATCTATCATAGGCTTATCATGATGACATATTGCCACATGTTCTAAGAAGAAAATGGTGCAAACTTCAATTCTGCATTGGTCTTAATAGTGAAGTGCCTTTGAGGCTGGACTTCATGTTGCTTTAATAGTCACCTTTTATACCAAATTTAAATTTAATTTTATAAATTTAAAGAGGTTTTTTTCAAATTGTGATATTTATGCATACAAATATAATTATGAAACTGCAAAAAAAATAAAAAAAATACAGACATGAGCCAACTTCACATCTGAGTTAATGAGGCCTACTATAAATTTTAATCACATTTGCGGGTGGTCCAATCCTGACTATTATTTCGTCAAATGTACAACAAGCTGTTCATGGCAATAACTTGTTAACACCATAAAATTATCTTAATCAATGCAGTAGTCTCATTCAATTAATTTTTTTTTGTGTTTTTTTTTTTTTTGTTTATCAGGAATCACTTTCACCTTTCATTTATCTGTAGCAGGCTGATGAAGTAGGTAAAACATTTCTCATTGCTCATCCTTGAAAAATGATGCGGTTTAGCGTCATTCCCCGGTCGCCCTGTCTCCGACACCTGGCAGAACAGTAACACCCAATGCGGAGAAAAAGAAAAAGTACCACTAGAGGTCACAGACACTGTTCCAGTAGCAGCAAATAATATGTACCAAGAACACGCACTCTTGTAAGTAGGACGCACTACGCTACGCTACGCATGCGCATGGTTAACTGAGCTGATGACGTCACAAACAGAAAACATTTGAGTGACATCATACTGGCCGATTATGACGTCATTTGACATGATAAGCCTTACGTAACATCAGATATAATGCTTGTAACATAGTATATGTATATATGTTGTCCATTCGCTCATTAAGGCTGAAATTTGGGTTAAGATAGAACTTATTTAGGCCTATCTTAAACATCAAATAGACGAAAGTAAAGATGGTATTATCCACTAGGGGTGCTGAATTTGTGCCTAGCACCGGGAATTCTGGGGGAAGGAGGCGCAGTGTTTACAAGGTAAAGTATAGGGAGTGGCTTCTCAGTACATATTCTTTGGTAGCAGATAAGTAAATATTGTTTGATGACGTCATCTATATATATATATATGTGATGTCATCCATGTAACAATAGTTTAGTGACGTCATCCTATTGTCTTTCTGCTACAGTGGTAGTGCCCCCTGGAGGCTCTGTTACTTTTTCTTCCCATATATAGGCCTATATAGGCCTATATAGGCCTACAATTTGTTACACCATGTAGGCCTACATTTAGTTGATATTCATCTTCTTTTACCACACCCCACAATCCCAATGAATGCCAAAAATAAATATTTGTGTTATCCAATGTTTATCACACCAATGTTTCGAGTCTCAAGAAGATATACCCAGAGGCACCAGTGCCATTGAAACAATGTGGGCCTATTCAGGGTGTGTTTCGGCCAAACAAAAATAAGTGTACTTTGCTTTATTACACTATTACTAATCATAATAATGGCAAGTGACATCATTGTGATTGTTGCTATTGTGACATCATATTTCTGCGTGCTTAAAATTAATGTAAAATTTAAGTAAAACACTGACTTTCAACTTTAAAAAGATTTTCAGTATGTGTTCAAATCTTTCGCAAATCTATCAGATTAATTATTTAGTGTGATAAATTAACAAATCCTTTCATAGTTTTGAGGTAAAACCGTCACTGCAGGCTTGTCATGCACCAACCCTAAAATGGTGGCTAATGACTTATGCAAATGAAGAACTGGCCGCTCTTTCGATAGGTCTCTTTGATCCAGTGCGGTGGAAGTGTGAGCCAAAGTATTCCTCGTTGGTACCAAAACGAGATTTTTTCGTTACGTTTCAGTTAAATTTAGCAAGACTTGTTGATAAAGAGAATACCTGTTGTTTATTTTCTTTTAAGGTAAGTTAGTCATTTCAACTAATGATACCCGTCTATACTGACTGCGGCTAAATGTAAATAAAATTTACTTCTTTCAATAACTGGTTAAGAAAATTCTGAGGGAGTCCAAAGTCATTCAAGGAAAACTAGTGGGTGATTCTTCTTTACTAAAATGATAACATACCATACTTTACTTTGGTGTGTACTATGGCTCTTTTTAACCATACACACCCTAATATAATATATATATATAGATAGATAGATAGATAGATAGACAGATAGACAGATAGACAGATAGACAGATATAGATGGAGCCTTTTACTTGCCTCAGCGTAGACACTGAGGAAAAGGGATCGCCAATTTAATGTCTCATCCGAACGACATCCTTATTTGGCAACCCAGCTGCTAATAATGTGAAACCTCTCTCGTATGACCATAAACTATCTAAACGAGGCTGAAACTATCACATCTATTTATGGAAAATAACATACAGTGTACAAGTATCTTCTGATGGACCAATATCCACAGAAATATACTTACTTTTAAGATAATAACGTCAGTCGAAAATCAGTTAGCCCTTCTGGATATCATGGCAGAGCAAGGATCTTAGTTAAAGGGCAAACTGGACAGACAGGTATGTCCCCTCCCGGAAGATTTTTCTACGGATAAAGCAGTACAAGACTTCCCTGCATTTCTCAAAAGGTACATTTTCAAAAGAATGATCAAGAAAACCGGATGCAAAATATCCATTTCTTTGTGGTCCACCCCAGATAGCATTCCAAATCGTTTCAACATTGGCACGATGTAGGCAGTGTTGATACAATGTTGTAACGACAGTGGCCAACGTTGAAACGATGCTTGGCCGATTTGGAATGCTGTCGGGGACACACATTTAATTATGTGTCCAATGAATATTTCTCTTTCCATTGACACAGTTATCTTTAATGTGCTCTGACTAGAATATCTGTATGTGTGATTAGTTCAGAGAATTCATTAAAATGTGCTAATACAACGAAGCACTGCGTAGCAACTGAGCAGTCATCACCAGGATACAGGCACTTAACACAGCCCCACGTTAAGTTTGAAGTCAGTTCAACAGTTGGCAATTAACTCGACTCAGGGAACCAGGTATGTGATATGTGTCTTTTTTTTACTTATATTCTTTATCTTTAAAAAGTATTTTTCATTTATTGAGTATGTATATAAATGGTGCCTCACTCAGCAGGGACTGTTCTTTTGTTTTTGTTTTTAATTGAGATCCTTTGTTTATAAAAATAGGTAATGTAAAAAGTATTCTCTACCAGTTTAAAGTACATCTACAGAGCAACTTATATATTGTGCCCAGTCTTTCAAAAGCTAGCCTATTAACATAACATGCCTATACAACTTGTCACCTATCACTAAATCAAATGAACTAGCTGAAGCAGTATGTCTATTGAAAGCTCGTAGCACATCTAATTCCTGTAAATGCTCATGCCACATCATGATGGGTATTTTAGTTTGGCAGAGCTTGTGTACCTTTAAACACAAGAAACACTCAATTCATAGTTAAGAATTTATCGACAGTATATTAAATATGTATTGGGCGACTTCAGTGACTATTGCATGTCTGCAGTGAGGTGTTGCTTGGTTCAGCTTGTAGCTGGTTCCACAGATTGCACATTATACTTGATGAGTAGTATAGTAATGTTTCCAGAGAACAGTGTTCCAGTTAGGATTTGAATTGGGCATTGCGCACAAGAAAATTAGGGCACCTAAGTAGACGAATTAAGGGCACCAAGCTAGTTGGAAAATGAAAATAAACCTTGTCACCTAATTTCCGGCATGGCGTTGACGAAAACGGGCATGGCGCAACGGGCCTGGGCATGGTGCAACGGGCCACAGCATTGCACCGCGCCATTCTCAAATGGCCTAGCCGGAACACTAAAGAAAGTTTACCAAAATTGTTTTTGGTTGAATTCTTCATATCTAAAGGAAGCAGTTATGTTGGGTAACAGATCAGATGAAAAAAAAAAGAAAACTATTTTCACAAGACCTTACTATATCAGCAATAATGATCAGCTCTTTTCTAAACAATATACTTTGTACGATTTGTATTGAAGCTGTTCCTTGAAGAGTGGGTTTTTACCAATACATAATATTTTATAATGCGCATGGTGAAAACCTGGTTGAAAAATGCTCCTGAGTGAAACAGATCCAACAGTTAGCTGTATAATATAGAGCGTTCCCTTCTCCGTTCGGAACCCTGGAAAATTCATTGTTAGGAACACGTAAGAATGCTTGCACAACACGGTGCTCCTAAAAAAACTTCAGAATAAAAAAAATGGACCAAATATTTCATATATATTTCTTTAAAAAAACTTTGACAATTTTAACTTTAACATCTTTGGTTTATCACACCTTTGTTATTTATATATAGCAATTTATATCTCCTATGAAGATCAGAATGTTAAATCATGTCAAGGACCTTTTTTTACAACCCATTATAACATTAATTTTGTATACAGTATTTTGATGTAAAACATGACAAGTATGCTTCAAAACCTATAAACTATAAACGCATCTTGGCTTACATTTCAGTCTAAAGTATTATGTAATTTTGAATTTGTTTGTTATTGATGTGCATTAACTTAAATGATGGCAAAAACGTTAAAGTTTAATTTCTGAAAAATTTTCCAAAAGATTTTTAATAGCATTTTGCCTTCAAATTATCGTATGAGAGTGCAATTTAAGGAAATATATATGAAATCTTTGGTTAATTTTTTTAACCCTGAAGTTTATTCAGGAGCACTGTGACAACATACCCATCCACTTTTGACCTGTAGACCACGATTCAAAATTGCTCAAATATTATTTGTGAAAGACAAGACGACTAGAATTATGATATTAGATAGCTTTTTTTGCTGACAGTGAAAATTTAGGTCATGTCCATTCTTTCTTTACTTTTTTTTCTTTTTTTTTTACTGCTTGGCATGCTATCTTTCAATCGCAAATTAAACAGTCAACTTGTAGACAGCACATTCCCCAGGACTAATACCACATTTTCTTGACTACAAGCCAGGTTTGTATTGCAGACCGATCTCGATTTAAAGCCATGTTGCAGGCAGCTTGAAAAATAACATACCCTTTGCCAACCTGTGGGGTGACTTTGGGTCACCATCACCGGGATTTGGATTTTATATCTATCAATTTAGACTATCATAGGCCTATTTCAATAAATGATCGATGATTGAATTTTCCATATTAAAGTTTGACCTCATCAACGCAACTGACATGGTTTATTTTGATAAATAAATCAGTTATGATGTGGGGTTCAAGAAGCTGTATAGAATATTAATATTTTCTCATATGAGGTTCATTTAGGTAGCATGAGATGCATTTGTTCTCCTTAATGTGTTTATAAATGTGACTTAAGATTGAACTAAAGTTCTGTCTGTAGTGACCTGTACATATAGCTGTGATCTAAACATGCTAAATCCAGCTGCTTCTGCCCACTTCCATAGCTAATAATATCTGCTTACATCTATCACCGCATAATTATAAGCCTTGGTAAATGTAAGAAATTATCTAATATATCATAAATATGTACTTTTAGATCCGGTTTTGAGTAGCCAGCTATGTCTAGTTTCAAATTGAAGGGCCGTTTTTTATGAAACTAACTGTATTACATTTTTGCTGGAGTTGGGCTCATGCTTGTTAGCAGTAATTTTGAGTTTCCATTAGAAATAGCAGGAAAAGAAGCATAAACTGCGGATTGATTTTTGTATGTAAATTTAGCTCAAACTCAAATACAACTGATTGTATGGTAATTTCTAGAAGAATCTCAATTTTTTTCTGCAGGTTTAGGTATTTCAAGATGTTTAATTTCATTTCTAGGTGATTCTGGGGATGGTCTTGAACTGAAACCATGTCGGAAAACAGCACAACGGAAGATATCGGCCAGGGCCTTATGACCTACCGATGTGTGGTGATTCTTGTCATGCTGTTATGCAGTTTCCTTGGAGGAGCTTTCAGCATCAAAGCCTTGATGCAAATGTACAAGGCAAATGTCATCAAACATTACCCTTTGATCACCAACCTTGTCATCCTGAGTGGTATGGTTGCAACGATATACGCACCTTGGCAGATACTCGAAGAAACGCTAGGCATCTGGTCGACCAACAGTCAGTTATTTTGCTCCCTGAAGACAGGCATGTGGTTCACTTGTGAATGGCTGCAATGCATCTGCATTAGTATGTTGGCTGTACAACGTGCTAGAGTCATCAGGGCATCCTTTACTCAACATCCTGGAATTATGCTCGAACGCCTCACCGTCGCTGGATCGTGGTTATTTTCAGTCCTTTTCACACTGATATCTTTGGTGTTTTTGGTCCATATGCAAGGAGATGATGATTGGAAACGCAGTGAACCTTGTGCTCAAATATGGATCACCAAACCTAAGGAGTCACATCTATCATTCCTCTTTGCTATGATTGTTAGTGCAATAACTTTCATCGTAGCCGTGATCATCACCTCAGTCTCCTACTTCTTAGCGGTACAATACGTTCATTTTGGCCCATCCAGAGGTTGTCCTGGCAATCACAATTCAGCAGTTAACCCCGCATTCACAACGAATTCCAGCAAGAGTGTTTTTGAAGATGCCCAGCCAATACCTGATCGAAGAAGTCGCAGGAAGACCAGACGGAGGACACAAAGCTTTCAACCACCATCACAAGTCCATTACCTATTAGCCAAGCAAGTGTTGCTCTTGACTGGATGTACAACTAATATGACAGATTCTCATGACCTAAACACAGCTGTAGAACAGTTCTCAACTCCGATGCCTATGCCTAATTTCCAGGAGTATCGCAGAAGAAGCAGCTTGGATGTTTCTCAGGTATTTTCTTCCAGACAGAGATGGCGTAATGCTAGACATGATACAAACAATAGCATTCCAGGTTATGTTCCAAGGGAAGGTGACAACAATTCTGCGGCTGCAGTCGATAGTGAGAGCATAATCAGGAGTCATTTGGTGTCAAAAGCAACAGTCTCTGAAATGTCTGACATGGACTCAAAACATCTGACTGCATCAGCACTTAACTGGTCTCAGTCACAGAGGTCTGTATACACCTTGCATGTTGCCCCAGTGCTTGGAAAAACCTCTGCAGCCTCCTATCTTACATCTGAGAGTAACAGCATAGTTTCTGGAGCAAATCCCGATACAGAAGAACATTCCACACATAACAAGCCTTCTCTGGACAGATCTACCAAGTTTCCTTCCATAAACAGCAGCCGTAATACATCAGTCTCAACTAAACGGAGATGCACCTCTGTGGAAGAAGACAATCCCATGATGAAACTAAAAACAGAGGGATTAAAGGCAGACCAAGAGAGTCAAACAAGTATAAGCAGTCATGAAAGTGTCTTTCGGAAAACTACCAAGGCGACCAACATTAATACTGGTGATGAAGAAGTCTTCAGAAAAACTATAAGAAGGAAGAAAAAGACTAAAAGACAGAGAGTAAATCTACTTCCACCATTACAGTCTGATAGGATCCATAAATATCAGTCCATGTCTGGCTCTGAAGGTGTGCAGGCTGGAGACAGATGTAAAGTTTCCACTCAACCAACACTGCTGCGAAAACAAACTGAAGAGGCATCAAGTCATCATCAGTCTCCAACAGTTCCTAGTGCCTCTCACACAGATACACCCCTCAATAGAGTAACTTGTGATGAAGAGGAGAATATGACAGAAAACATAAAACAATCAAGAAAGAGAAAGAAATTAAAAAAACAAAAGTCAAAAGCAAATTTTCTACGGCCACTCAATGCAGAACGTACACGACACTACCATTCTTGGTCTGGAGCATCCTCCTTGTCAGAAAACGTGGACCAAAGTGTAAAGCAAGAAAGTCAACATGCTGGGGGTCAAACTGACTTGGATGCAACCACTGATGCAAGCTTTGATTTGTCTTCTTGCAGTTCAATTTCAAAGATGACTGATTCATTGGCTGAAACACCAATTAAAAATGCTGAGTTGGTCAACTCGCATACACAAACACCAGAGTCTGGTGATCTCGTGTCACCAAGCCAGTCTCAAGCAGACTTCTTTCATTTTCTCACAGGGCAGGAAACTAACCTGCAAGATCCCATTCAATGCAGTACTTTGCTATCCCGCCACAGTTGGGTGTACACAACAGCTGACGTAAAAGACAGCATGCAGCGTCACAGCAGTTTCATGACCCTACCACTGGATCTAGAGCGTCATCGCCAAAGACGTCATGCAATCATCCCTACCTTCAATGAATTCCAACTACTTCAGCATGAGAGCAACCTAAGGAGAACGGCATCTCTGGTACTTCTAGCCACCCTAAGAGCTCTTGGTTTCACCATGCACCTTTTCATCCTTTTGGGTCCACACCAGGTCACCTGGCTTCTGCTGCCTAATGCAAGCCCAACATTAACATATACCCTGCTAGCTATTACCCAGGGCATTGCCTGTGTAGCATTTGTTCTCAATCCTATCATTTATGTGTTTCAAAACAAGACATTGCAAAAATTGTTTGAAAGACATGCCACAGGAAGAATGAAGTAGATCGTCTTGATGTCTCAACATAAAATGCTCAAACATCAGTAAGCATGTGACAATACTTGAATTTTTGTGTTGCTATTTATTTTATTTTTTTTTTTTGCCAGTCAAACAACATGGTATATTGATTACAGTCCTCCTCAATAAACATTGACTAAAAAAAAAAAGGCAGACTTAGCCAGACTACTATTTAATCACCTCACTGCCTGCTGACTGCTATAAACAAGTACCCCACCATTATTAATAAACTGGAATCTTATGACAGCTGAAAACAGTGTTTGGGATTGGTTCACTTTGTAGAAATTATGAATAAAGCAACTACAGAAAACTTTAGGATCATAATTTCTCACCACAGGCCATCATACAGGATACTTCACAAAATGAAGGATTCTTTTTTTTTTGGGCTGAATTTCTGAGCTTGGTTAATTGTCTGCTAGGCCTTAGCCTCAAGGCAAGGCTGTGTTTCATTATTGCACGTAAAATAATAAAATACCAGAGTACATATGTAATGTTCCCCTTTGTAAAAATTGAGTGGTACATTTCTTGCATTGTTTAAGTTAAAATAATGTACATCATGTGAATTGTTTCATAATGAATGTTAGAAATTGTTGCATGCGGTTACAAAATTTGTTTAATATGGTAATAAAATTATGAAATATGATTCTATGTTACATAAAGAAATAATGCCACTGAAACGTTTTGCAAATGAGATCATTAAACAAAAGATTTAAACAATCTTTTTAAAAATCATTAAAAAAAATAATTTATTCAATTTTTTTAAATACAATAAGTGTATAATATAATGTCTACCATTCCTTTGGATTGATTGGTCTTACTCTCTTCTCCATTTTAACCTTCAACTGACACACTCTCAGACACAAGTTGCAAGAACAGATGTCTCAACAAGTAGCGAATAACGATCAATGTCTTCCTCATATTTCATATACGGCAAGTGAAATAATTTCAAATCTAATCATTACAGAAGAACAGTTTCGAATCCAGATCTCATGCCGATATTGTGCAAAATTTGCATAAGACACGCTTATGGCTGCATTCAACATATTCAGAAGAAGAATAATGGTAAGGCAGACAAACAACACAAAGACCGCAGTTACAATTCCACTGTTGTTCACATCACTTAGACTATCCATAACTCCTAGGCCTGCCATAAGCAGGAACATGGAGTAAGCCGCAGCTTGCAAACTGTCAAATCCAGACACAGGGTTGACTGGATCATAGACAACCATCACCATTGTACCTCCAAATCCAACTAACATGATGAAGAAAACAAATGCAAAGCTGATAATGTCAGTAAATATCACCAGGTGCATCAATGTTCCAAAGTAGCTTGTTGTCTTAAATCCTTGCAAGAAATACAAAGGGAAATAACAACCACTTATGAAAGCAAATGCTGCATAAGGCGTGATTATTGAATGCCACAATAGATGAACTGTTCCGATCACAAATGGTGAACACACCGAAGACAACTCGATACAGATCATTCTTCATGATGACCATAATTGGGGCTCTGTATGACCAACCATGCCACTTTCTAGTAAGCATAATGAAAAGAAGTATGATGCTACATCCCCAGCTAAAACTTTCTACAAGCACGTACATGAGCAAAGAAACTCCTAGAAAAGCCAGCATCATTTGGATGTTAAGGGAGCTTTTTACAATGTCCATTGCCACAGGTTTTGTTTGAGATTCTGTGAAATCGGTGTGAGGATCATTTAAATCTTTTATGATAGTAACTGGTATCAGGTAACAAACCAACATCAATGCATGATGCCATATAGCCCAGAGAAAGAAGTTGTAAAGATAATTTTGCCATTTATATGCAACTAATTGTTCAATCACATCTTTTGTCACAATCCTCTATGTCAAAAGCTCCAAGACATTTGGTTTTCCTATCCTTATGATTTCGAGCGAGGACAGGATCAATTTCCTTCATGTCATAGAAGACAAATGAAGACTCCCCAAAGCGCCAAATTGTCTGCCGATGGACTCCTTCTATGTTGAGGATGAAATCAAGCATCTCTCTGTTAACAAACTTTGCAGCCCAGGTCAGTGGTGTGGACCCATCATTATTCTCAATGTCATCTTGCGCTGTCCAGTGGTTAGGATCTTGCTCATGTTTCAGACTAAACCAATTTCTTGATGCATCACTAGTTAGTACAGTTCTTATTATTTGTTTTGCCAGTTCTGGATTTTTATTCCCAAGTTCTATGAGTACATGCAATACTGTGTTGCCTTTTATGTCTTTTGCATCCAATACAGCGCCATAAGACATCAGCAAACTGAATATATCAGCATTCCATTTCCAGCAAGCAAGATGAAATGGCAAGGAAGTTACATTCATTTTCTTCAAAAAGTGATCACCTTCAATATGAGAGCTTAACATTAGGAGCCTATCAACGCTGTCAAGTCTCTCCATATATATTTCTAAAATATCGACCAGTTCATTGGCCACAATTACATGAATTGCTGTGCATCCTTTATACTCAGTAGTGGATTCGACAGCAACCATTAACTGCTTTTTTGTTGCAAGTGATATGATCACCCCACAGACTCCTTTGCTGTTGTTTGTGGCTGCCGCCAATAAGCAAGATTCAATATATCATGAATTTGTGAACAAGATTGTGCACACAACATTCCAATCTTAGGGATATCAGAATAGCAGGTATGTCAATCACATCTCTCAGCCAGGCAGCATAACTGAAAATAATAAAATCCAAAACTAATGAAGAACAACAGTTCAGTGATTGATGCAGGCATATTCGCAGAGTTGGAGATTACAAGATATTGGGAGATATATCTCCATCAAAAAACTGCTGCATCAAATGGAAAAATATCATTTATATTTTTCAACAATTTAAAAATGACATAAAAAACACTAGGTCGACAATTAATGAAATCTTAAACAGGTATAAAGAAAACAAGTGTAGAGAACCCTAAAAACATTGCTGATGAATTGAATAAATATTTCATCAATGTAGGCCCTGCACATACAGAAAAAATAGACATGCCTGAAAATAAATCTTGTGAAGACTATTTACATGATTCAGTACAACACACTTTCAAATTTAATTCAGTAACCTTAGAATCTGTTATTAACACAATAGAACACCTGAAACCTAATTTTAGCAAAGGTGTACATAATATAAGTACTAAATTGCCGAAAATGCATTAAAAATGAAATTGCTGGTATCTTACAAAATTTATGAAAATTATATTTGAGCAAGGGATATTTCCAGATGTATTAAAAATAGCAAAAGTCATTCCTAAACACAAAAAGAATGACAACCATTATTTTGAAAATTACAGTCCGATCTCCATATGCCTAGTGTGTCGAAAGTATTTAAAGGAATAGTCCATGATCAAATGTATCTATACCAGTCAGTACAGATTCCGTAAATCAAAGTCAACTGAACTGGCTACTCTTGAATTATTAGACCGAATTATTTTAGATATGGACAAAAACAAACAACCAATAATTTGAATATATATATGGACTTTTCAAAGGCTTTCGAAACATTCTTATTATGAAACTAAAGCACTATGGTATTAGAGACAAACCCTTGGAATTATTAATCAGCTACCTAAGTAACAGAATCCAATATGTAAATTACAACAACAGATTATTAACACTGCAAAAAAGAGCAGTACGTATCATGACCAAGAGCCATTTTAGAGCTCACACCACAAATCTGTTCAAAAAAGTAAATGTGCCGCAAATCACTGATCTGTGTGCACTGCAGGTATATAAATTCTGTTTCAAATTTAAACATTCAATGCAACCACATTACTTCATAACTGAAATGAAAAATTATTTTCAACAAAACCCCCATGGATATTTAACTAGGCTAACAAATAAACTTAAACTACCCAATGTGAGACATGAATTTGCCAAACATTGCATATCAAACAAATACCCACATATCTTCAATTACATGACTAAGAATATAAAAGAGAAATCTACACACATAGTGTCACAGGTTTCATGTTAACATCTACAATTTTTTTTCATGTTAACATCTACAATTTTTCAAAATTACGCTAACTTTCTGCATTTACTATATTTCTTCTGGATTTCTTCCATAAAAGTTGTTCTGTAATCACCCTCATCCCTACAGCGGCATAAGTTATGCCTTTGGGACGAGTTATCTACTCAATAAACAAAAGCATAGGGAATCATGTAGGAATAATCATTGGAGTGATTGTAAGTGGGGTGAATTGTACAAAATCCACTTCGCAACAGCGGGATTTTGATGTATTGTGCTTTTTGCAAAAATGGCACAGTTTTCATTTATCTGTTAAAAGTGACATTTTAGTCACAGAACAGGCAATGTTTGGGTCGGCAATTTTGTATTTTGTATCATGGTCAGCATTTTTCTTGTGGAGCGTTTCTTGTCCAAAATTACTTTTTTGCACTTGATTGCCCTTTTGAATTAAAAGTCGGTTATCAGATCAGGTCAACTGATTTGACCTCCACTTCGGTCATCTCGGTTCCTTGGCCAATACAAGCACCCCTTTGTGCTATATAAGGTCAGGGACCTCCCCAAATCGTTCATTAAAGGGGGAAGGGGAGATAAGGTCACGAGATCATGTGGACCTGAGCATGGTAGGGCATTAGGATGCCTCCTTGCCGCACTCCTTCCTGGGACCTTGAGCGAGCAGGACGTGTTTAGCGATTTTTCTGACAGAAGGCACGTGCTCGAGGGAGAAAAGCGACAATGTCCATGGATACTGGGCCAGGAGATGATCCAAATGAAAGAGACACGAGTGTCGTGGTCTCCCAGATGGAGCAGGATGGAGACACTCCGTTTACGGAAGAGCAAACGGACATGGGGTTGGCTGCCATGAGTGCTGCTGGTCTAGCAGAGCCTATCTTGGAAATAGCCGCAAGTGATGCGGAGGTGAGGGCTGTGTGTGCAGGCTTGTACTTACCAGGAACTGGATGAGCCTGTCCATCCCTGCATGACGAGTACGTCGGTGGAAATGGTGAGGGTAAGGTGATACCTTCGTCTCCGGCCCCGGAGAGAGGATATGCCATTGTGCAGATGGATTGTCGGAGACCTGGGGGTGGCCACCACCCAGGAAGCCATAATGTAGGAACTAATGAGATTCAGATTAAGATTCATTTATTTAGTATTAGTAATAATAACAAGGAAAGCTCTTATTAATGTATCAGAATTGGTTAACGTAGTCTAGACATGCAAAAATAAATAAAAATGAATTGAACTATTTTGTACAGACTAAAGGGTATTAGTTGCAGGTAACAGATACTGACAAGGTATCATGTCAAAATATTACAATCAATTAGTAAAGTTCATATAAATTTATGTCTTTTTCTTTATTGCTGAATGTGCTATAAAATGTACTTTTCCATATATCCTCGCTACTCTTGCCTAGCTACAGTACCCACAACTGTCTGCAAATCGACCACTTGCACCATCTATAGTATTAGTAATTATAAAAAGAGACCTTTGCTTGTTAGTCATATTATGAAAGATATATATATATATTTATATATATTTCAAAATTTCCTGCTATTAAGTTGCATAAAATATTTTTATAGTTCTTTTAATATACCTAAATACTTTAAGTATTCTGTAATTTGCAGCCAAAAATGTGACATGTTTTGCAAATCTAATAGAATAATTCAGATCCAAATCAAAAATGATATAATCATGTTTCATTTTTTCACATTAACAAACATAATTGACAGGTTCAGTAAGTGTAGCATTTTTTAATGGCATATCTGCTGTTTAAAACAGTGTGAGAAAAATTTTCATTTCAACATTGGCCTATTTGTAATTACTTGAAATTAATTACAGTGTACAGTTTCAAATGCAATCAGCTATCAGAAACATAAAGAGCAATTGACAAATCCAATTTGTGTAATTACACTGTTTCATTAAGAAAGAGTGAGAACAGAGAGTGTGTGTGGCCAGTTTCATTCATTTTATAGGTCAGAGTGTAGGTGTGTCACTCAACTGGCCGGGTGGGGGCCTAGCTCAGTGGTAGCGCGCTGGGCTTCCAACCACTGGGTCCCGGGTTCAATTTCCGGTCAACCTATGTTGGATGGCTTTTTCCTCATTCGTCTCGCCCTTCAGGTGCAGAAATACAGGACATAAAGCCCTAATCCACCACCACCACAATCACTCAACTGACTAATCATAGCCAGATGCCTGCAATGGAGTGACCATTGCCACACTGACATACAAGAGCAGCATCACAAGCACAAATTCATGATGGATTTTTGTTAACAGCCAAAGCACCATAGTTACTGTTCAAATCACATTAGTTTTCATAGGAACGAAATCATGTAAGTAGATATCAAGCTTTTGTTGAGTTGCTAGGCATTTTACATGATGGGCCTCCAACAGATATTTGTTGAAATTTTATTTCAACATTGGCCTATCATATATTTGTAATAAATTACAGTGTACGGCTTGAAATGCAATCAACTATCGGAAACATAAAGAGCAATTGACAGATCCAATTTGTGTGGGTGTCTCACTTAACTGTCCAATCAGGGTCAGAGGCTTCCAATGGAGTGACCACTGCTACACTGGTATAACAACAGCAGCATCACAAGAACAAATTCATGATGAATTTTGTTAACAGCCAAAACACCATAGTCACCAATTCAAATCACTTTTATAAGTTTTCGTAAAAGAAATGAAATAATGTAAGTATATATTAAGCTTTTGTTGAGTTGCTAGACTAAGTTTTTTTTACATGATGGGGCTCCAACAGATATTTCGGGAAAACCTCCATAAGCTTTCACCCCTAAGACCAAGACGAACCATACCAATTTGCGTGAAATCAGACTTACATAGGGTGAGTCCATTGATGTTGTAGGGGGGACTATTAAGATTTAATAAATACATTGGAACTATTAACCCAGCCACTATTGACCTATGGTCCTCCATTCAAAGTTGCACAATACTATTGAAGGAAGCTAAACATGCTTATTTAGGCCTTTTTGTAAAGCCATCAAGGGTGTGAAGCAAAAGGTGTGAGTGATCATGCCACAGCTAAATGTACACACACATCAGTAATGTCACTGCCAATCTTCACAAAACTGGGCAGAAACAAAATACCCGGTGATCACAGTGAATGCATCAGAATCTATGAGATCTGACACATAAATGATATCCTGAGGATTTAGATTCTGATACCAAAAAACTTCGTTCTTCTTTTTAATTGCACAATATTTGCCATTTCATGTAGTCTAATAGTCTGACAGTCAAATCATCCAATGGCAGTGCCTAACGTCATGATGAGATGGTGAGTCTTATTTTAACATGTTATTATTTTTCCATGTCCAGTTAATTAAGAGTAACTGTTTAAGGTGTAAACAGCCTGCAGCTGAAATTCTGATCACTACGAAAAAACAAAATAGATCACAAGCAACGCATCTTGAAATTTTGAAGAAATTTTATTGCTTAAGAAGTTTACAGTTCCAAAATGATATATTGACCATTTGGACCAGGAATGGGTCACCAAACCGTACTACATTTTTTGAAAATAGTATTCACTCCATTAATAGATATGTCATAATAATATCATGTATTTACAACACTAATTTGCAACTGATAAGCTCTTTAAATCACTCTAAATTTGATTCTTGATTCGAAAGGTCCAAATCAAGTTGCACTGAAATCTTTGAGATAACTAAATTAAAGAAGCACTAACTTATTTTTTACACATTTTTTAAATATTTTGACTCTTTCTAAAGTTACAAGCTCACAGCCGTTTTTGACTGACAAGTTAGTCATCTTTGTCTAACAAGTTTGTGAACCATATGCTAGGTCATATGTTTCAATTTTTCAATGCGACTGGGTCTGAAGCTAAGTCAGCGTATATAACCAGACATCCAGCTGGGACGTAGCTCATGAAAAATGGTCAGGTGGATTGGACCTAAGACCTTCAGCAGAAGTGGCCAATTTGGAATTGGCATATGTCTTAACCATTAGGCCACCTCGCTGGTTACATGCGTGTATTTCTTTATTCATAATTACAATCTGCTAGGTCAAAAACACCTGTCACTATGGCAATATCTTAGGCTGAAAAACATGCTAGATTAAGCCCACCAACTTTTAAGTAAAATTTATAACGGCTGTGGGTTGGGTCATTTTAGACAATGTCAAATAGGGACCAGCTTTGCAAGATCTTAGTCGAAAAGAGTTTCAGTGCATTATTATTGTTGAATCGTGCAGTAGCGCTTAGTATTCCTTCCATTGCCAAAGATCAATGTCGGGAAGTTGGGTGCAGTACTCGGGTTCATTCTTCCATCCTCGGTAGAGACTGGCAAGGCTGTAGATCTTTCGATAGGTCTTGTTCCTGTCACAAAAGGAAAATATTATGATTAGGATGACAGAATAGACCAATTGTCTGAGCACCTGGAGAGACTTAATCCAAATACAATACAAATTTCTCTTCAGCTGCAATTGCCGTATCAGTGCACATATCATGCATATCATTCAGTTACAGTTGAAACTGACTTTATTGCAGTTCCTCAAACCGGTCACAAATGTGGGGTTTTGCTTTAGTGTTCTATAATTTACTGGGTAGCCTGTACTCACTTCACATTTTTGAAGGCCTCAGATAGGGGCTGCAGCAAAGCATATCTCTGGATGTAATCGACATCATCTCCTGTGTCGCAGATTACTCGAGAGACGAGGGTCTTCCTGATCTCACTCAACTGGCCTGCAAGGATATACACAAACCATTGGCAATACATGATGAAGGAAGTGCCTGGCACATAAACGGAGAAACAACGTATTCTGTTCTGATGTTATCCAGATAAAATGTCACATCGGCTATTTGTTGACTTCATGTTTCCTATATTGAATTGATGTCCCACTACATTATAACTGATTATGACAATGTATCATTTCCCATTTGCTATATTTCTTATTATGATTCTGGCTTGTCACCATAACATTGGCAAAAAAAATGTAACAATGGATGGTAGCAAACAGTAACTTGATAAATGGTAAACATTACGCATGCGTCAAGATGCACCGACCTGCCGCCTAGCGGCCATGTCTTTTTTCATCAAAAAGCAGACGGAAAAGGTTTCATTATAAAGTATCAACATTTATTTAATTTGGTCGTGATCAAGATTTTATTTTGCCTGCCATTAACGGGATTACCGCAGGCACTTCAGCCATGTTAGAGCACGTCCCTAAGCAAGCAGTGCAGAGGTTTTCTAATAAAACACTAATAAAAGTTGAGCAGTGGGCAAAAATAGTGATGGGGAAACCCGATAAAATATTCTATCAATCGTGATGCAAAGTTGCTGAAAGATCTCTTTTCACTATAAATATTTCTTCTGATTGGTGACCTAATGGTTATATTAAGGCACCTGCTAATTCAACATTGGCAACTCTGCTGAAGTTCCCAGGGTTAATCCTCCCAAGACAAGACATCCTAGCTAAATGTTGATCGCATGAAACATTAAATCTGATGTGCTTTGTACTGGTGACAAGTTGGTGTCTATGGTTAGGTAAATGACAGACTCCACCCATAGAGTAAATGTGTAACATAGTACGGACTCAAAGTCTTATCATCTCATCACTACATCTGCCTCTGGCAGTTGGTCATATAAGCTGACTGAGCTTCAGACCCAGTATTGAACAGAAGTACTGTCACTGTCCACTTAGACTGCTTCCCTATTGTTCATCTTTGATATTATCTTTTCTTTTTTATTGATAGTCTACCTGGTGTAAATCCAGTGACCTTGTCACTCCTCTCATGCCAAAATCGGTCTCCCACCCTGAGGTTTCTGAACTGTTTAGCGATGATGCAAGCCAACGTTGGACCAACAACTCCCCCAAGAACACGTCGCTCCAGGATGCCAGCAGGAAACAGGTCAATGTCATCAACGTCTCTGCAGTAGATTAAAGGTAAGTCATGGATGTCATTGCGATGGCTTAATACATAAAACTTGATCTATTACCTGAGATTTGTAGCAAGATTAAAATCAAATTGTGGATTCACCCTCTTCAATCTGAAATTTTGCATTAGTTATGGAAACATCTGCTACGGAAAAACCATCAAATCCGGTAAGCCGAATCCCGGGTAAATCTGAACAAATGAAGTGGGAACCCAGTTGTTTGGATAAACAAGGGTCCACTATACAAAATAACAATTATAAATAAGTTAAATAACTGATTTATACTCCACTAAGACTGCTTTCCTATTGTTTTAAAAGTGATATAACCAACGAAAACGTTAGTTAACCCCTCCTGAGTGCAAAATGAACTTGTCTTGCATCATAAAGGCAGAAAAAAAAGCAATAAAATAATTACTAAATATGTCTAGTGGAGTAAAAGTTAGTTGTATCAAATTTAGTCAGAGTTTAACTAATATTTTTGTGTTGCTTATATCCCTCTGCCTTCGGTGTTGGGATATCACCAACAAATATATTACTTTGACCAAAGGTTAGCTGCCTCACCTTGCTGACCATAGCAAATATATTAATTGAAATCGACATAACTAAACAATTTTTTTATTCGTAATAATCTTGGGCGGTCACATAATATTATATAATATTTTATACATATATTAATTTCCAAACATAATTGCCAAATCCAACCAGAGTTAGCCTTAAAACCAATTAAAATAATCTTGTTTTCATACAAAAAACAACTTACTTGTAAAGCACCCCGAAACGCCATCGTTGTTTTTTTGGAATGTCTTGCAAGTCGTCCAGGTTTTTTGGGACGGACAAACCACACCACTTTCGCCATGCCGTGTACCCTTTTAGTTGAATAGTAGCATTATAAAATATGAATTGCACCTTCGCGGTGTATGCCACTGGGGTAACACATGCATTATATCTGGTAAAAATATCTTATTGCTATGTTATAAACAAAGTAAAATGAAAATAAAGCCATATAAATAATCAAGAAAAACATTATTGAATTTCAGTCTAAATAACACATTTTAAAAAGAACAAATTGTGTTTCGGTGCTATACTTTACCTGGAATACCATGGTCCCTGCCTCGCTGGATGTTCAAAGCAAACAGATCAGTACCTGGACCTTTTGGTGGGTTTTCTGAGAAAAGTTTCGCTGTTACCTGGAATAAAAGAATAAATATTGGGCATAATGCTTTTACGATAAATTTTGTCATTTTTTAAACAGCTATACGACCACAATTCATGCGATGACTGAATACTGTAGTACTATTGAATCTAGTTAAGGTAGGATATTTTTGATTTTACAGTATACTCTCGTGCTTGCATATATAATAATTCAAATACTGGCGTAATGTATCTAAAATATTTACAAAGTACAGAATATACTAATACAAAATTGTATTTGAACCTCAGCCTGATATAAACTCGGTATGTTAATTAAAACATAGAGCTAAATCATAGAGTGATTTAGCTCCATGATTAAATTTTTTTAAACTAGGTGCTTGATATCCACGTAAAAATTTATATAATTTCTGCGTCATGTCATTTTCCACGTTGATTAAATGATGAAAATTTGGGGAATTTTTGTGGATCAATCCATGACTACACCAAACCTACAGGCATGCACACTGGGCGTTAACAAAGTAGACCTACATAGTAAATTAAAATTTGAATGTCCAATACTCCATGCCTGATGTTTAGTTTACTTTGGTGTTTTTGAACTAGTAACGGACAGCAGAATGTTAAAAATAATTTTCTTTTCTTAACAAGAGCAGGGGGTTGGCCCACTGATAGCATGCTGGGGTTCCAATCCAGCCCGTGTTGGAAGGTTGCTTAATTATCCGCCTTATTGCCTTGGCGCCTGCCTGTCCTGATCAGCCCTATCTTGTGCAAACATATTGGTCTCACCCAGGGGCGTCGATTTCTATCGACGGGTGGGGGGGATGCAGGCCTGTGTACTAGTCTGTCGAGCTGTTACTTTCTGACTCGCATAAAAGTGGCTGCAGTTATTGTGCGGACACTTGTCAAGAGAAAAAACAATGCTAGATCATTGATGCCAAACTATTTTTAGATGCACTTAATTGTACTAGTATGTGCTATGAAGTGTAAAACTTTTTAATACAAATATTACAAAGAAAAGTGTGCAGAAAAATTGTGGATTTCAGGGGGGATGATTGCATTGATCATCCCCCTTGCCAAAAAGTGGGGGGTATATATCCCCCACATCCCCCCCCCCCTGAATCGACGCCCCTGGTCTCACCCACCATCTACAATTAACTGCAATATTCTCACCTGTCTTGTGAAATGCTTGTCAATCCTGTTCATGGGTTCTTGGTACATTCCCCTCAAAATAGCGTCTACCGGAGAAGCACCGCTGGCATATTTTTTGTACATGATTTTTGGCCTGTTAAAGACCTGTAAGTAGAAAGTTTAAGGGTGATTTATATGTTTCCCAAAATTGTACATATGTCTGATCAGAATCAGCTGACAACCACAACCAAATATATGTCATGTAAATTCCAATATCAAAGATACAATATGTTTGTAGATCAGTTTACATATACTTATCATTTGGTTATTTAGGATATGCACTGACAATCTCTTTGACTCACCATGGACTCAAGTTTACATGTTGGTCATTGTAGATAGTCAAAATGTCTATGTACAGTCAGTCAAACTATCCATCAAAAGTCCAACCAGTTAGCTATTTGACTAACACCCAGGCCAAGAGGTTTCCAATGTGGTCAGACAGAATCCTATTTTGAAACATGCTTTTTCAGTCTTGTAATTACCTGACTCAAGAGGGGTGCTTCCTCCACTACACCTTGCTTGTTGATGACCTTAAACTCATTTGGAATAGAACTATGGCCAAATCGGAAGGCAGCAGTCGCAAAGACATTACCGATCTCAGCGTTGACTTTGTGGTCGTAACCTGTAGCATTTGGAAAACGATGTGGAATGAATATGGGATGACAAAAAATAGAAGATGTGGATGGAAACCTCTGCCACTTGAGGGACATTACTGAAGCCAAATTATTTTGGTTTAAAGCCAATTTCATAGTTTTGAAAACTAATTTAGAGATGACTTCGTGTGAATGCAGAACTCCCATTGGCTAAGGTTGTCCCTCAGCCAATGGGAGTCCTGGACTCACATGATGTCCTCGAGAGTTTAGTTTCCAAGTCTATGACGTCTTCCAATGTTGAATTATGTTTTTCCGACTTGGAATGCTAACTGGGGTATGACAAGGTGGAGTTCTATCTATACTTATAATAATTATAATCTTTATTACTTACCATCCCAGTAATCAGACCTGTCAAGATTCAATCCAAATCTCTTCATCACGTCAGGTCCCAGAACCAATGGAAGGAATTCATTGTACACCTGGTGCTGCCATAAAGCACCAATGATTTTTCGTGTTTCCTGAAAAAAATTAAAATTAAATTGAAAGCCATCTGAATAATAGTGTCATGTTATCTTTTAGTATAAGATATATTCCCTTTACTTGAAATATATCTTAGTTACATATTTGCATGGCTATACAGTCAGCATCAAATGATGCTGCTCATCTATTATTACTGAGCTTGGGCTATATTTAGCTCAGTAGTGTCAGCTCCATTGTATGGATCCAGTTGGATCCAGTGCTGACCAGTGCAGTTATGTAAGCTCACATATATATACAGCCCAACCTGGGCTTGTCATTCAGTCAATCCAGAGCTTCAGAATAAAGGCTTCATCACAACACTACATCCCTGGCTCCATATTCATTCTATAATATATATCACATATTTGTATAAGGGATAATATGAATCCCTTACTTGAAAGAGACGTTCCCCTGACCAGTGGGGGTTGATGAGGTGCAATCTTGCCTCAATCAGGTTGTGGTATCTGTGGAAGGTGGTGTGTAGAGTTGTCAGTCCCATGTGTTCATTCACCCTGGCGTCACCTACGAGAGCCACATAAGTTAAGATAAGATAAGATAAGATAAGATAAGATAAAACTTTATTTACAGTCGGTGACGACAATAAAACAAAGAACATAAGCTACAGTAGCTTTTAAACCGACAAATAATTTTATAACAATAACAACAAGATGACAAATATTTACAAATGATATGAGAAATGACATATAATGTGCTTCGTAACAGAGAAATATAGCACTATTTAGGTGATACAGACTTAATTTCTAGGATGAGAAATGTCTTACAAAAAATACAATCACATATAGTAACAATTTTGTTGCATTCAAAGTTTCTATCGATGTTGTGAATTTTTGACCGACCGGCCCTTAAAAATGGCCCTGAGGAGATCCGATCAAGTAAGTGTGGCCCTAAAATTTATAAAAATGAAATGAACTACCTGATAATTACATGTCTAGGTATTGTTACTATGTTGAATTTTTTTTAGAATTATGTTTGTTTATCGGATGTAAATTGTATATATAAACGAATTATCCATTGGAGTTTAATGACCTGATGCTGATACTTTTGTTGGTGAAAATTGCTAAAAATAGAACATGAATTTTATGTATTTATTTTTACAAACCTGACATGAAACATTTGATGACATTTGTTAATTCTCTGCAGCCTTCATCTTCGCCGTAAGGTAAGAAACCATTGAATCCTAATGGATGTATTTCAATTCGCAGTCTCCCTCGATCTGAAGTATGAGTACACTTGACTTATAACTCATAAAATAACTTCAAAGAATTTCATAAGTTTTTATGTTGTTTTTGTTTTTTAAGTGTTATTGGCAATACCATTAAAATTTAAGAAACAGTGGTGGAATTAGTTTGTGTACAAGTATTATATGGGCAAGATTTTGTTTCAAATTTTGTAGTTCACTTGATAAGGTCAATGTTATCTTTGCCTATCAGACACCTATTAGACATAGTTATATTTGCCTATTAGACATAGTTATATTTGCCTATTAGACATAGGCAAAGTTTACATTGACCTTATCAAGTCGCTCATGTTTGTTGTGGCATAGTTTTAGTGCGCCATGAAAACAAACCAATAAGAATGACGTGTGAATATATCAAGTGAATATGAAAGTAACATATATCAAGTGAATATGAAAGTAACATATATCAAGTGAATATGAAAGTAACATATATCAAGTGAATATGAAAGTAACATATATCAAATGAATATGAAAGTAACATATATCAAATGAATATGAAAGTAACATATATCAATTGAATATGAAAGTAACATATATCAAGTGAATATGAAAGTAACATTTATCAAGTGAATATGAAAGTAACATATATCAAGTGAATATGAAAGTAACATATATCAAGTGAATATGAAAGTAACATATATCAAGTGAATATGAAAGTAACATATATCAAGTGAATATGAAAGTAACATATATCAAGTGAATATGAAAGTAACATATATCAAGTGAATATGAAAGTAACATATATCAAGTCAAAATAAACCTGGCTTGCTGAGGTCTCTCAAATCCTTGTTCCTCTCTGGTGTACTTCCATAGATGTTTGAGGCATCGATGTATGATGTGATTTGATTCAGTTGCTCTCGAGGTCCTACAGCAAATATGTTAATTCATCACCCATAGATCATGTAGATAGAGCCAATCTTTTCTATGGTAAAATATTCAATTGATAATTTTACAGGTTAATTTTCCAGAAAAAATTAGCATGCGGGTGACCATATCGATATATGCAAATTAAGGGATGAAGGACAAATATAAAAATTCAGCTTGGCAATAGCAAGATTTGAATACAGCAGGTCTAAAATAAAATAAAACATAAGTATTTGCCTGTTCTCAACAGAAAATGTCTTTACTTCATAACTGAACAATTTTCTTTTGGAAATGGCACCTTACAATATCTGACTTGAACTTTGATTACCATCTCCCTACAGGCATGCAACGACACAGACATGTATGGAGCATATATGACAAGTCTTGTTCTTAGCGTTACAACAGTCTTACCAACTTTGCAGTTATCAGAAGGACTAGCCTGTGATCTCACAAACATAAGGCATGGCTTCTTGGGGAATTCTGGATCTGTCTGGTGAATCAGGATCGGAAAACAATCGCGGTTTTCTTCTCCTTCTGTTTCGCATCCATTTTTGCCGCATTTGACATTGACTGACTCCACATTACCTAAGAATTGAAATATGATGCAATTAAAGACTGTTGAATTTTGATTGTTTTTGATTGTATGGAAAGTGCAGCCCTCTAAGGCAAGTTCTTGCTATCGAGGGTTGATTGATGAGGTGAGAGAGAGAAGTGTCCACACATGTTACGCGTTTACCCCATGAGTGGGAGCTTTTACATTAGCATAGACACTGAGTACAAGGGACCACCAACTTAACATCTCATCCAAACGACATCCAGCTGGGATGATGCTCATGAAAGGTTGCCCGGGCCTGGGATTGAACCCGAGATCTTCAGAGGAGCACGAGAGTGTCTTACCACTAGACCACCCAGCTGTTATATTGGCTAACTATTTACTTTCCTCCAGATTGAATTTTTTTTATTACTGTCCGTAGCCAGCCGCTAGCATTTGGTGAGTCTTTTTCATAAAATTGCGGACCTTTAATACATTAAAAAAAAAATGCATTCCCTGATGTGGACCATTGTGTGGACCTGATGATTCATTCTTTCAATGCCACATACAGCAATGACAAAATTTTCAGACACTGCATGGTACTAGTTTGCTTGGCATGAGTAGTGTGAATCGCCACAGTTCTGGATGAGTTTGACCCATGTGACCTCAAAATAGGACAGAGTGACCCATTTTTAACTGAATCTGTTAATCAAGGTCTTCTTCTGAGGTATATTACCTGTAGTTCCATGAGCCTAGCATCAATAGACCTGAAGTTATCATGTCTATAACAGACAGCAGCCAGAGAGACAAAAGGGCAAGACTATAACTCTCAGACATTTTCACAATCGCAAGTATTGCTAGGCTTAGGGAATTAAAACCTATGATGCAAGGCCGAAAAGCCCTTTAGGCACCATCTACAGCAAACATCCGAAAAACATTTGGCCAAGACTGTATGAGCATAAAAGTAGCATGTAAAATGTTTTGTTTCGTGACTGTTTAATAATTATCAACCTAAACATGCTTTTTTCCCCCAGAAAACCTCTCTCTATTTTCTTAAAAATGACAGATAAGCATCTCAGTGCCAACAATGCTACTTCTGAAAATTTTCTACAATTTCAGAATTTTGAAAATATGAAGTTTAATTATATAAACCAGTTGCCTTAGTGCATTTTCAACCTGAAATACTGAACCTTTTTTAACATAAACTTTTTTTTTAGGTGTACATTTTGTATCAACCGCGTTAGTTGAACATTACCATTTTCATCTTCACTTGTAAGCATGGATACAGCTGTCAGGGTGATGTCATGGTCAAGGAATTGACCGAAGACGGTCAAGAGGAAGGTGTGCACCGGATCCTGTTTGTTTTTGCCCTTGGAAATCCTTCGGCTGATCATCCGGGCATTAGGGAGAGGGACGCCGAATATGGAATCTCTGGGACTTTCAATACCTGGATGGAAGAAACATTGCCACATGATTACCAATATAACATGCCTTATTTACTCAGTGTTGGCATTTGTTATTATTGTCGGCCCCATGATGGCCCGGTGTCAGTGCTGTTAGCTAGCTCTATTTTGAACATTGTTGGTCCAGCATCGGCACATTCGGTACTAACCGACTCAATGTCTGTTCAATTTGGTACGTCATTAGTTTACTATTGGTTTGTCAATGCCAATTGCTAAATAGGTTGGTTGATAGAGCTTTGCTTTCCATTAGAAAAAATGTACTTTTTTTTAAACTGTTTGTTTCAGCTAAATAACGTGCTGCGACTGATCAATGTTGTTGTAGGTGATTTTGGCTCAATGTAAGCCCGATGCCGTCGCTAATGAATTTTACAAAATATAGCTTTGCAAGCATTTCCTCGTGGAAAATTAATTACACCATTAAAGCAGTCAGTAAATTTTATGTATTGAATAACAAATTGAATTTCACTACCATCGCCATAGTCAGAGTCGATGAACCTCTGAAGCGGACGAAAGGCTCTTCCCCAAAGTGGACGCTTCAAGTTGTTACAGGTGCCATCTATTGTTCGGTATCTATATATATATAGACAATAATATCACATCATATGATTTCATAGATTTGAAAGAAATGTAACTTATAGATTAATTACTATTGCCTATATATCAAATATATACTTGCTCTGTTTTTTTGTTTGTTTGCATGTCTGTTTCTTTATGTATTTAGTAATATAAATTTACCAATTTCTCTTTGAAATTATGTTGTTTAGGGATTCGTGTTTGTTTTATAGTGCATGATATCAGGACACAGTATTACCCAGATAGCATTCCTAATCAGGCCAGTGTCGTTTCTACCTTGTTTTGACATCGCTGACATCGTACCAATGTCGATATGATTTGGAATTCCAAATCAGGCCAGTGTCGTTTCTACCTCATTCTACCTCGTTTTGACGTCGCTCACATCGTTGCCGACGTCGATATGATTTGGAATTCCAAATCAGGCCAACGTCGTTTCTACCTCGTTTTGACGTCGCTGACATCGTGCCGACGTCGGAATGATTTGGAATGCTTTCTGGGTACATTTATAGAGCTCCACGTTATGAACCGTTTTAAGTGGCTAATATGTTCATACATATATTGCCTAAATTATAATTAATTTCGACCTGAGGATTTCTCACCTGTTTGTCTCATCACAATGGGCCTTAGAACAATCAGGGAAAGGGCAGTCCAGCGGGTCGGGCTGTGCGTAAACAACAGGTGCGAGGTCCCTGGCTTTGGCACGCAGCACGGGTGGCAGGGATTTCATTACAAACTTTATGGCTGTTTTGTTCAACTTGAACCTGAGATGATATTGCAAATATATAATGATTTAATAGGTACATATTTTAGGTAGGTAAAGAAGTAATAGTCATATTCCGAATAGGCCATCAGTATCAGGATATGACCAACAAAAAAGTTAGTTAACTCCCGACTATGAGTGATATAACTCACTTATAGGCCTACACCCTTAGGCATATTTACTAATTTGTTTGATTGTTTGATTTGTTATTATGCCTTTATTACGCAAAACTAATTCAGTTTGCACTCAGGAGGCAGTTAAATAACATTTTCGTTGGTAATATCCCACGCAGAACAATACGAAAACTACGTATAATAATCAATATCATAAACCCATCTTTTATATTTTTGTGACTTATTTGCCTATCTGCTTACTTGCAATAGCCTAGCAGTCATATCTAGCCAATCATTCGTTTCTGCTCCAAGCAGATTAAAATCACCCTTTATAATCAGATAGTGTCTATTACTCGTTCATTCGCAATTTTGTTTTTAACAATAGAATAACATGGATCCAATTTATGAAAACATAAAAAACTATCTAATAAAGCCAGAATAAGCAACTTTTGGAATTTAGGCTATTAGTTTCTCTATACATGCATCTTTAATTCAGGCATCAAAAATTCTTTGTTTAGACTGAGCCATTGCAAACAATTCCAAGTAATTTACAGAAATTCCAATATCATAACCCAAATTGTCACAAACTGTTAATTTTTGGGTATAGTGCAGTGTAGCAGACCCAAATGTATGCCCATATTTGCCCAATATTAAAAGATATCATTATTTTTAGCCAAAATTTGTTCTAGCACAGGAGAGGAATATTATTTGCGTAGCACAGCACGAGTTTGGGGGCGGCAGCCCCCGATAAAAGAAAAAAAATTAACAATGTCTTGTCTTGAAAATGAAAAGAGTGGTCGTTTTTTGTGACGTCATTCATTAAACTCAAGGATAATACGTCATAGGCATGACAAAAAGGCTTGCTAGATAAGGTCATAAATTTGGGTCCCTATACTGTACTTTTTCCAAATTTTTTTCTACGCACATATATATAGTCATGGTCCACCATGTCAGTTTGCTTTCAAATTTCTCGCTGTTTTAACACACAATGTTGTTCTATTGTTGTTTTGTAATCAAAGTTAACCAATTAATCTGTACAAACCGGTCTTTAACGATCTGCAAAATGCGCAGTTGCAGGTTTTCTGGTATTGACAGTTGATTTGCCACATCTGAGGAGTCTTTCAAACTTTGGATTCGAACAAAAGCCTCCTGGAATTCTGTGAAATAAAACGCAAACATATACATTTCATTGACATGGCAACTAAATAAAAATCTGACTATATATATAATTATATAACATTATAGGCCTACATTCTTTAGATTAGAAAGGCAAATATTTTTCCATGTCAAAACTATACATAATTTTATCAATTTCACTATTGACAAGAAAAAGGAATTTGATTCAATTCATTGCCACACTAAAGAAAAATAATACAATATTTATCTATCAAGTCACTTTTAATTGAGCTGATAAATAGGTAAAAGTACCAAAACCTTTATTTATTCAACAGTAAATTCCTTAACTTTTCCTTCTAGCATGTTGTTATATATTCGTAAATTAAGTGTCCTAGATGATATTATCTCATCAACTTTCTCAAATTATTGGTATATGTTGCAAACAGTCATTTACAAATAATCTCTATTATAAGTATTTGATGCAAACTGACATTTAAATGTATATCACTAATCTATTATATTTTTCAGATATCAAATATTAAAATACGTCACCTGGATTTCCCAATAGTGAAGCAAGTTTTGTTGCAAACTTGGTATCAGAAAGAAGCGATTGTTTGGTGTCAAGTTCTATTGACGTCAGAAATGTTCTCATTTCTGCCAGTGTGTTACCTGCAAATTGTTTATGTTGGAGGTAGCTAGTATGCAAATATATTACAGCCAAATTCATAGAGTTGGAAACCAATCTCATAGACTTGGAATCTGAACTCTAAATGATGTCATGAGAATCCAGGACTCTCATTGGCTCCAGATAGCATTCCAAATCGTTTCAACGTCAGCCCAATGTTGCGATGTTAATACGATGTTGTAACGACAGTGGCCTATATGGAAAGGATGCTGGGCCGATTTGGAATGCTATCTGGGCCTCGATTCACAAGATGTCCTCTGGAGTTCAGCATCAAGAGTCCAAGAGATTGGTTTCCAACTCTATGAATTTTGTTGTAATGAATTTATTACAAGTATTTGGAATACCAAGAAATAACATCAATTACATTGTAGTAGATTGCAATAGGTTTAATTTTCTTTTTTCAATATTAATATTTGAATTTTTAAATATTCAGTTTTACGTATTATCTATTCATTTATTTCTGGAATATGTTATACATATCATTAGAATCGCATAATATTGGACACCTTTGCAGTAATTTATTTGTCTATCATTGCAATAATTGTTATGTTTGACATAAAACAAATAAGAAAAAACGCACTGTGGAAATTATAAACCATTTAAGAGAATTCCTAATTTTTTAAAAACTTACTTGGACCTTGACCTGCACATTGTGAAACCACCAAAGCAAAAATTGCTAAGACTGGCAAGACCACCATTGTAGCAGCAAACCTTAAATCATAGAAGGTTCATTCAAGTTCAACCAAAAAAAAAAATTTCTTTTCAAATGCTACCTATTCCTCAAGGCCATATTGTACCCTTAAATGTCAAAATTTCAATTAAAAAAAATATCTTCTCAGGAAAACTAATCACAAACTAAACAGAATACCAGCTCATTTTACAAACTGGTAATGTACATTTTGCTGAGAGATTCGAAATAATAAACATAAAACAATTCTAAAGATTCACGGCTGTGTGGTACAGTTTCGATGAACTTAAGATAGTCGGTGGTGACAAGATAAAAACGAACAACACAAGCTATAAAGCTTTTGACCGACAGGTAAGAGTAACACAAGATGAAAGTGAAATTATTTACAAATGAAGTATGAGAACAAAAATCATATTATATAAAATTTTCTTGACATTATACATTTAACATATAAAGGAAGACATACAATTATCATAGATTATTGGCTTAGCATAACAGACATGAGTCACACTGGCATTGATTTAGCACAGAACAGTGACAGAAGCCTTTTAAATTATGATGTACCTGAAGCATGCTCTATATCATATGGGTGACTATTTCATAGGGTAGCCCCTTGATAGAGGAATGACTTATGTCCATACTTGAGAATATTAAACATGGGTTTTACTAATTTAAAATTGTCTCTTATTAAGTAAGGAGTGCATTGCCTTTCGAAGTTGGATGCAATAGGAAGTGACATACCATTGATTATTTTGAACACTTGCTCTACTATCGAACAATTTCGACTCATAAAATAGTTTTTTTCCAGTTTATTTTAAAATATCTCCATAATATGACTCATAATCATTGCATACAAATCTCAGTGCTCTTTCATTATCAATTTTCTTGTCATTTGTTACGTTGAAATTATTATACACTACTGAGCAATACAGTAAGTTTGATATTATGAAAGATTCATATATTCTTAATTTTGTTAAGTTGTCAAGACTTTTGCATAACCTTTGTAATACATTTATTTGTTTGATAGCTTTTTTGTATATCAAAGATACATGTTGAGAAAATGATAACTTGCAGTCAATCTGAACTCCTAGAAGCTTAGCAACTTTTTCAGATTTTATGGTGTTCCAATTTATTTCATATTCTATGGAAATCTCATTTTTGCTAAAGCATATCGCTTGGAATTTGGCAGGGTTGGTTTTCATGAAATTATGTTTAAACCATGTTGAGATACAGAGAGAGTGTTGTCATCTGCATAGTTATAGACTTCACATACGTTTTTGAATGATATCATGAATTTATGAATACATTAAACAAAAGCGGTCCCATCACCTTAAGTTATTTCAACAAGATACCAAATTTAAAAAATTTTTATAGAACTGTTTGCTGTGTATTAGCTACAATTTACCAACCCTCAAGGGTAAATATTTTAAAAAAACGTGATGGAACGTGAAAACATTGCGAGGGAACGTGAAAACATCACCCTAGAATGCAAGGATCGTGAGGGAACGTTCCTGCGGAACTGATGTACTAATAGTTTCATTACATTTTCACGTTCCCTTGTGCGTTCCCATTTTTTGCCAGGAACCACATAAATCTGCCTTTCTTTTTTCATGTCTGCTTAGGGGCTCCGTACTTACTAGTTTCTTGTGATATACATTTAAAACAATTAAGAAATAGTCAAATGCCAGGATGATGTTTGTCTTCGTACATTTCTATTTGATGTAAATAATTCAAGCAGAAATAAAAATTAAAAAAAACTCCACTTAAAAGATTTGTCTTATGATTAATTACTCTCCATTGGGCCATTATGTGCAGATTTTACAAAATACATCTCAGGATGATCAATATTAATGACCATTTGTTATAAAATGGGTATACTTTCAGAAATGTTACAAGATGGCTTTTTGCTTTAGAGTTTCTGCAATATTTGATGTAAAATAATTTTAAAATGTCAAATTTTCATGTTTGTTGACTAGCATTGATACAATACAATACAGAAAGCGCTACAATACAATACACAGTACAATACAATACAATACAGATGAGAATAAATCAGTTTTACTGGTCCTGATAATAATTTCAATGGAAAGAAATTAGCTCGGTCAAATACTTAATGGTCTTCAAATTGAGGATTTTTCAATGGTGATGTGGTCTTAAGGCTTTATATCATATAATAATAGGCCTATGTTAATATAATGTGTGTCCTTGCAATGAAGTAGTTAATAGCATGATACTTTTAAATGTTACTCTATTGAGAAGAAAATTATAGATATTTATTGATATTGATATGAGAACATGTTATGCATATGTTCATATATTAGCTGATTTCAGTGTGCAATTAATTTGTTGAAAGTATTTTAACCAGCGAATATGATAAGTTGATAATTTTCAAAATATGATGAGCAGCATAAATGTCAAATAAAACTCATTATCATAATTTGTTTTAACTGCTTAACTAATGAATATAAAACCATTCTCCATAATAAACTGTTATTTTTTCGTTATGTTAAATTTACCAATAAGCTTAAGAAATACCAATGAGAAATATATATTGAGAAATTCGACTTACCTGTGTAAAGCAGACTGCTGACAATGTGAGGATCTCTTGCATATTTATACTAAGAACACGTTTTATGATGACCTTAAGTATATATTTAAATCAATCAGTGTGGTCTGTTATTGCTGGCCCCAGCTTTCAAGAATTACAAAAAATATGTTATAAATAGGCCTACGCAGGATGCTCAAAAAAGTTCAGTCCAGATCATAAATTGTTTTTATGTTTTTTATATCTATCATAGGCTTATCATGATGACATATTGCCACATGTTCTAAGAAGAAAATGGTGCAAACTTCAATTCTGCATTGGTCTTAATAGTGAAGTGCCTTTGAGGCTGGACTTTATGTTGTTTTAATAGTCACCTTTTATACCAAATTTAAATTTAATTTTATAAATTTAAAGAGGTTTTTTTCAAATTGTGATATTTATGCATACAAATATAATTATGAAACTGCAAAAAAAATAAAAAAAATACAGACATGAGCCAACTTCACATCTGAGTTAATGAGGCCTACTATAAATTTTAATCACATTTGCGGGTGGTCCAATCCTGACTATTATTTCGTCAAATGTACAACAAGCTGTTCATGGCAATAACTTGTTAACACCATAAAATTATCTTAATCAATGCAGTAGTCTCATTCAATTAATTTTTTTTTGTGTTTTTTTTTTTGTTGTTTATCAGGAATCACTTTCACCTTTCATTTATCTGTAGCAGGCTGATGAAGTAGGTAAAACATTTCTCATTGCTCATCCTTGAAAAATGATGCGGTTTAGCGTCATTCCCCGGTCGCCCTGTCTCCGACACCTGGCAGAACAGTAACACCCAATGCGGAGAAAAAGAAAAAGTACCACTAGAGGTCACAGACACTGTTCCAGTAGCAGCAAATAATATGTACCAAGAACACGCACTCTTGTAAGTAGGACGCACTACGCTACGCTACGCATGCGCATGGTTAACTGAGCTGATGACGTCACAAACAGAAAACATTTGAGTGACATCATACTGGCCGATTATGACGTCATTTGACATGATAAGCCTTACGTAACATTCAGATCTAATGCTTGTAACATAGTAGGCCTATATATATATGTTGTCCATTCGCTCATTAAGGCTGCAATTTGGGTTAAGATAGATCTTATTTAGGCCTATCTTAAACATCAAATAGACGAAAGTACAGATGGTATTATCCACTAGGGGTGCTGAATTTGTGCCTAGCACCGGGAATTCTGGGGGAAGGAGGCGCAGCGTTTACAAGGTAAAGTATAGGGAGTGGCTTCTTGGTACATATTCTTTAGTAGCAGATAAGTAAATATTGTTTGATGACGTCATCTACATATGTATATGTGATGTCATCCATGTAACAATAGTTTAGTGATGTCATCTTATTGTCTTTTCATCTGCTACAGTGGTAGTGCCCCCTGGAGGCTCTGTTACTTTTTCTCCCCATAGGCCTATATATACAATTTGTTACACCATGTACATTTAGTTGATATTCATCTTCTTTTACCACACCCCACAATCCCAATGAATGCCAAAAATAAATATTTGTGTTATCCAATGTTTATCACACCAATTGATGTTTCGAGTCTCAAGAAGATACCCAGAGGCACCAGTGCCATTAAAACAATGTAGGCCTATTCAGGGTGTGTTTCGGGCAAACAAAAATAAGTGTACTTTGCTTTATTACACTATTACTAATCATAATAATGGCAAGTGACATCATTGTGATTGTTGCTATTGTGACATCATATTTCTGCGTGCTTAAAATTAATGTAAAATTTAAGTAAAACACTGACTTTCAACTTTAAAAAGATTTTCAGTATGTGTTCAAATCTTTCGCAAATCTATCAGATTAATTATTTAGTGTGATAAATTAACAAATCCTTTCATTGTTTTGAGGTAAAACCGTCACTGCAGGCTTGTCATGCACCAACCCTAAAATGGTGGCTAATGACTTATGCAAATGAAGAACTGGCCGCTCTTTCGATAGGTCTCTTTGATCCAGTGCGGTGGAAGTGTGAGCCAAAGTATTCCTCGTTGGTACCAAAACGAGATTTTTTCGTTACGTTTCAGTTAAATTTAGCAAGACTTGTTGATAAAGAGAATACCTGTTGTTTATTTTCTTTTAAGGCAAGTTAGTCATTTCAACTAATGATACCCGTATATACTGACTGCGGCTAAATGTAAATAAAATTTACTTCTTTCAATAACTGGTTAAGAAAATTCTGAGGGAGTCCAAAGTCATTCAAGGAAAACTAGTGGGTGATTCTTCTTTACTAAAATGATAACATACCATACTTTACTTTGGTTTGTACTATGGCTCTTTTTAACCATACACACCCTAATATAAATATATATATATATAGATAGATAGATAGATAGATAGACAGATAGACAGATATAGATGGAGTCTTTTACTTGCCTCAGCGTAGACACTGAGGAAAAGGGATCGCCAATTTAATGTCTCATCCGAACGACATCCTTATTTGGCAACCCAGCTGCTAATAATGTGAAACCTCTCTCGTATGACCATAAACTATCTAAACGAGGCTGAAACTATCACATCTATTTATGGAAAATAACATACAGTGTACAAGTATCTTCTGATGGACCAATATCCACAGAAATATACTTACTTTTAAGATAATAACATGTCAGTCGAAAATCAGTTAGCCCTTCTGGATATCATGGCAGAGCAAGGATCTTAGTAAAAGGGCAAACTGGACAGACAGGTATGTCCCCTCCCGGAAGATTTTTCTACGGATAAAGCAGTACAAGACTTCCCTGCATTTCTCAAAAGGTACATTTTCAAAAGAATGATCAAGAAAACCGGATGCAAAATATCCATTTCTTTGTGGTCCACCCCAGATAGCATTCCAAATCGTTTCAACATTGGCACGATGTAGGCAGTGTTGATACAATGTTGTAACGACAGTGGCCAACGTTGAAACGATGCTTGGCCGATTTGGAATGCTGTCGGGGACACACATTTAATTATGTGTCCAATGAATATTTCTCTTTCCATTAACACAGTTATCTTTAATGTGCTCTGACTAGAATATCTGTATGTGTGATTAGTTCAGAGAATTCATTAAAATGTGCTAATACAACGAAGCACTGCGTAGCAACTGAGCAGTCATCACCAGGATACAGGCACTTAACACAGCCCCATGTTAAGTTTGAAGTCAGTTCAACAGTTGGCAATAAACTCGACTCAGGGAACCAGGTATGTGATATGTGTCTTTTTTTTACTGATATTCTTTATCTTTAAAAAGTATTTTTCATTTATTGAGTATGTATATAAATGGTGCCTCACTCAGCAGGGACTGTTCTTTTGTTTTTGTTTTTAATTGAGATCCTTTGTTTATAAAAATAGGTAATGTAAAAAGTATTCTCTACCAGTTTAAAGTACATCTACAGAGCAACTTATATATTGTGCCCAGTCTTTCAAAAGCTAGCCTATTAACATAACATGCCTATACAACTTGTCACCTATCACTAAATCAAATGAACTAGCTGAAGCAGTATGTCTATTGAAAGCTCGTAGCACATCTAATTCCTGTAAATGCTCATGCCACATCATGATGGGTATTTTAGTTTGGCAGAGCTTGTGTACCTTTAAACACAAGAAACACTCAATTCATAGTTAAGAATTTATCGACAGTATATTAAATATGTATTGGGCGACTTCAGTGACTATTGCATGTCTGCAGTGAGGTGTTGCTTGGTTCAGCTTGTAGCTGGTTCCACAGATTGCACATTATACTTGATGAGTAGTATAGTAATGTTTCCAGAGAACAGTGTTCCAGCTAGGATTTGAATTGGGCATGGCGCACAAGAAAATTAGGGCACCTAAGTAGACGAATTAAGGGCACCAAGCTAGTTGGAAAATGAAAATAAACCTTGTCACCTAATTTCGGGCATGGCGTTGACGAAAACGGGCATGGCGCAACGGGCCTGGGCATGGCGCAACGGGCCACGGCATTGCACCGCGCCATTCTCAAATGGCCTAGCCGGAACACTAAAGAAAGTTTACCAAAATTGTTTTTGGTTGAATTCTTCATATCTAAAGGAAGCAGTTATGTTGGGTAACAGATCAGATGAAAAAAAAAAGAAAACTATTTTCACAAGACCTTACTATATCAGCAATAATGATCAGCTCTTTTCTAAACAATATACTTTGTACGATTTGTATTGAAGCTGTTCCTTGAAGAGTGGGTTTTTACCAATACATAATATTTTATAATGCGCATGGTGAAAACCTGGTTGAAAAATGCTCCTGAGTGAAACAGATCCAACAGTTAGCTGTATAATATAGAGCGTTCCCTTCTCCGTTCGGAACCCTGGAAAATTCATTGTTAGGAACACGTAAGAATGCTTGCACAAGCAATTTATATCTCCTATGAAGATCAGAATGTTAAATCATGTCAAGGACCTTTTTTTACAACCCATTATAACATTAATTTTGTATACAGTATTTTGATGTAAAACATGACAAGTATGCTTCAAAACCTATAAACTATAAACGCATCTTGGCTTACATTTCAGTCTAAAGTATTATGTAATTTTGAATTTGTTTGTTATTGATGTGCATTAACTTAAATGATGGCAAAAACGTTAAAGTTTAATTTCTGAAAAATTTTCCAAAAGATTTTTAATTGCATTTTGCCTTCAAATTATCGTATGAGAGTGCAATTTAAGGAAATATATATGAAATCTTTGGTTAATTTTTTTAACCCTGAAGTTTATTCAGGAGCACTGTGACAACATACCAATCCACTTTTGACCTGTAGACCACGATTCAAAATTGCTCAAATATTATTTGTGAAAGACAAGACGACTAGAATTATGATATTAGATAGCTTTTTTTGCTGACAGTGAAAATTTAGGTCATGTCCATTCTTTCTTTACTTTTTTTTCTTTTTTTTTACTGCTTGGCATGCTATCTTTCAATCGCAAATTAAACAGTCAACTTGTAGACAGCACATTCCCCAGGACTAATACCACATTTTCTTGACTACAAGCCAGGTTTGTATTGCAGACCGATCTCGATTTAAAGCCTACCCTTTGCCAACCTTTGGGGTGACTTTGGGTCACCATCACCGGGATTTGGATTTTATATCTATCAATTTAGACTATCATAGGCCTATTTCAATAAATGATCGATGATTGAATTTTCCATATTAAAGTTTGACCTCATCAACGCAACTGACATGGTTTATTTTGATAAATAAATCAGTTATGATGTGGGGTTCAAGAAGCTGTATAGAATATTAATATTTTCTCATATGAGGTTCATTTAGGTAGCATGAGATGCATTTGTTCTCCTTAATGTGTTTATAAATGTGACTTAAGATTGAACTAAAGTTCTGTCTGTAGTGACCTGTACATATAGCTGTGATCTAAACATACTAAATCCAGCTGCTTCTGCCCACTTCCATAGCTAATAATATCTGCTTACATCTATCACCGCATAATTATAAGCCTTGGTAAATGTAAGAAATTATCTAATATATCATAAATATGTACTTTTAGATCCGGTTTTGAGTAGCCAGCTATGTCTAGTTTCAAATTGAAGGGCCGTTTTTTATGAAACTAACTGTATTGCATTTTTGCTGGAGTTGGGCTCATGCTTGTTAGCAGTAATTTTGAGTTTCCATTAGAAAAAGCAGGAAAAGAAGCATAAACTGCGGATTGATTTTTGCATGTAAATTTAGCTCAAACTCAAATACAACTGATTGTATGGTAATTTCTAAAAGAATCTCAATTTTTTTCTGCAGGTTTAGGTATTTCAAGATGTTTAATTTCATTTCTAGGTGATTCTGGGGATGGTCTTGAACTGAAACCATGTCGGAAAACAGCACAACGGAAGATATCGGCCAGGGCCTTATGACCTACCGATGTGTGGTGATTCTTGTCATGCTGTTATGCAGTTTCCTTGGAGGAGCTTTCAGCATCAAAGCCTTGATGCAAATGTACAAGGCAAATGTCATCAAACATTACCCTTTGATCACCAACCTTGTCATCCTGAGTGGTATGGTTGCAACGATATACGCACCTTGGCAGATACTCGAAGAAACGCTAGGCATCTGGTCGACCAACAGTCAGTTATTTTGCTCCCTGAAGACAGGCATGTGGTTCACTTGTGAATGGCTGCAATGCATCTGCATTAGTATGTTGGCTGTACAACGTGCTAGAGTCATCAGGGCATCCTTTACTCAACATCCTGGAATTATGCTCGAACGCCTCACCGTCGCTGGATCGTGGTTCTTTTCAGTCCTTTTCACACTGATATCTTTGGTGTTTTTGGTCCATATGCAAGGAGATGATGATTGGAAACGCAGTGAACCTTGTGCTCAAATATGGATCACCAAACCTAAGGAGTCACATCTATCATTCCTCTTTGCTATGATTGTTAGTGCAATAACTTTCATCGTAGCCGTGATCATCACCTCAGTCTCCTACTTCTTAGCGGTACAATACGTTCATTTTGGCCCATCCAGAGGTTGTCGTGGCAATCACAATTCAGCAGTTAACCCCGCATTCACAACGAATTCCAGCAAGAGTGTTTTTGAAGATGCCCAGCCAATACCTGATCGAAGAAGTCGCAGGAAGACCAGACGGAGGACACAAAGCTTTCAACCACCATCACAAGTCCATTACCTATTAGCCAAGCAAGTGTTGCTCTTGACTGGGTGTACAACTAATATGACAGATTCTCATGACCTAAACACAGCTGTAGAACAGTTCTCAACTCCGATGCCTATGCCTAATTTCCAGGAGTATCGCAGAAGAAGCAGCTTGGATGTTTCTCAGGTATTTTCTTCCAGACAGAGATGGCGTAATGCTAGACATGATACAAACAATAGCATTCCAGGTTATGTTCCAAGGGAAGGTGACAACAATTCTGCGGCTGCAGTCGATAGTGAGAGCATAATCGGGAGTCATTTGGTGTCAAAACCAACAGTCTCTGAAATGTCTGACATGGACTCAAAACATCTGACTGCATCAGCACTTAACTGGTCTCAGTCACAGAGGTCTGTATACACCTTGCATGTTGCCCCAGTGCTTGGAAAAACCTCTGCAGCCTCCTATCTTACATCTGAGAGTAACAACAGGATAGTTTCTGGAGCAAATCCCGATACAGAAGAACATTCCACACATAACAAGCCTTCTCTGGACAGATCTACCAAGTTTCCTTCCATAAACAGCAGCCGTAATACATCAGTCTCAACTAAACGGTCCTACACTGTTCGAAAGGTTACAGATGGAAAGGTCGTCAGAAAGACATCATCATCATCAATCAGGAAAAGAATGCCGAAAAGAAGATGCACCTCTGTGGAAGAAGACAATCCCATGATGAAACTAAAAACAGAGGGATTAAAGGCAGACCAAGAGAGTCAAACAAGTATAAGCAGTCATGAAAGTGTCTTTCGGAAAACTACCAAGGCGACCAACATTAATACTGGTGATGAAGAAGTCTTCAAAAAAACTATAAGAAGGAAGAAAAAGACTAAAAGACAGAGAGTAAATCTAATTCCACCATTACAGTCTGATAGGATCCATAAATATCAGTCCATGTCTGGCTCTGAAGGTGTGCAGGCTGGAGACAGATGTAAAGTTTCCACTCAACCAACACTGCTGCGAAAACAAACTGAAGAGGCATCAAGTCATCATCATTCTCCAACAGTTCCTAGTGCCTCTCACACAGATACACCCCTCAATAGAGTAACTTGTGATGAAGAGGAGAATATGACAGAAAACATAAAACAATCAAGAAAGAGAAAGAAATTAAAAAAACAAAAGTCAAAAGCAAATTTTCTACGGCCACTCAATGCAGAACGCACACGACACTACCATTCTTGGTCTGGAGCATCCTCCTTGTCAGAAAACATGGACCAAAGTGTAAAGCAAGAAAGTCAACATGCTGGGGGTCAAACTGACTTGGATGCAACCACTGATGCAAGCTTTGATTTGTCTTCTTGCAGTTCAATTTCAAAGATGACTGATTCATTGGCTGAAACACCAATTAAAAATGCTGAGTTGGTCAACTCACATACACAAACACCAGAGTCTGGTGATCTCGTGTCACCAAGCGAGTCTCAAGCAGACTTCTTTCATTTTCTCACAGGGCAGGAAACTAACCTGCAAGATCCCATTCAATGCAGTACTTTGCTATCCCGCCACAGTTGGGTGTACACAACAGCTGACGTAAAAGACAGCATGCAGCGTCACAGCAGTTTCATGACCCTACCACTGGATCTCGAGCGTCATCGCCAAAGACGTCATGCAATCATCCCTACCTTCAATGAATTCCAACTACTTCAGCATGAGAGCAACCTAAGGAGAACGGCATCTCTGGTACTTCTAGCCACCCTAAGAGCTCTTGGTTTCACCATGCACCTTTTCATCCTTTTGGGTCCACACCAGGTCACCCGGCTTCTGCTGCCTAATGCAAGCCCAACATTAACATATACCCTGCTAGCTATTACCCAGGGCATTGCCTGTGTAGCATTTGTTCTCAATCCTATCATTTATGTGTTTCAAAACAAGACATTGCAAAAATTGTTTGAAAGACATGCCACAGGAAGAATGAAGTAGATCGTCTTGATAGTAGTTAGAATGCTACTATAAAACGTAGCTTCTGGTGGCCCCCGACAGGCGGTGCTAGTGGTACCTATGACGGTGGCCGCTAGGTGGCGCTTCGACGATATGTATGGATGTCATGCCTCGAATGGGTGCCCGAGGGTCTAACCCGGCCTCTTTGCATGACCGATGAACCAGTGGAACCCCGCGGGCTATAGTGTGATTACTATAGAAGATGCGGAATGCCGTGGGCTATAGCTTGATTACTGTAGAGGACGTGAGAAGTGTGACAATCCTGGAATTATTGTTTTCGAGTAATGATCTATCTGGCACTTATTTGTACCATTCTTGAGCTTCCTAAGTTGACGACAGGTGGTGCTAGTGGCCTGATGTTATATAGTACGTGATAGGTATAACAATGTGTAGAACTATTGTTTCGGTTTGTATGTGAAAGGTTGAAGAATGAATCATCTTTCACTCATGTTGAAGAATAATACTGCAAGAGTGATATATGTACCAATAGAACAACTTTGCACAATTTGCACAATTCCTTCCTGTTTCTTAAAACATAATAGTAATAAAGGTTAATTCAGATGTAGTAAGAGTGTTCAGAATACAACATACTATTGACTGATATATAAGTGAACGAGTGGGGGCTTCTTGTGAACCTCTCTCTGTATAGACTGCTAACATGATTTAATGACCACTAGATGGCAGTTATGGTTGCAGATTATAACAGCAACAGGTGGCGCCCCCCTTCATAGTTCAAGAATAAGACCCTTGCTTTCAAGCATAACAGGATGAATAATACGCTGATGTCGCACTACATGCATCAGTTGAGAACAGTCAAGACAATAGGTGCACCGTAGAATAATACAGACAACCAGTCTAAGATTAACATGTCATACACAATAGGATGGTACGTTTTTTCGTATCCTGATTGTGAGGATCCTAAATGTTTAACACTATTGTGCAACTCAGAGAATGTGTTCACATCTTTAAATGAGTGTATAAGTGATTATTATCTATCAGGCGCGCCAGCTAAATGTATGGAACAATGTTCAGACTGGGTTGTTAAATTTTATGCCTTAGGTGATTGCAAACGTGCGCCAACAGAGACATATAATCTCACATGGGTTGCATATAACATTGTACCGTGTTTAATGTGTGCTGAAGAACATTACATAGAGGTAGTAAGGAGTAACGAATCCTTTACTGATCTTATTATATGTTTAAAGAACTATCATGACAACCTTAATATTGATAAATATGATCCTATACGTAAAACTGTTGTTAATGTTGAAGTTAGTCGTCATAATCATTATTAAGAAACCAGCGGTTACGACATGTTATCAACATATAAGGTTAGTTATATATATTGTTATGATATTATCTACCAATCTGCTATGTTATGGTACTACTACCACCACTACTACTATTGTTTCAGAACTACTACTCATGGGACACACCACGGAGGGGATATATATAACAAGACAACGTCAACAAATCATATTATGCACTGTACACTAATGTTAATAAAGAGCACCAATCGTACACACTACTCTGTGTTGTTACACATATACCTACAGGTATACTGAGATGTCAGTGTGCGATTAGTACATCACAGGAGCCATCGCTTAGAATGTGTTATTAAGACTGTAATAGGCTTCTATTTGTCATAACTGTCTTTGGTATTGTTAACATAACAAGCAGTAAGGATATAATAACACAGATTGTCTACATGTAGATTATGGCACAAACCGCATCAATAGATCAGTTTTTGAGTGGTATCTATTACACAATAGGTCAACCTAGTAGTTATTCAGGTGTAAGAAAATTATGGAGTGAAGTAAAGAAGAGACAATCTAAGCCTCGAGGCATCACTTTAACAGTTGTGAGTAAATGGTTGAAGGAGCAGACGACGCATAATATACATAGCACACCCAAGACAATATTTAGTACTGAACATATAATAGTGGAACATATTGATGAACAATGGGATAGCGATATCATCCAGATGGATCAATTAGCCCAATATAATAGAGGATACAAATACATCTTAATATGTATAGATATTTTTTCACGCTATGCATGGGCACGTCCGCTTAAGTTTAAAAAGTCGACAGATGTTACGATAGCATTTACAGATATTGTTAAGATGTCTGGTAGGATATGCAAGACTATACGTACTGATCAAGGTGGAGAGTATACTGGGGCCTCCTTTCAAAGAATGTTGCACAACAAAGGTATTAATCACATGATAGCGTATGGACGCCACAAAGCGTCTTACAGTGAACGCTTTAATCGCACATTAGAAAACAAACTGTTTAAGTATTTTTATGAACAGCAGACAGCAATGTACATAGACATTCTGGATGATGTCATGTTTAGCTATAATAACACAATCCATCACTCTATTAACATGGCGCCTGCTACTGTTAACACAGCAAATGCTCATACTATATATGAACAAGTGTACATACCCATACTTAACAGATGGGCTAACACACCAGTCAAGTTCACTATAGCTCTAGGTAGTTTGGTTAGACTGAGCTTATACACTGCACCCTTTTCACGAGGCTATCATGAGAAGTGGACTGAGGAACTATTTACAGTCTGTAATCAAATTCCATCACACCCCCCTAGATATAAAGTACAGGATCTCAATGGTGACAGTATCAAAGGGTCCTTCTACACAGAGGAGTTACTAGTAGCATCTGTTCAAAACATAAATGATATAACATATAAAATTGACAGAGTTCTAAAGACTAAAACTGTTAGAGGTCACAAACTCAGTCTTGTTAAATGGTATGGTTATTCTGACAAGTTTAACACTTATATACCCACAGCATCTATTCGTCATTACAAAGGTAAAATATAATGTTTGTGTACATATCATCTGATGTCGATAAGGAGAACTACTTTCCTGGTAATACACCAACATCATTCAGAGTTAAACTACCTGGTAGGGTAACATTCATACCCCAGGGGAAATGGGAAGTTGCTTTGTTAGACATAGATTTACCTAGACCTGTCGATAAGTATAATGCTATATATATAACTATTAACTCGTCTATATGTAAACCTAGCCCCGTTAATGCTACACTGTCGCCTATTTTAAACAGAGTGTACTTCAACCAAATTAACAGAGGCGCACCTGTATTTTTTGATAATCCTCGCTATGTACCTCTATACGTTGACAGTTTAGACATTATAGATATATATTTAACAGACAACAATGGTATATATCCATCATTCAAACAAGGGAAGGTCAACGGAACACTACACTTCAGGCTAATACCTTAGGTGTGTGGATAGTTTACGAATTACAGCTACATTATGACTGATAATATAAAGTATCACTCTATTAATAAGGGTGTAGATTATGACATTTTACTGAAACATTTCAAGGGTCAGGCAGAGGGTGCAACAGCACCGTATCTTACCAGTTCACGTTTTCATAACAAAAGGACTTACGCTAATTCACACACACACCGCATAATTATTGTTAATAAGCCGAGAAATACTAAGACTACAAACGATACAGATATAAGTGCTATCGATGTTATTGATCCTACAGAGGCGCAACGTCTTAGGGCCTTGAACGATTTAGAAGTTGCAGCTACTAATATAACTACTGAACAAAAGACGCACCCTGCTCATTCTGTCATGAGTAGAGCTAACAGTAAGAGACACACAATACATAAGACATCTGCAGAAAAGAGAAAGAAGTTGAAGAAGACTGTTGATAAGGTTATACAACGTGCCAAGGACGTGTTTGATTAATAATTGATAACTATGAGTCAGGAAGTGTTAGAGGATGCCTATATAGGTTATTCTGAGGAATTAGCTATTTTCCAGAAACCTATCCATAATGTCGGTATCAAGAATACACATGTAACAACATTCTATCCTGTAAACGACTTTTCAACACAAGGTGTTATCCAGTTCCATGTGAACAATAATAGTAGTAACTACCTAGATTTACGTAGAACAAGACTTAATATTACATGTAAAATAGTGAGGCAGAATGGGGATAAGATTGAACCTGTGACTGTAGCAAGCGGTAGAGGTAAGAGATCAAAAGATACAGAAGACACAAGCACTACGGCTAGCACTGCTGCAACTACAACACCAGATAACAAGGCTTCGGTTGGAGTTGTTAACAACTTTATGCATTCAATGTTCAGTCGTGTTGATGTATCCCTACAGAACAAAGTGTTAACACACTCGGATGAGTCATACCCCTATTTAGCTTATTTCAAAGCTTTACTACATACAAACAAGGAGTTAAAAGAAACTACACTACAAATGGGAATGTTTTACAAAGATACACCAGGCGAATTAGAAGATCCTAATTGGCAGCTGGGTGATAACAAAGGTTTGAACAAACGATCCAGTTTCTTTGCTAACTCTCATGAGGTTGATATGTCTGGCAATCTTTATTGTGATGTTCTAGACATATATAAGTTTGTTCCAAATGGTGTGAGTTTAGGTATCACCTTATATCCTAGCACACCAGAGTTTTGTTTAATGGCTCCAGAGGTAACAGTAGGTGCCTACAAAGTGCAGATTACTAAAGCTTCTCTTAGTGTTTCAATGGTAGAGGTGATTCCTGAAATATTGGTTTCGCATGCAGAAATAATGCAAAATAAACCTGCCATATTCCCCTACATTAAAACCGAAGTTAAAAAATTTACACTAGGTAAAGGACAATTTTCATGCACTGTTAATGATCCATTTACCGGTCGTGTACCTTGTGAATTGGTTTGTGGCCTTGTGACAGACGTGAGTAACCATGGTACACTGTTTACCAATCCGTTTATGTTTGAGCATACATCTCTCAACTTTATTCAAGTCACGGTAGATGGTCATGATTTAGGTCAGGGGCCTATCGTGCCTATATATAAAAGCAAACTCGAGACAAGTTCATACATTGATGCATACAAAACTCTTTGTGGTATCGAGTACAGTGACCACTTTAATCCTCTCTCTCGCAAGGAATATATGCAAGGTTACACATTTTATAGATTTGTTGCCGGGTCACAATGTGATTCTAATAATGATGATATACTCCCTTTAAAACGTTCAGGCAACTTACGCATAAGTTTAAGGTTTTCTAATGCTTTGCCTGAGCCAACAACACTAATTGTGTTTGCAAAGTTCCCTGCATCAGTTAAGATTGATAAATATCGAGGTGTTACCGACATATAGTTAGTTGATACAACATTGCTACTGGCGTAACATCATGACGGAACCAGAGAATGCATGCTTAATACCTTTTAAACTCCCTCAAAATATATCAGTGCAAGGATCTACACAAGCAGGAAAAACGGAATTTGTCAAACGTTTACTCCTAAATTATAAGACAATGTTCACACCTCAGGTTAATAAGGTTATATATGTGTATTCTGTATGGCAGGACAAGTTCGATCATTTGGAAAGTACCTTAGGCGATATAATAGAGTTCAGAAAAGATATACCATCCAAAGAGTATTTAACAGGCTTGTGGGAGAAAACCAGAGCACACACTTTACTTGTTCTTCATGATCAAATGAGTAATTTAAGTGACAGCCGCCAGGGTGCACATGTGGCTGAAATAGTGTGTGTCCTCAGTCATCATTGTAATGTTTCATGTATTATAACTTTACAGGATATGTTTTATGAAAGTAAAGCTGCTAGATTAATAAGTAGAAACTCACACTGTATCTGTCTTTTTCGCAATCATAGGAATGGTAGACAGGTGTCAGCGCTGGCAAGCCAAATTTTACCTGGTCAAACAAAATATTTTATGGATAGTTATGAACGAGCTACTAAGCGCAACTATGGTTATTTAATAATTGATCTATCACCTAATGCTGATGGCAGGTATAAATTACGTTCTAATATCTTTCCAGGTGAGGAAACAGTTGTGTTTCTCCCGCAGTCATGAAACTGATTAAAGAGAACATAACATTCTTAAAGGCTGTAGCATCGCTTAACAAGGACCAAGTTAAAGCTCTCTTGTCACATGTAAACAAGAATCAGATTCTGGTTGTAGCAGAAATAGCTAGAAATATACTTAATGGTGTTGTAGCACTCCCTCGTGAGTATAAAAGATCCCTCAAACTGTACAAACGTATCATTAGAGAATTATCTAACAACGACGCAACACTTAGTTCTAGGCGTTATTTAATACATAGTAAATCTGACGTTGTATCCCTGTTGATCAAAAGCGTACTTTCTAAACTTGTAACAGCTGTTGGTCATGGCTGAGGAAAATGTTGTTATACCTAGAGACAAGTACAACAGAATGTTGGAACAGCTCAGAAATAGTAAAGATTTCAAAGGTAGTAAAGAAAATAAACTAACACAACAAGAAGATAACACTACTGACATTAGGTCTGCTGAACATGTAACACAGCCAGCAGATACTGAACACGTTACACATACGCTAAGATCAAAAGATGATATTGTTCTTAAAGAGACCCATCATCCTCCAGGTCTTAAACATAACGATATAGACATATTTATGAAAAAGTTCACTACAAACAATAGCTCTAGAAACATTACAAAACTGAAAACTCCTACGAAACGTAAGACTGTACCACTTAAATCTCGTGCCAGAAAGTCCAGACTTAAAGCCAACTGGATCAGTGTTTCTAAATGATATGCATACATTAGGGTTGGTAGAACAATGGACGGTTATTTAGGGGCATAATCAGTAGTCCTATGATACTGTTATATAGATGTGATGGTATTTGTAGCTGATATATATATATATGTGTATGTCATACATATTAACTTATACTGAACTTGAGCAGAGTATAAAAGACTTAGTACTCCCATACAACTTACACTCACTTGCCCGAGAGTTCTCCAGTGGATTATCAGATCATCACAGCCTGTTTTTAACTATTCGACATCATGGCGACTACGGCCTTAACTCGCAAATACTACAACCTGGGTGGCACACAGGTAAAGGGCCAGTTCCTATGGCTCAGAGAGGTCAGCTCTAGGAAGTTCCTAACTCTGCAGAGATACAGAGGACGAGTATCTCTACATCTTAGGGTGTACACGGTCGACGATCAGGACTACTGCCTTATCCCTACCAAGAAAGGCGTAATGCTGGACAAACAGCAGACCCGTGATTTAATGGCTGCAATGCATAACCTAGCTGCATTTATAGGAGTCGTAAGTAATGTTTAATATTATCTGTAATAAGAAGCTGTACATATATAATATATGTAATGATAATTATATATCTTATTATCCTGCAGATTACACCAGGCAACCAGACAGACCCTACAGACGATGCCGCTGATGGAACCCTCGCAAATGATGCCATGGTTGATGACGTCGAGTGGTGTGCCGATGGTAGAGACATGTTTGCGGATAATTCAGATGTCGATGAGTACTCGCAGAACATTTACAAAGTGCACATCGGCAAAAATGCCCACTGTAGAGCGAAGAAAGCTTCTAATACAGTGGACATACGCCACAGTTTTTTTCGTAACATGTCCACAACGTCAGAGCACCCGACCCAGAGGGGGATTAAGATGACGAAATACGAGTTCACCAAACTGCTGGGGTTTCTTCCACAATTGGAAACGAAATGGAGTGGATTGGCTGGTTTAGCAGCCTGCTACACCACGCACACCACGCTCGATAACCTTCAGGCTTGTCACCACTGCACCCCTAAACCTTCACCACCTAGGCCCCTACACAACCGTTGCAGCACAAGTTCCGATATGCAAGATCCTAATGTCACAACTTCAACAGCTGCAACAATTGATGAGGGATCAATGATTCAATAAATATATGTTGATTTAACCAATATATGTAATACGTTACAATATATAGTACCAGTATAATAGAATATGGTTAAATCACTTATATCATATTAACAGTTATGCTCTACTGTTATACCATATGTACCTGGCATTTACAGCATTTACTGATACGTTATACTACTGTTATATCATATGTACCTGACATTACAGCGTTTTACTAACATGTTATACTCTATCGACTATTGTATCTATGTATACCTACCATATATACACTTATATTACAATAAATATATATCTATACCGTTACATACAGTGTGTTATATCTCTCCATCACTCAAGTACGTTGTTATGGTTATACACAATATGGTCTGTGTTAACGAGAGTAAGATCATACACAGCTTTTCTATAATGGCAATACTAACGATTATACTGCCCCCTAACGATTAAACTGCCCCCTGAAGGTATACACAATATGGCCTACTTGTAGCAAGAGTAAGCAATTTTATTACTTCCTTAGGCATATATGCAACAGCCATAGCCACGTTTAAGCAGATTATCTTCAGTACTGTTACGCAGCTCACAATGGAGATATTAAGAGATTACGCAGATGTATTGACCAATAAGGTTAATACAAATGAGATATGTATAATACTACGTTGCGAAGGTTTACTTAAAGATTCTGATCTACTTGTTATCAGATCTAAAAACACACGATTCGATAAAACAAAACTGTTGTTACAAATACTGTATGTAGGGAAGAGCTACAAAGGCACAGCATTATTGTTTAAGTATTTGCAAAGAGACTACGGAGATGTCGTTAGCACTATTCCAGAGCTCACAGGAGGCAGTCGTACAAGTCTTGCCATTAATACAGCGGTGACGCTCAGCGTTATGTGTACAGACGGTGATGTGACGATTCAACTGACTGATGATCAGGTAAGATATAACATACACACACCCTTATATATATATATATATATATATATATATATATATATATATTATCTCCTATGCAATCAAAACAATGATGACTTCAGTCTTTGGTTGTTTTCGCCACTTTTATTCTACTCAAAATATGTTGATATATTTGGTGAATCTACAATAAAATAAATAAGCAAAACTAAGTTCACCAACTCATGATATGGTACAAAAAGGTTGTATATAACACACTTTACATTATATAATTACCTCACATCAATAACCTTACATGAGCAATATGTGAAAACTAAATAATATGAATGATTGTTAATTAACATCAAGGAATTTACTTACATCAAATTGTGGTATTGTGGCAGCATAGGAAATATAATATATCCAGATAGCATTGTAATGATATAAACCAAGTTCCTTTCATTGTCCATATTCATGATATTGTATTATCTGTACAAGTGAGTCTCTTTAACTAACTTGCAGGATACATGGCTTACATGTTGTTCGTTATTGTGACAATAGAAAAGCTGTTATGACATGACATTGTGTGAAAACTCAAACATTAAACATTTAACACCTTGGAAAACTGTAATATTTTATAACAGTTTACAACACACCACCTCATTGGATTATTAAGGATCCAAGACAGATCAGCTGATAAATATAAACAGTGGCTAAATGTCTAAATGCAATATGACAATTACATAGCATACAATTTAAATAAATAATACTGAAATACAATTACTCAAATTAAATTCATGTCAAGTAAGAATCTTGTGACATAATCAGCAGTTATCAGAAATAATGCAGAACATCAAACATGAGAAATAATACAAAAAATACACAATTGTTGTATTAATTTTCTACAAATATTTACACTCCTTCAACTAGAACAACTTTGGATACTGGCCTGACAAGATTTGTGGATTGAGTCTTAATACTGACTGCTCTGACAAGACCATCTCCACTCAGTCGTACATCAGTAATCAACCCTAAAGGCCAAAGATGTCTTGGAGTGTTTTCTGGAGTAGTAAGAGACCATAACATCAATTGGATGCTGTGATGCTTCAGCAATGTGACAAACAACCTGCATCTCACTTCGCTTGACTTCAACATCATCAGGAGAAAGATTTGGAACAAACTTATTATCTCCTTCCAGTCACTTTTGTAGTGATGTAGAAATCTAGGACCCCCTATCCAACTACCCATAATCAACTCATGAGGTTGTTGACCTCTAGTGATGACATCAGCGGGATTTTCGGATCCAGCAATATGCTGCCATAGCTCAGGACTGGTGAGATTTCGAACTTCACTGACTCTGTTGGAAACAAAAACATGGAATCGCCTACTATCATTGCAAATGTAATTCAGCACGATTTTACTGTCCACCCAAAAGCGAGACTGACTCAATTCAAGATACAGTTCTTCGCGCAGCATACCATCCATGCGAGCAGCTAATACCGCAGCCTGCAGTTCTAGCCTTGGGATGGACACTGCTTTTAACGGAGCTACCCTGCCTTTACTGCACAACAACATGACATTGATTTCCCCAACTTTGTTGATGCTGCGCAAATAACTGACACAACCATAAGCTCTACCATTAGCATCACTGAAATGATGCAGTTCATGAACACCATCATCAAATTGACTGGGCTTGACACACCTTGGTACAGAGACAGACTTGAGCTCATGAAGAGACGATAACCAATTGTTCCACCTTTCCTGAACATCAGAGGAAACCACTGTGTCCCACTTTAGCTTCATCCTAGTAACATCTTGCAGCAGAACTCTACCCACAATCAAAACAGGAGAAATCAGTCCGAGTGGATCATACAAAGATGAGACAAGACTTAACATCACTCGCCTAGTCACGACATCAGGACTTTCAAGTTTGACATCAAACTGAAACTGATCGAGCAAGACATTCCACAACAATCCAAGAACTTTACTCTTCGAATCAGATTTCAACTCTTTTACCTCAGAAGCTCTGTCTTCTTCAGGTAATTCGGCCAACAACTGACTGTCATTTGCTACAAACTTTGTTAAATTGAAACCGCCATGACCCAGTAATTCTCTAGCTTTATGTAAGACTGATTTTGCCTGATCAAATTTCTGCAATGAAACAAGACAATCATCCACGTAGAATGCATTTAGAATAACATTTTTGACCATTTCATCATACAAAGGGAAGTCAGTAACTGTACGTCTCAATGCATAAGATGCGGCACATCCGCTCCAAACTCCACCGAACACATGACGTAACATTCGATAATGTTCTACATCACCATGTGTTTATCTACATCTGCATCTGGGACCATAACTTGATAATACATTGCTTCTATGTCTGCAGTGACAGCATAAGAGTGATTTCTGAATCGCAACAATACATGCAATAACTTATTTGTTAAATCTGGACCCTGCAGACATTTTTCATTTAGCGATTGACCATGAAATTTGGAAGCACAATCATACACAATTCTTAATTTTCCTGGTTTCTTTTCAGAAACAACAGCTTGGTGTGGAAGGTACCACACTTTGTCACTTTTATCTATTTCACCAAGAGAAATTTTTTCAGCATACCCCTCGTTACACAATTTACGAATCTCTTCGGAGTACTGAGGAGTTAAACCACGTTTTGCCAAGCTAACTCTGAGACTTTTCAAACGAAACATTGCTACAGTCATGTTATTTGGAATCACAACATCATCTTTAAAAGGTATTGGAAATTTATAGTGACCTTCAACTCTTTGTACTTGTTTATCCCATAACTCAATTACTCTTTTGTCCTCCAGAGACCATGCAGATTTATCTCGAGCCACATTTTCATTTTCAATATCCCACAACTTGTGGAAATCATCTTCAATCTGATTTGTGGTAACAAAGTGGGATATTACTCTTTTACTCACACCTTGAGAAGGAGCAATAGGTCCATTTACTGACCAGCCAAGTAGAGTACATGTTGCAAATGGTTCACCTTCATCACCTCGCCGAATCTTGAGTGGCATGAGTACATCTGCATGGTCTTGGCCTATGAGGACATCAACTCGAGCAGGAAAGTCATTAAGTTGTAGATCACTGAGATGTGGGTATTTCAGCAATGAGACATGTTTGGCAGTTACAGGGATACAATCAATAACATAGACATTTGTGAGTTTTACTCTATTGACACCATCAGCTGACAATAAATCTAAATTGACCAATTTCCCTTTTCTGCCTTGTTGCAAGTTACTCAAAGTACTCAGAGTGTAATTTACATCAGTGCCATCAATACTTAATTCATCTACAAGGCGCTGAGTACAGAAACTGGTTGTAGAACCAGTATCAAGCAATGCACATGTTTGAACTGAATCATTTACAGTAATTTTTACAAGAGGCACAAGCACATCAATGTCTGTATTGTTATGACAATTGTTCAACTCAACCTGATTGATACGAGCACCTGCAGATTGCTGGCTTGTCATTGGAGTGGAATTCTGCCTGGTCGACATATGGATGTATTTTGTGTGACGCTGACCACAACCTAGAACAGTACAGACCGAATATTTGTTGCAGTCTTTGGTAGCATGGTTTGCTAGCAAGCAATTTTCACAGAGCTTGCGTGTCTGTACCAGTTGAAGTCTCTGAGGCAACTTCATGGTTTGGAATATTTTGCAGAACAATAGTCGATGATTCTCACCACACGCTACGCACGGAGTGATTCTGTAGGAGCCGTCAACACCAGAAGCGAATGAAGTACTCAATTTCTTCTGTGATGTCTGCGAAAATGTAATGGATGGCTTCTGCAATGTTGTACCTGAGGACTTATGTGAAGGCTTGTGACCACCTGGCCCAGAAGAACCATACACAGGATCATTAGCTTCTAGTGCTTCACGGATGATGAAGTCTTTGAACTCCTTGAAGTCTGGATATCTGTTCTTCTCTCGCATACAGTCAAATGCAGATTTCCGCCAACGACTCTTCGCATGATTCTGACATCTGTTGACAATTTCGACTATGGATGACTGTGTATCCACTTCATTCAGTCTCTTCAACTTTTTCAGAGTCACATAGCAATTGTTGACGTTATCAGCAAGCTTTTGCAGGTCATGTTCGTCTCTCACGGGGCCTCCAGTCTTCAGGTTTCTAATGATGAGATCAGATATGACATGCTCATTTCCAAATCGACGTTTCAAGGTCTCCCGAGCTTCGGCATAACCATCTTCACCATAATTTATAGCACAATTCTCTATAGCATCGCGAGCATCATCACTAGTATACTGTATCAGTCGGTTCAGCTTCATCTTGTTGTCTTTAATGACGCGATCTACTTGCTCATCAAAAATGGCAAAGAACTTGTGGAACTGAAGAGGCTCTCCAGTAAAAGTAGGAATGGTAACTTTAGGCAAGTTCATATATCTCATAAATTCTTCTCGACTGAGAGCTTCTGAAGACTGAGGTTTCACTTCCTGTTGATTATCTTCAGGCTTTTTCTCTGTCTGGAAGGCAAGCCAAGACTTCACGGATTTGAGTGACTCCACATAAGATTTCTGAACACCATAGAAGTATTCATCACTCTCATCAATTAGATTTTCATCAGTTAAAGTCTCATGATATTCTAGGTGCACCTTCTCAAATTCAGCAAATTTCTCCTTCACCTTATAGAACCGGGCTTCAACTTCAGATTTATTGTCTTCTGCCATAAATCTATCCACTGCATTTACTTCTCTGGTCAGTGCACCCTTCCTGGCCTTCCGTCTGGCCTTGATTTCTTCTGCCATTGCAGCTATTTACTACAGATGTCAAATGTCAATGATGGTCTTCACCAAATTTGATATTCACTAACTCATGATATGGTACAAAAAGGTTGTATATAACACACTTTACATTATATAATTACCTCACATCAATAACCTTACATGAGCAATATGTGAAAACTAAATAATATGAATGATTGTTAATTAACATCAAGGAATTTACTTACATCAAATTGTGGTATTGTGGCAGCATAGGAAATATAATATATCCAGATAGCATTGTAATGATATAAACCAAGTTCCTTTCATTGTCCATATTCATGATATTGTATTATCTGTACAAGTGAGTCTCTTTAACTAACTTCGAGATACATGGCTTACATGTTGTTCGTTATTGTGACAATAGAAAAGCTGTTATGACATGACATTGTGTGAAAACTCAAACATTAAACATTTAACACCTTGGAAAACTGTAATATTTTATAACAGTTATATATATATATATATATATATATATATCTGTTAGTAATAACCGTGTTCTCATTTGTTCAGGATGATGTCCTGAAGGAGGATTTGACAGTATCATTGCCCTTACAGCAATTCGTGAATATGGTGTACTACATACACACTTTATCGAATTCCGATATCGATGCAACTGTACATCTGGGGTGTTTTTACTACCTGGTTAAAGAAGGATGTACCACAGCAGTATGCAAGATTACTGCTAATACTGTTCAGGATGAAAGTGTGTCCTTAACAGTTAAGGATTTGGAGACTATTGATATTTTGCTAGAACATGTTGAACATGCTGTTCCAGAAATGGCTCTTCTAACGCCTTACTTCTGCTACATATAGCTATTTACTGTAATAAATGATATATATAATAACACGTTTGTCTGTTCATTTTTTTTCATAACGTTTAATGCCTTTGTAATACTACTACGCATATATATGTACAGTATAACTATCAAACAATGTAGCACACGGTTTATATAACATTACAATATAATATGAGCCTAGCTGTCAGATTAATCTAAAACGTTGATGGACGGTATTAACAAATGTTAAGCCCACTACTCATAACGTTTAATACAGTTGTAATACTACTACACATATATGTACAGTATAACCATCAAACAATGTAGCACACTGTTTATTTACAATATAATATGGGCTTAGCTGTCAGATTAATATAAAACGTTGATGGACGGTATTAACAACAATGTTAATATAAGAGATTATAATGCAATATATATACTACACAATGAACATCTACGCTAACATTTCAAACACTACAATTAATAACGTAGTATGCACACCACGGTGTAATATATACGTAGTCTCTGTACATATCTTAAGCCATTTTAAAAAGAACAGTTGTGTGTGCACAGCTCGTACACTATGCTAAACATTACAGTATAATCATGTGATAACTATTCATAATATAATATGTACATACATCTATCAGGGGGGTATTAATATAAGCGTAGGTGGACAGCAGTATACATATATATAGAAGTTAAGTAATAGCAGGAGTGTTTGTGCGTGTGTACATGTCTACACAGGCGTAACTTTCCCGCTGTAGTTGCGTAGTTTGGACTTATATCCATCGTCCATTGCATTGGTGTAGGTTAGCCTTGTCTTCACGTCAGCGGTGGATAGTCGCGGCGATCCATCGTCCATTGTATTGGGGCAGGTCAGTCTCGCCTTCACGTCAGTGGCGGATCCGTCAGTTGATGCGTTGGTAAGAGGTGTAGTCGTTGCAGGGGTGTTGCTCACGTGACATACAGTGTGATCGTACGCAGATGCTGTTTGCTGAAGGGGGGCGTGTTCTGAAGCTGTGTTGATGGGGGAAGTAGTACTGCCACCAGGGGCGGAGTCGTCATCTGTACTACAACACGAGAGAGTGAACATATATAATATGACCTGCAATATATCTATATATGCAGTAAGTTCATGAATAGGGTGAATATGTGCCATACATATTATATACATACTACTCAGGCTGTGCTATATAATACATGTATGTACCATACCTGCTGCTGCTATCGGATGTCGTGCTAGTCCGCCTGATTTTATTGCGCGCACCGACAAGCGTTTGTCGAGCCATGCTAACAACCCCTGTTAGAACAGCTGTACCAGCCACTGGATCCCTCTGTAGGATAGAACCGAGTAATCATTATTATTATAACAATATATTATCATCGCTTAGCAATAGGTAGGCCAATGTAGCGTAATATATACAATCCTACAGACGGGCAGATATATATATGTAAATAGTGTTCAGAGAGAGCACGGTTATGATCAGATGCACATAATGCATATGGCCTTCATTACGTAAAGAATATATATATTTAACAATAACGCACCTTATAAATCCAGATACCACTATTGCTGATTCGTTTGCATACGATGTGGGCTGCAACATCATGTGTAGGTGGCGTGCGCGAATGACAGTAGTGTGTTCCAGTCATGTAGACGAATGACAACATGCTATATTCCATGGCTGAAAATTCTTCAATAGGTACGTGGTCAAGCTGTGGCGATTTGGTGCAGTCAGCTCTGATGCTCTTCCCATCATTCACAACTTTGCACAGACATAGCCGATTTGGGCAAATGTAACGATAACTATCGCACGATGCTAACGTAATAGTTAAGATTAACAAGTAACATGTAAGCCTCTGTAAATTCTCCATCGTGTTGACTCTTGGCCTGCTTTGAACGAACTGAATGTAAGTTCTAAACTGTGAAGGTTCATTATGTAATTGCCCCCCTCTTTGTGACTTTATTATGTAATTAGCACCCCCTCACAACTTCTTTAACCCGGGTGTCAAGCCCTATTAGGTAATTAGCAGGATGGTGTCAACTACTTGGGGTAATAGTGATTGTTGTAAACGGAGAGATGCTAACTGCTTAAACCCCCTCTATTATAATAGTACATTGTTCATGAACAATAGCCTAGCTGTCTCACATGACAACACAATGAGACTGTTTATGTGCACTCATTATTAATTATATCATGGCTATATACATATCTCGGATATTGTCAAAATAGATTCTTAGTTATTATACATGTGTTATTGCGAGACCACCATCCTCGTGGTAACTACTACTTGGAACGTCCCTATTAATTGATTAGCTGCCTGTCTGAGGGGTATGACTATATAGGTGGTGAATAGCAATAATAAACAGATGACAAGGTGTAATCATGGTCAAATAATCTTTATATACGTATGTGTGACAGTACATATGTTGAGACAGTTGCACTCTCTAGTGTGTTAGTATATATACATTAAATCGTGGGTGCCGCCAGCGCCACCTGTCGGATATCGAGACAATTACACTCGTGCTATTATGTGGGCTAATGTAAAAGATTGTAGACTTAGGTAACGCATCTATGTAATATATAACATCTACGCGTATGGTGTACCGTTATCAACAGCATTCAGACATCTGATTAAGTTATATATTATTGTGCAGTATAACAACGGCTTTCAGACATTGGTACAATTAACACGTGTTTGAGAGAATATATTATACACTATAATGCATGCTTGTGTAGGTTTACACTAGTTCTTCTTGCGAGGCAGTTAATGATGTATCTAACGTGATCTGCAGTCTGGATCTCCTAAGACTCCGCACCATTGTAACTGTTGTTATAACAACCTGTAATGAAGGGAACAGTTGTAAACTTAATGAAAAGGTATGACCACATAGTAGTCATATATAGTTAGACATTATGCATACATTATGGATGTATATAATAGTCATATATAGTTAGACATTATGCATACATTATGCATACATACCTTGAGTATAATGTATACCAACACTATGCATGATACATTAAGTTGAAAGATATTAAAGGCATTCATGGTCGTGCTAGACCAATGCTGTGTGTCGCTATACTGGTTAGGTTCAGAATTAGATGTATATACTATCGTTGATACATCGTAAGCATTCTGCGTGGACATCGTAGCCCCTGAAGTACTGTGCACTGTAGCCTCTGAAGTACTGTGCACAATCGATGTGTTGCTCATAAGGTTATTGGTAGATACCCCTGAAATGCAGTATTATCAGGATATGTACACGTGCGTTTACAGATAATGTGTTGCTCATACACTTGATAGATACCTTTCTGAATGTATGATATAGTATAAGATGTTACGTACCTGTAGTGCTGTCCATACATAGGACTGTTTTATTATACGCTGTTGTCTTTAAAGATGTAGTATGACAGAACACAGTGCCAGACATGTCGATCAGTCTTATATGGTGTAGAATATGCATTGAAAACGAGGGAAGTTGCTGAAGCCATGAATATTTGGTACAATCTGCTTGAGAGGGTGGTCTGTCATCCAATGTTGTACATGTACATACACCAAAACGCTCCAAGGGCTTATAGAGTCCACACAATATATTACCACTAACAATAAGTGGCATATAGAGAAATGCAGCATAGAACAACATTATATATATTGCGACGGGATCGGTTCCTCTGATTGAAGACTCGACAATCATTGTTAAATTAAAATGTTTTATTATCATTAAACAAATATATCTTAATATTGTCAAATAATATATTCACGAAACGCAATATAGCAGTGCACAACAGTTCTCAGTATTAATGAATCTTATGAAATAACAATTGAGTAAACATACCTTTTATCTCTCTTGACATTTGAGAGATATTCTAAGTCACATCTTATGCCAGTCTGCACAACACTTCTGCTTACAAGTCTGCTGGTGGCCACTGTCTGGCCTGCCTATTCTATTTACACACTATTAAGGCCTCATGACACACTGGCCTGCATCAAGTCACATGCTTAGCTGTAATTTCTATTAATAACCATTACATCAGAAAGCAGTAACTATACAGCCATCACTAAACATAGTATCATAACACAAATGCTAAAGATAGACATTATGACATCACCGTTGGAACATGTGACGTTTGATACAAACGGCATAAGCATTTGTGCGTAGCGAAAATAGGTTAAATAAAAATATACAAATGTAGTAAACACAAATACAAAATAATTAATGATTAACAATTAATATTAAAGTAATCAGAGCCTGGCAAGAAGGACCACAGGGCCACCAAGCTTCCCCACACAACCCAATGACACACAAACATTCATATTGAAACGATGAAACAACTGTCAATAAAAGTCAAATGGTCAATTAAAGTCATAAAGTTTGAGCGAACTATAACTACAGTTCCATGAATAACCACTTATTATAACGAGTCAAATATCGCTCGATTTACAACCTCAGAGTTTTGCAAATAAAGAGTACGAACATGGATTGCAAAAGAGGTATGGTTGAAAGTCACTCGGCAAAGTGATATAATCTAGAAGACGAAGAAGAATATGAAGATAATGACAAATCTTGTTCCATCTGGAAGATGAATAAGATGAAATAGAAGAAATGATCCGAGAACATTCCACGAACGAAGGCAACATAACAAGACGAGATGAAGTGGAAAGGATCAAGAACTCAGGAACAGTGTCACTAATTCACAACCGAGATTTGTAGATGACATAGTAGTTAGCGCTCGAAGTACGACCATGATGACAGTTGTATGGTGCGTCTTGCAGACAGTAGAATCGCACCTGTAGTCTTGTAGATTAATGTGTGCCAAAAGGTGCATGAGTAGGCGAGGTAGCAAGCCTGCAGCGAAGATAGACCAAGCGTCTGAAACTCAGGCAATAAAACAAACAAGAATTAGTTACTACAATAAAATAATGTAATACATCACATCATAGTATAATAATCGCAATAATAATAGGTAATAAAATCATCAATATCAGCTCTGCGAATTATACAGAGTAATTAAGTATTCGTTCTATGTCTGAACTAAATTGATTATACAAATAAGTATTAAAGTATTATAAGTACAAGTCATTAAATCATTACTCATTAAGTAAATGAGCGTTAATTGATTCAATTAAATATAATGTAAATAAGTAATTAAGGAACTGTTTCCTTGTAGTGCATTCAAAATAATCAATAATTATACTTCAGCAAATTTAACCAAGCTGAGCACTCATGCCACTTTGTGCTCAAGCAAGGTTAAATTAACTATACTTAATATAACAACTAACTACAAAACTAACTAAATATCCAGGTAAGTCAATTCAATTGTAAATATCGGGTTGTACCCATCGTTAACCTGAGTTAACGAGGAGCGTCAAATCCATAAAATAAGTTCGAGACCAAGCAAGCCTTCCTCAGCGGACATCCCCGCACTGTGGTCGTTTTTGACAAAGAAAGCTTGCTTGAAAGCAATAACATGGTAATTAAGTTTTACAATTACATTCTTGGTAACGATTTACATTCAAGTAATAGCAACAATAATGACTTAACAGTCACATAAAATGAATTTGAAAGATGAAATAGTTTTTTTTTAATTTTGACAATTAACCATAAAGATGGTTGACATTAGATATTAGTACTTGTTAGTGAATTTTTACAATTAACTATAAAGATGGTTGACATTAGTAATTGTTAGTGAGTCAGAGTAAAGAATTAACTGTAAGTAGTGCAAGGCATAAATTAACTCAGTTGTCTCCGGACGGAAATCCATTAACAACTGTTTTTAATTTATATCCTTCTGTCCCATTCTGGATCCTAATTTGCATACCATAATTAGTCATAGCGCGACTTTGCGCATGATTGATATTATAATTATATATGACGCCATTCATGAATATTCTAATTAAAAAACTCTCTGTGCTCCCGCTTGCAATTCACTGCAAGTATTTGCTGAATAATTGAAACAAGTACTCAAATGTCTTAATCAATAGATTTTCTTGATTATTTATAAACATCACGCTAGAAAATGGAGTATTTTCGCAAGTGATCAATCTCGCTTTATAAATCCATTATAACCTTCTATATTGCGCGTTTAACTAGTACCTGTCTTATAAATAAAAATAATACTTCTTTTAGTCTTATAGCACTCTATGTTAATTCACAATACTTGCGTCCAAGTATGTATCCATGGTGCTATATATATATTCTTCTCTTGTAATTGTACCTTCTTAATAATATATTTTCTTCATGAATTTCTTAAATGAACCTATTTGTCTGATAGGCAATGCTAAGAGCCTGTCAATGTTACCACACAGCATTGGATGCTGTTCAATTGTAACCCAAAATGCAAATGGAACTCTAGTATGCTTATTTGGTAAATGACACAGAATTTGTGGCATTCCATTCATCCATCTGATACGATTTATCTTTGCATAATAAGACTTCATGATTTGTCCCTTTTCTTCAGGATTTGTTTGTTCTACAAATGCATAGGACCATTCAGCATGTCCTTGTTCAATTCTTGGCGCTTCAATTTCTCTGTCAATTTCTCTGTAAGAATGTTTATCTTCTGAGATAAAATAAGCAAGAGGCAATGACTTTTCATTCTGCAAATTTACATCTGAAGGAATTTTCTCATTTTCAGTTTTATCTAGTGCTTTTCTAAGTTCTTCAATGGTATGCGCATATTCACCGTTTGGTAATGCAATGGATCCCTTCTTCAGTCTGTTCAAATGATATGAACCTGTAAGTATTTCATTTCTGACTGTGGACAGTATGAATTCATTCTGATTCACTATGTCATAAATGTACAAAATTCCAACGTAATTGAATTTAATTTTGTCACTTTTGTACAATGCAGTAGACGTTGGACACAACAAATAGATCAAATCACCCTTTTTCAGGTTTTTAAACCTATGACCATTTTTGGCTTCGTGCGCAATGCATTGATGCTGTTGTCCAGCATTATGTCGTTCCAAAACTATATCTGACACTATCTTAAATCTGTCCTTCATCAAGGCAACATAATCATCTTTTGTAGCGCAATACTGCTCAAATGGCCTTTCGGCAGCATCTAAAAGCGATCTATCTTCATTTAGAAACACAAGGTACTGTGGGGAGTAATCCAATCCCATTACCTTACTTGTGTTATATGCTTTGCAAGCATAAGACAAAAGTTTGGGCCAAACTTCGTAATTGTGTCCCAATTTGGAAACTAAAAGGTTTGAAATGACTTGAACAAATCTTTCAGCTTTTGAGCTTTCGTGTCCACAGACTTGGACAAAATGCAAATTCACATGCAACAATTTTGCCATAGTTTCCATCAAATTGTTCTTGAAACTAGTATCTTGATCACAAATAATAACCTTTGGGGTACGATAAGGCAAACACAAATGATTCACAATAGCTTCTGCAGTCTCTTGTGCAGTTCTAGTTTTCAGTGGAACAGCCACACAAAAGCGGGTGACTTCACACACCATGACTAATGCATACCTGTAATCATCAACTGTCTTTGGCAAGACTTTGAAATCCATAAAAACACAATGAAAAGGTTTAAAACCATCCAAGGACCTTGGAGTCCATTCTCCATGTAAGTGAGCATTTCGCTCCAAAGCTATCTGATTACATGTCAAGCAAGTTCTAACGAAATTCAATACATGGGAATACAAATTCGGTGCATGAAACAAAGATTTCAAACTAAGATATAACTTTGAGGTCTTCATGTGAAAACCACGATGTGACACATGATAGTGATTCAACACAGGAAGGATAAAATCCTTTGGAAGAGCTAAGGAAGCCTCAACTTCCTGTCCCTTCTTATCACAACTTCTCAAGTAAAACAAAATGTCATCTGCTAGTACATAATGTTCAGAAAGAGCTAATATAGACCGTGACTTTGAATGATCACGTGGTAATGTGCCATGTTGCAAATACCTGTACAATGAACCAAAATAAGAGTCACTCTTTTGTGCTTTTGCTATTTCATCTTTTGTATAAGGTAAAGTAACTTCCTTAAATTTTCCAAACACTGTATCTCTAAGTCCTATATCTATTTCTTTCTGTGAAGGCATTTTGGACAGTAAGGTCGGTTTAGGACCTGTTTCTGAAAACAAAGGCTCATTTGTCACTAGTGTTTTATCAGGATCATTAATTGTAGGCTTATCAGCTTCATTCGTTCCTTTTCCTTCACTAAAGTCATGAACGACATTTCTAATTGTTGGTTTTGGCACTGCAAGGTGGGAGGGAGGATTATGATCCTCGTGTCTAGAACTTTTTGCAACTGTCTCGTTCAGTCTTGAGCCAAGGACTGAGCCTTTTGGCAATAAAGGCTCATTACTGACTACTTTTTCTGTCTGGTCTGTAATTTCAGTCTGTTGGTCTGTTTTCATAGCTGAGAGATTTGACCTTTTAGCTGCAATATCGGTCTGGGACTCATGCGTAGTTGGCAATCTAGAGTCATTATGAACAATTGTTTTCGAGGCACTTTGTTTGTCAAGTGTCTGAGGTCTTGTCTGTGACCTTGTTACAACTAAAGAGTGGTCCAATGTCACCGAGTCAAAAGGAAACGACTCTAGCAATTCTTTATCATTAATTCCTATAGGTACTATAGAATTGTGATCTTCTGTATCCTCACTAGGATGTCTGCTCAGAAAATCTGCCATAGTGACGTCACAAGGTTTCACATATTTGATGCTAAACTGAAATGATGACAATTTCCAAAGTAACCTTTGCACTCTAGGAGTAGGTGGAGCATTCAGATTTTTCATGACATGTTCAAGGGCTTTGTGATCAGTCCTTACTAAAAAATATCTCCCTACAAGTAGTGTCTGAAATGCTACTAAACAACCATAAAGAGCAGTCATCTCTAATTCTAAAACTGAGTAAGTTAAAGTACTCAATCTTGACAGATTTTTGCTAAAATAAGCAATCAAATGTTCTGATCTTTCACCATTTTCATCTGTTTGCACTTGTCTCAGAACTGCACCCATAGCTGTCCTAGAACAGTCAGTTTCTACTATAAAGTAGTCTTCTTCCTTCATTGAAGGAAAAGACAACGCTGGTGCTTCCCTTAACCTTTTCTTAATTTCATTCCATGCTATATCATGTTCCCTTGTCCAATTAAATTCAGATCTTTTTCTAAGCAATCCAGTAAGCAGCACTGCAATTTGCTGATAACCTGCTATGAACTGTGATACATATTGGAGCATGCCTAAAACACGCTTCACGTCCTTTTTATTGCGAGGGGGTCGCAATTTATCAATATCATGTACTCTTGATTTCAACACAGTCAACTTTGGGCCCTTTGGTGATTGTAAATCAATGAAATAACCTAAAAACTTGACACCAGTAACTGGAGCTATCTGAGCTTTCGACAACGATATTGTGAGGCCATGTTTAGCTAAAATACCCAAAACAAGATCTATGGTCTCCAAATGATCTGACTCATTGGTATCAAATAACAGCAAGTCATCAAAATATGACAGCACTCGGTTTTTGTAAACCTCACTTGGTAACTCTTGCAAGATGTAATGCACAATTTGATTGAAATAACTTCCTGATTGGCGATGCCCCTGTGGTAGACTTGAGAAAGTTACAGCAGGATAATTCTGACATACTGTCACTCCTACATACTGTTTCGAATCTTCAGTCAACTTAAGCGAAAAATAAGCTGATTTCAAATCTAATACAGTCACATATGTGTTCCTATTCCTTCCAAATGCCTCACAAAATGACTTGATAGTGTGAGTAGACTTGTTTACATTTCTAAACATTTGATTTGCCCTTCTCAAATCCGCAACTATACGTGGAGCATGCTGTGGTGACCTGCGAACTAAAAATAGACTTGATGTATGAGTAGCAAGACCCTTTTGAAAAACTCCCATTTGGATCAATTTGTTCACTTCTGATGTAACAAATTCCTTATCTTTAGGAGAATGAATGTAAGGCTTTGAACTAAAACCTTCTTGTGGGTCAGGAAAATCGGGTTGTAATCGGACTTTGTAGCGATGAACCTTTCCTATGTTGTCATGTATAGCTAATGCACTTTTATTCCTTTCAAGGATTCGATATAACTCTTCTCTTCCTTCGACTGATAATTTTGACTCATCTAGTTTAATTTGCTGCTTTATTATATCACTATCTGGAGTAATCAGTCTTGGATCATCATTGTTCAAATAAGGATACAGAGATTTCTTGTATCGAAATAACTCATCTGAGGTCATACTCAATTGATCTACAGTATCTTTTTGAACTTTTGGAATAGCTTCTGGCCCCAAGTCTACTATAGGAAATGCTTGTTCTGTCCCAGTCTCATAATTTTCCAGTTTTCTCAGGCAATCTTTAGGAGTTATTTGTCCAATAACTGTCCTAGAATTCAACACTATAGATTCACGAAATGGATTTCTCAATAACAATGCTGTCCTACCATGCTTAAAACAGTACAGACTATTCACAGCTGATAATTTCTGATATTTGTGTCTCAATGTAACTATATAATTCTGATCTCTGCATTTCCAAGGCAAAGGAGATACCACCTTAATCATTTTTGTTTCACCAGGCTTCAGACAAACAGTTCTCAGTATGCTTACTGGCAAGACATTTCTGCTAATTTTCAATATATTTCTTTCTAGATCCATAGTACACTTGTACTTCTTTTGAGTGTCAATACCCACAATGATTGCGAAGTTTGACAGATTAGGCACAATATACAATCTAACTGTCAACATAATATCGCCCAGATAAACATCAGGCTCAATGTAAGACACTGAAGCACAATGTGAACCATTACCTACCACAAATTTCACAGGTTCTGTAAGACCTAATACCGGTAGTGACCTTAAATAAACACTCTGCTGTACCAGTGACTCTGCTATAAGAGTTTTAGTACTTCCAGTATCTATCAAAGCTGGTAATTTCTCTCTGGTTGGAAAGACAAAAGTACACATATTTCTATGATCTAGCTGTATTTCGGATGTCATAGATGAGAACGCAAACTCAGAAGGCACGACCTTTGCATGGTCAAGGCCGCGCCGATCTAAAAAGGCTGTGGGGAGTTTCTTGAGGCTGTATAGTTATTCTGATTACCACGAGTGGTATTCGAATAGCCTCCCCTGTTGTTATTTCCTCTATACTGAGGAAATCTGTCTCTGAGAGTTAAAACCTCTATTTCCATAATAACCTCTGTTTGACTGCTGATTGTAGCTACCTCTGGAAGAAAAACCAGAATTATAGTCATTACGGTACCTTGTATTGTTGTTGTTGTACTGGTTGTACTGACGAGGTCCCTGCCATGTTCTTCTGTAGTTCTGATTACCTCTGTGGTAATATTCATTTCGTCTAGGAGGGATGATATAGCGATCTCTCGACCTGGAGTCGTCTCGATATCGCCTCGGACTTCTGTCTTCACCATTTCCGTATGATCTGCTTCTTTCGGATGAAGATGGCCTGGATCTTCTAGTCTCTTCGGATTCTGTTTTCTTGGTTTCCACCGTAGTCGACGTCGGAAGAGCCGGCTGGCTCATTGTCTGGACTTTATTCTGCAAATCTTGAACAACAAGTGCTAAAGAAGTCATATCTTCAAGGCAATCATGCGCCATAAAGGTAACTTGTTTTGCAATGACATTCGGATTCAATTCAAGAAATTTCTGAGCTTTATCTACAAGGTCATCTAAACCTGTAAAATTGTGTAATAATAAGCCTGACCGCATAGCGTCAGGAAGACCATTCACAAAATAATCACGAATTTGTTCGTCATTCTGCTCTACTCTATCTGCAAGTTCACGAATGTTTGCCAAATATTTATCCATTGAAATACCTGGAGTGTACTTCATTTGTGACAAAGCACGAATTACTGCTTCACGGCTTTTGTACAATGAATATTGACTCAGAAATGCCTTTTCTAGAGCATTTAAATCTACGAACACTCCATTTTTGATCCATTCTCTTGGCAAATCAGTCAAAGTCAAGGTAAATCTTTCTAGAGCTTCAGCATCATTTAGACCATGTACTCGTACGTAATCTCTATATTTCTGAAAATGATGTCTAGCATTTTCAGTAGGCAAACCTGCAAATACGGATGGCAAAAGTTCAGAGAACTTAAGCCTTCTGGCTCCATCCGCTGCAGCCATTGGAATCCCTTGTCCGTCTCCTGGAAGTCCTGGAGGTCCTGGAGGTCCTGGAGGTGGCTGATCTGGTGCTACTGGAGGTGGTGGGTGTAAATTTCCTACGTCTTCATTGTCATTTCCGCCATCGCCATCTTCTTCAGGAGCACCCAAGTCAGGAATGTTCACATATGCTACATTAGTATCTACGTCATGAGTTGGCAATTGAGCCTCTAATAAGTCAAGTAAGGCTTGCAAATCTTGATGATCATGAGCTAAAGGATCAGGGATTAATTGCAAAACCCTGGTAACTGGTAAATTTGCATTGTTATCTAAAGGTCTGAGATTTCGATAGCGATTGTAATATTGTCGCAATTCAGCTTCAGTAGCATTTTGTAATTGGTCTACTAATTCATCAGAAACTCTCTGAGCATCTCTTAAGATAGTAATTTCGGTTGCTAATGTTTGCAAGAATGTACCAAAAGCTCTGAGCGGCATAGTCTACTCTAAATGAACATTCCACTTATGACCTGGCACTCCCGACGTTTGACAATGACAAAAGAACAGAAAGAAAAAAGGTATTAGATTAGTGCAACTGCCTATGTACATTTCGTGACACATCCGGACGAATGCATCCGGATGCCCGGATTGTCCACCATGCGACGGGATCGGTTCCTCTGATTGAAGACTCGACAATCATTGTTAAATTAAAATGTTTTATTATCATTAAACAAATATATCTTAATATTGTCAAATAATATAGTCACGAAACGCAATAAAGCAGTGCACAACAGTTCTCAGTATTAATGAATCTTATGAAATAACAATTGAGTAAACATACCTTTTATCTCTCTTGACATTTGAGAGATATTCTAAGTCACATCTTATGCCAGTCTGCACAACACTTCTGCTTACAATTCTGCTGGTGGCCACTGTCTGGCCTGCCTATTCTATTTACACACTATTAAGGCCTCATGACACACTGGCCTGCATCAAGTCACATGCTTAGCTGTAATTTCTATTAATAACCATTACATCAGAAAGCAGTAACTATACAGCCATCACTAAACATAGTATCATAACACAAATGCTAAAGATAGACATTATGACAATATATCTCAAACTTGAACTATTGTCTATATTAAGGGGGAGTCATACTCTAGATTGCAGTGTGTGTTACATTTGAGGTCACATGATAGTTGGCGGTCACATGCCGAGGTTAACATATAGAACATCATACAGTTTGCCTTTTAACAAGGTCGTAATATAGAACTGTCGGCGAATTGTAACTATTGTGATAGATGTGTACATATGTTAACTATAATGAGCTATAACGTACACATAATTAATTACACACTAGTAACCATACGGTAATGTATTGTATGTATCTCTGCCTATAACTCGTTTGTCAAATACTTTTCTGAATACCTTACTTACGGATTTATTGTACACTATACCTCGGTGTTTAACACGGGATATCTGATTGCTCTGAGGAAGTCTAACCGATGTTACCTGCCCAAACACTATCTGTTTCATACATTCAAAGTCTATAATAGCGTCATTTGTGTAGTTAAATGTGATTCCTTTGATTTTTCGTACAGTTACATCAGTGTTTAATTTGTAAGAGTAGCTCTTAGGCCCTGTTGATAGAAACGTTTTAATATAAGTGCCTGTTTGTAACTCATCAGTTAAATCTCCTAACAGATCACCTGTCTCGGCAACTGTTTCGCCATTGCGTTCAACAAATATGACTGAGTCAGTGTCATAATATAAGGTGTTGCGCCCTGTTTTATTTAAAACTTGTAGTAAATGTAGCCTCGCCAGCGATGTTGTAAATATACCAATAACTTAATTGGTGAATGTTGATTCCTCTTCAAAGGTTTCAGCATTTGTAACATCTACCACGACATAATCATCAGAGATTAAATGGAAATTCATTATACATTTCGTTGGATCATTCTTCATTTGTGTGTACTCTGTAACCGACTTCATGTAAATAGACTTAGGTAGGTTTTGTCGCTGTACAAATTTACCCCACACACTATTGAGAAACAGTTTACAGATTGTCCTCAAGGAAGGATTATACGCTATGGAGTCTTTATCAAGCATGATACCTTGCTCTCTGTTGTAATACTCTATGTAACGATCTTTATCTGCATCTGTAGTTGCCCATTGAGGGTAACCTGATGCTTGTTGCTTTTGTTTCAGAAACATTTTCACATAATCTGTGAAAATACTACCAAAAACATCATCTTGTGTTGTGGTAGGGAAATGATATACCTCATATATCTTCAACAGTATGTAACCTTGCTTAATAGCTTCTTTTAACTCTGGTGTTGTCCATGTACCAAAAAGAGCTCTCTTTGTATCATTGCATGTACATACAGCCTATGTTTCTCGTGAGGAACACGTGCCACATAAAGGAAACTTCAGTTTACCTTTACATCGAACTGGTAGTACAGGTATGTATAAACCTCGAGGTGGTAGGATTCGCACCTGGGCTAGACCATAATAGGATTGTAGTGTGTAATCAAAGGTAGCTGGATCTTTAAGCACTGTAGCATGACAAGTAGGGAAAACTCCAGACATCGTGATATAAGGATATAATGAAGTGACGTCATAGTAACGTATCCTCTCACCATCCTGTACATCATAGTATAGAGTTGTGGGTTCAACCCGCCCTCCTGCAAAACTATCGCGGATTTGTAAAGGTTTTACAGTATCACACGTGTTAACGAATTGTCTCATGAGCGAATTAGTTGGTAATTCTTTAGCATAGTGGCACTCCCATATTGAGATAACCTTATAGCCTAGGTTTCTGATTTCAGCAAGCCGTTCTAATGTTCTGCCATACAGCGCCTTCAATGTCATACGAGTGCGAGGGTCTCTTATGTGTCTGTCTTGTAAACAGATATGACCATGAAAACGGCATCCTAGGTATTCATAAACTGTATTACTCTCTATATGTATACCATCAACAAAGTACCTTGTTCCAGGTATGCGGAATTCACCGCCATTCCTGGCATGTTGTATAAGTCTACATTCAGAGTGACTTATCCATTCTAACCATAATGACGACTTTTGGCTGGCATTATGATGTTTACCATACCCTTGTGCAGGTATCTGTGGTATGGGTGACTTAATAAATGTTGATGTAGCTATGAAGTCATGATTAATGATGCTACCATCGAAATACCATGTATTACGTCTCAACACTGCTTCCCCTGATCTGCCATCTATCAAAGTTACATTATAAACCTCATACAACATCAGTTGTCTGATCACCTGCATAGCACAAGATGCCAATGTTGCATGGGCAAACGGATCGATACCTGGTACACTTGAGTTTGGTATAGTTGTAACAGTTTGTATAAGTGCCCTAAAATTAGTGCATGCCTCTCTAAGGATTGTAACATCAGAGCGTGCGTAGTCTAACATTTCTTGCTGAAAATTAAACGTCTTACCATTTTGTTCATTGTACCATGTGAAGAAATCAGTTCGGTCTGCTGTGGACATGAAATCAACACCATAATAGTATGGGGCAAACATTGGCCCAACATACGTTTGATTGTCTAGCGTGTTTGCTAAATGTGGGAATTCTCCCTTTTTGAGTTCACCGCGTAAACCTAACGCTTTAGGTAAGCTCTTCAAACGCATTGGGAGGAAATTCAAACTATCTATAAATCTAATGCTCACACCTTGGTTTATGCTCATCAGCATGATCTTGGTGCCGGTGAATATAATTTCAGGGAAAATACCGTTGTCAACACAATATCCAAGTATGAAATGAGCATCAAAAGCCTTAGCGTTATGAGCTATTACTGTTACGTCTTTATGTTGAGGCGTTAGCAGCCATTTACAAAAGTTCTCTGTCGTATTTGGCCCCTTAAATATGTTTTCCCTCATACTGCACGTGTCACGCTGACACAGTTCTCTTGCAACGTTTTTAGTTACATTGTCCTTAACAGAACATGTGCTACATCTATCACCGCAGTTAGCACATTTAGATTGAGGCGTGAACTCGTGATCTTTGCAGACATCGCAAACGGTTTGACAAACTAAAAAATTAGGAACATGTCTTTGTAACCCGCAATACGATCTCTTGCAGTTTATACATTTACGACATAGTGTGCACAGATATGTTAGAGTACACTTATCACAACCGCTGCGTGGTTTATTCTTGTAACCGAGATCACAAGTAATAATAGTGTTTTGACATGTTTCGAAATCGTAATAAAGGAACCGGCCTGATGATATCTTAGGTTTCTTTATTCTGTAATAACACAGATGATCTCCTAGGACATACTCATGACAGCATGTACAAAGCCATTCGCCGCATGTGTGTAGATGTTTGGCCCTTTTTAATGTATCTAATATTATGAAACATGTTTTACACCTAAAGTACTGTGTACAGAGGGATGGTTGATCTGTACCCTTAAGTGTACCTGTGCTATACTGTCGTTGTTCTTTATGCCTCTGATAACATACTGCATTACGACATGTCATATTGCAATCTGAACAATCTAATGAGTTATTGTCGAACATACAATATTCTGAACAGCATGTGCTGCATACATCATCGCACCCATGTTTGTGGTTCTTACTGTACACTTCGAAACAATGGACACATATCTTTCTATTTACATAAAAGCCTTTGATTCCTGTGATACTGTGATAGTGCTCATCTTTCAGATATAAAAATATCTTGCGAGGCCTAGAGATCAAACCTTTGTAATTAACTTCATTTCCTGTATCCCCAGATATAACTACAATTTGTATATCTAACGCTGTCTCGAATTTATGTAGCTCATTAACCTTAACTGGCCTATTTGTGGGTACATTAGCCTGTCTATGAAGTCTGATGGCACAGCTACGTTGTGATTCATAATCTTTACTCAACACTCTGTCTTTTCTAATAAGCTTTGCAAACGTTGCTGCAGGCATGTTATCTAACTTCGCTTTACATGTTACAATAGCTCTGGCGGCACATAAATGTTCATTGCGTACTACTGGAATGAATACCATTGAACGTTTTTTCCTAATAGTGCAGTTAGGAGACAAAGGATCTGTATCAACGATGGTTCTACTGCATCCTCCCCCTTGGTCATCGGCGCTCATTATACCAATGTTAACTTCAAAGGTATCATCAACATTTAAGGATTTGTTCGATTGGAGAACTGCGTTTATTCTGCAATATAATACATATAACCATTATTGTCTGTAATGCTGCATGTCAAACATTATAATAATATATGTGGACACATTTGGTAACTAATACATTAAGTATTATTCGGTAATTAATACTGAATACATATAATATACATACACATTGGTGTTAAACTGTAGACTTATGTGTAGGCATATGCTATATATCTTACCTGTCCATTATAACATTGGCTGTGATGTTATGCTGAGGTTGGCAGTGTATGAAGACCTCCCTCTCTAATCCTGAGTGATTGATTGTAACACGTGCTTTATCCTCCTTATTGGGGTGCTTATCTTTAACCATTTCCATGATGTCAGTAAACATACTGTGCAATTCGTCTTGCATACCAATCAATTGTTCTCCTTGCAAGTCATTGTTGAATTTTGCTTTATATGTTACTTCTTCAATACCATATTTCCTGGATACTCGTTCCCTCACTGGGTGAATAATGTATGGTTTTACATCATTATTACCCCCCTCTGTTCTACTCCTTTTTGCTGGTGTGTCAGCCATTAATATATTGCAATATGTAACCTGTTAGACCATAATATCCATCTACATAGCACTCTTGTTGTATTATACCACATAAGGTATTAGATACTTCATTTGTGCACTTTTATACAAAACAAAACAATAGCTCCACACTCATATACATCTCACGTACCCTACCTCATTGTACTAGAGTATATGGAGGGTCATTAGTCACACTGCTCATGTCCTATATAGTAATCTCTGAGGATTGGCACACTTCTCACGTCGTCTACAGCAATCAAACTATAGCCCATGGCATTCCACATCTTCTATAGCTATCACACTATAGCCTGTGGCGTTCCACTGGTTCCATTGGTCATGCAAAACGAATGGGTTGAGGCATGATATCCATACATACGTCTCTATAGTAATCACACTATAGCCCGCGGGGTTCCACTGGTTCATCGGTCATGCAAAGAGGCCGGGTTAGACCCTCGGGCACCCATTCGAGGCATGACATCCATACATATCGTCGAAGCGCCACCTAGCGGCCACCGTCATAGGTACCACTAGCACCGCCTGTCGGGGGCCACCAGAAGCTACGTTTTATAGTAGCATTCTAACTACTCTTGATGTCTCAAACATCAGTAAGCATGTGACAATACTTGAATTTTTGTGTTGCTATTTATTTACTTTTTTTTTTTTTGCCAGTCAAACAACATGGTATATTGATTACAGTCCTCCTCAATAAACATTGACTAAAAAAAAAAAGGCAGACTTAGCCAGACTACTATTTAATCACCTCACTGCCTGCTGACTGCTATAAACAAGTACCCCACCATTATTAATAAACTGGAATCTTATGACAGCTGAAAACAGTGTTTGGGCTTGGTTCATTCTGTCCTTGACTCAGGTACTGACGGGCAGTTCTAGCAACCTCTGGATAGTTATAGTTTAACTTTCTTTGTAGAAATTATGAATAAAGCAACTACAGAAAACTTTAGGATCATAATTTCTCACCACAGGCCATCATACAGGATATTTCACAAAATGAAGGATTCTTTTTTTTTTTTGGGCTTAATTTCTGAGCTTGGTTAATTGTCTGCTAGGCCTTAGCCTCAAGACAAGGCTGTGTTTCATTATTGCACGTAAAATAATAAAAGACCAGAGTACATATGTAATGTTCCCCTTTGTAAAAATTGAGTGGTACATTTCTTGCATTGTTTAAGTTGAAATAATGTACATCATGTGAATTGTTTCATAATGAATGTTAGAAATTGTTGCATGCGGTTACAAAATTTGTTTAATATGGTAATAAAATTATGAAATATGATTCTATGTTACATAAAGAAATAATGCCACTGAAACGTTTTGCAAATGAGATCATTAAAAAAATGATTTATACACTCTTTTTAAAAATCATTAAAAAAAAAAATTTATTCAATTTTTTTAAATACAATAAGTGTATAATATAATGTCTACCATTCCTTTGGATTGATTGGTCTTACTCTCTTCTCCATTTTAACCTTCAACTGACACACTCTCAGACACAAGTTGCAAGAACAGATGTCTCAACAAGTAGCGAATAACGATCAATGTCTTCCTCATATTTCATATACGGCAAGTGAAATATTTTCAAATCTAATCATTACAGAAGAACGGTTTCGAATCCAGATCTCATGCCGATATTGTGCAAAATTTGCATAAGACACGCTCATGGCTGCATTCAACATATTCAGAAGAAGAATAATGGTAAAGCAGACAAACAACACAAAGACCGCAGTTACAATTCCACTGTTGTTCACATCACTTAGACTATCCATAACTCCTAGGCCTGCCATAAGCAGGAACATGGAATAAGCCGCAGCTTGCAAACTGTCAAATCCAGACACAGGGTTGACTGGATCAGACAACCAACACCATTGTACCTCCAAATCCAACTAACATGATGAAGAAAACAAATGCAAAGCTGATAATGTCAGTAAATATCACCAGGTGCATCAATGTTCCAAAGTAGCTTGTTGTCTTAAATCCTTGCAAGAAATACAAAAGGAAATAACAACCACTTATGAAAGCAAATGCTGCATAAGGCGTGATTGTTGAATGCCACAATAGATGAACTGTTCCGATCACTTGGCAAATGGTGAACACACCGAAGACAACTTGATACAGATCATTCTTCATGATGACCATAATTGGGGCTCTGTATAACCAACCATGCCACTTTCTAGTAAGCATAATGAAAAGAAGTATGATGCTACATCCCCAGCTAAAACTTTCTACGAGCACGTACATGAGCAAAGAAACTCCTAGAAAAGCCAGCATCATGTGGATGTTAAGGGAGCTTTTTACAATGTCCATTGGCACAGGTTTTGCTTGAGATTCTGTGAAATTGGTGTGAGGATCATTTAAATCTTTTATGATAGTAACTGGTATCAGGTAACAAACCAACATCAATGCAAGATGCCATATAGCTCAGAGAAAGAAGTTGTAAAGATAATATTGCCATTTATATGCAACTAATTGTTCAATCACTGGAATGGAAAAACATGAAACAACATCTTTTGTCACAATCCTGTATGTCAAAAGCTCCAACACATTTGGTTTTCCTGGCCTCCGATTTCGAGCAATGACAGGATCAATTTCCTTCATGTCATAGAAGACAAATGAAGACTCCCCAAAGCGCCAAATTATCTGCCGATGGACTCCTTCTATGTTGAGGATGAAATCAAGCATCTCTCTGTTAACAAACTTTGCAGCCCAGGTCAGTGGTGTGTACCCATCATTATTCTCAATGTACAGCATGTGTTTCTTAAGGTCTATGTCATCTTGCGTTGTCCAGTGGTTAGGATCTTGCTCATGTTTCAGACTAAACCAATTTCTTGAAGCATCACTAGTTAGCAGTTTTTATCATTTGTTTTATCGTTTGTTTTGCCAGTTCTGTATTCCCAAGTTCTATGAGTACATGCAATACTGTGTTGCCTTTTATGTCTTTTGCATCCAACTCAGTGCCATAAGACATCAGCAAACTGAATATATCAGCATTCCCATTCAAGCAAGCAAGATGAAGTTGCAAGGAAGTTCCATTCATTTTCTTCAAAAAGTGATCACCTTCAATATGAGAGCTTAACATTAGGAGCCTATCAACGCTGTCAAGTCTCTCCATATATATTTCTAAAATATCGACCACAATTACATGAATTGCTGTGCATCCTTTATACTCAGTAGTGGATTCAACAGCAACCATTAACTGCTTTTTTGTTGCAAGTGATATGATCACCCCACAGACTCCTTTGCTGTTGTTTGTGGCTGCCGCCAATAAGCAAGATTCAATGTCCAGCATTTTTGGTCTCCATCATGACATTACAATATATCCTGAATTTGTGAAAAAGATTGTGCACACAACATTCCAATCTGAGGGATATCAGAATATCAGGTCTGTCAATCACATCTCTCCATCAGGCAGCATAACTGAAAATAATAAAATCCACAACTAATGAAGAACAACAGTTCAGTGATTGATGCAGGCATATTCACAGAGTTGGAGATTACAAGATATTGGGAGATATATCTCCATCAAAAAACTGCTGCATCAAATGGAAAAATATCATTTAAAACTAATGGGGAACAAGAGTTCAGTGAAATGAATAATTTGGTTGATGCACGCATAACTAGAAGAGTTGGAGATTACAAGATATTGGGAGATTTATCTCCAACAAAAAACTGCTGCATCAAATAACAAAATATCATCCAAAACGTATTGCCAAAAGACTAGGTATACCTGTGAGCACTGTAGCTTTCACAATGAAGAGAATTGAGGAAACTGGCACAAATTAACAACTCCAGCACTAGTGAAGTATATTTGTGTGACCAGCTTGCATAACAGATGGCTCAGTGCACCACAAATACAAGCCCAATTAAGTCAACGAGATCCACAATGTAAAAGTGTCTACCTCCACTATGCAAAGAAGACTGAGGGAAGCTGGCCTAAAAGGTTGCATTTCAGCAAGAAAACCTTTGATAAGGCCTGTGAATAGGAAGAAGGGACTTAATTGAGTGGGCCAAAAAACATAGGAACTGAAATCTATGGTTGAAAAAGGAGATGTTATGTGTGCGGTCGAGTTGGAGAAAGGATGTTGCCAGAGTGTACAACTAGTGAAGTGAAGCTTAGCGGAGGTAGTGTAATGGTTTGGGGGTGTTTTATTGGATCAAAAGTTGGAGATCTGCATAGAGTGAATGGCATTCTCAACCAGAAGGGCTATCACAGCATCCTCCACCGACATGCTCTTCCATCTGGCAAACGACTCATTGGCCATGGATTCATTCTACAACAAGACAATGACCCAAAACTAAACACACCTCCCGCCTTTGTCAGAACTACCTCAGAAAGAAAGAATGAGAAGGCAGACTGAAAATCATGATTTGGCTGGTACAGTCCCCTGATGTAAATCCCATCAAACTGGTTTGGGATGAAATGGACCAAAAAGTGAAGGCAAAGCAACCGACCGGTTGTGCACACTTCTTCAACAAAGCTGGAATGTACGCTCTGAAGTATTTTATGTCCCTCATTGAAAGATAGCCTCGAATTGGTTCTGATGTTATATAGCTAGCTGCCAAAGGTGGCTACTTTGATGAATCTAAAGTTTGAATGTTTATTGTCATATAAACATAGAAGACAGACTTTTACTTTCTATCTGGGGTTTATGGCAACTACAGTAGTATTATAAGTCACTCTTATGGAAGTTTGAATGGAAGCATATTAGTAATATGAAAAATCTGAAGGTGTCCAAATACTTTTGACTGGTAGTGTATCTCCATCAAAAAACTCGGAGAGTTGGGGATTAAACGATATTGGGAGATTTATCTCCATCAAAATAACTGCTGCATCAAATAACAAAATATACCAGCAATACACAAGTTAATGCCAATTGCAGACAGCCCCCTAATTCATGAACATGTAAATTCTGAGGCAAACTTCAGCTGTTCAGGAGTCACATTTATTAACAAACAGGAAAATTTTTTATGAAATTAAATTGTGTGAAATGACAAACTGGTTTAGGAACACAATTACCTTGTCTCAGAGTAAGTAGGCCGTTTTAAATTGCTTCAAATTGTGTCACAGTTGTGCCAGTGTACAACACAGCGGTGCAACTGTGACACGGTTTTAACAAATGTTTAGGCAATTTTAGAACCTGAATTCCCCAGCATTACTTGAATATTTTGTCATTTGATGCTTTTTGAAGGAAATATGTTTCCAAATTGCATGTAATCCCCAAATCTCTGAGTTATGTATGCATCAACCAAATTCAGCATTCCACTCTCCAATTGTGCATCGTGTAACTTCATCATGACATTAATAAATGTAAGGTTCCTACAACAGTTACTTAATTGTGCCCATGCCATGGAGAAGGTTGGACAAAGGTTAATAAGAATAGTCAATTCTATGCTAAACAGCGAAAATAAAGTCTTTAAATATGTGGCTAACAGTGGTGTGCACACAAAAATTATTGCAATAATTGGTAGCAATCTATGGTTAATAGGTAACAGGAGTGGTTTTGATAATTCCACATTTAAAAAAATCATAACATCAAAATCATTGCTGTAATTTAAGATCTGAGGTTTATTGGATTAGAGGACAGAGAACAGGTATTAATCTTCATCAATTGTGTACGCTTTATGTGTTCTTAATGTTCAAATTAATATAATGATATAATTTAAATTTCATAATTGTACATTCTTTATCAATATGTAACAAAAATATATGATAATGTGTATGAAATAAAGATATGTATATATATTGTAAAATTGAGCAACAAGAAATTGTGCACACAACATTCCAAACAATGGCAATTTTGAGATATCAGAATGTCTGGTCTGTGAAACATATCAGCCATGCAGTGATCTGTTGCGACTATGCTACAAAGAATTCGCTGAAATTATGCTAAACTTAGTGACACTTATGTTTACTGAAATAAGTAACGATATGTTTTATACAATTAGATTAAAATGGTCCTTATTCTGATTTCCATTTGCATAGTATAAGTCGATTTGAATCTGATAAATCAACACCCAGCTACTTCAAGAAAATACTGAAGGACTTTGCACGCTCTACTGTCAAAAATGATATCAACACCAAGTACTTCCAGAAAAAACAAAAAGACTTGGTGTGATCTTCTTTAAAAATTGATATCAATGCCAAGTACTTCTATAAAAAGCAAAAATACTTGGTGTTATCTTTTTTTAAATTGATAGCAATGCCAAGTACTCTAGGAAAAACAAATAGACTTGGTGTGATCTTCTTTAAAATATATATCAATGCCAAGTTCCTCTAGGAAAAACAAAAATACTTGCTGTGATCTTCTTTAAATTGATATCAACACCAATCATTTCAAGGCTAACCATCACTTTTCATCTGACCTGTTGGGCCTACCTTTCTTCCTGTCCCACTTTAATTTCTCCAGGTGCCCATCCAATGGAATGAGGTGACAGACAAACTTTCTTCTTCATGGAAAGAAGGCTGAGTTTTGCTCGCAGTCGGTAACTCAAGTTGCTGAAAACGCCTAGTTTTGCTTGTGTTGTAACTTGTGTGGTTACTTCTGTTAAATAGTGTGTGTGCTGCTTTTTCAAAGTTGGGTGTCCATGTTTTTTGCCATTGCTGCAAATGACTCCACTGAGGTCTTTACAACACTTCACAGAGCCAGATACAAAGTAGGAGCAACAGTTTCAATGGCAAATTTTAATTTACCAGAAATGTCTGGCTTTTCTTTTTGCCAGTAATTGGGATTCTACATCCAATATCACATCAACCCTTAATTTAAAAATAAGTGATCAATAATGCCATGTGGAGCATTGCTGTATCACGCCAATTACCAATAGACTATTTCTAGCACCAATGGAAACCTAAATGCTTTTTTCTCATTTCCACTGAGCTGAATTGCAACAACTCATTTCTTGTTAAAAGCGTCTGCCTCAACAGTGCTCAATGATTGTAGCCACACAATATTTATGGACTAATTAAGCAACTGTATGACGTAAGAGGTCCTTCAGAAATGTTATGTGCACAACCATCATTTCATTAATGTCCTGCCATCTACCAATTATCAAAATGTTACTGACAAAGAACCCTTAATAGGATGTGGATGGATTCATAAATAATGCTCAATACGCAAAATATTTTTTAATTTTTGCATCCAAATACTTGGACTGTTATAAACATAAAAAAATTAGTATTAACATCAATTGCAATATTATCATTTGCTTCCCTGAATTAAAGGTAATTTTTTTTAAATGTATCACCAGAAAACAAGGTTGGCAAATTTAACCTAAGCTCTGGGTTTAACTCGGGTAAAACCAGTATTAAATTTCGGTTGGGCTATCTTTTGCCCAAAGTGGGTGTTGCACACAGCTTTGTTCGCAGTGTTTGTTGCTCCCAGTATAGAGAGCTCAGGATGTGGATGTATGCTTTGAGTGTAGTTATCACAGCTTCATGACACAACAATAATTATGTCAATATGCCAGGAAATGTTTATTGAAATTCAATTGCTAACAAGATTCTGAAGGTTTAACATCAGAGAAATGTATCTATGAGAAGGTAAATGTCTAGGAGATCCAAATGTAATCGGTGACTGGAATGAATGCAGTATAATAGTTCTTGATGTGCTGTGGAGATTGCATAAACACGAAGGAGCTGTGAAGTTTGTAAGTTTAATTCTTGGTTTATTTTATTACTTTTATATTAGTCAATAATAACTTTGATGTATTTATACTTTAACAGCTCTGCCCAAGTTATGCCTAATGTGTATGTCTCCTGATAGTTACGATGTAATACATTCTCACTATACTATGTAATCAAACAGTTTACTAGTTTGCATGTCTTGTCTGTCTTGTATATCTTTATGTGTATTAATGCCTGTGTTTCTGCTTTACAGATTCACCAGTTAGTCAACCCTATTCTCTGAGAAATAAAGACTAAGTTCCAAAAGCTCAAGTTTGTTCTTCTTCGCAGCCGTCACAGTGGGTAAGACCCCATAATTTAACTTATAATCAGTAGTAAAGGTGGAAATATTAAGCAGGAAAAACAATATTTTTTTCTGAAACATTAAACATTGCACAGATTATACTACATGATCATTATGATGATGTTAGGACATAACCAATATCAATGGTTGTTACCCCCAATTTGCATTTATGAAAACCCAAAATTACTTGATGGTTTAGTTATATAAATTATTTATATAAATTTAATGTAAAATATAATCTTTGGGATTCAACAGAAAACTTCACAAGGACTGTTATGTAAGTGTTTTTCAAACTAAAACGTGGTTATTGGAAGTCAGTTTTTGTCAGTCTGTTCAATTGTTCGTAGATCACTAAAGGGGCATTGACACTATCACGTATAAGACCTACGTATGACTATGTATGTCAAAAATTGGCTCTGTTAATCACGTATAACATCATAGATCGCTCGCCGAAAGTCCGTAAAACTCTCACGTCCCTTGGGGCGGGGGCCTAGCTCAGAGGTAGCGCCCTAAGCTTCCAAACGCTGGGTCCCGGGTTTGATTCCCGGTCGCGCCTAAGTTGGATGGCTGTTTCATCCTTCGTCTCATTGCCATGGTCTCTGCCTGTCCTAATTAGCCCAACTGGTGCAGAAATACAGGACGTAAAGCCCTAATCACACACACACACTCCCGGACTTCTGTAAAAGATAGATAGATAGATAAATATGGGAAGTGCAGCCCTCTAAGGCAAGTTCTTGCCGCTATCGATGGGTTGATTGATGAGGTGAGAGAGAGGAGTCCACCAATGTCACACATTTACCCATAGGTAGGATCTTTTACTTGCCTCAGCATAGACACCGAGTGCAAGGGACCACTGCTCACTTAGTCCCCTAGCTCAGTGCCATTTCAATGATGCCATCCTTGGCGTGATTCCCATAGGTTCTTAATTAGTGTTTTCCAACAGGAAGAGCAAGATCCACTTAATGTGAGGCTCCATATATATATATATATATATATATATATATATATATATATATATATATATATTGTATAGTGTCAATATTCCCAGATTTTACCCGGAAATTTCAAAAATTCCCTGGGAAGAATAAAATATCCATTTAGGATCATGATGGCCAGTTAACAAAGCCAGTATGCAAACTTGAACATATATGGCATCACAGATTTCCAGTTTTTTTTTTGTCAAATTTTTGTTTTCCCAGACTGGAACAGTGAACTTCCAAGTTTTCCAAGAATCCCAAGAACAGTTAACAGCATGCACTCACGATGCAAATACCGCATTCATCTCTTCTCTAGAGCATTTGTTCAACATCACCTGTAGGTCAGTGACTCAATCTATCACACAAGTGATATGGAAGCATATTTTAACAGCTGCATTCTATACAGCAAAGACAGACTTCTCTTTCATGAGCTACATCTTTTATTGGTTGGATGTTGGTCACAAGAGACATTAACTAAGCTTAAAACCAGTAATATTGAAACACACAACAATAAAATGCTGGTTCCTCGATATCACTCATGATGTTAAAATTACAGGTAAAATCCACATTAAACCATGCCTTACAACAGACAAATCATCTGCGATTTAGACAGCCAGCTGACAAATTGACATAATTATGTGTTTGGACATTAGCAAATGATCTCATGACATAAAAATGGAACTTATTTCATTATATTCCTCCTTGCAATTGGTCCCATGCAATGCTAATTTATGAAGGTGTTAATTATTGGATGAAATCACATGTTGTCATGACTGAACATTTTCAAATCAAAATTGCGCTTCGCTGATTGGGAGCCTGCAAAAATTCCATAGAATCAAGGCCACGAAGGTTTTTGGTCAATTCATTCTCCAAAATTGGGTATGCTACATGCTGATAGTGAGCTAATGACAAATGATTTTCCACTGCATATTTAAAGAAGCTGCAAGGCAATATTTCTTTCCAAGGACAAAACGAACAATTTTTAGATATTCAAACAATATATTATATGTTATACATATCACAACAAAACTAAATAAACATAAATATCAGAATGACTTCTTCAGTTTCTGAAGCCATATTAATAAAGGTAATAAATTATTTCTCTGTTGTAAACGTCCATCGAACACATTGAAATCTGCTCGTTGTAGACTTTTAAGGTACGTGTCCGCTGGCAACTGAAAAGATAAAAATGTATGCAAAATTATCAAATGAATCCATATCTTCAGAAGGGTCACTTTCTTCCACATAAAATATTACTCAAACATGTTATACTTACAGCAGGCAAAAATGCTGGATAGGCTTTCTTTGGCACTCTGTCTTTCATACCTCTTGCCTAGAGACATACAAAATAAAATATCACAAAATTGCTGCAGGAAATTGTAAAATTAATTTGAATATTGCTAATGCAAATTCAGCTTTCTTACCAGTTCCAAGTGGTGATGAGCAAGACTAGCTACTTCAAATATAACATCTTTTACATTTTGTGAATCCTTCCCTCTCAGAACATCTTCTTGTGAAACATTATGCTGAAAATTGTGTGAAGTATTTAAGATTGTCACGTAGTTTACAAGCTGTCATTTTATTGCAGAAATATAGTCAAATGCATAACCATTAACAGCACCAAACTTGTTATCTTCAAGAGAAGTTGACAATCAATAAAAATAGTCACCTGCATCATCATTTCAGTAGGAAGAAAGCAATTGTTCCGAGAGGCATGGTGTGGAACTGCCCTGAGTAATGTTACAATACCCTGTGCTTTTCCGAGATGGCTCGCTGCATGATCGGCATTAACATCTTTCTGTCCTGAAAATAATGCAAAAATTAATTTTAATTCAAATCTACTCCATTATATGTGACTATAATTATTCACTGGCCTCCCATCTTCCATCTGTCAAATAGATAGATGGCCAGATCATTATGTTTTGCAGCCCCCTTTTTACTACGCAAAACTACTAGAAAAATACATCACAACAAAATGTTATTGGCAGGGATGCAAAGTATTCCTGCTTAATACTTACTTTATGCTTATACTGCCTTATTTTAAACATGTACATTTCTGGTTACACAAATCATATTTTGTTTCAAAAATCAGTTAATTAATCTCAATACTTATACATCAACTGAATCATCTAGAAAAAATGTACAACTGTGGTCCCTATCTTTTTACGTACCAAGAGATTCTAAAATGAGGTAGTTGGTGGAAGACACAGTGTCCTCTGCATACTTTTCTAGTTCATCTGTGCTAAAATACGCTCTGTTGGCTAAATTCTGAACCTGAAATACCAATTGACCAGTTAAAAAAGAAACCTCTTTCAGGAGTCCAAAACATAGGGCTGTGCCATTTAAAAGTGTGGGGAGGGGTGGACAGGAAGCTTTTTGAGAAAGCGGAGAGGGGTTCTTGGTATCTTAATTTCAAAAAAGAGGGAGTAAGGAGGTCTTCAAAAAACAAAACGCAGGGGTGGAAATTTTCCTGTCAACTCCCACTCCACACTTTTAAATTGAACAGCCCTTGCTAGTAATTAAGTATCAATTCTTAGACCGTTTTTCATTACATTTTCTATTCCGGTAATACATACATCAATATTATGGCAAATTTTAAATTTAATGATTTTAATCTGCTAACATTGCAATCTGTCACAGCTTGCACTATATAGAGAACTTACCCTTGCATCCAGAATTCTGGAAAACCAGCGTTTTGTTAAATTGTGCTTCTTGACCGCCTGAAAATAAAGCGCAAAAATTTAATAACAATTTGCTCTAAAACTTGACTTTTAAAAGATGTGACAAATACCATCTTTAGTGAAACAACAGTTTTTTTTTTTCTTGTACCTTTGCTAGCTCCAGTGCAACAGGGGTTTCCCTAGGTTTGCCCTAAAATAAGAAGTATTTAAAAATTATATATAATCATTTTCTTTATTTGTGTCAACAATCACATTAATAAATTACATGAAGATTGGTTAATAGAAGTTTTAAAATGTAAATATACCGTAACGGATGGTATTATCGACAGGGCGGGTATTTTCGACACTTAAATTAGTTTGTTAACAAAATTGTTAACATTCTTAAGTGAGTGTCGATAATACCCGCCCTGTCTAAATACACTCCATTACGGTAACCAATTACCTTAAATATCAGTTCCAGTGAATCCTTCCAGAACTGAAATCTCATGAGACCAATACTTTTTTGTGAGACTTGGTCAGGAATCTGAAACAATATAAACCAAATCAAATTATTTGAACCCTTTCAGTTAGTCTAACCTGTGATGGATGTTCGCATACTAAATTATACAGCTAAGGTTGACACTGCATTGCATTGACATGATGTCACAAATTATGCTAGCACACTGTGCCACATATTTCATAGTTACAGCTATACAATTGCACAAGCTATTTCGAATAAAGTATGGTCAACTTTTTCTTTCTTTCTTTCTTTTCCTTTTCTTAAATTTAGACATTTTCTGCAATAACCAGATTCAAACTTTACCTGTTCAATAGTACGACAATACTATACACACCTGAGCTAATTCAATATTCCATGCTCGGATGGCAAATGCTGCAGTTCTAGCATCACGCGGCAACAGCAGAGTGCTCAGGAAATTTTCATAGTCATATTTTCTGAAAACGCAAAAAGTCTTTAAAAAATATTTTATTGTCATGATATAATCATCCAAGACTGCAAAGTTTGAGTTAGTCATAAAACATACCCTGTCTACAAATGTCTTAAGATCATTTGGTTATATTGTTTATATAATAATTATATGTTTTAGAAGAAACCATTCAATTGTCTAAGAAACTTTAATCATTGTATTATCGCCCACAAATCTTTCATTTAACACCTCTTTACCTGACCATTTGCAAACAATGTTCGCTGTGAGATATTGTCTTCGAAGATGATCTTCTAACAGCCGTAACAGTGACATTGTCATGCGAATTCAAGTTAATCAGAGAGAATGCCGACACATTTTTCATGCAAAGTCGTCTGCAAAAGGTCATAGCTAGTTTCTGCACTATCCACAAGGGGGCGCGCAAGGTTTTACAGAGGGTGCTGCCTCTATCGTCTTAATTCGTCATTACAAAATTATTCAGTTCATTAAGTATTTTCATTTTAGTCATATATATTGCAATAAATAATACGCATTTAGTGCCACCTTATAATAATAAAAAATTATTTGCAATGGAGCTATCATAGTATCATTGCATTCGCACGATTGAGCCCACTTTGATTGACCGTGACCTATTTTTCAAGGTCAGACCTATCTAAATATAATGAAATCGCGGTCAGAATTTTGCATTGTCTGTTGTTGGAATTTTCAGTATTTACAAAAATAGTTGCATGCAAAATGCATTTTATAGACGTCTATATTTAGGAAATGTGCCTAGTTTAGATTATTATGCTAATAAATTTAAACAATATTAAACTACTCCAAACATGTAGCCAAAACCCCTATATCAAATGTCAAATTTGACATTGAAGGTCATTTTCAAGGTCATTTGGCCCTCGAAAGAGTAAAAACTGTAAGTTTAAAATTTTTTGAAATACCAAATATTGAGCTTTCAATTTTTTTAGTTCAGAAAACCCTTTAAATCATGTCAATTAGGTATGTCGACACATCATTTGTATCAATTTCCAAAATAATTCATAAAATGAAAACCTGAATCATGAGTGAAAAATATATGGTGAATATCCATTTGCAATAGGAAATTTTCACTCTAGACAGATGTCAAGCCGGTGTTTCAATGTGAATTATGTCGACACTGGACAGATGTCAAGCCGGTGTTTTGTGCACCTTTGTTCTTTTTCTTACGTTTAATTTTAGAAAATACCATTGAAGCTCATGCAAATTAACAAATAAGCAAAATAGGAGTAGACCGATTTCATCATCTTCCTATATTGTTATGTACACCAGACTGTTATACTGCATAGGGCGTAGTTTAACATTGTTTAAGTTTATTAGCATATATGAATAGTCGAAATTATTGAGAACAAGATAGTTAGGTTAGATTGCCCATATTTTGTATCCTCCTAATTGTATTAAAATTTTATAAATATGCTGAAACATAGGCAGACAAGAACCTAAATTCGAAAATCACCTTTCCAAATCTTGCCCATTTTGATGTGTGCAAACTTATCCCACCACATTTTACAGCCAAATTCATAGAGTTGGAAACTAATCACCTGGACTTGGAAACTAAATTCCAGAGGACGTCATGTGAATCAAGGACTCTGACTGGTTAAAGCGCTCCTCAGCCAATGAGAGTCCTAGCTACATTCACATGACGTCATCTGGAGTTGAGCTTCCAAGCCTTTGAGATTGGTTTCCAACTCTATGAATTTTGCTTTGATGTAGCCAGACTATCATAGCTCATGCAGCAGTCAAGCAACTCAAGCCCATGTATACATTAGGCGTATAATACATGATATTTTACCCAGATTGCATTCCAAATTGGGCCAGCATCGATTCTATATCGGCCACTGTTGTTATAACATCGTTTTGATATCGCCGACATCGTGCCGATTGAAACAAATTGGAATGCTATCTGGGTAAGATATCTTTTTTGTGGGTGGTGTACATATATCCATGGATGGACCTATTTTTTGTCAGTCTGCAGCTGTGTGTAGGGCATCGTACCCTAGAGACCAACCAACCGTCTAATGTGGCATAGAGGGTTTCTCCAAGGAGCAATTCTGCCCCCCAGTAATTTGTCATGCCCTGTACTTCCTCTCCCATTCACTGCAATTTCTTTAGGCCAGCCACAGAGCTGTCTGCCTTAGGTTAGAGGAAGGTATTCCAATGTGGGCGTTTTGTAGACATATTAGAATTAGAAAGTGATTTTTCCTTAATCATCTATTTATAGAATATATTGATAAAAGTAGCCGAGTCATTGAGGCAGCAATAATTAAGCTTCCATATATAGAACTATATAGAAATTAAGGTGGATATTTGGTTATTTGTTTCTTCCTTCGTAATAGACCTCATAGAAATTGATTCATTCAATTAATTTGACATTGATTTTCCATAAATGGTGGTCTTAATAATGTTTAGCTATGTATACTAATATATACAATTATTATGGAACCTTGTCTATGCGTTTATGTTAACATGAGAAATTCGTATCCATCTAATTCAATGTGGTGAACACATTTCAGCGACTGAAGGTCTCTGTGCATGCACCCTTTGAGATGTTAATTCGGTGGCGCTTTTTACTCATTGTCTATATGTTTGGGCTATAAAATGGTGTGAACTCCAAGCCTTATCATCCAATTTTCATCATTAAATAGTTCTTTAACGGCTGGGTACTCTAAGCAGCTAAGCTGAACGATCTTCAGGCCAGTAGCATTGACACAAAGCTAGACAACTTATACTATACGATGCTACCTGCCACTCAACGGAACTGTCTGCCTATAGCTGGCTACTCAAAGCTGGATCTAAATGTACATGTAGCACCATTTAGTGTATAAGCTGCGAGTTACGTATATTTGCAATTTTTGTTGAAAAGATGTATGTCGATTTTACGTATACATATTTGTGATATATTAGATAAAGTTCTTACATTTACCAAGGTTGATATTTGTTAGTGGTGGTTCGTTTAAGCTGACTATAAGCTAGGAGTAGTAAGAAGTGGCCGGCTTTAGCCAATTATAGTTACAGCCAGGAATAGGTTGCTACGGTTGTGTAGAGCCGACCATATTTTATGAAACTAACTATAAATATTACAAAATGTTTTTAGCTGGTTAAGGTCAAATAGTTGAAAGTTTAATGAAAGGCATCATGCCACCATATACTACCTGCGCAGTTAAAGTTTTTTATTTGTAAATTTGTATAACTATTAAACATGGTCAATAAACCTTTGAATTAAACCTTTTTAATAGTTTTTTTAAATTGAATTGAGTGGTCTAGAGGTGAAGACTCCAGCTTTAGCCTTAATGTATTTCAAATATCATTCTGTACAAACTGTTTTAGTCCCTATAGATGCTATCATTTTCCAAATACTTATTCATTTGTTCATGCTATTCAATATATTTCTGATTAAGTAGTAAAATTTTATTTAAAGTCGTTTTAAATCAAGGTGTCACATTCAACGTACAATACAAAATATATGACCCAAGCCAAAGCTTCTGTACGACATATTAGGAAAAATAATATACAGTTTGGAAAGTATAAGTATAGAATTAATCTATAAAACAAATCTATTCTACAATATAGTATATATAATAATAATAATAGCACACATATAAAGCACTCCATCATACAATTCAGCACTTTAGAGGAAATAAAGATTGCACAAATGATTCCTAAATATTTCAATGCACACATTTTGACAAGACTAGTCTGTCACATCTACAGTTATAAAAAATGTATATTCAAATTATTTTGAGAATTCAGCCAGCTAGTCACAGCGGATTTGAAGCTACTAAGTGATACTTTGCTTCTGATGTTACTTGGTATATGCATCCACAATTTACTTCCATAATACTGAAAACTTTTTTTGCCGTATGTCATTGTTTGGAAATGGGGGATATGAAAAGTGTCATTTGTCCTCAGATTGGGTGATTGTTAATTTATTAGCTTCTCGACATAGTTCTTCGTACGGCATTACATTTTGATTTTCAATGAATCGTCTGGGCTCTTTTGTTCATCTTTTCGAGTTTATCCATGTTTAATTTGCCAGTGAACATCCAGACTAGAGGACAATAGTTAAAGTTGCTACCTATATAACTATTATATAAATTAAAGTATCGCTCTGTTTCACTTGAACATTGCAAATTATGATGGTCTTACGTTACACTAAAAGAAATATGTGCTTCCAATACCATTTCAGGTGTAACATAAATGTTATGTTATGCGTCACAAATTGTGTTCATTTTATATCACATCTGTATGAATCATTCGAGTCTAATTCCCCTCATAATAAATTTCGTTGCCAAGATCGCAATCTTAGTAACTACCATAGCAACAAAGAATCCTTAGTGCTGTTGCGCTCAGTTGTTGTAAGCTCATTCGTAAATGCACAATCACGTGCTTAGGCCATAGGAACGCAGAAGCTTGTGTCCACGCATCCTGGTACATTCTGAGCTAGAAATTATTCGCATTAAGATCGCCCTGTAATATCACAAACTATGCTTGCACTTCAATACAGTAAATTCTGAGTTAGGCGAACTTAAAAATCTACTTTATTTACTTATTCAATTACTTACTTACTTACTTTCTTTCTTTCTTTCTTTCTTGCTTTTGTTCTTCACTTAATTAATACGTACTTTATTATAATTTTTTTAATTTTTTTTATCGTTATAATAAAGTTTTTAAGTAACTTAATTCCATCTCATCAACATCAGAAGGTGGATCATCCTCCCTTCCCCCCCCCCCCTACTGAAAATGCTTATTCTCTAACAATATGGTTATTAGTTTTTACTTAAATGCCTCTTATACTGTGATCATACTTGGTTATTACTTTGATATCTGGGAATATCTAAAAATGCTATTTTTTGCTAATCTGTAGATAATCTTAATTTAAAAGTAACTTTCCTCATATATGTGATGGATGACCATTCAGTGACCAATATCGCGGTCATCCATTTCATTATGACGTCATAATTTGATGTATGAGTCACACAGAGGCCAAGATCTTGATGGATGAGTCTTGCTGTATCCTTCTATATTACTTTGTTGTCTTGGGATTTCTAATATGTAGTGTTGCACTGAAAATAACTTTTGCTCTAAGCATACCAAGGGATATGTAAGAGATGTGAGTGAAAGTAGCTATTTCTGATCACAAATTTGATAATAACTGAAGTGACTGCCCCCCATGAGAGTTTTTGATATATCTAACATTTTCAGCCTTTATCGATTTTTATCTAATCTGTTTTATATAATATTGTTTTCTATCTTGTACATATTTCATTTGTCAAAATTGTTTTATTGCAGTCGACCAAAAGCTTCTGCTTATGTTATTTTATTTTTTACCTACAAATTTAAATTAAACATATCTAATCTCATCTAATGTTATTTTCATAATTTTTTCTCACTAAGATATTTTAGTTACGTATTTGATCATATTTTGAACTACACCCACAGTTTTTATTTCAATATAGCATTACTAAACCGGTGAAATATAGAAGTTCCTTAAGTTGTTTTAATAGATGTTACTTTCAATACCTGTAACTTCAAGAGTACGATTGTCTTAATGGTGGATGGTCTTAATGTTGAGGGGGTCTTAATGTGGTGGTCTTAATGTTGAGGTGGTCTTAATGTTGAGGTGGTCTTAATGTCAGGGTTTCTCTGCAATTTAATTGTATCAAGGTTAGACTGTATACCAGCACTAAGAGATCCAACTTATGGCTAAAGGCCTATCACTTATTTTGCCTCAAGCATGTGAGCTATTTAATGCTTAGGGCAAGTCTATAGAGTCATATTAAGGTCACCCTAGATTGTAAGGTCTTTTCATGGTGTTTGTTCAAAGATTTCGCGCCATTTTGAAGTTATAGGAACTCTCCACCTCAGAAGGCGCGCATTTATGCACGTGCAGCAGCATAAGAATTAGGAATAAGCGGTCCTAACCGAATTTTCGCCTGTAAACAAGTTATCATTTTGTGACAACCTCAGATAGTAACACAGCATCATGGTGACACTTCAGTTATTTTTTGGATTTATCACTCTTTTTGGTAAGTTTTTTAGTTGAATTCGTTTGGTAGAAAGAGGCTTAAAAATATATTGCAAAATAATCTATCCATGGGTTTCGGTAGAGATAAACTTAGCTGACATTAAAATCACCACAAACTCTATGACAATTCTCAGTGTTTTTAACATCATATTCTTGCAAACTTAAAATTAAATGTAGATGGCACGATATGGTAAAACAACACAAATCAATTGGTTGTTACTACAGTTCTTTTAACCTAGAAATATATACAATAATATTTCATGAAATAAGAGAAATTTGACATGATAATCAAGTAGGCCAATGTGCGCTTACTTTTGCGTATTTGAGATGCATGCAAATTCCCAGAGCCTATCATCTTTACAAATCTGACAATTCTAAATTGCACTTTTGGTTTTTTTGCCGTCTTTAATGTGTCAATTTCAAATAAATATTAGTTCGTCTTATAATGCTTATAGAATAGAATAGAATAGAATAGAATAGAATAGAATAGAATAGATTAGAACAGAATAGAATAGAATAGAATAGAATAGAATAAAATAGAATAGAATAGAAAATAATAGAATAGAATAAAATACAATACAATAAAAACTAGAGACTCAACAGTGTTATATAGTTAAACACAATAATCCCGTAATATGTTACATCATCACCCAAAGTTGTCAATTAAATTAAAGGAATAAGTTTATATTTGATCTATATAAATATTGCACGTGATAGAATATCTGATTAAGTCATTCACAGTCACTTTCATAACGATTTCCAACTTCCCCTTTATCAAATCAGTTTTTAAAAATTCCAATTCTCATTTCAATAAAGCAGAAAGTATCTCAGACCAATGCCTCAAAGTTTACACACACACATATGAAAACAATCTTTTTTATTTTTTCAAGACATATTGTTTCCTTGAATCTTTATCATCAATCACACATATTAATGAAAAGATCACAAGTCTGGACCTTATGTCCACAGAAAACTTTAGAGATACCTCCCAGGCGTATGAGCACTACAGTCCCATGTGAATTTTTTTGCCTGCAGCAAAAGACATGCTGTATCAGTCAGTGACTATTCACCTATATCTAAATGAAAGTTAATTACATTAAGTAAAGAAAACCTGCAGCATGACTAATTGTGGGTATTTGCCAGGCATAATAAGTGCAAGTTTTCTGACTGTACCGAATTGAATATATTTGGCATAGTTAATGACTTTCGTATAACTTAAGGAATGCTAGCTATACAATGATAGTGGATAGTGTTTAATTCTTCTATGACATATATCTTTACCGGTATTAATTTTAAATTGACAGAATAACAAAATGTAGCCATTTTCCACTTACATGTTTGTTTGTCAATACCATGTAAAGTGGCATTTTCTTTTAATTTTTTTTATTTATTATTTATTATTATTATTATTATTTTGTTGTTGCACAAAGAAGTATTTTTGTTTGTATGTTTATTTACCAGAAGAAGCTTATCGAGCTGCTATAAATTAAAGATAGAGAATTTACAACACTACATTGTGATATTGAGAGAATAATTACATGTGTATTAAAATGATATTGTAGTTATAATGAAACAGAACTGAAGATACAGTAATTTTTATGCTATAAAATGGTAGTTAAAGCAAAATTTTGACAATTTGGAATAATATCTGGAAATAGTTTCAAAATTAAGATTGTTGATAATTTATGTTTATAAGATAATTCTTTATCGTTCTACTACATACCTTTAATGAAACATGCTCCTTGATATTTTGTCATTTTTTGCCTTGTTCTGTCCTTATTCTGGGCAATTTTAATTTCATTCTATTTCTTGTATTTGGATAATTGTTGGTACGCTATTTCGGCCATGTTTAAGGCATAATGATCTTTGATAGTTAATACTTTATATTTGTTATGTAGGGATGTTGAGGTAGTTAGTCAATCAAAATTAAAGCGTTTTTGCAAAATTTCAATTCTTTTTAAATGTCTTTTTGGCAGCTATTGTTAGTTATTGTGATACAGTATTTGTGATATTGGCTTAGACTGACTAACACTTCTAGGTAAAAACTGACTATAATCAAGCTGGCTTTTGGGGTCAGTCATACAAGACATGTCAAATGTCCGCAGTTTGACTGCTTTGACGAACCCACTTTTATAGACTTTCAATATTTATTTAATCCGGAAAAAGAAAAATTTTAATTATTCGTCAAGAAACCTTCAAGCCACTTATTTTATTAAAATAAACTTAGTCAAAATTATTACATTTTTCAACAATGAAAATAGTCCCACTCTTTTCTTTTCACTTGCCTCAACATGGGCACCCAAACCTCAGCAATATCTGGAATCAGACGAGGCAAACTCCATAATACTTTAGTAATATCATTACAGGATTTTTATTGTCTCAGCATGAAAAATGGCCTCCTCTGCCTCATGCTGGCTACTGTGTTTGCATTTTGGAATTATTAACCTGACAAGAAATCCTCAGGTTTTATCTTAAAAATTGTGTAATGCATGAGGAAAATAGCTCGAATTTTTAGTGTCAAATTCTTTGGCAGATTTTTCATCTAATCCTGTTGAGCCCTATAAATCCGTTGTACCATCCACCAAGCACATTTAGGTTTTGTTTCTGTGTCAGATTTTGTATTCTTTTTGGCAAATTGTTGATGGTATCATGCAATGTCAACTTTTGCATCTACACATAGATACATTTCGTAAAAACAGCCAACTTTTTCAGGCTTTTTGAAAAACCATTTGACAGTTTGACTGCATATGTCAAGATGGACTGATACCTACTTTTTGTCTCAATGCTGCTGGGTCTGAATCTTAGTCAGCTTATATGACCAGCTGCCAGTGGAAGAGTAATGATGAGATGATAAGGCTTGTAGTCCACACCATGTTACACATTTACCCCATATGTGGGGTCTTTTTACTTGCCTCAGCAAAGGCACCGAGCACAAGGCACCTCCAATTTAAACACCGTTGCAGGGACTTTAAATCTAAGTTAAAGAATAATATTTCAGTTCATTGCTCAATTTTTTATGTCATGTTATGTTGTTTTATTTGCTGTGCTGACAATGTTACTCATACAAAATAGTATTACCAGCTATTTATTGAATTAAATTAACACATTTTTCCAATTTACCGAGCTGGAACATGCATGTAATTTACTCTTTCTTCCAGTAACTGCCGCAGCCCAGAACCAGTACTATGGAAAGTACATTGGAGACTTCATCAACCAGGAACACAATGTGAACGGAAGGGTATTTGCAGCAGATAGAAGAACCTTGGTTTTGACGAATTTCACTTATGATGGGGCTGGACCAGGTATGTGGCCATAACTTTAATAATTCAAAAATATCCATTGTCAAGGTGTAAAACAAATAGATTTAGAAATTGTTTTATTGCCCTTTTAGATTAGCAGTATAGTAATTTTGATACTTATATTTGACCATTAAAGAGTTTAATTTATATTTCAACTATTTAATATTATGCCTTTATACACAACTACTGTTGTTTCTCTGTAACCAAGAAAATGGCTATAATGCTATTAAGAAGCAAAAAAATTGTCAGAAGTTATATATTTACCCATGAAGACCCATTTCTATTCTTTATCTTGTAATGCACTATTGAGCAGCACAAAGTGCTAGAGACTGGCACATTATAAATGTATATATATCATTATTATATTAAAGTTAATTGTTACTGAGTGGCTTTTATTTAAAAGTTAGATTTTGAATTATTGTTGATATTTCTGTCCATTTTGCGCTTCCTCATGCTTGGTATGAACAAATCTAATGGTAAAACATGTAGACATTAATATTTGAATCATAGAGCAGTATCTTGTTATCATGATAAATATCTATTGACAAATCTTTTGTATACTGAAATATTGTACAATTAATAGCAATTTTCCTGAAACATGCGACTTCCCTATGTATTTTAGAGCTGTAAACAAAATGATTGACAGATCTATTATTTCTTCAGACGCATTTTTCTGGGTTGGCACCACAGGCTCCAGACCCTCAACAAATGGAGTCATTATTCCAGATGAAAATGGAAATTCGTAAGTTTTCTTACTTTTTAGTAAGTAAGACATTTATGATAACAAATATAACTAAAAAGGTTCTTCATGTGGTGATGATGGCAATTTAACAGGCATTTTGTGACACAATGCAACGTTTTATTTTGTAAGACTAAATTAAAAGAAATATTTGATTGTTTAAACATGTTTGCTGAAATAAAAAGGTGTCAAAATGAAAAACCTGCATGACATAAATTCCTAATTTTGCTTCATTTCAGGCAAACAAAATTAAAAGCTTATAACAGGGAAACTCTGGTTCTACGACTGCCCTCCAATCTGCCTTTGAATGAACTTCGATGGATTTCTGTTTGGTGCAGGAGGTTTAGTGTAAGTATCGTTAACAGCTAAATTCATAGAGTTGGAAACCAATCTCTTGAACTTGGAAGCTTAACTCCAGAGGACGTCATGTGAATCCAGGACTCTCATCGGTTAAATCAATCCCTCAGCCAATAGGAGTCCTGATCTCAAATGATGTCATCTGAAGTTAAGCTTGCGAGTCTATGAGGTTTTGAATATGGCTGTAAGAACTGTACTGGACAAAATTACTTCGGTTTTTCCAAAATATCGAATGTCTCATGTCATTTTTATTCTTATGCCCATCATTATTTAAGAGCTTCGGTGTCATTTTATTCCTTAAGAAGGGCGATGTCGATTTTTACCCATGTAGACCCATAATAGAGTAACATTTGTTTCATGTTAACATCTACAAATTTTCAAAATTACGCTGACTTTCTGCATCTACTATATTTCTACTTGATTTCTTCCGTAAATTTTTTCTATAATCACCCTCATCCCCACAGCGGCATAAATTATGCCTTTGGGATGAGTTATCTACTCAATAAACAATAAATAAAAAAATGATAATAATAAATATAGTATTTTTCCTTTTATGTCATCTACTTCAGACATGTTCGATCTTCTGAGGAGTTCTCATTTGACACATATAAATATTATGTAGACGATAGGACATTGATAAAATATCACAGTAAAATTGTACTTCATTGTCTTCAATGATGATTATTTATACAAAATAATGGTTTTAAAGGCTCAAAATTCAATACAACCTTTTAGTTGTTATGTGGATGACATAGATTAACGAACAAAGAATACCTGCAAAAATGGGAAATGTCAGTAATATAAGGCTAATCTTACAAATGATACATATCATATTTAATTTTCTATGGCTAATCATAACTCTCGAAATATATATGATGCATTTTTTTTCAAAAGTGCAACCACACGTATCATTACGTATCGTATTACATTTTTGCTTCAATCCAATGATGAAATAACCTGTGCTTGTTAATAAACTTAAAAATGTAAAATATTTCTCATTTCCAGGTCAACTTTGGCTACCTTCTTCTCAGTGACACTCTCACCTCAGATCTACCGTCACCAAAACAACTTGGTCAATTTTCATCTCGCGCTCACGGTGTCAGCTCCGGTCTAGTGACAGTTCTCGATGCAAAAACAATTCGCATCCAGAATTTTCAATATGATGGAACAGGACCAGGTTTGTATATATTTGTTATTCTTTCAGTCATTGAGACTACAGGGAAATTATGAATAACTGGGCATATTTTGGAAAGAACACATCCTAACAGCCAAAACTAACCCTACCACTAAGCCCATCACCCAAAATGATACAGTAGTTAATGAGCCCATGACATAAACAACGTGTTTCCTATCTTTCGAATGTTAGTTGTGTGACAATATCATGTAATATGGTAAGAATACAAATTAGTTTTCAACAATATGGATTTTTACGTAAGGTTCGCTATATTTCCACCAGGTGGCTATCATAGAATACGGCAATTCTATTGGCTGAAAAAGTTCCCGCCCTTGATGGTGATTGGCTGGAGCAAAATGCATCCTAGTAGCACTATTTTTAGTGCATTTTAATGTATATTTGACATCTTATAATTCAACTGATTTCCGCTTTTTCTCTGAGAAAATTATATCTATGGAATCAGTTAGAAATGATCTACTATGTCTGAAAAGCAAGTAATAAGAAGAGATGAATGACTTATGTCCTGCTGGAATCAGGGCTGCTCAGTGAAAAGGCTCTTTTTCGGTGTAGCATAATATTTCTGTACATGTATTGTACGATTAAATGACCGAATAAAACGACATTCTTTGAAAATGTCATTTTATCATATTTGATGTAATAATTGACCTCGCAATGTGGACATCTAAAAGATATTGATGACAAAAAAACGCAATGGTATTGTAAATTGCTATGCAATTGTGATATTTATACACATTTGAAAATGGCTGTTGGGTTACACTATAAACACAACATTTTCAGATGCATTTTTCTTGGTTGGCACTGGGTCTAGTCCATCAGCTTCTGGAACCTATTACAAAGTACCTGATGAAACAGGAAGGTAAGAAAAATGAAATAATGATATTGATCTGTTAATATGATTGATTTATATATCTGTGCATGAAGTCTTTGGTAGTTTAGTCTGTACTGATAATTGAAGAATCTCTGGAAGAATCCAGGTAGTGCAGGATTAAATCATTATAGTGATGGGACGATTGTCAGATATTATGCTTAATTTCAGATGTGAATTCAATAAATCTAATGTATATCTAAATTATTAGAGCCATACAAATCATTTAAAGGTCCTGTAAACAGACAGTAGGTAATAGTACCCAGATAGCATTCCAAATCGAGCCAGCATCGTTTCTATATCGGCTGCTGTTGGTCGAACATTATTCCAACATCACCAACATCGCGCTGACTTTGATAGGATTTGGAATGCTATCTGGGTATTTCATTAATGAATTAATGCATTATAGACAACTACCATAATATTTTGAATCAAAATTGATTATTGAGTAATGCAGTATGGCGAAACCTTGCATTATTAAGAACATCCCGACTAATAAATTGTGAACTAAGGGGTGTGTGAACAGAGGTTCTAAAGTATATTTCATACGCTGGAAGTCCATATTTCACAGCACTTGTTCGATTCATTTCAGTACGCAGAAGGCTCATGGCTACCAGGGCCAGACCTTTGAACTGACTCTCCCAGACCCCATCACAGTCTTTGACATTGATTGGTTGTCTCTCTACTGCATCACTTACACCGAGAACTTCGGAGAGGTCTTCTTTCCTCACACAATCATCAGCCAGGAGGCCATTCCACCACATCTCGATTCACTCCCAGTACGTGTTGATCAAAATCATGGTCGTCAAGGTTATGTTCCCCAAAATTACCTCCAACGTAATCAAGGTTATGGTCCCCAAAATGGCCAACGCAACCAGGGTTATGTTCCACAAAATGGCCAACGCAACCAGGGTTATGTTCCACAAAATGGCCAACGCAACCAGGGTTATGTTCCACAAAATGGCCAACGCAACCAGGGTTATGTTCCACAAAATGACCAACACAACCAGGGATATGTTCCCCAAAATGGCCAGCAAAACCCGGGCTATGTTCCACAAAATGGCCAACACAACCAAGACTACATTCCACCAAATGGTCCTCGAAGAAGCTACAATAATCGTGGCTCCGATCAAATTTACATCAGATCTAGAATTAATGGTAGTCACACTGATGGAGGCCATCGTAGATTCAGTAACAGTGGTAATGGTAACCACAACCAGCTGAACCATGCCCATCAAGACAACCAACGCCTAAAATAACTTCATATGATATATAATTAAAAATCTTAATATTTTTGAAAATAATAAAATACACCAATTGCAAATATGTTGTAGTTGTAGTTTTGACTTCACATTAAATAACCATATCTATAGATCCATATTATGTAGTTTTGTAGGTGGATAGCTTAGGTAAATTAGTAGCAGATACTCTCCTAATATGCCCCTTTCACAATTTCAGAACAAACAAGAAAATTGTGAGACTTTGCACACCAGAATGAACGTTGCATGGACAGTGAATGAGGGGGACATAGAAATTACCTTAACTGGCCATATAGGTGAGAAAGCTTTGACTTCAAAAGTTTCTTGATCCATGAAACGATATAGTTGTATTTAATTATACACTGTATAAGGAATGAACACTTTACCCCCTGAGGCCTGTCTATCCCATACCTACCACATATGTGAATGACCTTACCAGTTAAATCAGATCAGGGCCCAGCTCAATGTTAGTGCACTGGGCTGCCAACCACTGGGTCCTGGGTTCGAACCCAGCCCATTATGAAAGGTTGCTTCTTCTTTCGCCTCATTGCTATGGCACATGCCTGTCCTGATCAGCCTGGTAAAAAAATATTGGACATAAAGCCCGTTTCATCCACCTACCCACCCTCACCAGTAACATACCATAAAATAACCCCCCTAGATAGCATTCCTCATCGTATCGACGTCGACGTGACGTCAAGACTATGTAGAAACGATGCCGGTTTGGAATACTATTTGGGAAGTTAATTACTTTTACATCTTATCACTAGCCATACAGTAGAAGTAGAGTGGAGTAATTATCAATTGCGCAGATATAATTCTGGTCAGATGAGACCTTCATCTAAGTAGTTCAAGGATTGCAACGTACTAGGCCGTAAATGTAGAGCGTTTATATGGAAAAAAGCATGTGTAAGTATTATCTAAACTGTTTTTATGACAGAGACTTCGGAGAAAAATTTAATACATCATAGAAAGTAGAAGAAACTGTAACAGTATTGCATACCCCCAACACAAAAATCTAGCTTCCTGTCAAAACTCGGGAGTATATATGAGATGATTCTCTACATTACTGGATTCTACAGAAAACAACGAATATATGGCTTTTGGAGTCAGCGGTGCCACAGATCGAGTCCTGATGGCCAACGGGGATGTCGTGGTGACATCTTACATGGACAGTCAAGCCAAAGCGGTCGACTACTATCTCAACTCCTACAGCCTGGTGAGATTGCATTAAACATTACCAAAGTTCATTTCTTCATTTTGTGTGTTGTATGATATCAAATTATTGATTCATTGAAGCCTTCAGCAGAAGTTTTATTTTAGTCCAATCATAACCCAATAGATATAAATTTTTTATGGTCTTCGATAAGATTCTCGATATGCAGAAACTGGCCATCATGTTCAATAGTTTAGCATGCCAGTAAGAAAACAAAATGAGTCGCAGGGTCAATTCCTCCTTATTAGACAAGACACAGAGTAAAACTACTTTGTTGTGGCCAGGATCTGTGTTCCAGTGTAAAATTCTTAAAAATGTGTAAATCATAAAAAGCTTCCAATTAAGACGGCATGACTTTGAAGGCTACTTCAACAATGCCATGGGTAAAACTGACTATTTCTTATTTATAATTCAATCAAATATGGCAGTGTTCAGGAAGTTCTGGAGTGTGTCCAGATGAGAGCCAAGGCGGAACGAACGATGTCTTTGATGTGAGTGGGAAAAAGGTCAACGGAATCACCTCGGTGACATACCGTCGTCCTCTGAATTCTGGTGAGTGGAGTATTGCATGTAATATTGCACTCAAGCATGTTCAAGCAGCAATGGTAACTTCATGAGGTGAAAAAAGTCGAACTTGAAATGAATTCTCTCATGCAACTGTTTGTAGATGGAGTTTTTCTGTGAGTTACTTTGTAGTTTGGCCAACAGAATATCAATTGTGGTGAAATTTCAGCTTGTCTATTGACTGAAATTAACATAATACTTTAAATTCAGATTTTTCTGAAGTTGATGTGAAATAATTTTTGAATTAGTAGCTTATTTCACAACATATGAATGCCAGGAAAGCTACAGTTGTTACAGTGTCTCATTTAAAATAAAATACATGGCCAATTGTGCCACGTGCGTTTTCCATGCGTTTGGATAAACACATGGAAAATGCATGGTTTTTGCCTCATTATAATTAGCTAAAAAACAAGCATTTTTCCATGTGTTTATTCTTCTCATGGAAAACGCAGTTGGCACATCTGGCCATGTAGAAGGGTCCATATTATCACTTTTTTAAGTGGAATCTCGCCGTTGAGACCACCCTTTACCTTTTTTTTAAAGAACTCTGAGGAATTCCTCAGTCTATTAATGGAATGGTATATTTTCAGGGGATGTAAGAGACAAAGCTATTTATCAGAATCAACAAACTTACATCGCATGGGCAATCGGAAGACTGAACAACTTTGGACAAGTCACTAAACACCACACAGTTCTGCAAAGTAAGAATACTAATTCTACAAAATCTTAGAATAGTACTTATTATTGCAGTACATTAAAAGATTAAAATTTGACACAAGTAAAAACAAATTATTCGGTATAGTTCCATTTTTAATTTCCAAACAACAAACAGGTTGTAAGGAGAATGCAGTATGTATACAGTCACTCCAAATATTAGTCAGTTACTTTTGAATTTAAAAACATATGACTTTCCATAACTGCAATGATGAAAATGATAATATAAAAACCATGGATAGACAGTAGGATACCAATTCACTTCTATTGAATCTGATTCTGAGAGTGTCCACATTCCTTTCGGCTTGACTGTACTTCTTAGAAATTAAAAAAAAGAGGAGTATGTTGTGCAACGTGAAGTGCAACATCTGATACTGATTATTCAATATTTGTAGCATTGTATTTTATAGATGCATCTACCATTTCCATCCTATTATTAGCACACGTACAATTGGTTTATGGACTGTTGCAACTTACCAGTACATTTCTGAACTGACTAAATAATTCATTAAGCTTTCAAATTTTCTTTCCTTTTAGAGGATGTCGCTTTCTTCTTCGGCCGATCCCCAGTGGACAACTGCCAACCGGTGTCACCGACCGTAATCCCAACCACTCACCCGGTTCATTGGCAAGTGGAGCCTCTGATGGGAGACACGATGACCACCTTTACTGTCAGGATGGGAGCTGCTGGAGGAGACAGGGGATACTCTGGAATTACAGGTGCATATTTATGAAGAAAAAATACCATCTCATCACTCTATTACCACGCTTCAAAACAGGGAACTGGAATAATGGAGGACGCTGCATCCGAAGCAGATAAAGCACAATAGGATGTCATCATCATCTATTGTAACAAATATTATGTCACTAGATAGATGATAGATGATGTCCTCAAACAATATATACCTGGTGTTAGTGACCTCTGGTAGCACTCTTGTTTTCCACTAAGACTAACTTGTAATGTTGACCATAATTCTTGGTCTTACCTTTTACATTACTCTCGTACCATTATAATTTACCTCATTATCCACGCCCCATCACCATACCACTGCAGAATCGTGAGAAGCAGTTTTGTTTTGAATGTGTATTTTAATATTAAATATGGTACCTGGTGTTCTTAAAAGAAATTCTGAAGTGACTGTAAGTGGGGTCTTCTTGAAAACAAACCTGCATTTTATAAGCAGCCTTTTCACTAAGCTTGCCACTTTCCAATAAAACTGAATTGGTGAGTTGCGTTTGAAAATATTTCCAATATTTGCAGGCCAGCCATCATGGGGAATCGCTTACTACATCAATGGACGTCTCATCCCGGAACTTATTCTTGAACGCAACAGGACTTACCGGTTCACCATCGAAACTGGGAATGATGCTAGCAACAGCGCTCGGAATCACCCATTTTACATCACTGATGATCCAGTCGGAGGCTACAGCCACAAAACTGCAGCGCAAAAGAGGGTATGAAATGGTGTAACAGTTTCATTGGAAGATAAAGACAAGCATAAACTGTTACAACTCCTTTATACCAAAAAGGGGGGGGGGCGGATGGGAGGCGGGGGGAAATGTGCTGCCAAAACAAGAAAGCTATCCTTATACCTGCACGTTTAGAAGTATAAAATAATATTTCCTCAACCCTTAAAAAATTAACTTGTAAATTATTATAATAAGCAGAAAGTAGAGAAATATTGAGAACGGTATCCAGGAAAACATTATATTTAGCAACAAATCCGTAAACATAATAACCATGATACTGGCGCTGCTGGTCTGCGTTTGATTTTTCATTATTTGGAAAAAAAACACACATGATATAACCCTGCTATTAATGTGACCCTTTGCCCAGATAGCGCACACGATTGAAACAACGTTAGACCAACATTAGCCGGAATTGACAAACGCTATGGCTATGTCAAGGCAATGCATCATGTTATCCTGGTCCCACACATGTACACATGTACTACACAATACCCATATGTATTGTACATTTTCCTTTGCAGTCTGTCAGGGTGTATGCTGGCTTAAACCAAGATGGCGCACCAAACCCACAGGCCGTTGGGCGATATTGCGAATACAGACCGATCACTATTGATATGCCGAATCAAAACTCTTTCGATGATTATTTTGACACTCTCACTTTGGAATGCCAGAATGGACTGAGTGGAAGCATAACTTGGACACCAGATAGAAACACCCCTGATCTTCTGTACTACCAGGTACAGTCAATACAGCTAACTGCAAACAAGTTTTTACTCGCTCGCTAACCTGAAATTAGAAACTTAAGTGACTAAATTATCTATTAATTGCTTATTATCTAAATTATCTATTTATTGTTTATTAGTTTTCTTTTTCATTGTGATTTTTCAGTGCTACAATCACAATTACCTTGGCTGGAAGATCCATGTGGTCAACAGTGTTGCAGAATTCAGGGCTGCACAATCAAGTTCTGCGAGAAGAGCAACGTTTGGAGCTGAGTTTGTGTTCATCTTAATTGCTCTTATTGTTCTGCACTAATCCTTTTATGTTGAAAATATTCATATTTTAGTTAGTGGTTGTGAGTTTAGATTGTAAAAATGTACACAGAAGTTGTCAAACCAAACACTCTTGGGAGTCATTTTAAGCGTATTATGTATATTTTTTGGTGTGAGAATTTGTTAAATAAAACAGCAATTTGAGTCCAACTCAAAATGACTGGAAACTAGAGGAAGTTTGGTACAACTGCGATGATATTAATCTGTTAAATTTCTTTTATCATTTGTTATTATACTTAGCACAAATCGAATGCACAATAGGTATAGATGTGTACACCAACTAGCTACTAGCACTTACATTATGATATTTATTGTTGCTTTGCTTTCTGTCAGGTAAATATATATTGTAGAACAAAACCTGGTGGTCCAAACTGTTTGAATTATTCTGTTTGTAAATAAAGTCACTGAGTAAACACTCGAAAGACCATTAGAATTGGTTTTTAATTATATGTCTCTTGTCTGTACTTAACCCACAACTGAAGCGCTAATTATATATATATATATATATATATATATATATATATATATATATATATGTATATATGCTTATCGAGCTGGTACAAATTAAAGATAGAGAATTTACGATAATACATTGTGATATTGAGATAATAATTACATGTGTATTAAAATAAAGTTGAAATTATTATGAAACAGAGTTGAATAAAGTAATTTTTATGGTATTAAATGGTAGTTAAAGGCAAAATTTTAAAAATTTGGAATGATATCTGGAAACATTTTTTGAATTACAATTGTAAATAACTTATTTATCTTTCTACAACATGACTTTAAGGAAACTTTTCCCACTTCAAAATGTGATGGCAGTTGTGAAATAATTTCATTACATACGCATGCTCCACGATATTTCGTTGTACTCTGGGCAATTTTAATTGCATTATATTTCTTGTATTTGGATAATTGTTATCTGCTAATTTATTAATCCCGGATACCCAGAAAACATCCAACATCAGCTTGACATTGGTCGTCCAGTACCAGACCAAGATAGTACACCAGATAGAGTGATATCATTCCAACACTGATTGTCATCAGTCACTGATGACGTTGAGCCAATTTGGCATTTTATCTGGGCAGCGTGCTGAGTAGCACCTGGACTATAAAATTCGTACACAGTTCAGAATCAGGATTCGAAACCCACATTCCTGACTTATCGCCAGAACCAATCTTGATCCAGTTTAAGCCAGAGGAAAACAAAACATTGGTCGGCTATCACAGTATCTTGCAATTCTCTAATATGATCAACATTTTAATTCAATTAATGCTCCGTTGTTTAGACTATTTGCCAACATTCCATTCGCACCAGCTTAATGTTAACCCAGTACACATGGTACATGGTTGACATTGTTGTTGCGCTGACGTTGTGCTGACGTTGCGCTGACGTTGGTAGGGCTATAGATGGCATGTTGTCTTGGTAGCGGCCCAACATTGGTCCAATCTGGCATCGTATCACAAAACTTGGACACAGAATATGCCTGTTATCTTTCATGTTCTTGACAGTTTGGCAAATTGAATTAACTAAACACAAGTCCTAACTCAGTTATACTTCCATAACATACACTACATCACAGCCAGTCATAAACTACAATCAAGTCACTCTGCAACAGAATCAGTCTGCTTGCCAGATCTGCAACCTTTGGGCCCAATAGAGGGCACTCTGGTGACATTATCAGCCCTTAAGGGCATACACAATCACGTGACCAGTCGGTGATGCCCTTAAGTGTTCCATTCAGACGTGAGCGCTCCCTGGCGTTGTCACCCAAGGGTTTCCAACTGAAGTGGAACCTGATTCAATTTGGCACAAACCTAACTCAAACCACACTGTAAATACTCTTTTTGTGACCATTGGAACGTTACAGTAATGGCCAAAGAGTCTTTTTTTCTTGCCTATTAGTGTTTCTTTTTAGTGATAGCAGAATTCTGTTTTTTATTGAAATATCAAACACTATTTTTTTCCCCTTTGGAGCTGTTCTGTAGTCTGGACATCATATTTCATTCATAGATATAGTTCATACAGTTCTCATCCAAGTCATTTGTTGCAGTTTTACCTATTGCCAGTTCGCCTGATTGGTATTTCAAGAATGATAACACTTATCACTTATATTCCCCTAATAACATTGTTTGGTATTTATAAATATATATAATCTCATAATGAAGAACTGCCAATAGCTTAAGAATAGCCAACACATATGTAGTTTGAGAACTGGCCAATTGTTTGAGTTATGAGCAGCTTGAAGTTGTCCGTGGATATTCTTATCTCCTCATTACATCTGCCTTCAGCAGCAAGCAGCTTATCATACGAGCTGAAATAATTTCACACTAGGCATTGAGACTACTATATGTCATGTCATGTTTATCTTGGAAGAAAGATATGATGAATGACTATTTTGAGACCATTTTCAAAATGTTTACCATCCTACAGTTCTCGCCATTCATCACGTGACAAGTTTCTGACGTAACAAACTGGAACCAGACGAGATTCTCGTGATGACGAGAATTCAAAAACCAAAAGGCGGACCATGAATGATGGGAGAGGCCAAACATGCCCCTTGAATTCTAAACAACTTCTCCAAAGCCACACACTGAATGATTTCTGGTGTTACTTTGTCTGCAATCAGGTTTGACACTGATGGATTGAGAAGAGGGCTCCTGAACAATTGTAATGCTGGGAGATAAGTTGGATTTATTGGATGGTGAACATCAGTCATTTTTGGCAGATAATATCCTCAAAAACACCTAAAATTGAATTGTTATCATTCATGGAATTCCTATGGAATAACTTACAAAATCATTTCACTATTCATTGAAATGAAAAAAATGCAGAGGACTAAAATGGATTTCAAACATAAACATTAAAAAATATATAGATACATAAGCAACTATGATGTTTTAAACAAGAAAAATAATAAATTTCATTTGAAAATATTCATCCATCACAGAGACACAATGAGATGAATTACCCAGAACAAGAATTGTCATTGAAATTTGATGACAGGTTTTCTGTTCCATAAATTTTCAATCTGCATTATTATTCGTTTGTTTTCATCAGTTTAATGGAACAGCCAAATCCTTCATTTTTTTAACTGTCAGATTTTTTGACATTTGATAGATGCACGGCAAGAAATGATTCATTTAACAGGCATAACGTTTCCTGGAAAATGTCAAGGAGGTCCAAAATATTGAAAAGGCAATTTGGAAAAACGACAGAATTTATGATTGATTTAAAGCAATTCGTCCACAAAGCTCTCAATTGTGGTCAAATAATTTCTATGATAAACATCAAATTCATTCTTGGCTGAGCAGTTATTAGGGAATCAATTACACTACATATCATACCACATCGTCCCAGCCAGCTAGGTCTTCATGAGCTGGATGTCATTTGCCTGAAACATTAAATTAGTGATGCCTTGTACTGAGTGTCTATGCTGAGGCCAGAGAAAGACCCCACCCAATAGGGCAAATTAATAACTATCTCGATCTCTCATCTCATCAAACAACCCTCGTAAGCAAGTACGTCCTTATAATTTAATGCCTGCCCTATTAGAATCCCAACCTAAAACAATAAGGACAACAAGTGATGACGTCACCAAAGGTCAATGAGGGCCATTTGACCTTTGGTGACGTCATAAATTGTTTGGAGACCGGCATACACAAATCACATGTGCCCTATAGGGCGTGTAAGTTATGCCAAAGTATCGTTAATTTGTAGTGCAATCCTCGTTCTTGCCGTGCCTTTGGGAACCAACACCCCCATATTTGAATTAAGCGAGTGAATGGACGAGACAAAATCTGATGGTCAGGTATTTTTTCAAAAGAGTTAAGCATGTAACTGTCATCAGAAGTATCGAAAATAGAATTTTCGAGAGATATCTATCACTCACAGACCAATATTTGTCCAAATCGGACATTAATAGATGGCTTGAGTACCGAACGAATCCACGTCTAACTTCTCAGGTCCATTACTTAAATAATATGTGGTCTAAAGCTCTCGTTTTGAGCTTAAAACTTACCATGAGTTGTCAAGCTGTAATTGTTTAGTAATCCACAATTCAAAGACGCCGTTGTGGACGTGGTTCCTGGAAGTAGTTTTTTCGTGCTCTCAAAGGCAGGAGAGCAAAATCAACTGACACGCCCTATTTACTTGAAGCTTACTATTTAAAAGTATTGTCCACTTTGCTTGACATTGATCCACAGTGGGCCAATTATTATCCGGGGATCATTTTGTCCTCATGAATATGTGATTTAGCAACTTGAGATTCCATTTCAATTTGTTTTCTGCATAACCCAGAAAGCATTCCAAATCGTTTCCATGTCGGAGATGTTAATTTGATGTTGCAGTGACCGTGGCCTATATGGAAACGATGCTGGGCCGATTTGGAATGCTGTCTGGGTATTAAAACTTATTTTCACTGAAAGCTTTCTAATAGTACATAATCATGTACTTTAGGTTACAGACCATTAAGATAACTCAATATAATGAACCCCTCAAAATGCACTTTTAAATTAATTTTCTGTTTTAAAACAATCTTCACTTGAAACCATTAATGCAGTGGTAATATAACGAAAAACATAGTGCGCTGATTTGCATGCCCTCGAATGTGTTGGGACACCATTTAAATTCGTTTTCTGGTCCATAAAACAATCTTCACTTGAAGCCTGCTTCTCGAGTATGCATCTCATGTGCTGGGCTGCTTTTTTCTGCAGACAATTAGAAACCCTCTTGGCATTTTCCTCATTCAGGGAAACATCCCTGGGAGTCCCTGGTCTCATCAAGGCCCCAAGGGCTGCTATATCCTTGGCACATTAGCAGTCTGCCTTGTATACAGATTAACCCTCCTCCTTCAGGCTGCTTGCTCAACTTCACCTGCCATAAAACATTCCGCCCTGATATGCAGGTTGTTGTTGTTGCTGCTGCTGTAAGCCATCATCTTGCAATATTGTTTGTTGGTTGTTTCAAATTCTACCTGCTGCACAATGCAATTGAGCTCAAATTTTGAAATGAAGAAGTTTGAAGAGTAGCATTAACATGATTAAGTAACAAATAAGTCAGCTTGAGATGAGCTGCACGGGCATACTTGCACTGAAATGTAGATGTGACACTTCTGCAAAGGTACTGCACAGGACATATTCAGGTCGATAACTCTTATGTATATCTTCACTATTTTACATTAAAAAAAAAAACAATCTTCCCCCCCCCCCAACAGTAGGCCTACGCTACATGTATTCAAATATTCAAATGTGTCAGTACCTTACTAATGATCCCCTTTTAAAGGTAGAAGTAAAAGGTCATTTCTGGAAACACTATGTACTAGGTAGCCAAGGGTTAAGGCCTTCTCCGGCACTGCTACATACCGGGATCGAATTCTAGCCTTGATACTTCTACGAGGTATATCTCAGCTTGGTGTCCTTAGCAGGAGACGGTGAACTGGCAGTGCCTTTTTACTCTGAACTCCTCCTTTTACAGTTAGTTTCAATAAAAACGGCATGTCAAATTAAACCTAGACAAAGCTAGATAACTTCTTCTATGCGATGCTATCAGCCACTAAACGGAACTGTCTGGCGATACGTAGCCAGATCTTAAAGTATATGCAGAACCATCTGGTATGTAAGTTGAGTTATGCCTATTTTTAATTTCTTGTCGAAAAGATGCATGTCTATTGCAAATACATAATTATGATATATTAGATCAATTTCTTACCTTTACCAAGGTATATTTTTTAGTGGTGGTAATAAGTGTAAGCTGACTATAAGCTAGGAGTAGACAGAAGCAGCTGACTTTAGCCAGTAATAGCTACAGCCAGGAATAGGTAGCTACAACTATCTAGAGTCGACTATTTTTTACAAAACTCACTGTATCTTATCAAGAACCCTCGTACACAGTAAGAAGTTGCCTTAGAGGGCTGTACTTAGTGCACTACACCAATAGTCATCCTTTCTTTATGCTGACAGGCAGAAATGTCAAACAATTATTTTAGCCATTGCTTTTGGCGCAGACTTCTCCAGCCTTGATCATAAAAGACATGTGACACGTGAAGCCTGTTTCAATCAGAAGTGATACGCCTCTCAATTTTCTACATAATTTGGTGCTAGAACATGTCTTAGGAGCAGGTCTTGTAGATGCAAGAAGCAATATGTAAAGGCGAGAAATGGGAAGAGAGGGTTATTAAGAGTGACTGACGGCTTGGAAGAACTTCCGTCAGCTTTAATGGAAGCAGAAAACACCATATGTTTCCTCAAATATAAATTTTGCAGCAAGTACAGCACTTCAAGATGAGTGTAGACCTGTGAGTTTCAAGCTTCTTTCCAACTACAGCTTTTCGTATTGGACACAAAAAAGGAGCTCACAAATGAAAGAGAATTTTGCTCAAAAAAATCAGTCTGATTGAAATGTCAGTGCCTTCAAAGGGAGGGATATGGTATTTGGTTAATGGTTTTTTTTGTTATGAAGGAAAAGATTCAAACTAGCATTTATTTGTAAGTGGTCTACAAATGTACAGGGTAGAGGAGCACAGGGTAGTTGAAGTTAATAATGTTTTGACCTATTAAGGTCATTTTAATTTAATAAGTGGTCTACAAATGTACAGGGTAGAGGAGCACAGGGTAGTTGAAGTTAATAACGTTTTGACCTATTAAGGTCGTTATAATTTAACGTCTGCCTATGATATGGATAGATAAGTATGGCTAGTAAGTGTAAAGGAAAATAATAGTACAGAGATTGCTGCAAAATTAGATGTACCTTATACTCACGCAGCATCTAACAAAATGAGTATACCATTAATTAGCTGCATGTTCATTAATAATTTCAACCGCAGATAACCATGTCTAAACCTAATAAACACTACAGTTACGCTTAAATAGTGTGACATAAATGACTCATAATTTTGATGATAATTATTGCAGGAATATATATACAGTCAACCCTCATTTATCCGCACACCTTAGTCCCCCAGGTAATTGTGCGGATAAATGAGGGAAACAGATAACTGAATATATATATAAATGCTCGAAGTAGATTTGTGTGCGGATAGCGAGGGAACCGGATAAGTGAGGCCCAGATAAATGAAGGTTGACTGTACTCAGTTTTTATGGCAACTGCTTAAAATTATTTGTAAATAGAAATGAGTAAAAGAAAGATTTCTAGACTGTTTGACAATTAGTTTTAAAGTTTTATTTGTGACAATTCATGACATCAAATTCATCTAATGAACGTTTTCACACACATTGTGTATACAAACAATCGTGCTAACTGGTTAGCTTTATTAAAGATACAATGTAGACAAATATGACAATGATATATACAGAAGCATAGAAAGAGAGCTGATGGCATTGCAGCATTTCATAGCACCATCACCGACTAGTTTTTGACCGATTGAGACCGGCCGTCCCGGTGGACAGTTTTTGAAATTGAGGAATTCTAGGAAGTAATTGAATTGGAGACCTTTTGTGAGCTTGCAGTTGCTCACTGCTATATTTAGAGTCTGTTGCTCGGCCAAAGTGCGCCCACCCTCACAAATGAATGTTGCGGTGCCATTGTAATTATCCACGAAACAACCGGACCATACATTACTTATGGAAAGAGGAAGGTATTTATAGGAGTTCTTTGGTGTTGTCAGGACACTAGTTCTTCCCTCACAAGTGTCCACATTTTTCACTGCATCAAGGTCAGTTTGAGTATAAAAAAGAACTGTCAGCGGAGCGTCATTCGAAGGTTCACCCATTTTGAAAACAAAACGGTAACTGATGCTCGAGTCTTTGGGAATCTCCATTTTAGCTAAGTAACCAAACCACTGTTCATCTGTGTTCACATGGCCATCAACTAAACAAGGATTAGACGGGCGGTCTCGTGCAAGATCAGCATGAAGACCTGAAAGTTTTGTTACTTTTGCAGAACCGCTGTATCGAGGTGCTTGGGCATCACTCGAACGAGATTCTCCGAAAGTTCCCAACTCGTAACTGATAGCTCCTAGGTGTGGTTGGAAACAGTGTTGAATGTTTATCCACCATGACCCCAGGGGTATTTGAGAGCGGTGGATTTGTATGTCGTCCTGAACAAAGCCGTAGCAAGTGTAAAGGCGCATCGCTTGGGAGCACAGAGTCCACTCGGCTTTGGGAAGAAGATATCCCTCATCCTGCAGGAGGGCTTCTAAATCTGTGTGGTCAAATTTGAGCTGCAGATTCTGACAACAAGCTTCAAGTTCCCAGTCCCCTGGAACAGCTAAGGTAAACTTCATATTGCCTAACGTTGGCAGTGAGAGGTCTTCTAAAGTGTATCCCTTCCATCCGTGTCTGCCCGGTCCTCTATAGGCATCCGCTAAGCACTCCAGCCGCAGGTCTATGGCTTGTGTTGCTCTTGCAAGAGCCCCAAGCAATACTGCTGCGTGACAGATCAATACAGACGTCATCACATCAAGTCTATTGCGGTCCATAACTACCACAAATTGGTCACATCCAGTTGAAGTCAGCCCTTGGATTGTTTTGTCATGTCTGGCCTTTCACGACAGAACAAGTCAATAGTCCAGGCTCATGCCACACATCTACTCTTTATGGCTCTGCGCTGCCTTTCTTGGGCTCTTTCTACATCCTTTGTGAATATTATATTCATTGGTCGTTATTGTATTCCCTTTTACCTTGTTCATAACACTCAAGATATCACTGCAATTCTCAGTGTTGTTCATCTCTCGTGAATTGACGCCATTCACTTTTACTCATTTGTGCAGGAATTACATATGCGTTTGTGGCGTGTTGGCTTCAGCAACAAATCACAACATCATCATGAATCTTTTATATGCTGAGTGGTCCAGCGGCATGTTCTGTATTGTGGCAATGCGACAAAAGGTCATGAAAAGACATGGGAAACGACCACTCCTTGAGTTATCCCTCTCTTCAATTGCTCTTCTTGCTCAAGGACCTGCAACACATGAAGAAGAATAACCACATCAATAATGGATAAAGTAGTTAATTCTTCAAAACAGCTTCGCCTGCAAGGGCCACAAGACATTTGTAGAACATACAGTAGAACCCAACAAACAAGTCCATACTAGGGAATCACTATAAACGTAACCTTCATAGAGAAGGTGGTTTTAATTCTAGAAAATGTTTTGGGAAATTAATAAACTTTTGGGACCAAGCAAAGTTTCCTTTAATCAAATTACATGAATAATTGGTTGCCTTAGTTGACGAGTTCCACTCCACCCCAAAATGACAAAATCTAAAATGTCAAATGTATCGTAATTTTAAGCAAAATGATTCTTCCGGAGTAAATATGCCGCATAATTGACCATAAGACATTTTATAATGTCACACCAAGCCAAGGAGACTGCAGCTGCTGGTACAATAAAGAACATTCCTTCAACAAATCAGGGCACAGGTTTAATTTATACCTAAGGTAATATTAAGACTATCTGTGGCACATGGTTCCTTGAAAAGTCTGGAGAAAATATTGAGAATGGGGAAATGGTTAGAATCGTGCGCTTAAACATTTTGGATGAGGCTATTGGTAAAAGTAGTTAAATTTGCAGACAGTTAAGGGTGTCTGGTTTGACAAACTCCAATGGCTAGTCTCATTCATGCAACAGAGACTAGCACATTTTCCTGCATGGAAATGATTTGGTTAGTTACCAACTTACTGTGCAACCTCATTTCCTGTAAATATCTAGTAAAAATAATGTAACACAACTTTTGAGCGAATCCACCAACCAAGCCAGAATAAGGTTGTGAAGATGTGAGGTGTGAGGATTAATAGCTTCAGGGTGCATGGGACAAACACAATTCAAGGCAAATGGTGTCAACCTGGGAGACGCACTGCCCCATGTAATTGCTTGACTGTCCAGGGTCCTGGTGAAGGTCTGATGTCTATCACACAGGAAGATGTCTTTCCGTGACAGGACTAGCTTTCCCAATCTCCCTGGCCAAATGACGGTGCCAAAGCTAATATAGATGGTAACAAGACTAGGTTCTTGGTTGGATATTGAAAAATATCAGAGGTCAAGTGTATTGCAGAAACATCATAGCTCAGCATATATACACCACAACTCAGGGTGCGTTAGATGCTTAGAAACTATAACTTGTATGTAATCTGGTATTTATATGTATTTATATGTATTCATATGTATTTGTATGTATGACGATATTACCTTTGTGGCAAATAGGTAAACTCCAACCTTCACAAAGATGTCTGACTTAGGGCAAGCAAAATCAGACGCATTGTTGGCTTTTGATTATTCCAGATTTCTACATGGAATCTACTCATTATTTATTATTAGGTATACAATAAATCATATATGAAGTATACGACTATACGTCTCGAATCACATCAGCAGATATTAAAGATAATGGGTGTAGTAACTTTAGTATGCCATGCACATCCTTGCAAATTAAACTACCATGTTGATAACTACATTTTTTAAAGCAAATATAGCCATCTTTGTTTCACTCGTAGGATTCAGTTAGTTCACTGAATAGTTTAAAACAAATCTGACTTGCAAGGTTGTTATTCTAGACACTTTCAACTACTGCTACTGTTACTGACATTCTGATCCAGCGCACAATACCAATCACGTTGAATCACTTAGTGATATTGGCAGCAGTCTACTGGGCACTTAAAAAAATGTCCAACAAGCATTAATATTATTGCTCAATCAGCTTCGTTCATTACATATTCATGCCTGCCTACAGCCAGTCTGCAGCAGAATCCTAATCATGGGTCAGCCTAGCTAGCAAGCAGGCAAGTCTCATTCATTAACCACAGACTAGCATCTTTTTCCTGCACGGAAATGATTGGCTGGTTACTGTGCAATCTCATTTCCTGCAGATTACCTCATCTGCAACAACCAACAGACGCATTAATATTCCAATTAGCATTTAGAAATATCAAATATAACACTGCCACATTGCAATGTTGGTTGTTGGCAGGTGGCTTGGTCAATGTTTAGTAGATGAGACATGCTATATGCTGTTAAAGACCTTGATTTTAAAAGATGATTATCATATATTCATTCCAATGTGAAAAAAATTATAATAAAAAATACGGGAAAAAAGATATCACAATGCATACCATTGTCTTTCTGAAAATATATAATTTTAAATTTTCATATTTTTTATTTTTCTGTCACTTGAATGCACAGAAAACCACAAAGTTAATGAAAGATAATTGGACTCACACACCAAAAAGGTATCGTATGAGTTCCAAATTCTGGACAGATAGATATCAGTGCTCAGGTACTAGACAGACAGATCGACAGACAAGATTACATGAGCAACATCAGCTTGATGTTGGGGTGCCTTGGCTTCATTGTCTCAGTCCCTGCTCACAACAATAGATAGGTGGATAGGTAGATAGATAGGTAGATAGATAGATAGATTGATAGACAGATGGATAGATAGATAGGTAGATAGGTAGATAGATAGATAGATAGATAGATAGGTAGATAGACAGATAGATAGATAGGTAGATAGATAGACAGATAGATAGATACATAGATACATAGCTACAAATGCAAATCCTTGGGAGGGATACTTTGCCTCTAAGCACCAGTATTGTCCCTGATCTGCCAAATGTCATTTTGCCCTAGTGTGATTTATCTGCCGTTTTCTAGCTGAGTAATCAAGTCTGTGGATCTTTCTAAAGAATCAGCAAGAAAATCAGATCTAGTGCGATTGCAATTGATTTGTCTGCTCAAGCCAGTATAACCATGATAACAGCATTAGCTCTAACTTTGTTTAATTCCTGCCAAAGTAGGATGAAATGTCGTTCACACATATTGTGAAATCTTGGGTTTTGTTCTTCAAGCAAATATTTCAGGGGGTTTCATCTTACTTTATTTTGGTTTGGCTAAGGCTGAAATAACATTTTTAGTTCTTATGCTTTCTAATCCTGTCAACTTTAAGAGTAAGATGAAAATGTTATTCTTATGAAATATAGATTTTTGTTGTACTGTATTTTCTCAGATGACGATTTCAAAATGTGTTTGGAAACAATTTGAGATATCAACATAGCAAATTTCATCAAGCATTCTAAAACTGGTGCAAATGCACAACAATAATACAATATTCATTCAAAGCATCAAGCAGCCCATATGCAAATTGTTAGACAAGCCATCAAAAATGGATTTTGCTCTTCAGCAAGAATAAACAGGCGAGGTCAAATGGTTACAACAGGCCCTTGCAAGCTAATACATATATGTGCATGTTACCAGCCCCGGCGGAACACTAGCTAACAGCACTCTAAGCCGTGAATATAGGCTCTATCCCAGGGTAATACTATGTTGGGATTACATTTTGTAAAAAGGTGCAATACAAATGGGAATATTTCCATCACGATTCATGAATAAGTGCTGCTGTAATAAAATGTAATTACAGTGGACCTACCTGTAAGATCATCGTAATTTTTATTCATACTGAATCAAGGTTGTCCTAATTGTGCGGTTCTACTGTATTTTATATTATTTTGAATCTGCCTTTACCAAGGAAAACCACAAGGATTGCTTTATTATCATACCCAGATAGCATTCCAAATCGGCCCAGCATCGTTTCTATGTTGGCCATTGTCGTTACAACATTGTATAGACATCGCGGACGTCGTATTGATTTGGAATGATATCTGGGTATTATCAAACAATTCTGTGTTGCTCTTGAATTTGCTATTTTTACACTCCCTTTGGTCTCCTTTTTCCTATACCATATATAATATTTAATATACTTTCTAATATTCCTCTTTATTTAACATTTCCTGTTGATGTTACATGATACTTAATCTTAAAGTTGCACTGTCTGTCAAATTTGCAATTTTCTAAGATGCTTTCAAACAGTTGAAAATAACCTTTATTAATCAAGGCACACTATATTTGTGTGAATTAATGATTTTATAAGACATTAATTACTTAAAAATAAAATATACATTGAGAGAAAATCCAGACTAAAACATTGGAAACACAATGGAAATGACATCATCATCTATTGTTCAGTATTGTGACGTCATCACTGGGTTTGTTTACATATTGAGTTTTTGATGGCATGAAAAACTAATATTTATATTATTTATTGTAAATTAAAACTAAATTGTTGCGCTAAAGTGGGTATGTAATGGTGAAAAATATCATGAGACAAGGCAGTATTGATTTATATCATTATTTTAATGTGCAAATTTGACAGACAGTGCACCTTTAACATGTTTAAGTATGATAACAGTAGGCATACTTGTGGTTGACGTTGTCCATCTTGAGAAAGTACTGTATAATTAACACCAAATAACATCATGTGAAAAAATGGTTGACATAGACCTACCCACACCTTCAAATATTTTCTTCTACTGTATGTTTAACTACTTAGACCACTCCAACATTAAAAGTAGTAAATTTTATTCAAAGGTATAGTATATACTCACTGTAGCAAGGTCACAGATAGCATTCCAAATCGTTTTAATGTTGGCGCGACGTCGGCAATATTAATACGATGTTGTAACGACAGTGGCCTACATGGAAATTTGGAATGCTATCTGGGATAACTATCTAGGGAGAAAGATTAGTTTTATTTGCTCTATCTTTCAATGAAAAGTAAACACTATTAGAACTATAAAGTAAGCTTTATGTCACTGTATAATTAAATCTAATATTTAGGACGACCTCACCATTAATACCTTTAATTTTAGTGGTCCTAGCTAATCCTGAGGTTCCACTGTATGCTATTTAACCATTAGGCGACTCAAAAGAACACCGTTACATTTCATACATTATTCATATAATACATATTTGAGTGTCTGGACTTACTTGGTAATATGCTGTACGAATTTCAATGTAATTCCAGTATACTTGACAAACTTCTGTGCTGCAATACTGGTACTGGCATTGCAAAATCACAATGCATGCATTGCATTGTCAAGTAGATCAGTATCTTCAATGAAATAGTTGCATTATTTGAATTTCCAGTTCATAAAGACACTGTCCCTGTGCAGTGTGCATGAGGTGTCACCCTGCAAAAATTTGCCAAACAGAGCGAATCAAGGAAAGCGTAAATTATTTTTATTTCTATTTTATTCTCAGGCGATGTTTCTTCATGAGCAACCAAGAGAGACCATGTTTCTAGCACACTCAGGGGTTAAAGAGTATGTTTACCCCGGTTGCTATGGTTACGTATGTGGTGCACTTTTTAATGCACTTAAAAAGTTTTGCACTGAAACTTCACTATTTATCTATCTATCATTAGAGAAACTGGCGGTGTTCTTCTATAATAGTAGTTTTTAATCTAAAAATATTAGCAGTGCCATGATCACGTCATTTTTAAAAAAATAAGACATAAGTGTAACTTTCCTTGACTAATTACGTAGAATCTTTTATCAATTTCCATTTGATTATCATGTCACAGTTGTGTGTGCATAAACTTCATGACCATTTCCTAAAGAAATATTGTAAATGCCTATCTGACATAATGAAGCTTAATCAAAACCTTTTAGCAGTTACCAGTTTGTTTGACTAAATCCAGTATAAACACTGTGTTGTCACCCATAAGCCAAGCGACCTAATTATGGACATTATTTGATAGTTTACCTAGTAAACCAAAATGATTGGTTAAACTATGTAGCTGATAGGCTGAGTATAGACTTAATCTTCTCTCAAAAAATGCAAGAGAAATGGATTCATTTTTTTTTTTAGTTTAGGCAATTTTTTTTTAATTGCCTGCTTGTAAAAACAAGAATTGCATAAACTCAGCACTTAAACATCTAATTATTCTGTAATTTCATTGTTAGACCTTTAATACCATAAGCCAGCCTATAGACTACAAGGGAAATTGATTAAATTACTTTAGATGAGTAAACGAGCAAAACATGTAAACGACACAGTGAAACATCTGATTGCAACAGTGTTGCAGATTACAGAATTGATCAATTCATCAGTGGCTGTAAAACCCTCATGATGTCACGGATGAATAATTATTATACAAGTATAATAAGAAAAACTGTTGGCAGAAGTTTGCCACGACAGCTGGCAGAGGCACTGCAGCTTTAGAAGCTCTTATTTGCTATTTGATGCTTTATGTACCTTTTTTTAATTATCTAGTTGCCAAAAGTCTATTTAAAAAAGATTCCAGAAGATAAAATAGTGATTCAAAATGTAATCCCCTCAGTTAGTCCTAAAATCTCATCTTACATATTTATCCCTAGTGATGCTTATCGCCATTGAGCTCTTCCATAGTCCGATCTTATTTGAAGATTCGGAGTCACTTAAGCTGCTTTAAACTTCAATTGAGAACAAAAGGGATCATTCCATTAAAAAGCTTTCTGCTTCCGAAACATCAAAGCCATATTGATCATGCAAATGAGAGACTAAACATTAAGGTGGTTTTCTTTAGTCCTTGGAGACTGTTAGAATCCCTGAAGCATTTTATAAAACTACACATTTTGGCCATAACAAACTGGAGATTACTGGCGATTTCATGTTATTCCTCTGATATAACCGCAGAAGACCTAATTTCGTTGTTTCCGTTTACTCCTTATAGTAACAAACGATTGTTTCTTTTTAATCTAACTGTAAAATTATTTGGTAACCCTAAGTATGTTACAACAAATTTGCCTCTCTCACCAGGTTGTTTGTGGTAATTATGCTTCCACCCAGTAACGTTATGACAAAATGCATAATAAACTTGGTTATTGGTTTACTTTATAGGAACAATCTCAATATTTTACAATATTGTTAGTGAATGGCATGTCCGTCTTAAATTTGGCAGCAGAAAGAATTGGCAGGAAATAAATGAAAAGAAAACTGGTATTGTTGTTCTGGTTTTATCAAGACCAGAAGTAAGAACAAAATCCAATATTTCACATTGTGTGTGAACGACATTTCATCCTACGTTTGGCAGGAATTAAACGAAGTTAGAACTAATGCTGTTATACTGGCTTGAGCCAGACAAATCAATTGCAATCGCACTAGATCTGATTTTCTTGCTGATGTCTTTACGAAGAGCCACAGACTTGATTACTCAGCCAGAAAACTGCAGAATAAATCACACTAGGGCCAAATGACATTTGGCAGATAAAGGACAGTGCTGGGATGGTGCTAGAAGGGAAAGGCTCACTCACAGATGTTGTCATCCATCTACGATAGTAGACAAAAGTTTGGCCAGTTGAAGTTGAGAAATTTTATGAAGGTTATTTCCATGGCAAATCTTAATCACCTTCGAATAATGCTTTAGAAACTTAAACATGCAGATTAAAAAGTATTGTCTATTACAGCAAAAACATGATAAAAAATTATGCCTGCTGTTTGCTTGACATCGGCTAAATTCAAAATGTTTTACAGATATGGAGTCTAAACCAGGAACACAATAGCACAATGTGATAGATTGAGAATCTTGCTGAATATTATGGTAAAGCTGGTTTTTTACTAAAGAAAAATGTGCTCATTATTCAAAAGTAGAATATATGTGGTATATGCTAAACGAGCCCATGGATACTTTTTCCCTCAAAACTTGAAAAGCACATAATTCTGTTTTATCCATGATGGATGATTTGGGCCTGAATTTGCTATTTCATTATATGTCATCATCATAAATCAAGTAAGTACATCAAAACAGGCTTCCAGATAGTTTAACCATAGGCCATTAAGACTGGATTCTTGCCAAATAACAATTTGATATTTTAATTAAAACACCACCAATCAAACTCATAGTCACATATTTAAAGCTTCATGTAATGACATCTACACCACTAATACTCTTGCATTTCGAGCACAGTCTCAAATTTCTTTCTTAGCAAGTGCTTGTCATCCAAACTTCTAACTTGACTTCTTTCATTTTCTTCCTCAAATTCTCCTCACACTGTCTGCATGTTATTGGAGAACAATGATAAGACGGAGCTCTTGGCAAAGTGTCTGCCTAAAAGACAGATTGCCGAGAAAAGAAAGTGAGCGGAATAAGAAAATAAGCTGCCATGGCAACGGACATTAGTATGACAACTGACTCAATGGCTGCCACAGCAACTGAGAGCAGAAGGAAAAAGTTGACTGATTTTACACAGGAATGAGTAAGTAGAATATAATTGCATAAATGGATTACCCAACATTTTTTTTGCGGTTCGTTTCGATGGTGAGTTGATGTGCTGGTGTTTGTCAGTCATGGTCAGTTAGTCGGTTGGTTTCAGACCATTAGTGGTGGTTGTGGATTAGGGCTTTACGTCCTGTATTTCTGTACCTGATGGGCTAATTAGGACAGGTAGGGACCATGGCAATGAGACGAAGAATGAAACAGCCATCCAACATAAGCTCGACCGGGAATTGAACCCAGGACCTAGTGGTTGGAAGCCCAGCACGCTACCACTGAGCTAGGCCCCCACCATGGTCGGACCATTAGTTATTTGCTCTGTAGGTTGGTTGGTTGCAAACTTTCAAGGTAGGGATTCTATGCATTGAATTTAATTTGCAAGCTGCTGAATCAGATTCAGTTGGAAGATAGTTGGTACAGTAGTGAAGTCCTGGGTTTGACTTATTGTCCATCCTCACTTCATAAGACACGTACTGCACAACAGCTCAGGTTATTTGTATGGTTCATAATTTCAACTGGGGTTCTACTGATACCAAGGATCGAGCATCTCTCAAACACCCTTTTCACGCGGCAGCCATGTCGGAAGTGTTGGCTCTCTTTGCACTCAGATATAGTATTGTGACGTCATCAGTAGACAATGGCTATGGTGAGGTCACAGAGTGCACGAACAATGGAGAAGTAATGATGCCATAATATATTACATAATCAAAATTAGGTTAATGAGGCAAAAATACCAACATGGCTGCAGTTTGAAAAGGGTGTATTATAACAACTGCCAGTGGGGCGCGTCATACATAAATGTTTTGCGGTGGCATATCAGATCTGGTCAACATCGTTCCAATGATGGCCGATGGCAGCTGTTGTCAGGTTATCTCAGATGTCATGTAGTATGACTACGTTGTTACAAACTTTGTCCTTTTATCCATTGATTTTCATTAATATGGTATGACATTCAGTCCAGAAGAGACAAATTCATGAGTGAGTATATGAAACTGCGCTTCATTACCTCACTGACAGTTGCTTGGTTGCCAGCCAACGGTTTTCCATGAGTCGAAATGTGGCAAGATAATGAACTAAGGGATAACTCCAGATGATGTTAAATTGAAAAGTATAGGAAATCAATCCTATGTAAGAAATACAACCAAAGAATCACACCTCACGTACTTGACATCCGCTACATTTCAGATATCCTTCAAAAGGCTTACGAAAACAAGTTCTATATCGATCAGCCTTATTCGCAAGCTGCTCAAATGTCTTGGAATTAAACGTCAGCTGTGGCCAAAGCAAAGCACTTGAGAGGATGTGGAAGACGTGACTGGTGATGTAAATGTTGAATTACTGAAACACCCATCACCCAATAGCACTCAACATCGATCAAAAGTTGGCTTAGTGTTGGCACAGTCGGCTCAACGTTGAGCCAGCGTCGACTCAATCGGCTCAACGTTGAGCCAGCGTCGACTCAATTGGCTCAACGTTGAGCCAGTGTCGACTCAATGACGATGCTGATTGGCCCCACATTGCGCTTATTTGACATACTGTCAGACTTGTTGACTCTAATTGCCAGAACAACCTAATGTAAGTAAGACATTCTTCTTTAGGTTGTCTTCATTAAGAACACAAACCCTTAACATGGGGGTCAAGGCAGTTAAATGAGTTTTCTTTTTTAAAAATGACTTTAAGTCACGGTTTAAAAAATAAATTCAAGTTAAATGTGGCCCTGTTGTTGGGCAAGACTTGGTCAAGCGTTTTTTTAACGATATAAACCATGCTGAGATCAAGGCTGTGTCCAAAATACAAGGGAAACTTTTTCAAAGGCTGGAAAGTTTCCTTTTTGCCACTATTCACGCATTCTGCTGCTCAGCTTGGCTGAATTATTTCAGCCAACCAATGTATCGTGATTATTAAATTGTGTGATATCTTCTGTGTCGTGCCTTGATATTCAAGTTCAGTTATTTCCCATGATACATTGGTTCAAGGTTAATACCAGGCTGCAAGCTGACGCCAGATATTGTAATGTAACTGAATGAAAGATGTGCATGTTGTGCAGTTTCATATGCCTAGAATGTGGCTGAATGGTCTCGTGATTGTGAAAGTTAGTTTTATCTGCTTTCTGTTACGAATGTACATGTATGTCTGTGCTTTAAAACGTCGGTAAACCTTCATGAGTGACAATAACGTAACTTTTAATTAGAGGGCCACAACATCTTTTCTTTCGCAGCTGGGTGGCCTAGTAGTTAAGGCATTGGCCTTTCAGTTTATTGGCCAACTCTTGAAGGTCCTGGGTTAGATCTCCGACCCGGGCTCTCTTTGTGAACTCCAACTCAGCCGGATTTCGGACGCATACAATGTTAAATTGGTGGAGCCTTGTACTCAGCGTCAATGCTGGGCCACTTAAATGATCCGATCCAAGGGGAAAATGTGTCACAAAGTGTGGACTCCAAGTCTTATCATCTCATCATGACAACTGCCTCTGATTAAGCTTCAAACCAGGAGCATCGAGGCAATACAATGCAATCATCATAAGGAATTAAATGCAGCTATGCATTGATCCAAAGAATAATACACTACTAAAACATTGCACCAAATGATATAGAATGCAGTTTCAGTATGTCTGACTTGCAGACAAATTACCTGCTGTGGAGATACACATCAGCCTACTTTGGGTGGTCTGCTAAACATTCTGCCCATGTCAGAAGTGTGCGAAAGACACATATACTACCCAACTTATGGTGGAAGGACAAGATATAGACTCCCATTAGGAATGTTTATCTCGGTCTGGGAGAAACAAACTAGTTCCAGACATCTGATTCAAACTAGGAAGCTATTTACTGACAACCAGAAAGACTGCACACAACAATGGAAGGCTAGAGGATTGGGCTAATATCTGCATGACAACAAGTATTACCCAAAATATACTTTCTGATAAAGATACAGCTTTTCGCTACAATCACAAAAAAATTATATAATTATAGTTGTCCGGTGAATACAGTGGAGAAATATTATAGATAGATAGACAGATAGATAGACAGACAGATAGATAGGTAAATAGATAGATAGACAGACAGCTAGACAGACAGATAGATAGATAGATAGACAGATAGATAGATAGATATACAGATAGATACTGTGGTGGATGGGGTGGGTAGATTAGGGCTTTACGTCCTGTATTTCTGCACCTGATGGGCTAATTAGGACAGGCAAGGACCATGGCAATGAGATGATGGATGAAACAGCCATCCCCCTTAGGCTCGACTGGGAATCAAACCCGGGTCCCAGAGGTTGGAAGCTCAGCGCGCTATATATCACTGAGCTGCGCCCCAACCCCACATTGTTACTGTGAGTGTGCATGGTCCTTGCTATAGCTAGATGCAACAACGTTTGCATCTTCAATTCCTTGCCAGAGTGTACTTTTGAAATATCCGGTCGTTGGTGGTAGATCCAATGCCAATGGTAACACACTCCAAACTGTGGCTTGACAACCATATTGCTGCATCAAGTTGACAGAGATAGATTCCAGACTACAGAAGCCCCTCTGAAGTCAGTCTTTTTTGATATCTTGACTGCTGACAGACTGCTCCATATTGATTTTGCCCGTGCTGCGAAATTAGCTTCTGATTGCAATGCTATAGCTTACTTGTTGTGATGTCATATCTAAATCAGGTTTCTATTTGTGAATATTAAACCCTAGTGTCAGCATGTAAATCGTCTTCCAATATCAAGGCACTGCTTCTGTCATCTATAGATAGACAATATTTCTGGTATATAGAAATATACATGTGGGCTGTGTCGCCGGCTGCTTTAAAACCATTGCCAAAGTCATCACACACCTTAAAAAAAGTTAATCGTTATATTATTGGTACCTGAAAGTTTTTTTATTTTTGTGAAAATCTAAGATGGTCACCCAGGAAGGATCAGGTGGCTTGGAATGACTCTATATGCTTGTCTAACAGAAATAGCTCACCACCATAAGAAACAACCACTGGGATGACATTGAATCTGCATGGGGGAAAAACACAAGATTAAGTTTGCATATATTTTCACGCTATTTCAACCTCTACACTCCAAAGCGATCACAGTAATATTGAAACACATTATACGAAGTGGGCCCAATTCCTAACATCTTATGAGCAATAAACAACTCAACCACGATCAACTCAATGTGTGCCAAAATTCTGTCATCATCACAGTGGCTGCTTGAGAAACTAGGGAAATTTACAATAGATGAAATATTTAACAGAAAGTTATCTACTTGTAGAGAAATGTCACTAGCACTTACAGCTGTCATTAACAGATAGAAAGTTTTTGTTAAAGATTTGAGGCCGATTTGGACTGTTGCAAGTATTCAAATTTTCTTTAAAGCTCCACTGTATTACCATGGTTAACATAAAGACAATTGCATGGTGGTGGGTGATTTCTGCACCTAATGGGCTAATTAGGACAGGTAGGGACCATGGCAAATGAGATGACGGATGAAACAGCCATCATCCTGGAATTGAACCCGGGACCCACTGGTAAAAGCCCAGACTCAGACTCAAGACTCAGACTCAAGACTCAGACTCAAGACTCAGACTCAAGACTCAGACTCAAGACTCAGACTCAAGACTCAGACTCAAGACTCAGGACTCAAGACTCAGACTCAAACTGGTTTATTCGACATAAAAAAATGTCTGGGAGACAGCGGGCTACCACTGAGATAGGCCCACCCTTGCATATAATGATGCTTTTAGTTAAATTTATACCCTAGATCTCTTGTAAATTTACAATTTGTATGTTCTTGTTAGGAGTTTTTTTTGTTTTGTATTTTGTCAGTTGCTGAATAACTCTATATTCAATTTCAACTGGAAACTCAGCTTTCTTTAGAATGCTGAATAGAATACACAATAAAAGAGAGAGGAGCATCATGATTAGAAGATAGATCAATAAGCAATCTATTATGGCATTGAAAAAAGATATGCAGTTCAAAGAGATGGTTTATTGCATTATTGGAAAGCGAGAATTTTCAATTGATGTAATTTTTGAAGTTTTCTTACGCAATTATTTTGTCTTTTGATGTCTTTCTTCACTAAAGTGACACAATCAATTTTGTTCGCTGAAGTGAAATTGTTTCCGAAATTGGAAGCTTCATGTAAAGTATTACATAATCTATGATTTAGCAGAAAAAAATGAAAGGTCAAAAGAAAAAGAAGGCAGATTAATGAAGTTAGTAGTTAGATTACCATAGCTGATGAGATGTGTCATTACTTTTGGATAATAGCATACCACTTTTATATAAGAAACCTGTCTAAAAACTTCTAGAATTTAGCAAAAAAATTAAATGCTCTCCTAGAATATAAATCCAGTCATGCTGGCTGTAACTCAGCACTAAAAACATTCCCGTCAGCAAAAATACACCCTTGAAAAATGTCTTGACCATTCTAAAATTAGTTCTCTTATTCTACAATGTACAACACGTATATTTTTGCAACATATTTCAGTAGAATTAATACAATTTTGACTCTTGCCTGTCTGTGTAAGGTAAGCTGATTTTGATTGACAATGTCAACATATTACAATAATTATAAATAAAAAAAAAAGCATCCCTATTATTAGGAATAATCTGTTACTAGAACTCTCTTATTCACAACCAACAAATAAGCAAATTCCTTAATTGGTCTCGTAGCTAAGGCAAGAAAAGAAAACTCATAGATATTGTGGTAAAAATAACTGTATAAACTATAAGTAAAAGTAAATATATATCTCTAAACCATTTGTAGGGGATAGTTTTTTTCTCTCTATTCTAAGAATTGTAATACAAATGAACAACAGAAGTAATCACACACAAAAAACAAAAAACTTGCCTTAGTTGCGGCACGTTCTGTATGTTACATGAAATACACTGCTACTCGTGTAATTGAATGGGTCACAGTTTGTCATTTTGTATGGTATCGTCTAAGTGCTTTGGTAGGAAGCTATGCACAAATTCTGTAATACAATTAACCTGTGTACAAGTCGACCGCTGGCGCCATCTAAAGTGATTTTAATTAGTGGGCGAGCAGCGTGATCGTGTACAGATTCTCATTAGAGCAACTCACCAAATGTCTCGCACACCTAACCCAGCCACTTTTAACCTATGGTCATTGATTCTATGTTGTTCAATATTGTTCAAGGAATACAAAACCACCAAAATTAGGATATTATACGCTGTTTACGGACACTTAATTTTCCAGGGACCGTGAAGATTCAAGGGTCCCGAGCAGAGCCAGACAATTAACCACACACACATAAATGTGCATAAGAAAATAACCACGCCAAACTGATTATGCACAGAATGTTATGAGAAACAAACATAACAAGGCTGCCATTCCAAAGCTTAATCTACTCATGAGCTCAGCACGATTTCAAGGGAAAACAAAAAGTGATTTATGAATCATAAAAGAAGAGCAGCTCCGTGTGCAAATCGATCAATGCTCAAAACTGGGGAAGTCTGAAGCCAAAAGGCTTTCCTGCAGCTGAGTTGCATGTGATCACATCTTCCTATAATTGATGCACAGAAGTTATTAAAGTGCAGATGAGAATTTTATAGCAGAGCAAAATAATCAAATTAATCTGGCTGGTGACAGAGGTCAAAAGACATTAAAAACTCATAATTTGCAACAGGAATTCCATATTACTTTATTATGATATTGGAGATGATAAATGTCCATAATTTTGCAAATGAGTAAAATGTCAAAGTTTTTAACTGGACAGTGTTGATGCAATTAATTGAAGCTTAACAGGCATAATATAATATTTAACAAAAAGTTAATTTTATAGCCAAGTAATTTAAAATGAAAAGACACATTAGAACGTCACTGCAAGACCAGCAAACCATTAAGACGAACTATTTAGGAGACCGAACATAATATGACTGTTGCCACAAAATATAACATAAACCCCATCCTAAATCCGCCCCTGAATCTAATTAACCTGGTGAGCTAAGCTAATCAGAGACTGCATTCGGTCAAAATGAAGACAGAGTGCACCTATTTAATTCTTACTTTCTCTAGAGCGTACATCTTTCATGCCTTATTCTGGGCTCTTTCCATATTCACCTAACATCAAGTACATGTGCACTACTGGCAAAATGTCAAGCTAGTTTTCTGGTTTAAACAAATTAACCAATTTATTTGACTTTGTCCACAACAATAATGTAAATGTTTCATAGTCCGCCAGTACAATTACACAATTGGCAGGCCAATCCAGAGTCTTTCTCAAGTTCCTGGGGAGCATTATCCTCGAACACGGAGTTAACTGCAGGGGCCTAAGAGCTCACAACAGCATCATCACTGTGGTTGCCAAAAGCAAAGTACTTATCCCACTTAGGTGGGGCGAGGCAGTGGTAGGAGAATCTATCCAACTCCTCCATGTCATGTGGGGGTTTGAGTTCCTCGTGCTTAGCAGGCAGACACTTTAACCAGCAGACCATGGTAATCACTATAATGGACCAGTTAATGGCACTTTTACAATAATAATGTATGTAGAAATTATGCGTACTTTTTTTCAGATGGGCCTTCAGCTTCTTCTATCGCCTACTGAATTTATCACCTGTTGGGGTCATAATTTAGGCCACTTACATAGTAGCAAAGGCAGCTAAAATTAGCTTGACCATTTTTATTCCAACCAGGAGTGCTCAATGTATCTGCAAGGCTTGGAACTTCATCAAGGACAAAGACCTTGAAAGCCAAAGTGAAGCCCAGAGGTCATTTTGCTTCATCCTGTTAAGCCCCAGACAACGCACGACCTTTAACTCTACAAGGTCATTCTTCTGATTTGTAGTGATGGACGCCTTTCACTTCTTCAGGATGCTGCTCAGACTAACAAGCGTGATGGGTCATTTGATGATATATTACGTAGTTCCACTCTAAACTAAAGGTACTCAGAATGACCACAGGTATTTATGTGTGGGACTCATTTCACGACAAATGGTCAAATTGACGACACAAGAGTATCACATTTGATCGGAGTGTCATACGTGTGACTCTATACAGTATTCACACAGAATAGGGTTCGGCACATCCTACGATTCACCCAAAATGAACCTTAATCTGGGTAGTGTAGTTGCCCACCAATATGGCCACAACAGCTTTGGAAGGTTTGAGAAAGCTAACATAATGTAAGAGTAACGACCCATAACAGGGATTTAACAGCATCCAGCGTATCTGACTCAGGTCAATGGTGTCCTATATTGAGGAGAAGATTTATCCCTCGAAAGACTAGATTGCGTACGTAAAGGCTGACAAAAGAGGAACGAGGATTTGAACTCCATCAACGGAATCTTCTATTATAATAATTTCTCAGATGAACAAAGTTATATCTGCAATGAAGCAGTTGCAGCTATGTTTGATTGTTGAATCATTGTTTTCAGTTTGATGTAAGAACCACGTAAATGTCGACTATGCGATGTTGATGGTTCTGGAAAAACTTTACACTCGAGACACTTTTAATGTTCATTGCTTCATAAATTCTCTTATGGAGTGAAATGGACAAAATGTTTTCCACATGAAATAAAATATACACGAAAGTCGGCAATAAACACAAGTTTGTATCACAGATTAAACCCATCAATCTTGTGTCTTTGGCAAATGCAATTAGAGCCCAGACAGGAATGTCAGAGGTGATTTGTCATCTTCCACAAATATGTGAATATGAACGCAACAAATTTACGTTGTATCTAAATGAATTCATTTCAAGCGTTATGAAGAAAACATTTTGAGAAAATTCATCACTCAAATTGACAGATGAGACAGAGAGAGAGAGACAGCTTCATAAATGGTACCCAGAAATACACGGAAGACAAGCACGGCATCTTGCAAGCAAAGCGTAACTGATGAATCAACTCAACAAATTTGTTGCGATGTACCATAAATCATAATGTGACAGCCTGTCTCTTAAACATTTATAAAGCATTCTGACTTTTTCAAGATTTTTGCCACACAAAATGATAAATGATAATAAATGATATTACTGAAGACTTTAGGAAACCATCTACATCATCCCTAGTGAAGAATATTCCTGACCACTTCAGCATACAGTATTTTGTGACTTTTGTCTTCTTTTTTTAATAATGAGCATGGTCAAAAACTATCTGCGGAATCTGAGATCCTTAAATGTTTCAGAATCAGATTTTAGCTACCTAGCAAAATTTGACATAAAGAAAGCTCAGACTCAGGTCCGAAGAATGTATACAGTTAGTTTCATAAAATATGGTTGACTCCAGACAGATGCAGCAACCTATTCCTGGCTGTAGTAACAAGCCAGCCCCTTCTGTCGGATACTAGCTTATAGTCGGCTTACATCTACCACCACTGAAAAATATGAACTTTCGTAAATGTAAGTTTATCTAATATCTCATAAATATGCATGTACAATAGACAAGCAAATTTCCAACAAGAAATGACAAATGTGTGTACCTCTCAACTTATGCTGCAAATGGTGCTGCATGTACTTTTAGATCCAGGTTTGAGTAGCCATCTATAGCATCATATAGCAAAAGTTATCTAGCTTTGTCTAGGTTCAATTTGACAGGCCGTTTTTAATGAAACTAACTGTAAATATTTTAATTGATACAATATCCTGCAAATATGAACACATGCCATAAGTGACTTCATCAAAATGTATAAGTATTTCACTTGAGCGGGACATAATCAGTTATATTAACACAGGAAGACTATATTACTGGTGAGCACTTTGGATACCATATTGGTAATCCCATCATCCCAAGTCGATGCTATTCGTGAATAATTAATTAACTGACCTAGTTTTGCTGTCAGCCAATCAGAGGTCAGGACGCGCGACTCCCTGCTTCGAGAGCGCAAAAGCAACAAATTAGAAAAGACTGCTAAAATAGTAGGTCAATTAAACTGATTTGGCAGGGCTTGCCGTGGGAGGATGTGGTATCCGAGGTAAAGCTGCTCTGCTGCATTGATGACATAGAATTAGTTATATCGATTTGCAAGCTAATATGTGTCCACAATAAGGACTCATAACAGAGATATTTCCATAACAAAAATTGCAGACCAATCAGAAGAAGCCAAACAGGACAAATTGCTGAAATAACAGATGATAAAAGCAAGGAAATTGGGCATGTGGATGCACAATATATCTCCTAAATAAGCCCAGGCACAGGATTGCTGATATCAAATCAGCCATGCACAGATAAACCAAGAGTCAGTGCTCGGTAAAGGCCAGCTGCTACAGCTGGAAAAGGGGTTTATCACCAGGGAGACTGCCTGACAGTTTACTCAGCCAGAATCCACATGCATCCCCATTGGCATTTGTGAACATAGTAATATCTTACCATTTTTAACCTTGCCATATTATGAAATTCAAAATACCTCTCCCTGTATATGGGCAAGGACATAAGCTAACCTATACCTGAGCTGTCTTCAAATTGTATTTAATTGGAATATAGCTCTATTATATGAAAAATCCTCATAGAAACCGGTCTAGCTAAACCGCTTTGATCCTGGCAGCTGTTACATGTGTGTGTAGAACAGTTTTAAAACAGCATTTCAAATGCTCAGCCTTCAGAACTAGAACTAGGCAGCAAGAGATCATCGTTTGAACATTCACAAATAACATGTAGTTAAATTGAATTCAATTCAAATTTTTATTTCACAAAAAAATTAGGATGTCAAAAAGGCCAAAGCCTATCGGTGTTGACACCCTGTTTATGATTAAGTTTTAATTGCTCGTAATTATATACCAATGACATCAGATTTTACTGAAAGCTATAAGCATGTACAGATTGAGATAGAAAGAGAAATAACTAGACAGATGCTGAAGACACATTGTGTAGAAATAAATATGATCCATTGGAATCCAGTATTCAATCATGGATATATATTGCATCTGTTGTGGACTGATGTAATGTGCATCACTAACTGATGAATGGCAGTGTCATGCAAAAACTTACGTTATCACTGATTTAATTTAGTGCAATTTCATTAGTCAGCAGTCAAACTTACTCCTGTGTCACATCAGCTGTTATGTCTTTTGGGAGACCAATTTGGCTTTCGTGTATCAATCGGTCCGCTACACGATGCTTGCTCAGCATTTGTTTGTGGAGTCTGACCACGAAAACCAGAATGAATGGGGCAGTTTAAATCAGGGAAGATGGTGCGCCTTCATCAGAGGTTGGCCTTTGTAGGGCAAGAGATGAGAATGCCACGCTACTTTACTAGCGCTAGCTGGGCTATTATCCTGAATTGATTAATTTGCATTTATCGAATAAAAGTCAATAAGCTGTTACTATCAATGATGTGTTGCAAGGTAGAATGAATGATGGTCCCTAATCACATCTGTCTGTGATTGTGTCTTTGCTTTGAAAAATCATAGCTGGTGCATATGATAACATATATAAGGCACATTAAGCCAGTTGTTGTAATATTATGTGATGAAATGAAGTTGTATATAATACTATGAATCAAAATGATGTCATCCTAAAAAAAATTCCTCGAAGAAACTTATCCCTTAAGAACTCTCGAGTAGTGTACGTGGCAATGATGTGAAATGACAGAAATAAAGAAAAGATTCTGTCATTCTGTCTTAGATTACTCCATTATTGCTACTTATGTGTCGGACTCCGCCACAAATGCTTTTAGAAGCTCCATAAAAAGACAGACTCTAGGGCTATAACAATCCTAAGGTCCACCATTAAGGGAACAATTTGGTTCTTATATTGTATGGTGGCACTAAGGCCAAGAGTAAGACAATAGGTAGAGTAGAATACCAATTTTCCACATTAAAAGCATTTTAACTTTTTTTTGGAAAGAGGATAAGATTACCTTACAAGAATGTAAACCCATTAAAATTCATTAAGCAAAATGTTCCTTTTAAATTCCTTTTTCATTACCTTCTCAGTAACAAGCTCATATGAGATACACTGGATTATATGCATGTCTGTGAATATGTTGTTGTATGTAAAATCCTCAATAAGCAAACTGCACAAATAGTGACACAGTACAGAGGAACCCCAACCTTTAGATTACCTCGCTTATGAGACCACTTCACCTAACCATTTAAGACTACATTTTGGACCCAGTTGCACACTAACAGGTCCCAAGTTGAATTTACATTTAGTTTCATTAAAAACGGCCTGTTAGATTAAACTGAGACAAAGCTAGACAACTTCTGCTATACGATGCTACCTGCCACTAAACGGAACTGTCTGGCTATAGCTGGCTACTCAAAGCTGGATCTAAAAGTACATGCAGCACCATTTAGTGTATACTGTATATTAAGCTGAGATTTACGTATATTTGTAATTTTTGTCTTGCAAATGTACATTTAGTTTAATATAATATGGTCGACTCTACACAGCTGTAGCAACCTATTCTGGGCTTAAAGCTAGCCACTTCTGTCTACTCCTAGCTTAAAGTCAACTTACACCTACAACCAGTAAGAAATGTTTCTAATATATTATAAATATAATGTGTATGTGCAATAGACATGCAACTTTTCAACAACAACAAAAAAAAGAAAAATATGAGTCACCCTCAACTTATGCACCAAATGATGCTGAATTTACTTTTAGATCAGTCTTATGGTAGCCAGCTATAGCCAGATAGTTCAGTTTAGTTTTATTATTAATGAAAATTAAGATTAATAGCAATACTTTCATATGAGTGGTTAACAATAGGACAATTACCCCAAATGGATATTGTTGTCACCATGGTTACATCTTAGACAGCTTGTTGTCGTCTCAATGCAAGTCTCTATTACAAATTGACTACATTATCGTTACTAGGCAAATAGATGAAACAATCAAATATAAATTCATAACACATCTGGTCTATCATGTATTCATGATCAACAATGGATTAACGAATAGTTATAATACAGTATTTTCCTCATCATCCTTGGTCTGCATTCCAGCTAATTCTACCTCTCAAAAATGGTTCAATTTAACCTGTAACCTCATGACATATCATGGATTTTCATGGAAGGTTCGCTATATTTCCACCAGGTGGCTACGACAGAATACTGCAATTCTTTTGGCTGAAAAAGTGCCTGCTCTTGATAGTGATTGGCTGAAGCAAAATGCATCCTAGCAGCAGTATTTTTAGTGCATTTTAATGTATATTTGACATCTTATCGTTCAATTGATTTCTGATAATTCCCTGATAAAAGTGTATTATGGAAACAGTAAGTTATGACCTACTATGTCTGAAAAGCAAAACGAGTAATATGAAGAGACGAAAGACTTTTGTCCGTCTGAATTCAGGCGCTGCTCAGTGAAAAGACTCTATTAAGGCATGCCTGACTTGCAGACAAACTGCCTGCTTTCTAAATACATCAACATGCTTTGGACGGTCTGCTTAACATTCTGCTCATGTCAAGAGTGTGTAAAGGACGCATACACCACCTAGCATATGAAGACAAGGCTAAACACATCGTTTACCGACTTCATGGCATGAGCTAATGTATATTTCCACTGGCATGTTCCAGTGTGAGATAAGCTAAGATAAGATAAGATAAAAATGTACTTATAGATGGATAGGAAAGATAGATAGATAGATAGATAGATAGACAGATAGATAGATAGATAAAATTTAATAGATGTTGAAAGTGCAGCCCTCTAAGGCAAGTTCTTGATTGATGAGGCGAGAGAGGAGGAGTTTACCCATGTTACACATAGATAAGATAAGATAAGAATTGATTTATAGATTATACTATTAGATAGATAGATGTTAAAAGTGCAGCCCTCTAAAAGGCAAGTTCCTGCCGCTATCAAGGGTTGATTGATGAGGTGAGAGAGAGGAGGAGTCCACCCATGTTACACATTTACCACATGGTTGGGATCTTTTACTTGCCTCAGCATAGCCACTATTTTAAGTCGGTAAAAAAACAAGAAAACACAAGCACATAGTGCTTTTAACCGACAATGATACAGTGTGACAGATATGTAAAATTAAAATAATATATATATATACAATGTAAATGACATTTTTAGAAATTTGATACAGTAAAAGTATTATAAAAACCACACGTATTAAAGGCATTTGAAAACATCTAAGACCTCAAAAATTTGAAATTGTACAATTAAGACAAAAACCACAATGCCATTAAATTTCGTCCCATTTGGCAAGAACTTTTGAAATTCATTTAGATCATGACTAGACTTAATACTATTAGGCAATACATTCCATGTTTTATCCCCTTGATACTTTACAAAGTTGATAGCATATTTTACAGGTAGCATTCATGTCCTACATGCCATAAAAGCAAATACTGTACAGTGTACAACTTCCTTCACACAATGCAAAGGTTAAACCACTATGTCACGAGGGTTCACAAACATGTCTTTAGTATTAGTGGTAGTTTTGTTTTGTCTTATAAAAAAAAATTAATACCAGTGGTGTGCGAAGACTTATTTCCACCACTGTACATCATATTATAATCTTGACAGCCTATCGAATTATGTTGGTATAAGAGCCAGACATCCTTTCGTTAAGGGCGAATAAGAAAGACAGAAACCAAAAGTGCTGTCACTTTATCTCAGGGCTCCTTCATTTCCTGCAATTTTTGTATCTGACTCTGCAACAAATGCTTTTAGATGTTCTATCAAGAGATAGAGTCTCAGGCTATAAAAATCCTATGTCCATTACTAAGAGGACAATTTGTTTCTTATCTGGTAGGGAGTAAGGACCGAAGCAAGACATCCGAACACAAAGATGTAGAAGATACCAATGTCTTTGCATGCCTTTACAGTAGATTTGGAATTGGGTTTTATCTGTATTACTGCATGTACTGTGGATGTTGCAGAAGGCTGATAAGAAAATGGCAAGTTACACTTATTGGTTTCCTAATTCACCATAGCCTCAAACATTGTGTGATACTAAGTAATGTTACCCAGATTGCATTCCAAATTGGGCCAGCGTCGTTTCTATATCGGCCGCCATCATTACAACATAGTTTTGACATAGTTTTGACATCGTGCCGACATCGTGCTGTCATTGAAACGATTTGGAACGCAATCAGAGTAGTAATATTCTTATATTTTAAGCCTTATTATTTTACTTGTTACCAATAATTACTATATGCACTAGAAATTAATAAACAATCAATCAATAATGACTGTATCATTCAAACCTAAATATAACGATTCATAAATATTAATTTTTGGCATTTCCAAACGTTTTAAGCACCACCTGTGTAAGCAGTGATATCGAATGAAATCCAACAACACTGAAGCATATCACCTGCCATTATCCAACCTCACAGTTTGTATTCAATAAGAGCCTCCTTTGTGTTCTAACCTCTCGTGGAAGCTTAATGACTATGGCAGACAACTACTCTTGCTTCATCAATCATGAGCTAATGACGAGAGTAAGCATCCGCCATTGACGAAGAATGTTTGCGCTGGATGCTAAAATATTTTGGAAGGTAGCATCCTCGTGTAGACCTTCAGTTCTAGAATATGGATAGTCATATAAAATGAGATAAAGTAGCCTAAACTGACATTATTCTGATACATTTCACATATAGTGACATAATAATGATTCTCAATTGACCAAGTCCAGTTCACAAACAAGTAAAACAACACAAAAAGTAAACAAAATAAGGCAGGTTGGAAGTCTGGTTGCGATGTCGCCTACTTTGTCTCTAGTCCAGAAGTTCAAACATCTCCATTCTTTGTATATTTTGCTTCAGTTTGAATTTCTAGTAATTTTTATTCTCAATCCATGAGAGGCATACTAATAATACACGTGGGCCACACATTCCTTATTGCAACCCGAAGGCTGATTTTTGCAATGTATAGTGTACTATTTTTGAGCTGCTATACTCATCCCAGATAGCATTCCAAATCGGGCCAGCGTTGTTTCTATAACGGCCGCCGTCGTTACAACATCATTTCGACATCACCAACATCAGGACATTGTGCCGACATTGAAACGATTTGGAATGCTCCCAGGGATTAAATGGTATACAGCGGCTACCCTGGACACACCTTATCGGTGCCATGAACTTCATTCTGAAGCTCGAACCCGGTCCCTTGGGATTGGGAGTCAAGCACGCTACCACAGTACTACCTGCTCCTCTACCGTGGACTCTTAGCAAGGCTTATCACATATCATCATTATGTCTGCCTCTAACAGCTGCTCATATAAAGTGCATAATCTAAATTGATCTGTCATTGGCTGGAGAGAAGGCCAGGCCAACTGTCCCTGCTCAGGACCCTCGAGTCCCAAAGGTCTCTTGAAGCTCATTGTGAACAAAGCACTGAAAAGGACCAACAACTAACCCAGCCACTTTTGACCTATGATCCTCAATTCAATATTGTACATTACCATTCAAGGAATACAAATATGTATATAGTGCAAGTCAGTTTTTGGTAGACTGCTCGTTGTGCAGATGGGACTCGTTACATCAGTAGCAACGAGAAAACGCAACATATTCAACAGACCACCAACAATGCAACTAGCCACAGTCAATAACAATTTGGTATGGGAAGATCATGACAAATGTCAACGTTGTGGCCCAATCTAGTTATATTGGCTCGAAAGCCAATAGCAGAAAACCGTAATAACGTTACAAAACAATGTAGCTCATTTGAGATGGACAAGAGGTCACTGGCAATCCCCTGCACTTCCGCAATAACAGTCTAGTTGGATGCCATATTGGCCTTTTGTGTGTGTCTAGTATGGGAACCACAGCTGTACTTGAGTTGCAAGTGCTTGCATCACCGTATAGCCAATATATGATTTGTGATTCTCCATACTACTACAGTAACCTAGATAATTGTCAATATTTCTGTGTAATTGCAATATTTTATTTATTTATTGAACCCGCTAGGGAAATAGTAAAAATATAACAATATATAAAATCACTATAAAAACATAACATATAAACTACTTTATAATATACCAATTACACTTATTTTACAAGTATAATTCAGTAGCATAAAAAGTAAAACAAACGCTGATCACGTATATCTCACTGATTCTCGGAAAACATTCCACATGTTACAGCCAAATTCATAGAATTGGAAACCAGTCTCATGGACATGGAAACTAAACTCCAGATGACGTCAAGTGAATTTAGGACTCTCACTGGCTGAGGGATTGCTTTAACCAATGAGAGTTCTGGATTCACATGACGTCCTCTGGAGTTAAGCATCAAAGTCAAAAGAGTTTAGTTTCCAACTCTATGAATTTGGCTGTAAAAGCTGCTGCACTGATTTGGCATGGTATCTAGGATTACGCAGAATTGTTTTGCCTCCCTCAGTTGTCAATTCCTGGCAAGCAATTCTCATTTATGGACAAAAACACACACGTAGCCAAAAGCAATGGAATGAAGTGTAGTACCGTTCACGTTGTAAGGACTGATGTGTATATGTTTTTTGCCAATCATAGGTGAGTGTTTGACTGTTAAGACTTTTTTAATAACAATATTGCAGTAAGCTTCCACTTCCTAAAATTGAAATTAAAAATCACTCGAGAAATGTAATAGGGGATGTCACAAGACAGCGTTTGAACTGGACTTGACTGCACTTCATTGCATTTGACAGGAACAGGGATGTCCCAGAAAAGGTGTCAGATCGGCCCAATGTAAGCGTGTCGTTGAACCGACGTGGACCAATATTGAGCCGAAGTGACGTATTACCTTTGCTACTCAATTTTGCAGGATACTATAACTTAATTCTATGCCAAAATAATGCTTTAGACCCGCTGGGCTGTGTAAATGATTCTGTTCGTTGCCCATAGATCCAACACAAACTGTTTCAGAGGTGCAACTACTAGCACGTGGAATAAATCAACTCGTTTTTCCTGCCTGGTAATAGCTGGGTATATTTATGAAGCAATCAAAAGCTAGTTCTATGCATAGAGGCTGGCTGTAACTCTAACTTCAGCCTGCAATCAACTAATGCAATAGCAGTCTCACCCAGTCATTCTCAGATATCTAGCTTTACATTGCCCAGCCATTTGTATAATCAACATTTCCTGGCCATGCAGAAAATAGCTGCAGTTAAGTCATTGTGGTTGCAAACAAAGAAGAGCATGGCAGTTATTTGATACAACTTCAGTTATTGTATTTGAGGAGAGTAGAGTAGAGTAGAGTAGAGTAGAGTAGAGGAGAGGAGAGGGGAGGAGAGGGGAGGAGAGGGGAGGAGAGGAGAGGAGAGGAGAGGAGAGGAGAGGAGAGTAGAGTAGAGTAGAGTAGAGTAGAGTAGAGGAGAGTAGAGGAGAGGAGAGGAGAGGAGAGGAGAGTAGAGTAGAGTAGAGTAGAGTAGAGTAGAGTAGAGGAGAGTAGAGGAGAGGAGAGGAGAGGAGAGGAGAGGAGAGGAGAGGAGAGGAGAGGAGAGGAGAGGAGAGGAGAGGAGAGGAGAGGAGAGGAGAGGAGAGGAGAGGAGAGGAGAGGAGAGGAGAGGAGAGGAGAGGAGAGGAGAGGAGAGGAGCCTATCCAGCTGCTTGAAAATATCTTGCAACTCCCAGATAACAAGCCATTAGCTTAAAATTGGCCCAATTTGAGCACTATTGGTCCAGCATTGCACTAATAAGGCCAATGCTGTTGGAATGCTATCATTGATATTTATCTTCTGTCTACAAGTAGACCCATGTAATGTATTGCTTACCACACAAATAGATAGCAGTTCTCAGTTCACAAATAGCCTTCTATTAGCCTAATTTTGATGTATTGGTCTTCTTTCGATAATATTGAGCACACTTTGAATCGGGGACCATAGGTCAAAGGTGTCTGGGTTAGGTGTGCGAGATCACATTTGAGTTGTTCACAATGAGTTTCCAGGGACCCTCGGGAATCTAGGGTCGTGAGCAGAGATTGATTTATCTCGGTAATTAAATTAAATAACAACTTCCATGTACATATAATCCTTGCAACTGTAGAACTTGTTTCAAAGGAGACCCTATTTAATTGAATGAGACATAAAATAATTGCATGTTTATAGTCTGGTGGCAATTTGATGCAAATGTGAAACTCATCCACCCTAGACAAATAGAAAGGCTTTGTCTTTAAAAAGTTTGTTTTGAGAAAAGCTACATTGTGTGGCTTGACATTCTTGATACCAAAGCAAACTTCATGCATTTTACATAACCCTGGAGGGTTCTTTGTTATACATAGAATGTTGCTTAAAAGCTTTTTAACTTTGAAAGCTCTCTCTCTTGCTTGACAATGTTACGGTATATAGTTGGATGGTGTGGGTCGTCTTACACAAACACTGCAAGTCTACAGCTGTGGTATTATACAGTTTTCAATCACTGTCGCATTTTGCTGGTGGGTGGATTAGGGCTTTACGTCCTGTATTTCTGCACCTGATAGGCTAATTAGGACAGGCAGGGACCATGGCAATGAGATGAAGGATGAAACAGCCATCCAACTAAGGCTCGACCGGGAATCGAACCCGGGACCCAGTGGTTGGAAGCCCAGAGCGCTACCACTGAGCTAGGCCCCCACCCTCTTGCTGTTGTGCTAATGAGATCATTAACGTCTAGTGGAAGATCTAGACACACGTAATTAAAGTGTACGGTGCATGGTGTTGGATACAGGGATTTGAGGTCTTCATTCTCAAATATACAATCAAATTTAAATAACTTTACTGTGGATCGTTAATAAGCATATTTGAGTCCAAAATCAGGTTCGCTAGTTTTCTGTATGTTACAGTTAGTTTCATAAACTATGATCGACTCTAGACAGCTATGGCTAAAGCTGGCTGCTTTTGTCTACTCCATGCTTATAATCTGTTTACAACTACCACTACTGAAAAATATAAACCTATGGTAAATGTAAGAAATGTATCTAATATATCATAAATATGTATGTACAATAGAAATGCATCTTTTCAACAACAAAAATGGCAAGTATGCGTAACTCAACTTGTGCACCAAATCGTGCTGCATGCACTCTTAGATCCGATTTTGAGTAGCTAGCTATAGATAGACAGTTCTGTTAATGCCAAGTAGCATGGTATAGTAGGGGTTGTTTAGCTTTGGCTAGGCTCAATTTGACATGCTGTCTTTAATTAAAATAATTGTAAGTTTGTATAGCAAATGAAAACATCATCTATGCCTTGTGTAATCCAAATAACAGACATACCGGTACATTAATACATGTAAAATCTTTAGATAGCATTCACTGAGTGCATATCTCTCTTCAATTTAATTGATAGAGCTGTATTGCATAGCAAGTCCATGACTTCACACGAAGTAAGCCTAGCTGCATCGCAATCTCGGCTGAGGCTAATTTCACAGCATGGACAAAATCAATATGGAGCAGTATGTCAGCAGTCAAGATATCAAAAGGACTGACTTCAAAGACTTAATTTTTCTTAGTCTGAAATCTGTCTCTCATCTGAAGGCAGTATTTATATTTATCTTGAATAGAGTCCTTTCACTGAGCAGTTCTGAATTCATCAAGACATCAGTCTTTCTTCTCCTTTTATTACTCACTTTTGCTTTCCAGACATAGAAGATCATAATTAACCTATTCAACAAATATTTTCTCAGGGAAATAACATAAATCAATTGAATGATAAGATGTCAAATATACATTAAAATGCACTAAAAAATACTGCTGCTTGGATGCACTTTGCTTCAGCCAATGAGAGGCAAAGGCGAGAACTTTTTCATCTTCTACAACTGCAGTATTCTGTGATAGCCACCTGCACTAAAAATACTGCTGCTTGGATGCACTTTGCTTCAGCCAATCACAGTCAAGGGCAGCAACTTGGTGGAGATACTGAGAATCTTCCGTGAAAATCCACTATTGGCCCTCCTGGGTGTGATTCCGCCCAGCGATATATACACTGTTGTAATGTGCTTGGCATAGCACTTTTATAAACAAAGCTAGAATGTGTGCATAACATAATACAGTGGCTCAACAATGCTACCTTCTTCAACTATTGACTCTAGTTATTTACTGTGAAACCAAATGCAGAAATATATTTCATTTTTCAATTTATTTTATTAATTTTTATTTTGGGAAATCAACTCCAGTGTTGATCTGGAGTATGCACTATCATACCCAATAATATCTTTAAGTCTCCATGGTAAAAATAGTTCATATCCACTTACATACACGATTGTATCTGATAGGGCTCCATGAAAATATATGGAAATATGCAGTATGAATTAATAGCGATTTACAAAATAATTAAGTAATATTAATATCAAGAAGTACATTATGCAATTTATACTTTCTATGTACCACTTAAAATTATCCTGACCAAACGTAATATCCAATTTTTTACTTTTTTTTCGATTTTGTTTTGTGTATGATTCAAGATATATCATCACATATATAATGTTTTGATACTCTGATCGTTTGTAAAAAAGATACACTCAAGTTTGCTATATGAAAAACTTAGCACTACAAGGATATACTTCTGGCTTGTCTGCCAAATGGAGGGTAGCGTATGTTTCTTATTAGGCACATGTTTGACGTGTCTGAGCAGAAAATTAGCAGGCCACCCAGAGCACGGTGATATGTATCTCCCTGGCAGGTAGTTTGTCTGCCAGTCAGAAATACTTAATATGGCGGAGTGTCACTTGGTTCCGTAGGCTCAGTAGAAGGTTGTCGTTAAGCCGATTTGTGAGCACTTACTAATCTATGAAGTATTAGTTATGATTGGGTTGGTCAAATTCTTAAACTCAATTGGTTACAGGCCAGAGTGTGAACAGCAATCTTGTACCACTTGAGGACGATGCCACCTGATGAACGTAGGAAGTAAGGAATAGCAAAATCTGAATTAATTTCATTCAATAGGCTGGTCCATTTGATCCACAACATTTTGTAATCGTAAAACATGGATCAGCATTGCAACATTCCGAAGTGGATTTTGACACTTGTACACATTTTTACTGATAAAACTAGGTCAATTACTGCGCCCATTGATTTCAATGTAGCGGTGAACAAAATAGTTCATCAAATATCGTCGAATCTGGCATTATATCGAGTTGTTAAGCATAGATTATCACCGTTTTGGACTCTAATGGTACATAGAAACTGATATAAAGTGTTAAATTTCTTGCTCCTTCACCAGGATCATTGCTCCATTTGAAATCTGGCAGACCCTAAGAGCTATGCCCTTTGCTAAGCATGACCCCTAGTGGCATAACATTGCAATAGCAAGAAAGGGTCTGCGTATGAGACAGCTTTCTGGTAAAGAAAAAGAAAAAACGTTTTTATAATATATAACATGTATAACATTATACACATAATGGACCATATAGGGACCACAAAACTGCATTTGGTCCCTCTATCTACCAAAATAAGATGTATGTATGCAGATTAATACGTTCGTTATCTGCTTTATCTCCTATGGTCCTTATTGCCTCTATGCACGTTAGGAAGCAAGTTGTCTTCTTAGTAATGGACGTAGGATTGTTATAGCATCAGGCTCTGCCTCCTGATGGGGCATCTAATATCATTTGTTGCAGAGCCAGAATGGAGATTAGCAGGAAATAAGGAGGACCCACAGATAGAATGGCAGCCCTTGTCGTTAAATATCTGGCTTTATTTCGAGTTGTTAAGCATAGATTATCACCGTTTTCGGACTCTAATGGTACATAGAAACTGATATAAAGTGTTAAATTTCTTGCTCCCCAACCAGTTTTACCATGCGACAACACATTGTGTAGTGGTCGACATTGTATGAAAAAACAATGTTCACACTAACACAGCCTCCTTCACATTTACCACCACAGAAAAGATAACGTTACAACATCGCATTAACATCGCCATCATCGTGCTGACGTTGAAGCAATTTGGAATGCTACTTGGGTAGGTTATCGATCTCATTTAGGTGAACTTTTAAACTGTCTCATTTTTTTAATGCTCTTCATGTAATTAATACTGAGATAAAATGCCAGATCAGCTGGAAACCTGCACGACTCAGCCGATGATGGCCAGTGCGAAAAGATGTAGACCTGATCTGGGATTCATCTGGATGTCAAATTTATACTTAATAACATCTCTACTAGGCAGGTCATTAACATCAGTCCGATAGCATGGAGAGCAACATAACTAACACTGAGTCCAAGCAACTCACTACAACTGACCATGTGATGCATATGCAAGTGTGGGCTCAAAGTAGCAGTGCAATAATGGGTTGTTAATATATAAAAACTTGCTGCAAAACTGTATCTGGGCCCCCTCAAAAAACATATTTGATATTTAAGACCCTCCCTGGAATCAAAAAATGTTTGTACTAACAACAAACATAGGGATTGGCCAGAGCTTCATACAACAGCAGCATGACATCTATGAACACTTCCATAAATATCATGTGTGAAATGTAGTCAGTTTGATTGGATGCTCTATAATAGTGGATTTTCACAGAAGGTTCTCTATATTTCCACCAGGTGGCTATGACAGAATACTGCAATTCTATTGGCTGAAAAATGTCCTGCCCTTGGCTGTGATTTGCTGAAGTGAAGTGCATCCAAGCAGCAGTATTTTTAGTGCATTTTAATGTATATTTTAAATCTTATCGTTCAGTTGATATCCATAATTTCCCTGATAAATGCATATTAATGGAATCAGTTGGTTATTATCTATTATGTATGTAAAGCAAAATGAGCAATAAGAGGGGAAGAAAGACGTATGCCTTGCTGAATTCAGGGCCGCTCAGTGAAAAGTGTAAATCACGCAGAGCCCTGTGTTTGCCACTGGGGTTTCGAAATCTTCACCACAAGTGATACCACGCTTGCCATGAGGAGGCCCACATCTTATATTATAAGCTGACATGATAAAAATGCCATCGATATGTAATAAGTCTAACACCAGTGACATCCAAGATAACATGCCCCTGCATCGGCTCGGTACCTACCCAACGATGGCCACTCAGGGCCAACATTGGATCGACGCAGACCTGATTTACTTTGATATCATCCTATATGCTATTTGGGATATAAATAGTGTTTATTTTAGGACACACTTATAATGATGTCATATATGATCTCTATATATCATTGATTAACTGAAACCTCCTAAATTACTAATGGAAAAGTGCATATATAACAGCCACCCAGCTAAATGAGATACGAGATATGAGACACCAAGATCAATTCTTACTTTTTTTCTTTTTGACAGCCTGACTGCTAACATGCCCCTCTGTATTGATTTTGTGTCTGGGCTGAGAATTGCCTACAACTGAATATTCTTACAAGAATATTATTTAGCACTTTGAACTCTGTCTTCTTATTGGATATCTGGCATTTATCAACCGATTCCTACATTCTTCACATAACCATTTTGTATAAAACACTGGATATTTACAACTAACAATTAGTGAGATAAGCACTGTTGTGAAAATAAGACACTGATCGCTTAAATAGACACCATATGGCAAAAATGCCTTTCAGCAAATTAAAGGATTAATTTAATAGTTATACGTGGAAGATTACATTATATGTGATAAGTTAATAATTGATACACTTTTCAATTATTTGGAACCAATGGTAACTTAATGAGCATAAAAGAACATTATGAGACAGCATAAAGTAAAAACCTACCATTGCTTTTATTGGTGTCTCTCAACCAGTGGAACATTGCAGCATAACTCCTTGGGTAGGTTGTGTCTTATGTTTTTGTTTTCAAGTCAATTCAGTCCTGGAATAACAAAAACAGAAAAATATAAAGCACAATTGAATAAAACACCTAGAGTGTCCTGCAAAAGTATAAGCAAAATCCTGTTAAACATTGCCAATTTGATGAATATTAATTAATGTAGAGTGCATATATATATATTTATATATATATATACACTTTAATGGGACTACAAAACAGCATAAGGGGTCTACATAGGTAAAAATCGAAGGCACGACATTACCCTTCTTAAAAAGGGACACAGCGACACTGAACCTCTTCAAATCATGACGAACATAAAAGGAATATCTCTTTAAATTCGTTACAGGCGAATTAAGATTTTTTAAAGTGATTAATTATTTAGCCTAAAAGTGACATGAGACATTAGATTTTCTATTACAATTTTTTGGACCCATGTTGCCCCCTAGCATTATGATTGCGGAAATATGCTTCATATATATTATCATCATCAATACCGATGTTTTCCCAAAAGAAAGATAATACAACCATTGCAACATTAGCTAAATCAGCTAATTGCTCCTTTCTTTAGTCTTAAACACAACAATACACATATCATTTCAGGATAATATCCTTGCACTAGAAAGAAGTGTGGCATTCTCATCTCTTGCCTTACAAAGGCCCACCTCTGATGAAGCTCACCATCTTCCCTGATTTAAACTGCCCCATTCATTCTGGTTTTCGTGGTCAGACTCCACAAACAAATGCTGAGTCAGCAGCGGGTAGGGGACAAACTGAAACATGGGACCTAATTGGTCACTCGAAAGAAGTTGTTGCAGAAATTATATGGGAAATAGAGCTGCCTGTCACACCAATGCAATTTGAGCTGTCCCTAAGGAAAAATGAATGAAATATATACTGCATATTGAAAACTAGTCATTCGGCATAGAAGAAAATGGGTTACAGTAAGAGACTATACCTATATATGGTACTTGTTAAGTTAGATTCTAACATTTTTCTTTAACTTCCAGTGTATCTTTTGTCGATTCCTGTCTAGCTATATTTTGAGCTTTGATTAGGACAAGTTCAGTCAGCTGAAAATATTGTTCCAAGTATTTGTATTTTTCTGTTGGGTAAAATTGACGTTTCTCCATCTTAGGTTCAACATTAGCAAAATCAGCAACCTCAACTTTTATGTGACACCAGAGACAGCTGCGAAAGCTGCACAGCGCTTAATGTGCCCTGTCTGTGTATTTCCTAAATCCTTTGGGTTATTTCAAATGCATTGTATTTCTTGCCATACAAGCAGCCAACGCCATCAGTTTTAATCTTACAAGCCTTTTCACAAAGACCAAACCCCTAAAAATAGCTTCTAAACAAGATAATATTAATCAGAATTACTAATCAAGATAATGTTAATCCCCACAGAAGCCTTCTAAGAATTTCATCTTGAGAATGTCATTTTTGTTTCCTGTTTACTAATTTCACGTAATTGTAAACTAACAAAGAAATGTAACCCTATCTGCCAAAGCATTTCCCAAAAATGCATCAAAAGTGACAGGTGATGAATAATTCCTATTAACAAATATTTAATAGCATGACAAATACTGTCAGTGTTTCAAACAATAATTTCCCATGTCATACTAAGCTAAATCTGTCGTCTGGCAATCCTGTTTATGTTATGCTTGTGATTTTAGCCATGATGTTAAGTAGTAAATGAAAGACTGTCATCCAATAATTCGATATTATTTGTCAGCTGCTACCCCAGCTCCTCTGAAACATAATAGCAATAAGTTTCCGAATCCCACAAACTCTGTGTTGAAAAACACACCATCCACCGTTGCACAATTTGGCTCCATTTGGGAGGAAAGCTTGCTGAGTATGCTTAGTCAATACTTGGTCACTGCTTGGTCAATGCTTGGGGGTCAATGCTTGGTCATGCTTAGTCAATGCTTGGTCAATGCTGAAGCAACAAAGAAATGAAAGAACATTCAACTGCCTCGTAAATAGATGTATATTGCTCTTGTCCAATCACACTGGTCCAAGCTGAGACAAATGTTTTCCAATTAGGAGGGTAAGAATGAAAACAGTCCAATTTCATTTTGTGCAATTCGTAGCTGCATGAACACACCTGGTAGACAATGTAATATTCACAGAAGCTATAGCAAGGATAGCTCATGGACAGCATACTGACACCTAAACTACCGCAGTAATGCCTCACCACAGACACTGGCTCTGACAAGATGGATCTGCCTAAGCCACCTATACAGCACTTCCATTTCGTAAGGTTAACCTACAGAAAGCAGGCTGTCTCAAAGATCAATTGCCCTGCAGATGGTAGATAGGTTGTTGAATATATTGTCTGTGCCACTTTTGAATCACGAGAGTTGGTATACAATATACTCTTGACAAATTGTATAGACAATGTACCAGCACAATAGTTTGATACACTATTCTGTACATGGTCAGTATTGTCTTAATAACATAGTGTAGCCTGGCAATCAATCAATCAATCAATAAATGCAATACTGCACAGCTGTTTAGCTTAGCTGCATACGGAAAAAGATTGTGTTCAGAGATATCTTCTTTTACTAAATCATATAGGTCATTAAATTACAATTAATAATATTTTTACATTTACGTCGTACAAAATTAAATGTGATATTTAGTTTATGCTTACGAAATTCCAAATATACTTATGTATATTTATAATACAATTTATATATATTTGTAGAAATGGCAAACCAGTCTTCCTTTCGAGCTGAACATATAATCTAGAAATCTATTTTGCATAATAAGATTTATTAAAATTCCTAAAAACATACATGCGAAATAAATAATGCCAAATAAAATACAGTAAAGGCCAAAAATACCCAATCCCTCATAGAAAAGTAAACTGACCCATGGCCAATTCAGGCATTTACAAATTTTAACTGTCTGGTGGTAACGTTGCCAAAGTACAGTGGCAGCCAAAAATACCCAATCACCCAAAGAAAAGTAAAACTGTTTTCTAGTTTTTTCAAAGTCAGGGGGCTTAATAATTGCTTATCATAAGTTTAATGATTTGCCAACTAGAGAAGACACTATGCATGTCAGTTTGTACTTAAAAGACAACAATAAACTATGAAAATGTCAACTGTATTGTAAATTAACAAAATTGCACTGATGTTAAAATTCATGAGTACAGGGACACAATCTTTGACTAAAATTGTTTTATTCGTAAATTTCGATTACGCGCACACTTTTTCCTGTGTCTAGCATTAAAATTGTATGAAATTTTCAGATATCTGCCTATTTCATTAAAATAATCGATTTTAACATCTTAATATTAAGATTTGCATGTGCAAACAAATGTTTCAGACTGAGAAATATGATTTCATGAGCAAATCCACTTGAATAAAGTCTCTAGTCTTTTATCAGGAAAAATCTGAATTTTCGCATGTGATTGGGTATTTTTGGCCTCCACTGTATTGGTCCAAGTAATAGTTACATCCCAAATAGAAGGGAATTAACTCCCGACTATGGGGGATATAACTAATTTATACTCCATTAAACATATTTATTATATAAATTTTTTTGATTGTTTGTTATGTTTTACTGCCTATATACGCAAAACAAGTTCAATTTGCACTCAGGAGGGAGTTAACTGACAATTTAGTTGGTTCAGAACAATAGGAAAACTATCTTGGCGGAGTGTAATGTTGGCTTCTTGTTAGCTCACTGGCTAGTTGGCCAAGTGTTGGCCATTGTCAGCCAGACAATTGTGCAGCAAATGTTGGCCCAATGTGGCCCACGGCTGGCCCAGCATATACTTGACCCAATGTTGGCTCACTGACTAATGTTGGCCAAATCTCTGGTTTGCCAATTATGATCTACCCCAGAGAGCATGTCACATCGGCTAGACATCGGCCTGACGTGGGTGACATCGGACCAACATCGGGCTAACATTGGGCCAACATCGGGTCGATGTAGCATGTTATCAGGAACAGTTAGGTTAGCCTCATGCCAGGCAGGCCCAATGTTGGCCAAGAGTCAAAGTACAAGACTACCCATTGGATGACCCAACGTCGATCCAGTGTTGGACTTAAACATAGAAATGGAAACAGGACTACATAGATTAACATTGGTTTAATTGCATATATTGGAAAAGTATTCTAATCTAGCACATGATCAAACTTATTCTATCTGCCCACTAAAGATTATGCAAATCCATCTTCTGAGATATCCTGCTAACCAGCTACTTACTCACTTCGAAGCAGAAGGATTGTGTCATCCTATGCACACCAACTGCATTTGACATCACTATGCTTGTATTAAGTGACATATGTGGTACCTACATGATATCGTGCTCACAGCATTGCATCAGAAGCCGAACAATTCAGCCAATCATTGGCAGAATACACCATGTGATGTGATGTCATGCTTTGCAAGCAAACATTTTTTTTCAATTCTACGTAATTATTATGGGGATAATACAAAGCTTGCAGAATTAAGCTACTTTGTTAATTTAAAAGTCCATCTAGATGTTACAAGACCACTGCCATTGGTCCCAAATCTGTGTTATCAATTTAAAACGAATATTTTTTGGTGAAAAAAATATTTGGTGGTAACAATCTTTCACAGATTTAAGCTCAGCAAATATTAAAAAAATTATTTTTAATTAAGTGATTCAACGTACTTCTAAGAAATGTTTATATTTGCGTAGTCCGCTCTTTGTTCTGAACCATGCAGAGTGGTTTGGATGAGGTTCTCAGAATGTTACACATCTCATGCCAACTATGAAAAATTAAGTCAGAATTCTTAAATTGTCTTCAGTTTTTCTACAGGAGCATCTCAGGTACATTTTGCAGCCATTTTTGACATTAATTTGCTTTGTCGCCGCAGCAAAATACCTATCTTTGCTGCTTAATTAAATATAGATAAAAGTACAAAAAATGGTTTCATGATGACAAAATTTATTCTTCCCAAAAAAAAAAAAAAAACTGCTATATTTTTTATCTAGAAAGTAATTTTTGATAGGCATTTTGAAAAAAATCTAATTTTGCATGAATTTCTTTGAGACAGGTCATTAATTATATTTACTTAAAACTTTATAAAATTCCATATATACTTATAAACTGTAACTTTTATTTATATATATTTGCAGAAGTGGCAAACCAGTCATCTTTTCGAGCTGAACATATTATCTATAAATCTATTTCACATAATAAGATTTATTACAATTCCTGCATTACAGAAACAGCCAAAAAAATTCCTCTGTTAATAACATACACGTACGGAGCTTTTAAAGGGACATGCAATTTCTTTTCGTGCGAACTAAAATCCCCAGCCTTTATTTTTCTTTGCATGTCCCTTTAAAAGCTCCGTATACACGCGATATAATGACAAATAAAATACATGATGAGATGAAAAGGCTTGGAGTCCACAATACGCCACACCATGTTATACACATTTACTCTATGGGTGGGTCTTTAATTTGCCTCAGCACAGACACGCCACACCGGGTACAGTGCATTTATTCTATTTATCGGATATGTTTTCATTTATCTATTACAAATTGTTGGATATTAAACAAGGGTGGGTAAATCAGCAGGTAACATTTTTATTTACAATATTAGCGAGGTCCATATTAACTAAAAATAAATACAAACTATACAAAGTTATGAAATGCATATACATGTATTTCCAACAATGTTTAAAAACATCTGTGATATGGAGAAAAGTGATCAAGTATTTTCCTGGCCTTTTCTTTGAATGATTGCATCTCTAAGCTCTGCTTCGCACCGCCTGGGATCACCCAGCGTTCGGCATGATCAGACCTTCAGAGCGGAGACTGATAAATGTGTCTTGCAAGTTTTATGACAAGACCACGAAGCCAAGTCAAAGTTGGTACATCATCCCAAATATGAGGTAACCATGGAAACAGGGATTTGATAGTCTTCTGATATATTTTTTTGTGAAGAACATCAAATTTGTCAAGACTCCTTAAATGTCGTTTAGCGTTGTATATGGCTACGATGATAACTGTTCTTGACTAATAGTAAGTCAGCTGACTAATTTGTTGAAAAACATGTCACTTCACATCACAATGACTAAGATTGACTTATTTGCTGCAATGGGTTAGTCATTCAGTCATTGAACTAAGCTAATAGTTTAGTTAAATGATTTCAGTGATGCACGTTTTGGCTCCTGCAACTAAAAGCTTGATCAAGATTAATTTCACAATAACAATGTCCTTTATAATTGGTTTCATCATTTTGTAGTTTCAAGGGGCTATAAACAAAGTTACATTAATCTGAAATCCTGACATGTAAATTATGCATAGAACACAATTAGACAACCCAGATAGCATTTCAAATCGGACCAGCATCGTTTCTATATAGGCCACCATCGGTACAGCATCGTTTTAACATCTCCAACGTCGCGCCAACGCTTAAACGATTAGGAATGTTATGTGGGGACTCTTTTTTAACATTAAATTTTTCTTTTGCTTGTTAGTGTTTTCTCAAATCTTTTTTTTTACAAAACCTTCAAACTGCAAAGGTCATTGTAGCCTAGACGTGTACATGACCACAGCCATGCAAAGACTGTATATATCTTTTAAGAGTGACTTACTTTTCGTCTAGACTTACGAACAGTGCAGTGTAATGCCGCCATAACACGCTAGTGCCACTTTCAGCCACTAAGATCGCATCAGTAGGGGAAGACATGACAAAACTAGATGACATTTCACTGTACAATTATCCCAGCTGCATCCCCATATCCCAATATAGCATGCCACATCGGGCCAATGTCTTGCCGATGTTGCTGCTAACGGGCCGACGCTGGTTCGATATTAGCCTACATTGATGGCATCAGGGTGACAGAGGTCCGTTTTTGGCTGAATTAATTTGTTTATGCTACTATATGGAGTTTTTGTCACAAATGTCCATTTACTCAAGCATGGTTCATTAAAAGTGCATTTTGTGTCATAGCCCCCAATGACACGCCATATCCCAGATAGCATTCCAAATCTGAACAATAGCCACTGGTACAACATCGTATCAACATCGATGTTTGTCTTGATTTGGAATGCTATCAGGGATACAGCTCAAACATGCTATTGACAGTGCTTACAGTAACAGTAGAACGTCACTCCAGATCTGATAGTTTCCCAGAAATTACCCATAATTCAGGGTTCCAAGATAGCATGTCAGATAGGGTCGACATCGTTCCAACATTGCCTGTCATCAGCCATTATTGTGCCGATATCATGCCGATGTAGCATGTTATCTTGATTTAGCCAATATTGTGTGAATGCCATATAATATTACCAATTACAGCCAATTTCATAGACTTGGAAACTAAACTCCAGAGGACGTCATACGAACAAAAGTCTCCTGTTGGTTGAGGGACTGCCTTTACCAATGGAAGTCATGGATTCCAAGTCTATGGGTGATATTCTCCACAAGGGTATACATTTGAGAGCACCATTTAGCAAGCATCAGAATTCTGACAGTTCTACATTAGCCAAAGCGAACAGAGTGTCACCGTACATATACATCCTATACATAATTTACAGGTATAGCATATGTCACTTAGAGTGTTATAAAAGCAACGCTACAGACTGTTTTATAGCTGCACAATGTTATATATGAAATACCTTCAGCAGAGCTTGCCAGTGTAGAGTTAGTGGATGCCTTAACCACTAGGCCACCCAGCTGCTCATCATGGATTTATTTCCAATATATATTTATTAATTTTCTCTTAACTTTGGCATAGAAATGGACTGACACGAAATGATTACATTTGCTAGTGCCATCTATAACCACAGCAGCACATCAGAAAAAAATGGACTGGTGTTTCTAAGGGACTATTTTTTGTCTCACAAACAGCAGTCGAGAAGACCAGTCGAACGTGACCTGTGTCAGGAGACCCGTCTAAGCTATACGAAAGACCAGTCAATGCCAAGTGACATGGAGAACCAGTAGAGTTCCTATCTCTCTGTCTAGTGACTGGTCTGTCAGTGAAATAAAGACGATACTACAATGGCCAGTGGCAACAATAGGTCTTTGTTGTCCATCCAAATAGCAATCTCCTGTGGTTCGACAAAAGTGGACTACACACAAGAACACAACATACATCTAGCTAATGTCATTCAGCAGCCTTTTGTTGTAGGCAGTGTCCATGTGCAGAAGAATGTCACTTCACAATTAAGACCTTAAGGTATGTGAATATTGAATCCCGGTAGGTGGCCCCACGATAGCGAAGGAGTTCCTTCTTAGTGGGATCTCCTCACATTATGTATAAAAACGAGCTTCTGCTATATAATATATGCACATATTTGTAAATGGATGTGAATTAAATGAATGAATCTGAATGAATGAATAAATGAATGAATCACACATACCATGGTAAACCCAAAAGGTTGTTTTGCTTTTCAGATCCAACATTGTTCAACCAAGGAGACAAAATACGTCATTTACGTCAAGTATCTGTCACTGAGACCTTTAGAAGGAAGGTAACCCATCTCCGAGATGTTTTATTTTTGCCCGTGCAAAGCTAAGGAAAGTTCTGCTGTTCTGATGAATCGACCACAATTGAGTACAGGAACAGGCCAACATTCATATTTTCAGGCAGCCACTAGTGACCTTCAGTATTTGTCTAGGCCTCTCTGGATAATGCCTTTCCTGTCTCATGAAAACAAAGAAAGAAGAAAGATTATGAGCTGCTTCATGTTTTCACTCCATCCATCTTGCCCTGACAACTGCTCATTTTGGCAACGAAGTATTGCCACTGTATGAAGATCGCTATAATTTCAAGTTAACTATATCTAATACCACTCTATAAAAACTGCTGTTGATGTAGTTCTAAGTTACACTGTAAAAAAAAAAGTTGTACTTAACAGAATATTATGCAATTGTGTTACTTCTATTTTGGACAATTTGCATCATGCACACTAATAATTCTCGTTTATTCTACAAATCACAGAAATTTTACCAATTACAATAATTATTCTAATTTATTTCAGAAAATCATCGGATACACGTGCAGCATAAAAAATACTGTAGTTTTTACATAAAATTTTCAGTTTTTTCTGACAAAAGATAGCTGAAGTAATATACAGAAGCAGGATATATATCCCATTATAGCCAGTGATCATTGTGCTTCTCAAAGTACTGTGTTGAAGCTGATACATTCAATGCTTGTGGGCTTCAAAGCTAATGTGACTTTTCTCTCTTCAACAGAAGCTTCATAAATATTCCTGGCAATTCTAAAGCACGAAAAAGCACAGGACTGTATGTTTTTCAGCCAAGGTGAATAAAACTTCCAAAATCCTTTCAAGCTGGTTTTAAATACACTAACAAAAACTCACCAAATGCAAATGGCTGCAGAGCAATATGGCTTTTTTGTTTGTTTTTTTACCACGAAGTTGCTTTTAAAGCTTATTGTAAGGCAGTTAAACATATACACACGGTGTAGCGCAAGGATGGTTCATAGAACCTAAGCTATAGGGATAATTTATTGTCTAACCAATATCAAACATGCAGCTACAAATGTAGATTGCCAAGTGATTAAAGTATTTCTAGATCTTTTAATGATTATGGCTTCAATTCGGAAGCTAAGTCAATAATAATTCATATTAATACATCGTTGAATATAATGTCACTCACCTGAGATAAACATGATAAATCACAGGTATAAATTATTCACATCAGACCATGGCCAAGTAAGGCATTTGACTTTGGAATCAAAAGGTCCTGGTTTCAATTCCCCTACCAGGCATAGACGAACCACTCCAGCAAAGGCTCCAGTAAATAAGTCGAGATAGGGCTCCAAACTAGCTAATCAGCAGAGAGCCAAACGTTATATTTAAATGAGTTGACCCGGCCGTAACATGCCTGACCACTACCCCTGGCCGGGCCACATGAATAAATTATGATAATACCCCAACTTTGCAAGATTTGCCTGGGGTACATTTCCTGGGTGAGGGGAACAACCCTTGTGTAAATGGGTACTATGTACTTGGCTACATAGGCAGTGATGGTAATTGTGGAGCCTGATGCACTGACTACTGCTGCTCAGCTTTATGCTTCCTGGCCTGAGAAAGACTCATGCTTAAACTAGCCCGAGCAACCCTTCCTGACCGCAAGCCGCTGTCGGCTCTTGTTCATATTTTCTAGCGCTCACAATAAATGACCGATAATAAATGAGAGCGCCTTAGCGAACATCAGACTCCTCGGGCTATGCTTAAACAAGCTTTGCCAGGGTCGAAGTTGCATGTACTAAGTTCATATCTGATTTCGATTGATTTTTTTTTTTTTTGCTACTTATCTTGACTGTCTGAATAAATTGTTTGATTCATCTTGACAAATATAACTACACTGTGAAGCGGAAGTCAACAGTCATTCAGACGTTTTCACAAGCTGAAACATCACTTATGGCATTTCTGTGTGGTCCTAATTGGGTTTGCATGCAAACTGCATGATTGATGATTTAATCTGTGTTATTGATTTGTGTCAATTGCACATTTTCGTGTTTGTTTCATGTTATGTGAAACACCATTTGTTTCTGTCACTTGGTGGGTGAATTGGACATACATTTTTGCAACAAATTACATGTGGCACAAATAAATCTCTTTCATTAAAGCAAATCAACTGTCATTAAAATCACACTGCACTAAATTTACAGAATTGTTCAGTTTAAAAAATACTTTATTCAGAAACTACTGATCATCATCACATTATTTACAGGCTGCTGTATTTGAGAATTTTTGCCAGAACTGAGCTACCAAAAATAAATGCATTTTTCATCACACACCGTCAAAAAAATTAATATCTGCCAATTTTCTTGAACCACTTTTTTCATCAACTTATCACTATTTTCATGCATCTCAGGGTCAGAAGTTATGATCAGACCATCAGAAGCGAGACTGATAAATGTGTTCTCAAGTATTATGAGAGGCTACAAAGCAAAACCAAAGGTCATACATCAACCTAAATATGAGGTGACCAGAGAAACAGGAATTTATTTTTCTTCTGAAGCATTGTGAGAAGTGGAAAGAAGTTTCGCAAGAGGGATTTATTTAGAGGAATGACTTCACTTATAGCATGCCAAATTTTATCAGCCGAACCAACATTGGGTGATGCTGGGTGACTCGGGCTGATAGCATGTCGATGCGGCATGTTATCTGGGAAGGTCATATGTTCAAGGGCATTACAAGATGACCTATTAATGATAAAGAGTGTAATATTAGACTAGCTTTGGTCATAAGGACACATTTTGTTCTATATGATCAAAATTAATGACCTGTTAGTCGGAGCAACATCATAAAAAGTGGCCAGTACTACAATATTGGACGAATGACCTTGCAGTATTGAAGGTCATACATATATGTTTTCTGGAACATGAAATTATTACTATTTATCAGTGAGATAAATCATATCTACGTTTTGGTCATTCTGTAATATCAAACTACCCTTGAGCTTGTTACACTTGGCATCATCATAAAAGTAGAAGGCTTTCATCATTACTAAAACAGACCATTTATTGGTACAATGGGTGCATATAAGACCACCTATGGTCATCCTATTTCTGTTAAGGGTGAGAATATATAATATCAAATATTTGTTTGTCTGAGCAGCATCCTGAAAAATGGAGGGCGTGCATCACTAAAACTTAGAAGAATGACCTTGCAGATTTGAAGGTCAAGCATTTTCTGGGGCTTAGCTGGATGAAGCAAAATGATCTCTGGGGTTCACTTTGGCTTTCAAGGTCTTTGTCCTTGATGAAGTTTCACGCCATGATGCAGGCTCGTCGTCAGTTGGCTAGACAGCTGTAACACAAAAAATGGGGAATGCTAATTGTCCTTTTTAGTCTTTCAGTGTAAAACGGTTGTCTCAGTTTTATAAAAAGAATTATGCTCTTTGTTATGATCCTATATCATAAACAGTTTACCAAATAGTTGACAAGCATACATTCATTTGTAGAAATCTACATACATAAATAGATAAATAGAACTTTCGCTAATATTTTTCGCCTAGTGACATATCTTTGTCTTAACAGACCGATTAGCAAAAAGAAGTGGGCAACCAGAAAAAGAGTCAAGGGTATGCATGGAGAACATACAGAATTAAAAGAAGGCAGTTTGTCACATTTGGAATGTTTGCTGTCATCTGATTAGCTGAGACCATTAGGATAATAAGAGTTCGGATTTGTCACAGTATTTGTTCCTCTACTCTTTAATAGCAGCTGTGAGGTATAGTAATTTGCATCAGATTTTATATTGGTGGTGCTTTCTACTCATTGTCAATGCTAGGACATGCAAATGAGCCCACCCATGGGTAATTATGAAAGATGGGTTGGACACCAAGTCTCATCATCTCATCATTACATCTGCCTCTGTTAGCTGGTCATATAAGCTTAACATCAGGCTAGTAGCATTGATAAAATACAATACAATATGATACAATATAACACCATACAATATTTTTGTATAGTGTTAGTATTGCTTGTATGTTTAAGTGTCAATTGAACTGGTGGGTGGGTGATTAGGGCTTTACATCCTGTATTTCTGCACCCGATGGGTTAATTAGGACAGGCAGGGACCACGGCAATGAGACGAAGGAGGAAACAGCCATCCAACTTAGGCTCGACCGGGAATCGAACCCGGGACCCAGTGGTTGGAAGCCCAGAGCGCTACCTCTGAACTAGGCCCGCCCCGCCCATGTCCATTGAACTACCAGTATCATTAGAAGTATTAGTATACATAGCAGGCAAAACAATGTTTGTGCATCTCAACTTTTTTCAGGCTTGATCATTTTAACAAACTTAAAACCAATTACATATCCATTTAGTGTCTGCATTGAAATGAGATGTAGTCAAAGGCATTTAGCTACAGGAAAGCGATTCGGCTTCAGATATCCCCAGTTACGAGTATTGATCGATTATGCACATGAAGCTGCTCTCATTTTATGATTTTTGTTTTCCCGCAGATATCGTGTTGAGCAAATGAGTAGATTAGGCTTCTTTGAATGCAGCCAATTGTGTACTAACAATGTGAATTTTTTGAAGTTGTTTAACATTGAGTGCAGAAAATTTAACATTTCAGGATGATTCTACATGTGTTGCATTGCTATTTATAACGATATATAAGTTTACCATATGCAGTAAGGGGTGGGAAACTAGCTCAGTGGTAGCACACTGGACTTCCAATCACTGGGTCCTGGTTTCAATTCCCTTTCGAGCCTAAGTTGGATGACTGTTTCATCCATCATCTCATTGCCATTGGGTCTGCCTGTCCTGATTAGCCCATCAGGTGCAGAAATACAGGATGTAAAGCCCTAATCCACACATGCAGTGTGGCTAAGCCATATTGATATAGGCGTAACATAAGCGATTTTCATATAATGTTTGCTTGAATGGCAACTAAAGGTATCTGATGAATCAGCTCGTCAAATTGTTTTTGCATGCAACATAAGCTATGTGTTGTGACAGTTTTTCTGTCAGATATGATGGCATTTGGATGGGTTCCATACGTTTTTCATACAGATTAATTAATGAAATAAATGCCAATTTGACGGGGGAGATAGATAGATAGATTTATTTGCTGAAAATTAATACAGGAAGCAGAGGGAAAAATTATTACTATAATTATATGAGTCACAATATAATTCATAAATAACAATATATACAGATTATTCAGCGGGGACATGTAAGAATCCCTGAGAGGATATGATGGTAGTTGTTTTTGCATACAACATAACCTTTATGTTGTGACAGTCTGTCTAAAGATATAATGTTATTTATATAAGATCACGTGTTTGTCACACAGATTAGCAAAAGAAATATGGATAACTACCTGTGATGGGGAAATGCCGTAGGTGCGGCATGTTATGTATGTTACAAGATATAGATTGTCATGTGTGTATCTGTATGAGCCACAATGTGTATCATTGTAATGGGTTTATGGCATCTATCACTGATGACATGCTATACATTGTAGATTGGACTGACATTGGGATGACAATCCCTACCAAGGGCCAATGTTGAGCCAATGTGGAGTCGATGTGGAGCCAATGTCGAGGCAATGTGGAGCCGATGCGAAGCCAATGTGGAGCCGATGCGGAGCCAATGTTGAGCCGATGTGGAGCCAATGTTGAGCCAAAGTAGCATGTTTACTGGGTTTAGTTGTACCAGACTTTATAATGACATGATAGGCCCTGAGATTGCAAAACATCAATTTTACTCTGCAGTGCCTTAACAGGGCAATGTCAATGTTTGAGTGCTTTTCGGCTGATATTTGGTTGATCTGATAGGGTTGATATTAATCAGATTTCAAAAACCATGAGCAGTGCTTTAACCACTCCCATGCAGATAGCGTTCCAAATGGAAACAACATCGTTTCTATATTCTGGTTTTCCTCGAAAGTGCAGAACCATTTTTGAAACTGTTACTCTAACCATCTCATTCATCAATTTTCGTGATGAATTTAGGTTTCATTTTGATACATAGCCATTCATTGTGCTAGTCATATTCACATATTAGAGGAAAATGACAAATCACCTCTGACATTCCTGTCTGGGCTCTAATTGCATTTGCCAAAGACACAAGATTGATGGATTTAATCTGTGATACCGACTTCTGTCTGACGCGGATTGTCAAATTGGCTTGATCTTGTGTGAAACACTATATGTAATGTATTTATTATCTAAAATAATATTTCATTATCACATATTTTATAGCTTATATTTGTTAATTCCTGCATAACTAAAGTGTGATATCTTGAGCTAAGATTCACACAACCACGTTCAGCATGACCAAATCTTCAGAACTAAGACTGATAAACGAGTCTCCACAAGTTTTATGACAAGACAAAGCAACATCTACTTAATACTTCATTATCCCATATCTTATAGCTTATACTTACCAATTCCTGCATAACTAAAGTGTGATTCCTTGAGCTAAGATTCAAACAACCTCGTTTAGCATGATTAATCTTCAGAACTAATACTGATAAACGAGTCTCCCAAGTTTTATGACAAGACAAAGCAACATCTACTTAATTACATCACTAATAATATGAGGTAATCAAGGAAACAGGGACTTACTAGTTTCATCAGTTTTTACCTTCATACATATTATTAAGTTATCAATCACATAAATTTCATCGGAGAATGCTTGTTGATTTGCATTTTTAATGATGATACATTCAATCAATGTGTAAGTATATAAATTGAAACATTGAAAAAAAAAAGGTTTTATATTATTAACAGGGCAACTAAACATACCCATAAGGGAACAAAATGCCCAAAACGCCACAGGGTTTTACTGTAGGCAACTTGATAATCATTAGACGACAACAAATCATTATAATATCATTCCATGTTTCTCATATCATTGCATCAATATCAAATACAAAATTTCTCTGACTTTGGCTCTTTATTGAAAATATTACCAAGATTAGAAGCTGTTGCTTTTTATCTCCATCCATCTAATCTTTCAGACGGAATTTCAAGACTTCTCACAACACGAGACAGCTTAGACTTTGGCAGCAATGGCTTTTACACACAACTCAGCAATGGTTGCATGAGAATGCTAGCCGGTTTTATGCACCATGTGCCTGTGTTATGGTCCATAAAAGAGATATTATACCTGACAAATAGTACACCACAGAGGAATTAGACAGGTCGATGCAATTTCTTTTGTAATATCTCCAACGTCTGGGGAGCATTGAACAATGATTTACTGGTTTATTTACCTCCGTTATGAATCTTGCACAGCTCCTACCCTGGACCACAGGACATGTTTTTAAAGTGCTAATCCTAATGCCCAGAAAGCTTTATGCATAATAGAAAACTGCTGCATCTGTAACAGATAAATTTTTTGCCACTTAAGTGCTCTAGACAATCCCTCATAGCCACTTTCCAATTTTTTTTTACTATTGTCATGATGATACTCTAAAACCATTGAAATATTATCAGAATTTGGATTCAAAATACATACGCTTGTACTTGTGAATGTCAATGTCTCAATGCTATTGGGTCTGAAACTTAGTCAGCTAATATGATAAGCTTCCACAGAGTCAGACGTAAATAATGATGGGATGATAAGGCTTGGAGTCCACACCATGTTACACAATTACCCCATGGGTGTGGTTTTTTTTTTACTTGCCTTAGCATAGACATTGAGTACAAGGCACCTCCAATTTAACGTCTCATGCGACCGACATCCAGCTGGAATGTAGCTCAAGAAGATCCTCAAAGTGGAAAATACTATAAGATTCTTAATATATATTGTAACGCTTAACAGTGCAATTTAGCATTATGTACGCCATTGTATAAATCCTCATGTACAACAGTTAGCTATTGTCCATGAGCTATGCCGTGCTGCAATTGGCTGGCAGCCAGAAAGTGGGCGGGGGTGTACACTATGTCATGTCTCACATGTAACCATTGTATAAATGTATTATGTAAACCAGGGTGGCCAAATTGACCAATTGTCAAAGCAAAATATGACTCGTGCACAATGTGGAAAAATAAAAACCTCGTTCAAACGTCTAAGAAATACTGCAGTAATTACAATACCATTTCTCTCTTTGCCCTGTAGATTGTACATTGAAAAACAGGAAGTGGTCTATCTTCCAGATGGATATCACCAACAAAGTCTGATTAAGACGCATTGAAGGGATGCCAGACAAAAGGGAAGTCCCTGGAAGACAAATGCACTGGAGTATACAAGGATTAATTGGCTGCATTTTGTCTTCATTTGCAAAGATTGCAGTCTCCTAATTAGCTTTGCTTATCAGATTAATTAGATCCAGTAGCGGATCCAAGACATGGTTGTCTTCCTTATAGAATCTCCAATATTCTGAATTTGAAATTGGTCATGAAATTTAGTACATGTAAGTTGGTCTTATTTGCAAGGTGGACATAAAGTGATGATCTTCTTTTCTACACTGCATACATGTGTGCTTGTTTTCTTTCATATACACACTTATACACTGAAAAATCTTATTTATTAGACATCTTGACAAACTTTACAGGCATTTCTATAACTTTAGATATTTGACCAGCTAGCATGACTGACTGCTGACCACCAATAGCCATTTGTGTAGATAGACAGCTTTATTTAACGAGTCTGCCTCAGATATTAGTAATGCCCAACCAACTTCCTAGTCAAAACATTACTTTTATTTTAACTGACTAAGGTTGTCTAACTTATTAGCCAAATTGGCTATGGGGTCAGTCATTCTAGAATCTAGATACAGTCAAAATGTCTGAGGTCTTAGTTAAAAATACTACTACATGGCCAAATGTGCCACGTGCGTTTTCAATGCGAAGGATAAACACATGGAAAATGCATGGTATTTGCCAAATTATAATGAGACGAAACCATGCATTTCCTATGCGTTTATCCAAACGCATGGAAAACGCACGAGGCACATTTGGTCATGTAGCTATATATAATATATTTGTCCAAAGCCTTTTAAGTTTCTTTAACCATTTTGTAGAAGTTCTTCCCTTTTAGAACTTGTATTTGTATCAAAACTGGAGAGATTCTGAATAACTTTGTGTGTCTGATTTTACCACTTAGTAGTTTCAATTTTAAATAGAACTAACATGCAAGTTTTCCTTTGATCTTTGAGATTTCTAATCACAATAAAAGAATGAGAACCCTAAAGCTGCGCAAAGAACGTTTAATTGCGTGTGGTTTCAAATATCCTCCAAGTTCCTAGAAATTATGTTCTGGTATAAAGAGCCAATCCACCTGCTGCTGGGATTGTCATGTCACAGCAAAGTTGTTCAATAAAATAACAAACTGTATACTCCACTTCGACTGTTTTCCTATCGTTCTGAGCAGGCAATATCCAACTAAAATGTAAGTTAACTCCCTCCTCCTGAATAAGTTTTGCGTAATAAAGGCACTAAAACAAAACAATTTTTATTTTTTAATAAATATGCCTAATGAAGCATAAGTTAATTATATCCCTCATAGTCGGGAGTTAACTAACATTTTGGTTGGTTATATCCCTCCGCCTTCCGCCTCAGGATATTACCAATAAAAATGTTAGTTAATTCCCTCCTAGTCAGGATATAACTAATACATAAGTCACTTGGTATTCCGGTTGTCTTTGTAATGATGTTACTAAAGACAGTTCTGTTTGAATACCTCGAACTTAACTTAAAACAAACACAACCGATTTACTCTGGCAACCAACTTAATAAAGCTTTCTGCAAGCTATTTGATTTCACTCCTTAAGTTAGTTTTTCAGCAAAGTTATAGATTGGGCTTTGTCCTGGGGCACTGTGATTCTCCAAAGACAATAATATTGAGCAAGAAAGCTTGCAAGGAAAGTCAAATCTTTTAAGCAGGTTTCAACAAATACATCAATTAATTCTCACTGAACCACACATCTCTTCTGTGAAACTATTGATTTTTTGGAGCTCACTAAAACACTGTGAACCCAATAGCACGTCTTTTGTCATCGCATATAGTTGATTGAAGTGAATTTTGGACAAGTGGCGTTAGTTGAACTGTTACAAAAGATACTGCCCAAATGGGCTGCACTGAAAAGTTTATTGACCGGCTAGGAACTTAGTAATAGTAACAGTTAGTAATAGTACACACTGTATCTGAAAACCCCGTGGCATTTTTTCTATATAGTGAATTCCATGAATAGTTTTGCAAATAAGCTTTTGCACATCACATACATATTATAATTATCGTGAGACAATCATCGTCAAATAGATTTGCAACGTACAGTGTAATTTATATGACGGCTGACAAGTATCTATGTCAGATGTTACATTCATTATCATTATTATGTAGCAGTGAGAGGTTTTAAGAGCTCTCGAGTTGGCCCCAAATCATCATTTTCATGGTAGAAAATTAGAAATTGTAATGGACCTGTTATATTATGCAGTCTGTGAGGCAGACAGAGTGCTAAGATATTAGATTCCAGAATTAATTCCGGCAAAATGAATTATGGTTAAGATGCATCTTCAGCCAATTCGCCATTCAGTCCATTTAGCAATTAAGACAATCACGTTTGTAAATAATCTCACCATGATATTTTGTTTCCATTTTGTAACCATGAATATCATTAATATCAAGCTGTAACAACTGTCATGTTGTGCCTATTCTGTAATTAACCATGAATACAGTGATGTGCATAAGTGAGTCAACCCCTCTAAAAAAACACACTATTTTTGTAAAACCTTTTATTTGGGTTCTTAAAACAGTATCATGAAATTAGTCTACAGTCTACACTAATTTGGTGTACTTAAATCATGATATATTGTTAAAAGCTGTTAATTTTAGATGAATATTTTTTGGGGGATTTCATTTACTTATGCACAGTATTGTATGATAAATATGAAACTCTAGAAACTGTTCATGTTCACGTTATTTGATCTCATCAAGTGTAGATATTTAATCATGTACAGTGTATGTTAGTAAAAAGTTATCTTTGGGCCTTTAGAAAATGATGGAAAACGTTAAGATTAAAAGCTATATCCTTGCGCCTTGTGTGATCCAATCCGTCTTATACTTTCTATCTGTCTTTGCCAGGCATTTCTATAGGCTTCAGAGGAAAATGTATGGTTCTTCTGGGTGGATTTGTCTTGTTCAACAGTGCTCTAGTCAACATTCACCATTAACCTCCCTTAGACGAAGCATGTTGTCTGGGGAGTTTCATACTATTATTGTCTGGTGCAACGAAGTGTTCCAATGCTGCCCAACTGGTATATGAGCTTGGTGCCTCTGCCACGTCATAAATTCTCACACTTACAGGAGATCTAATTCTGCTGGAAACACCTCAGCTAAATTTCAGCATGTACCCTAGATGTTATCTCTACTCCAGTGGACAGTAAGTTTACTTCCTGCAGAGGGTTCATTTTACTCTCTAACTTCAAAAGGTATATATTAATACGTTTCCCAGATAGCATTCCAAATCATATCCACGTTGGCGCTATGTCGGCAATGTCAAAACGATGTTGTACTGACAGCAGCCGATATAGAAACAAAGCTGGTCCAATTTGGAATGCTATCTGGGTTACTCCTTTGTGCTCTACTCCATTTGTAAGGTTAAGCATACACCTTATAACATACTACGTCGACCCAATGTTGGCCCGAAAATGGCCCAATGTTGGTCCAACGTCACCCACATAGGGCCGACATCAATACTATGTCAAATGCTATCCGAGACTTACATTTTTTTCTGTCCAAGTAGTCGGTGATTAACCATGAATACAGTGATGTGCATAAGTGAGTCAACCCCTCTAAAAAAACAAACTATTTTTGTAAAACCTTTTAGTTGGGTTCTTAAAACAGTATCATGAAATTCAGTCCTTGTCTTTTATAAAATGCAGGCGAGCAAAAAAGTGCTCGCCTAATTCTCTCATCTGCAGTCTTAGGCGAGCACTTTTTAAAATGACACAACGGTATTACGCATTGTCGGACGTGCTACCACGAGCGCACTAGTTGACTTGTAGTCAAGCAGTTTTTTGCTCGCCTTATCCTGAATTGAGGTGCGTTATGGCGCGGGCGCGCAATTGCTCGCCTTAAACGACAAGGACTGGAAATTAGTCTACAGTCTACACTAATTTGGTGTACTTAAATCATGATATATTGTTAAAAGCTGTTAATTTTAGATGAATTTTTTTTGGGGGATCATCTCATTATTGCATCTGCCTCCAGTAAGCCACCAAGCTTCACACCAGCAACATGAAGACATAACTACAGAAATGCATTTCAGCTGCTTCCCACATTTCCAGTTGGAGCACTGATCGATTTTACGCATGGAGCATGCTCCTCTTTTATGATTCATAAGTCACTTTTTGTTTTCCCACAGAAATCATGTTGAGCTCACGAGTAGATTGGCTTCTCAGAACCACAGCAAAGTTGTGTTTGCTCGTTTTAATAGACAAGAGATAATTCCTTGAAATCAACTTGGCAATTTCTTGGACAATGACAACTAGGCTCAAATCACACAAGTAATACACAGGACCGGTAGGTTCCACAAGTAATACCCTTACTCAAAATCATTATTAAACCGGTCCTATAATTTGTCCCAAATTTTTTGTCAAAAATATGTTGATGAATGTAAATAATTTGCGGAAATGTAATTTTGAATGTTGTTGTAACATTAAATTATTCTGAATATTTGACTTTAGTCCCAGTGCTGATTAAATGGGACTTTTCATAGACCACAATAAAATCCCCAGTCCACAATCTCAGACCATCAGCAGACTGTCCGACCAACCAGCCAAAGTCACACCAGTGCCATCTACTGCCAAGTTTCCATATTAAACTTGGCTGGGGTATGGCAGTGGTTGCAGTAACAAACAAATAAATTTAGTTCAAGTCTCCTTGTAACAAGAATATTCTTTCAAAAAAGAATAGATAACTGGTGTTGTGTGTAGAATGCCAGCAGCACTAGGCCTACAATGTAAACACTTTAATACAGTATGATGGCTACTGCCTCATTGTCTTACCTCAGAATTTGACAAATTTGGTTATCTATTGTATAAATTCTACACATTTTCCTGAACAATTCAGTCTTTATTTGACGAAAATCAGACCAATATTAGAAGAGCAGCACCCTTTTAAAGTATGCCATAGGCATCCCCCTCCCTACGCTGCTGCTGCGTCGACCCATACAAAACCCAAAACCCTGTATCGGATTAACGTTGGGCCGACCTGGCATGCAGCTATCTGGGACGTCAACTGAACATTGGCCCAGCGTCCACACTAATATCCAAACAAAGGTCCGATTTAGCATTGTTTAGCATGCATTCTGAGTAAACCTACACAAATAACATCATGCGGGTAATATGATCTGTGCAGTAAAACATCAGAATTTAATTTGCAATTTCATAACACAGACAGCTCTGCAATTCGCAAATATTTAACGTGTAAAAGGGAAGCCACCCACAAAAGCTACTACATGGAGAGATTGTACATTCTAAACTTGATCAAGTTTCTGCTATTTGATTTCACTTCAAAAGTTTTCCTGCCCAGTTATAGATTACGTTTTTCCACAGGCACTCTCATATCCAGCAGTGAGTCTCAACATCAAAAAGCAATTGAATTAGCCAAATTGAATAACCTCCATAACTTTTTCACAAAGAAACTTCAAAATACTGTGTTTCGTCATCTAACAGCCCAGCGACCTAATTATGGACATTCTTTGCTAGTTTACCTAGTTAAACAAAATGATTGGTTAAACTACGTAGCCAATAGGCAGAGTATAGACATAAGAAATCTTCACTTAAAAACAAAAGAGAAATGGATTCATATTTTTGTGAGTCAGAACAGATTGTGAACTCAGCACATGAACATCTAATTATTCTGTAATTTCATTGTTAGACCTTTAATACCATATGCCAGCCTATAGACTATAAGAGAAATTGATCAATTTATTTTAAGATGTGTAAACGAGCAAATTATTAATACAGTGGAATCTGATCTAGACTACACCCACATAACATAATACTTAGATAATATGGACATCGTCTTTTTCCAATTGCAATAACAGATTACGTGTCAACGTCGGACCGAAACTGGCCCACATCCGCAAATGCTGGGCCGACATCAAGCTGCTGCAGTATACTGTCTGGATAACAGAGAAAATAACAAATTTTGGTAGAAGATTTCATTTGGAGCTATTACAATCAAGCCTGAAGACTACGCAGATAGCATTCCAAATAAGGACAACACAGCATGAACGACGGCTAACATGGCAACGACACTGGCCCGATTTGGAATGCTATACTTCACGTTAAGAACAACCCTGCAAACCGGACCGCCTAGTATTTTTGAAAAATTGGTGTCCTCAGTTGTCATAGATTTAGGATCATCTTACCAGTAAATAACCAATGAATCGATAAAATAAAAAACTGCGAAAAAGAAGTCTTCTTTGCCGTTCAGTATCAAGTACAACAAAACTGCACAATCAGCTAAAAAAAATTGTCTGAGACACAAAGAAAAAAGAGACAAATTAGATTTATTGATTTTTGGCATCTCATAGGGAAGCAATGCTGCAGAAAAAGAGAAGACTGATATTCTCTAAGGACCATTTTTTTTCCTTCCCAAGAGCGGAAGTAGACCAGCCGATTGTGATTTGTGTCAGGAGACCCGTCTGAGATGGAAGGACCAGTTAAGCTTAAAATGACAGCAGTCAAAACACCCAGATTTTATTTGACATTTAGCTTTATTTGAAATTTATCTTTATCTGACATTTGGCGTTGTTTGGCATTTACCATTATTTGACATTTAGCTTTTCAAAAAAAGAAAGCCTTTTACTACAGTAAATAACAGTAACTGTGTTTTTCTCTCCAGTGATTAGTTATTGTCACTTACTATTATCTGTTATATTAGACCTCCATCAGATATCAAAATTGGTGTGTTAATCACTTTGAGAAATGTATGCACTATTTTTTCATCCATTAGTCATAATGACTATCTTCTTCAAAAACTTTGTACTTTGACAAACTTGTTAGTTGAATAAAAATGACTATGGAAGGAGAGTCCTTCGAGAAACAGTCAAAAAATATCACAGTCAAGATGTTTTAGATCTCAGTAAGAAGATTGTTAGCATGAAGTTAAAATAAGGAATGAATGTTGTTTTCTCCAAACTTCAAAAGCTATTTAAGATCTTAAGCACCACTTCTTCTTTACACAGTCAAATTCATCAATCAAAATAAATTCCCACTCATTCAGCAGAAAGGATTATTGACCTTATTTATGTATGCGTTTAAGTTTATGTAGGGCTTTACATCCTGTATTTCTGCACCTGATGGACTAATTAGGACAGGCAGGGACCATGACAATGAGACGCTGGATGAAACAGCCATCCAACATAGGCTCAACTGGGAATTGAATCCGAGCGCTACCACTGACCTAGGCCTCCACCCCTAAATTTGTATGTCCCAGCTGGATGGTCGGCATGTCCACAAGGAAAATGTTATATTGACTGCGCTTGGTTCTCGGTGTCTATGCTGAGACAAATGAAAGATTCCATACATGGAGTAATTGGGTAACACAGCATGGGACTTCCATTCTCTTTCATAATCAATCATCCCTCGTGACTGCCAATTTCCCGTAGTTTATCAATAAATCCATTGGGAATTCTTGTAGGAATTTAGAACAAAAGAATATGAAACTAAACGTGAATTATTTGCTGTTCGTGTGACTGAAATCGACACTGCATGGGAGTGAAATGAAAACTATTAACTCCCATGTTTAATTCATCAACAGAACATGATCAGTTCCAGTTAGATGCACTAATTAAAACTGTAATGATATCGATAATTAATTGCATTAATTTCATTGCATAATATCATAAGCACAAAGTCAAAAAATGAAACTAAATAAGTTTTAATGATTTCTGTCAGTGGCTACCAAAAGTATGACTGCAAATAAAAAGTCATTGATTAGTATGCCAAAGGGGACCACGTTTCTTTCTTTCTCAGGAACGGAAGAAGACTAGTCGAACGTGATCTGTGTCAAGAGACCCTTCTAAGATGGGAAGGACCAGTCAAAGTGAGTGGCACCAGTCGAAATAATTAGTTGTAATTTGACAGTAGTTGGGAGGTCTTGTCACCTAACTACGACATAAAGACCTAATTCTCATATCAAAACTTTTTAATTACAGTACAGCCTATGAAAAATTATGAAACTAATCAAAGTGTATCTAATGGATGGATGGATGGATGGATATGGAAAGTGCAGCCCTCTAAGGCAAGTTCCTGCCGCTACCGAGGGTTGATTGATGAGGTGAGAAAGAAGAGGAGTCCACCCATGTTACTTATTTACCCCATGGGTGGGATCTTTTACTTGCCTCAGCATAGACACTGAGTACAAGGGACCGCCAGTTTAACATCTCATCCGCACAACATCCAGCTGGAATGTTGCTCATGAAGTGTGCCCGGGCCTGAGATTGAACCCGGGTCCTTCAGAGGAGCAGGCGCGCGTCTTCCCACTAGACCACCCAGCTGCAAAACTGTAAATATTGGGATTAATGGCGTCAGAGCTGGTCTTGACTGTGAGATAAAATACAATGACAAGAACACTACATTACAATTATTTCACGACTGTACTACGATTACACTACAATTAATACCATTAAAGAACTAACTATAGTCACAATTTCACACCATTGTAAGAGGCGAAGAAATCAATTAAATGTCATTACATCTGTCTCATAAAATACGTAGATGTATATAATGGACAATTTGGTGAAAACACAATTATTTTTTTAATTTCCTTTTCACTTTTAAATTTTTATATGCATTTCTCCAAGTGCTACAGTCCCAGACGTCGAAGTTGTGGCCGACTCCGGAGTTGTGGACGTCAATAGTGACGTCCATGGGCGAATTCAGAACATTCTAACAGAGGGAGGTTTTAGAATATAGTGATATCTATCATTCTGTTTATTGACAAGGTTTGGATCCGCCCCTGGTTGTCAGAATTAAAGGCCACAACTCCGGTGTCGGCCACAACTTCAACGTCTGGGACTGTAGCCTTTCTGTGAATAATATATAAAAACGATACTACAGTGGCCCGTGGCAACAATAGCCTTTGTTGTCTGTCCAAATAGCAATCTCCTGTGTCCAGTCCATATACAGCAGTTTGCAGGAATTCTTGTCTACAGACGCTGATATTTTCATCCTATTTGTAGCTTCTGGTATATCGAAATACAGCTGTAATTAGTTTGCAATAAACGTAAATGTAAATTTTGCAGATTTAGAGTCCACCATAACACAAAGAACATACTCTGCTGACTCAACCATTACAACCCTTGGCAGGCCAATCCTGAGCCTTTCTCAGCTGGAGTAATTCAGCCTATAGCACAGGGGCGAATAAAAGGTCACATCATTACCATTACAACCCTTGGCAGGCCAATCCTGAGCCTTTCTCAGCTGGAGTAATTCAGCCTATAGCACAGGGGCGAATAAAAGGTCACATCATTACCATCATTACATTTGCCCCTATTGTCAAGTACCCATTTCACTTGGGTGGAGTGAGGCAGTGGTTGCAAAGGATTTGCTCAACTCCTTGTCATGGTAGAGGTTTTGAAAATGGTATATCTAATCACTATCTACCTTTTACTATGTAAGTACTGATAGAAAGCTGCATTTGTACTCGTATCATAGCAATGTACTCGAGTACTTTTGTACTCACTAACAGTCTGGATGGTCTTAACATTAATGTGGCAAAGAGGTGAGGTGTATCTGTTCACACAGACCATCTTCATTTTACAGCCAATTTCATTGACTTGGGACACTAAACTCCAGAGGACGTCATGTGAATCCAGGAAGCCCACTGCTTGAGGGGCTACCTAAGAGTCCTGGGTTCTCATGACGCCCTCTGGAGTTTATTTTCAAAGAAATATACGGTAACACCATCTAGATCCCAGAACTGGCACCCACTAAGGGAAATAGTTCCGAATCAAGACCTCGTTAACAACGCGACCGCTTTAGTGATTCCAACCCGTGGTCTCAATCGCTGTGCTTCGCTGTATAATTAGCAGTCCACGCTAACCCCTCAGTATTTGGAGCTAAGACAGACCATGGATAGACAGTTTCTGGGCTGCTGAGACTGCAGACACATCAATAGGTGATGACAGGAGAAGGGTCACCCCAACACAGCACAAGGCCATGTCCCTGCAGGGAGAAAAGCTGCAGGTATTAATCACATCAAAAGGACCTGCCCACCCTGCTACAGCTGCAGGCCCTAGTGCAAGGGGGTGGGGAACTAGGAACTTGGTTGGTTGGTTGGTTGGTTGGTTGGTGGGTGGGTGGGTTGGTTGGTGGATGGGTTGGTTGGGGATTAGTTTGTGGGTTGGTTTGTGGGTTGTTGGGTTGGTGGGTGGGTGGGTTGGTTGGATTGGTGGGTTGGTTGGTTGGTAGGTTGGTGGGTTGGTTGGTTGGTTGGTTGGTTGGTGGGTTGGTTGGTTGTCTGCTTGCTTGGTTGCTTGCTTGGCTGGTGGTTATTCTGTTGGTGGTTGTTTTTGTATATTTCTTGTACCAAAATAGGTATATGTGACTTGGTAATGTGGCTGCCTGTATAATTACTAGCTTGTTGGTTTCCTTGAATTGATTGTTAGTCTGTTGGCAGCTTGGTTGTCAGTTCAGTTTTCTGATAGATATTTAAGTTGTTTGCCTATTAGTGGTTTTGATTGACATTTTAAATATAAATAGGACAATGCAATATATATAATATGTCAGATTGGCGTTTGAACCTCAATGTCCTTGCTATAAATATATTGATAAACTATAATGCTTAGCTACATACTATGCTACCACAATATATATGGCACATGCTGCAACATTGAAAGCATCTTCCATACCTCACCATGAGATTTACACTTTCTAGAGCATCCATCCATAACAACATAACTTCATCAAAAGCAGGTCTCAACCTCTCAACGTAGGGCACCTCAGAGACGTGCTAGATTACGTAAGATCATGTTACTGACGTTGAGGGGTGCAAAGGTCACGTAATGATGCGGTGCTGCCATGACAGTTACTCTCATCCTTTCACGTTTCGTAAACAATTTTCAACTTTATAAAACTCACCAAAATATTATTCATAATAATTACAAAACAAAGTGGCTCAGTTTTGGGGGGAGTCAAAGTGTGTATAAAAAGTTAACTGTCATTGTTCATTCATTGTACATTTTCCTATGAATACCACTATGTAAATAGTCTGTGATGTTCTTCAATTTCATAAATAATCGACTACTAAAACAATATATTACCTTATTTGCATGAAAAAGAAATTTTACAAATACGCATTCGAAACCATTTGCATCTTCAGATGCTGCTTAAACAGCATAACAATCATATTGCATCATGTTTTCACCTACTGAATTCTTGTTTTTAAAAAAAATTTAAAAATTAATATTAATCAAAAACACACTTACCAGAAATGTCCACACATTCTATCAGATCAGAAACTCATTTCCCCAAGCCATGCAATGGTAGCCTGTTCCAAAGTTACTAATGGCAGAGTTCAGTCCATCCAAAATCTCCTGTCATTTTCACAGTCTCATTTAGATTACGACATCGTTGCTATGGACACAGAGATATCCGCCAGATGTTCCCAGACGACAGTGAATTTGTCGTCTGACTCTGGAAGCGCCAAAGCTTCCAAAACGTCTGCTGCTCCATGCACGTCGTCTGCATAAATTGGCCATAGTTCCTCTGAATAACTCCAGGTGGAGATCGGTAGCTGATAAAAGAGACCTCTGGTGGATATCATGGATGCTTTGAGATTGATTGATTGATACAATTCCAGTGTTTAGATGAATATTTTTCTGCCAAATGATAAAGCAAATCGTACAATAGTAGAATAAAAGAAATATATCTTTTTTTATACATAATAAATATGACAAGCAAAATCACTGATATAAATAAATCGGCATATAACGTATTCGGAATTAGTTAATCAATCATGCAGTCAATCATAATCAATCAATCAATCAAGCAAGCAACCAGTACAGCATGAAGTATACAAATATTGTTTGATCAGTACAGCATTAACTGCCACTATTGGTTGAAATGCACTCATTTGATTCATGACATACATTCATTTAATCCATTACAATATGAATTCTACATTTTAACAAGATTTATAAATCCAATGATCATTCCTTCTATCATGCATTGCAACATGATAACTTCAATTTCGGCAAAACCATTAAGATATTATATTACAATTCTAATATATGGAAAGACATTATATAGACTGACAATCGTGCTGAGAAAACGTAATAATGCTATTGTGTTTCTTATTTTTCAAAGTTTCCATTTCAATTTCATCATGCTGTTTCAATATAGGCGTATCCTTCAGAATCTGTAGATCAACAGGTATGTTTCTGCTATAGACATTAATGATATAGTGTAAGGATTCGTATCAGAGAACGGACGTTTAGATGAAATATTAATATGTTGTTAACACTTATGGGATTAGGTTTATAATCTTTACATTGACAGGAACACATTTATATTAATAGAGAGTAAAGCACAAAGCTGGTTAACTGCAGCGAAATGGTTTTTTTTTTATCCATACATATAATTTTTAATTTAATTAACATAGTGTTTATTACCATTTTGTCACTTATTAATGCAGTTCTATCATATATTTATGATCCTCCGTGGATACAAACAGATAAAGGGGCTAGTGACATGATTTTAAAAGACACATATGAAGGGAACTGCTATAGTTCTTTACGTATGTATAGATCTGTTAATCTAATTTAGTTCCATGGCGCTCACCCAGAGGGCGTCCATGTTTATCATTAATGATGGCAGTTTATTTATCCAAGCATCTAAGTGTGTCAGAGCCAGTTCACAATCTGTACAAGTCACTTGAAACAAAGGCAAAAACCCAAAACACGGGCAAGATGAACTGCAACAAGGATGCGCAGTTTCTCCTGTTGGCTTTTGCATTATTCCTTGGAAACTGCGTAGGACAGCAGACGCCAACCACCTCCAGTTCAAGTAAGGACATTAACATTGCGTCAATGATGTGTATAATTGTGATCTAATCAGATAAATAAATTGTATTGTATTGTGTATTGCATGCATTGTTGTGTTATTATTGTTCAGTACGTACAGTACCCTGAAGCCCAGTTAAACGTAATGACGAGATGATAAATTACAATGTTTATGGTTATTTACATATAATTGTATCGTATTTAGTTGCATTGTCCCAATTTATCAAATGGTAGCTTAATATGACAATGAGGCAAACGTAATGATGGGATAAAATGTAGCATATATGTATATATTTCATGTTGTATATGCCTATTGCATTTTGTTAAATTATCTCAATACATGTGCTGGTCTTAATCTCGGTCAGATCATATATGACCAGCCAAAACAGAAGTGATGATGATATAATGATAAGGCTTGGGAATCCACACTGTGAACATTTACTCCTTGGATGATGTATGTTACTTGACCCAGCAGAGACACCAAACCACAGGAAAGTCTTAGACCAAACGTAGTTCGGTTAATTTGTTATCTCCCACTTTTGTAGAACCAATTTTCCACATTAAAAGCATTTCAACTTTTTCTGGAAAGAGGACAAAATTACCTTACCGGGAACCCATTAAAATTCATTAAGCAAAAATATTTTTTTTTAAATTCCCTTTCACTACCCTTACAAGCTCATAAGAGATACACTTGATTATATGCATGTCTGTGAATGTTGTTGTATGTAATAGTGACACAGTACAGAGGAACCCCAACCTTTAGATTCCCTCACTTTTGAGACCACTTCACCAAACCATTTAGACCACGTTTTGACCCAGTTACACACTCACAGGTGCCAAGTTGAATTTACATTTAGTTTCATTAAAAACGGCCTGTCAAATTAAACCTAGACAAAACTAGACAACTTCTGCCATAGGATGCTACCTGCCACTAAACTGAATTAACTGTCTGGCTATAGCTGGCTACTAAAGGCCGGATTTAAAAGTGCATGCAGGACAATATCAGATATGTTTTTGGTGTAAGCCGATTATAAGCTAGGGAGCAGACAGAAGAAGCTGCCTTCAGCCAATTATAGCTACAGCCAGCTGTCTAGAGTCCTAACAGACCACCTCGTTATTTAATTTAAGGATAGGATAGAAAAATAAATACCAATGTAAACATGAATGTCACCAGTGTTTACAATCTGCAATTATATTAACAATAATAGGATAACTATACCTAAATATTCCTGCAATATACTATGACAAAGTGTCATTTTCAAGCTGGGCTGGCTGATGGAGTTAATCATTTTAATGTACCCACAACTGACCACCTACCTATTAACACTGATTAAGACCATTTCACTAATGCCATTTTATTTTACCCCAGTAGTGAGACAACCTCAGCTGTTAGAGCAGCCAGCACATAATTTAGCTGGCTTGGTCTTTGTGTTGAGATTCTACTATATCTGTTTGAAATGGCATACAGCCAGTGTAATGTGAAAAACAATTTTATGTTTGCAAACAAACTGAACTGCAGAACAGAATTTTAAATCAACAATTCAATCGATTTCCAATATGTACATCTATCAATGTCACATGATCACACTGTGCTGAGCCAAAATGTGCAGTTTCATGGCTTAAATTATGGGGCTCAATTCATGCTGTTGTCATTATGCTTTTATCCATTTTTTTCTGCTAAATTATGTTGGTAGCATGAATGTCTAGGTGGTGCAATATGACCTTGCATTTTTAGGCTTGTATTTGCCTGGAAAACACATGCAGGTAAATAAGAATTTTTGATGGCACATGTGACATGCTACATAGATTAAAATTACAGGTAGAAGAGCTGCTCAGCTAAAATGTAAAATGTTGGTTCATGTGAAGAATATCTTTCAGTAGGAGTTTGAAACACGATAAATTTTTGTAGGTAAAGAAGTAAAAAGTAATATAAATGTGAATTGTACTTAGAGTCAGCTTCAATGTTGTGAACGTCTTCTTCCAATTTGACATTTGCACAATTGCCAGGCCAATCCACAGTCTTTCTCAAATCCCTGCTGGGGAGTACTCAGTGTTGAAGGGTTAACTGCAGGGCTTAGCCTTTGGAGCTCACACCAGTACCACCACTGTGCTGTGGTTGCTATTGCCAAGTACCCATTGCACCTGCATGGGGTTAAGTCAGTGGTTGCAGGATCTGACCTAGCCCGAGAAATCTGATGTTCGCTTAGCTCTTGTTTATATACGTCACAATATGAATAAGAGGCAACAGCGGCATGCGGTCAGGAAGGGTTTCTCGGGCTAGATCTGACCCAACTCATCCATGCCATGGTGATCTATCGAACCTACCTCCAAGGCTCGTGATAAGTAGGCAAATGCCTTAACTGCAATACCAGCTTTTCAAACAGTCAGGTCCTTGGCTGGGACATTTTGCCGGGAGTGCAGTTTTTGGGCAGAGTTTAACCACTAAAGCACATTGGTGGGTGGGTGGGTGGAGTAGGGCTTACGTATTTCTTCACCGGTTGAGTTAATTAGGCAGACAGGGACCATAGCAATGAGATGAAGGATGAAACAACCATTAGTACTGCACAGTATTTTAGAAATAATTAGACAGACAGGTACCATGACAATGAGATGATAGATGAAACTTAGGATCGGCCAGGAAGCTTAAACACATCGTATTGGTCTATTGTGCAATTCTTCATGTACTGCTGCAGTGTATCAGCTGGATGTGGGTGACAGAAAGTCTTAAATTGTTGGTGTCTTGTTCTTGGAGACAATGCTGGGACAAGTCAAATACCCCATCTAATGCACCCATGGGGTAAATGTGTAACTTAGTGTGGAATCCAAGCCTTATCATCTCATCATTATGATTGTCTCTGATAGCTGGCCATTTAAAGTGATAATTGGCAGGCTAATCTACAGTCTTTCTCAAATCCAAGCTTAAAGAAAAGACAAATAATTATCTTAATTTTAAATAATCATTGGTAGACTAAAACATTGTAGGAAGTTCAACAGTCATTAATTGTTTGTCCCGCTGCACACAAGGAAGGATAAGATATCATATTTCAGTCAGTATGTCTGAATGCATTGACAATGACAATGACACAGTTTTTATTGGCTCCTTAAATAACATATAACAGTAATTACATATTATAAAAATTTATAATTTTTTCTTAGAGTAGAGTGGAGCAAGGAGACTCCCTCTAAGGCAATAAGTGATCAGTGCTTCAAGGAACTACAATTTCTCTGATATAGAAAGATACACAGGCATTATTAGGTTTGATGAAACTTCAAAGACGTTATCACTAAGAAACCAGTCAATATGCCTATACGAAGCCTGAATTGATTATATCTGTTTTCTGCACAAAAATGCCAGGCAAATTTGTGCATTATACAAGTGTAACCAATTCTGCCATTTAATTTACTTATTCATGATTTGTACTTGCATTGTATCATCTTCTCATACTATTTTTAATACAAAATCGTTCATCTAATTTCAGCAGTGCATTCAACATTCAATCTCACTAATGTCAACTCTCGTATATAATCTTATGGATTCATGATTGTATGTCAAATAGACCTCGGTATGTCAAAATAAGCAATCACTGTTCCAGCACAATTGTGCTTACTCGTTAGTCATCATACTCATATCTTGGATGAAATCTGGAATTCGTCCAAGCTTACATATATGTATGTATTGTAAGAAATACAGGTGCCCCACAGGGCTGTGTTTTGTCACCAATTGTATTCACTCTCTATACTAGTGATTGTGTATGATGATATGTGGTACAGAGAAGAAGTCAGAAACTTCACTACATGGTGCAATGATAAATACCTGATCCTAAATATATGTGGAAAAAAAAGAAAAAAAAAAGATTGTGAACTAGAGTAGAAAGCCAAAACATGCGCCATCTTTATATAGGAAATGAACAGGTAGAAGTAGTCAAGATAATAAATATCATTTTTATGAATATCTTGGGGTTACCATCGATGAAAATTTTAATTTCAATAGCTATGTAACAAACATGTACAAAAAATGTAACAAACGAATATATTTCATGAGACAACTGAGCAAGTTACATGTTGACCAACGAATATGGACTTTTTTTTATAGCTAGGTCATTCAATTCGTCCTCAATTTTGCTATAGCATCCTGGTTTGGCAGCAGCACAGCAGATTCAAAGAGCACGGTAGACGGAGTCATCAAAATATGCCCAAAAATGGGTGTTAACAATATAGAATGCCTGGAAACCTTATATCAAAATGCTACTGTACAACAATGTGATGTTACCTTAAATGATGAACACCATTCGTTACATGTAAAATACAGATTCTTGCCATCTGGGAGGCGTCTTAAATCCATGAAGTGCATCTCGCTATCTGAGGTCATTTGTTCCTGCCAGTGTGAGGCAATTGAATCTCTAAGAATAAACCACCACACTTTTTTTCTGTGATATGAATGTCTGTGATTGTTTGCATGATTATGCCTTTTGTCTCTGTGATATGTATGCTCATGTTTTTTCGTGATACATGCATGTACATATGTATGATCTTTTTCTGTATTTGAAATGCATGCACAACGATTCCAACATCTGGAAATAAAGTATTATCTTCTTATCTTATCTTATCTCTAATCTGTCGGTCAAAAGCTTTCGCTTGTGTTTATGCTTTACTTTACCAAATGAATATCTTTATCTTTATCTTTTGATTCATTCGAATGTTGACAATATGATTATTTTCCAGATGACCACATAGGGGGCGCCCAAATCAACCTGGGTGTGATGACAGCCCACAATGCATTTCGGATGAGGTCCTACCATGCAACCCTCATCAAGTTAATCAACCAGAAGAGCAATGAACTGGTGCTTAAGGATTATCGTCTAGTTGGCCATATTGAAGCCATTCACCATTTCACTGCTGAAGAGGTAAGTGAAATGCATAAATAAATAAATAAATAAATAAATGAATAGATACCTTAATCCTTGGAACTTTAGGAGTCACTGAGTCCCTGCAATCGTGATAATTATTTAGCTTACCATGACACAGAGTCAGGGCTGTCCACGCAGTCTACAGAAAGTGAAAAGCAATTAATTATTGACCTACTTTTATATCGATACGCACATTCAAATGTACAGCGAACCGCACAAAACAGTTCTTATTTCACCGCTCCAGATTGACGTAGAGACAGCGTATAATATCCTAATTTCGGTGGATTTGTATTCCTTGTATAGTATTGAGCAAGTTTGAATCGAGGATCATAGGTCAAAAGTGGCTGGGTTAGCTGTGTGTGATATCTGGTGATATCGAGGGTCCCGGGCAGAGACAGGAGTCAGGGTCAATGCTTTTGACAGTGAGCACTGGGTGACTTTGGCCCTAGGAGGTGACTTTGGCTCAGTCCTAAAAAAAAATTAATTTCATTGGGGTTTCTACTATTACCTTGACAACAGTCATGTGATGTGTTGTTGTGATTCTATAGAATGTTTCATGTAAATTATAAAATCAGCATATCTCTAAACAACAGCATAGGTAAGACCAAAATAATTGATGTTTCCTGTCTACCCATCGAAAACACTTTTTCCAATGCAGCTGAAACTTTCACAAAAGTGGGTAACTTCTAAAACGTTTCCAGTGAAATAAATTTTTTATTTTGATCAGGTATATTATGATTATTTCATACAACAGGTTCTATGGTGAATCAGTTTATTTTCATTAAAGATATGTACCATTTTTTATCCATGGGGTGACTTGGGCTCATTTCGGCGGGCCGGGTGACTTTGGCCAAATAAGATAAGATAAAGTTTATTTACAGTCGGACAGGAATAAAACAGCCACCATAGGTGAAACTTTTTTCCGACATGAAATGATAAAATGAAAATTACAATGAGGAGTGATATGACAAATAAAATAAATAGCATTAAGTTAAATTAAAACCATTGATAGCGCATATAAAACCAAAGTTTCAGTAAATCACGGACTGATAAACAGCATATTGTCTATTCAGAAGCTGTCTACAACAGAACAATAGAAAATGGATCCTATATAGTCACTGTGCTAAAGTAACGCCACTGAAAATACATTTTTAGTAAGGGTAAAATAGTGTGGGCCAAAGTCACAACAACCTATGGGGTGACTTTGGCTCATGAAAAATTTCCTTAAGAATAAAAACTATTGGTGATATGGAAATAAACCACAACAAAGTAATAAAATAGTTGCTGATCATTGACTATATGGTAATAGTATTTAATTTGGAGAAATATTTTCTTTTGAATATTAAATGTAATGCCAGAAGTGGGCCAAAGTTACCACATTCTACGGTATGACATTGTGAACCAATGATAATGTCACCCGTGTTGCGGGTATCATAATGTGAGCTCTTATATGATCTTAGACATAACTGATGATTCAGTGATGAACTCACACGGAGTTCATTTAAACAATTTTGAGGTTATTGTGACCATTGTGTAATGACCTACAAAAATCTGATACCGTGAGGTACAACAAATGACCAAACAGGACGCTCCCAATTGGGCCAATGTCAAAATAAGTTGGGGTCAGCGCTGTGTCAAAATTGAGCTGATGGTACCATCATCAAGCCAATATTGAGCCGACGAGATATTTTGTATGAGACCTGATTAATTAATCATCTGTGTTACACTTATTTTTCCCAGGTGGAGCAAAAGTCGCGGGCATTGGTCGAGAGGGGACAGATGACCTTAGTGTTCGCATCTGACGTAGACTACAGAGACACCCAGGGGTACAGCCCCGAAGAGCGATTGCTGGGCATCTCAAGCGCCCCTGGAACCAACACCCCTGTCTTCCTGTGGAACAATGATGGCTTCCTCCCTACACCGGTTTGGTTTAAATAGATATTTACCGAATAAAACAATATAGAGATCTTTAGTCCTCGACTGTTTTGTTGTACCAAGAATGGAAAATATATACTTTGAGAAATACCATTACTTTGGAATCTTATTCTGAACAATACTGGTTCAATTAATCCATGCTGGATATTATACCATGGGAATATTTCTTCACTGCAGACCAGCACATCAAGGTTCCTGGCCCTGATGCCCACCCTGAGGCAGCAAGTGTGTGCCATGAAGCAGTTCGTTCAAGAATTTGGACTGACAGAAACCATCATCCTCACTCAGTACCCTGGCAAACATCACGTGGATGCAAGAGAGTGTGGCTCAGGGTAAGTCATTGAAGGTGTCTATGCTGAGGCATTGGTGCTATAGTAGAGTGTAAATAGCAAACCATGGCAACAGGAGCTTTTGGGAACAGGGATCCCCCTTTAGCTCAAATGGTAGAGGTGCCTGGTAAGCTGTTCATGAAAGTGGAACATTTTTTAAAGACTCCAGCCATAGTGTAAATTGTGTGTAAATGTATGATATTAGACCACGCTGCTGTCAGCTCATTCGTATTGTGACGTTTATAGTGAGCCGCCATTGTCTCTGACTGTTCGCTAGCACTCACAAATGTCAGATAGTAAACAAGAGCTAAGCGAACATCAGATTTCTCGGCTAGTATGATATGAGCTTGAAGCCTCGTCATCTCTCTACATCTGTCTCTGCTATTTGGTCAGATAAGTTCCAAGTGTTCCATCAATTTCATGTCAATTTCCATATTACCCTTCTAAGTTTAGTTATGACTCTAAAATCTACAGTTGAATTGAGACAAAACAAAATCAATGCATGTATGAAATTTACAATGTATTAATATAATTCTGGCTTTGTACACTCTTACCCATTACAAAAATGTTGATTATAATTTCATGTTAAGTTTGTAGCATTAATTGGCTTTTACAACACATTTTTAAATTAAAAAGAAAGAAGTTATTATTATTGCACTATGTATGAAAGTGTACTCAGTACAGGAAATGTCCCCCATCAAATATACTGCCCTTATCATTTCCAAGTTATGTTTGCATGGATGAAGTCTATACATGTGTGAAAAAATGACAGATTATATTCATGATCAACCTATATGTTGACTGTATATATATATATATATATATATATATATTTGTTTATTTCCTCTGACAAGTGTAACTTGACTCTGAATTTTAAGATATAAATTTAGATTTAAGGGAAATATGAGAATTGAAATGACAGTGAACACACCAGTTATAAATATAAAAAAAGGACCCCCATTTAAGGATATGTTTACTCAGTCTGATGGATCAATGAAATGGACATTATTAGATATTTAGCTTAATAATTATTGGTAGGTTGCACAAATTGACAGAATATTGTTTCACATGAGCAATTTTAGTCATACCATAGGAATATATGTTATGAAATGACATTAAAATTGCTACAGCCAATGAATGCAGTCTTGATTCTTGCAGTGATGTGATGATCATTGACCTCACCGAAGGAACCATGCGAGACGCCCTTCGAAGAATCGCACGAGCAAGGACTGCTAGACCCATGACCTTGAAGGTCATACTACTCCTCACAAGGTCAGTATCTATCTAATCTATCTATCTATCTATTTGTTTGTCACACCACAATCTCACCTAACAGTCTATCTGTTCGATAATTTGAAAGATTTTTTATTTTCTGTTTTCTTTTGTTTTTCCTTCATGTATGACTTAACTGCATGTTGTGTATTATCGAAAATTGTGGAAAATGTTTCAGAGCATGATTTTGGTGTTAAAATAATTTTCTGATATAAGTACCTTCTTATATGTATGTAGGCTATAGATTATTTTGCCAGTGCACTTGATGAGATCAAGTGATACAACTTTGCTAATTAGATTATTTTAACATAGTTATTAAAAAAACAACATTTAATGCAATATACAAAATGAATTCAATATAGATTATTTTCACCACTGTATATATATATTGTTAAGCAACAGAGCAACTTTTGAATTTAATCTCCTGTGTCCCATTTCAGTCATGGCACCGCGAAGCTGGTTTTCGAACATGCCAAATCGGAGAACATGACGCAAGAGGGCTACCTGTGGCTCTTGTCTTCTGGGGCTGTTGGTGAATTCAAAACCTGGAGAATTGCTGATCAATTTCCTGTGGGAATATTTGGTAAGTCTATAATATGTATTTGGTAAGTCTATAAGATGTCCATCTCATAATAAATCACTAAACCAACTGTAAACTAATGTATGTTACCATATTGTACAATTTTCTGAATATGGTTTCATAACAGGCATAATTATTACTAAAAATAAAGGTTTAAAAAAAAAACTTAGTAAATTCTATATAGAAACGTACATCCTACCAAAAAATAACCATACCATTGTCCGATATTCCAGGCCAAATGATCATAAATCAAATGTAATCAACCCAGTTTGTACCCATTGTACTATATACTTATGTCCATGAAATTCCACATAATTTGCTATATTTCAGCTGACAATGACAAATGTTCAATGTTGGTGAACCACTTTCGTATAATGTGAACATACATTTCACAGATGTATACGTCATTTACATGTTCAAACAATGAATGTCTTTTAATGTTCATACACTGAATATGAATGTTGGTTTGTGACCAGGCTATGGTCTTTGAGGGCACACATGGTCTCGTTAGCAATCGTTTGACAAATGTTTGTCACATACAATAATATGTGCTCATACATGAATGAATCAAACGTTTGCATACATTTGTTCACCAAACAAAAGTGTGTCACATGGATGTATCAGGTTTTTACTTATACTTGTACAGACTTTGGGCAAATATTTGGTGAATGTCTGGTTTCAGGGCAGTCAACAGCTTAATTGGAGATTTGCATAGTTTGAGCCATCAGTAACTTGTACTTACTGATGCTAGCTAGCATTGCTTGTGCATCGCGTATTAAAGGACCTTTTTGATTGGGTACACCTCCTCAAATGCCTGAACTACAACATATATATGCTTGAGAAGCTTTATGGATATGGGATCCAGGATAATTCATACAGATCATCTCCAAAACTAAGCTGTGCTCTTGAGCATTAAGTCTTTGCCCACACACTAGAGTGGTGGAATTAAATTGCACAACAAATACTCAGAATTGCTAAATTTGCCTATGTCAAAATACTGATAAAAATCAGAAGCAGTCTAATTTCCATTGACCTGATCAAGTGCGCTGCAAAATAGTCTGCTCTGGTGTGGAAACTTTACCGAACCTCTGGCAGTTGAGCTTAAGAGTGCCCCTAATCTGCTAATAACCACTTGAGTTTGACCACCCCTTGTCAGCAACCTCACCCCATGAGCATGATGAGCAGCCCACGAACCACATCCCTATATACGCACTAGGTCAGGGGGGGGGGGGGGACTAGATTCCCCACCAACTAGTGTGGCAATTTTACAACACCTCTAGCAGTTGAGCTAAGGAGCATTGCCCCTAATAGCCAAGTGCTACGTAGTTTTGTAATGGGACCGTTACTATGCCGCCAATGACTGCCAAAGAATTTGACAATCCCTAGTCAACAACCCCAAGGGGACTAGAACCACCTACCTCAGTCATGAGGCCACATGGGCGGATTCTCCACCATGCATCTACTGTGGCAATTTTACAAAACGCAGTTGAACTAAATAGCATTATCCCTAAGCAGAGTGCTATAGTCAGTGAGGTAGTTGGATCAAATGCATTACTGAACTACATTGTATATAGGTAACCTAGGATGTCTATATAAATTATTTTACACTTGCCATTTTAATTGCAGAAATCTTTCATAGGATGTTCTTCAATTTCAGGCATGGCATATGACACCGATGTTACTGATGTCATTAAACAGAGTGTGGATATTTGGTCACGAGGGGTTGCCACTGACCTGGAGCGCCACCCAGTGCTGAACATGAGCAACATGTACCGAGAGATCCATGCAGGTTCCCCATCATTCAAGGGCTTTGACGACTTTGGTGGCTACACTGGAGCTAGTGTCAGAATCCTCAACCTGGACAATGACAGGAAATGGCAGGAGGTTGGGTTATTAAAAATATTAAGAACCAAATATTATGTTGGCTTATATCACAGGTGGTGTTAAATTGCCAGTGACTTGTACTTGGTGCATATATGCTGAGGCAGGTACTTGACCCCACCCATGGGGTAAATATGGAAGGTAGAAGGTGGTATGTGGACTCCTTTTAAGGCATCAAATGGCAACTGACCACATGCACAGCTTATATAGAAAGAAAAATAAGAAGAGAATTGTTTTACCATTAATTGCCATGCACATGACAGATAAAAAATATAGGATAGTATATCAATGTTAACTGCATGGTTGTTTTAACAGAATCTAGGTAATTTTGTAGACACAAATTTTTGTTAAACCATTTTATTTTGCTTTTTATTTTAGATTGGAGTGTGGAGCTACAACAGCGGAGTGGACATGAAGACAATCACATGGCCTGGAGGTATTGTCAGCCTTCCGCCAACGTCACCAGGGGGAGCGGTGAGATGCCTCAACATCTTCAACCAGAAACCTCTTCTGACTGACCAAAAAGGCCACAGGTACCAAGGACACAGACGCCCACGTAACCATGGATAAAATGGAAATATAAAGACACCTAAAGTGGTGCCATTTCCAATAATTACTTTAAAAAGTCGCACAATCTTTGTTTTCTTTTGTTTTATTATCAAGATAATAACTGCACTTTTCCTTAATTTAACTTGTCGCCTACATTTAAACAGCCACTGTCCTTATTTTTAGGTGAGAGATAAGGCTCTGATCACATATTGAGTGCGTTGCAGAATCTGTGTCTGGATAATTTTTAGAGTGACTATACAGTAGTAGATTGTTTTAAATTTATTATTAGCAATGACAGTTATTTCATATATTGATACTTCTTGCTAACAATTAGTTTAATTATTTTCGACCCGATGTTTACAGGGTCAAACACTGAATTCACTGTGCCTTCTTGTATAGATCATCTTGTGCACTTGATATATCTTTTTTGCAAACACATTTCAATTATTAAAGATGATTATAATGCTCTACAGGTGTATAAAAAACCAGTTTTATTGAATACTTGTCTTATGGAGCGTTTCCTTTCTTGTCTGTATACGCAGAACTGAAAAATTCATGAATTGCAAAATGTTTCATATATATCCCCTGTGCAATGACGAATCATACAACACAACAGAAAGTTAATTGTTCGATGAATAAGCTATCCTCTAAAGAGGTACTGAAACTTTGTTTGTACTCCAATGATTCAGTAATAATTAATCTTGTTAAATGCAGTTTGATGAAAATCACATGCCACAAAATGCATTTTCTGACATTATGCTTTTTATCAATGAGCATTGAAAAAATAATATTTGCTCTCTGATGCAGTTTCATAAATCAGTGGTAGAAGAAATAACCAATGCATTACATATTTAGAAACAGCAGTGCAATTTATTATTGTATCAAATATTGAATTACAATATATTTTTCATTATCATTAAAATGTGAAAAGAAATTATACAAAGCAGACAGTTTATCACTGCAAGGTGCATTAAATTAGACAAAATAATTATAATTAAATCCATAATTTTACACCATTTATAACTGTTGAATTAACAACAATGCATCATGATAAACCGTTAGCATCTCTACATTCTCATGCACTTTGTGAATTATTGCACTAAATGGAGTGATTGAGGGGGGAAATGACAATGTTATTCTATATGGAATAAACAGGCAATTATTGCTGAGTTTCACTGAGAGACAACCGGATATGTCTATATACAGAGCTATATATCACAGTGACAATGGGCCACAAATTATTTCAAACATTTATTAAATAATGAGTAAATATATGACATATATATGGATGGAACCTGCCTGCCATATACATGATTCTCTTAAAAAATCTGTTAGGGCTGTTCCATTTAGAAGTGAGGGGTGGGGGTGGACAGGAAAGTTTTCAGAAACCCCCCTCCCACATCCCCTTTTAGTTTTTTGATGCCCCCTCCCCATTCTTAATCTCTCTTTTTTTGAAATTAAGATATTACAAAAAATACCAGTCATCCACCCCTGCCTCCTCCCCCTCTTTTTCTCTTTTGGAAACCCCTCCCCCCCCCCCCCCCCAACCCAGCTTTTTCAAAATGACTTCCGGTCTGCCCCCACCCCACACTTTTAAATGGAATGGCCCCTATGAATCTATATAATCAATCATATGACAATCTTCATGTCTGATATCCTGGGAAGTTAAAATCAAAAGCAAGCAGTGTACACTGACTTTGTAGATAAAGTCCCAGTCGCATCTTTTACAACCGATGCTTGTAAAAATTCACTTAAAGATAAACATCTAAAGAATCCAAGTCAAAAGATAAGCATAAAAGACATGGAAATAATCACATTAGGCTACATACATTCACACAGGTGATAGATCAACTAGTCATTTATAGAAATTATATATGCTTAGCATAATATCGTGTGGAATGTTATAATTTTATGTATTCACTTCATCTTTAATTTTACAAAACTTTTCGATCATGTCTTGCATATATATATCTTGTGTTCAGAATTTAATATTAGATCAATTTCCAAATTAAAAATTTTATACTCGGTTTTGCATTTGCAATCTCCTTACAAATCCAATGTTAGAAGTCTTGCTCAAATAATTTTCCTTTAGTAGTTAGGAGGCACAATAGGATCAGCATAGGCACAACCCGACTCGATACCCAGATTGTAGTGGTCTCCACCGTCCTTGTACAGACTTGTAACGATTTGGAAAAAGCCATGTTCTCCCTGTAACAAATTCAAGAGAAGATTCAAGATACATACATAAGAGAATAATCGATGAATAGAGTTCTTACTTCAAATCAAGGTGACCAATATGGTCAATAGTGATGTCAATCAGTTTCATTTTCGTAGTCGATCATCGGTTTGGGTGCATCGACCGATGATCGATTATTATTTGGTTCAGGAGCATTTCGTATTTGAGTAGTTGCCCAAGTAAAATCAACTGCTATTGTAACTAGTTTGTCCAAGATCATTAAAGATCTCTGTACGTAAATACGATTTATTATATTTCAAGTCATTTATCTTATATCTCAAATTATTTATGATCATATGATTCTTTAAATTTTTTTGTTACCAACTGATGTGTTTTACATAAAATTGACTGTACAAAATTAGTAATCAATCATCGAATTCTTAGACTAAACGAAAGATGGTCGAGTATAATCGATCATCACTAATAGCTACATCAAAATCTCAAATCCTGTCATACTGAACAAGGCACAAAGAATTGAACTATTTGAATTGCCATTTTTGCCCACAGTTCATTAAAATTTCATTCCCAATCTATACAGCATCACGTTTTTGAATCATAAGTTAGGACTTGATCAAAAATATCAGTTCAGCCTTGCTCAAATGACTGGAATGGAGGTATGAGGTTTCCATAAATTTAACAACAAGGATTTGCGAGAAGGCTATAGTGAATATTCACGGAAGGTTCACTACATTTCCACCAGGTGGATACGACATAATAGTGTATTGGCTGAAAAATTCCCGCCCATGATTGTAATTGGCTGAAGGAAAGTGCATCCTAGCAGCAGTATTATTAGTGCATTTAAGTGTTTATTTGACATCTTAAAATTCAATTTATTTCTGTTTTTTCCCAGAGAATATTATATTTATGGAGTCAGTTAGTTATGATCTACTATGTCTGAAAAGCAAAACAAGTAATAGGAAGAGATGAAAGACTTATGTCCTGCTGAATTCAGGCCTGCTCAGTGAAAAGCCTCTAATGGAGGGAAACCAAGAAATGAGACAGCAAATACAGTGGCGTAAATAAGTTTTCATAATTTCTGAAAACGGCAGTACACAAAACTTCAGTTACCTATTTTAATTCCATGTTTGAATTATGTTAAATTCACAAAATTTTAAGAGTTGGCAACACTGAGTATTAAGCCATCAAGCTGTGCTGAGTAGTTACATGGTACTTTACAATTTAGCACACCCTACTTACCCAAGGCTCTCCCCACGAATTGCGACCAATCCAGTACTCCACCCCAGTGTCATGGTCGACTCCCCATCCAACTACAGAGATTATGTGGTTGATCTGAGATTGAAATAAATAGCTCAATGTACAATAATAGAAATATACAAGGCTTACCTTAACATTGCTATAATGAAAATATTTCAATAACTTAACAAACAAATACACAGTGTATGAATAGACACTGGTGCATAATCTGTAGATATATTATTAGGTTGATTTCATTGTACATATGTAATAATTTACGAGCAATAAATATGCATATGAAAGTTTTTTTTAAATACAATACACAACATGAAAAGCGGTAGAGAAATAATGAAAAAAGTACATTTGAGTGAAAATAGGATGCGAGCTAGAATAACTATGTGCGCATGGTGCATAGGTACATTCATGACAGTGGTGACAGCATTAAAGAATCAGATTCTACCACCAAAGTAATAAAGAGTTATGGGTGTTTTAATTCATTATAAGTAACAGACATAGAGTAGACTCAAGACATTTTGCCCTCAGTGTGATACCATTACGGGAGGGCCTTGTCATTATCTAGTTTATTTACTTACAGTAAAAAGTAAGGACGGTTTTTCATTCAAAAAAGGGGGGGGGGGGGGGGGTGCAGACCTGAAATTTTTTAGACCCACCCGAATATCTGGTTTTTGGACCGACCCCCCGCTTTTTTTCTACATTAAGATATTCAGAAAATACTTGTCAACCATGATCTAGTTTATTTACTTACAGTAAAAAGTTAGGGCTGTTGTTCATTAAAAAAAAATGGGGGGGGGGGAGGGGGGGGGGGCAGACCGGAAATTTTTGAGACCCACCCTGATATCTGGTTTTTGGACTGACCCCCTGCTTTTTTTCTACATTAAGATATTAAGAAAATACTTGTCAACCAAAATTTACTGTAAAAAGTTAGGGCTGTTTTTCATTCCAAAAAAAGGGGGGAGGGCGGACCTGAAAATTTTAAGACCCACCCTGATATCTGGTTTTTGGACTGACCCCCTGCTTTTTTTCTACATTAAGATATTAAGAAAATACTTGTCAACCAAAATTTACTGTAAAAAGTTAGGGCTGTTTTTCATTCCAAAAAAAGGGGGGAGGGCGGACCTGAAAATTTTAAGACCCACCCTGATATCTGGTTTTTGGACTGACCCCCTGCTTTTTTTCTACATTAAGATATTAAGAAAATACTTGTCAACCAAAATTTACTGTAAAAAGTTAGGGCTGTTTTTCATTCCAAAAAAAGGGGGGAGGGCGGACCTGAAAATTTTAAGACCCACCCTGATATCTGGTTTTTGGACTGACCCCCTGCTTTTTTTCTACATTAAGATATTAAGAAAATACTTGTCAACCAAAATTTACTGTAAAAAGTTAGGGCTGTTTTTCATTCCAAAAAAGGGGGGGAGGGCGGACCTGAAATTTTTTAGACCTACCCTGATATCTGGTTTTTGGACCGACCCCCCGCTTTTTTTCTACATTAAGATAGAAAATTCTTGCCAACCAACCCCCCATCCCCGATATCTGAAAAATCTTCAGGTCCACCCCCCTAACTTTTTTAAATGGAACAGCCTTTCCAATAAGTGGGGACACTGGGGAGGCATCATCGTAACAAATTTTGTCACTTGCATGATGCCACTCCAGGAGTTAATAAAAAGAGAAACATAAAAAAATATTTTATTACAAGCATTTTAAGTTGTGACTAACAGTAATAGAGTGCAGTAATAAAGAAAGCCAAGAACAAGCCACCACAGCCCATTAATCAAGCAGACATAAGCCCAAAGAATATGTTCTGTGTGGAGAAATGTGAAGTTGTTCCTCATAATTATCATAATTATGCCAATTAGCATTAACTTACACCAACAGAATCATAGTACTCCTGATAAATCCCTCCTTTGTATGCATCCAGTTTTGCAGTTGCCATGATGCCACAACTAAAATAATTTAAAGAAGATCGACTTTAAATAAAATATCCAACGTCTGCCAGATTTTACTTTTCCAAATCAACGCTTAGTTGGGACTGTAATACAATGTATCACAATTAGAACTGCTGCAGCAGTAACCCTTGCAGATTCTGGCTTCATCGCCATAGAAGATTCCCTGGGCTTATTTCTGCGGAGATAGCATAGCAACCACAGACCAACTTCAAAAGCAACCAGGTCAAATGAAAGTAAATGTCACACGCATGCACAGCCATATGCCATCAAAATACTCTTTTCACTTACAAAGTTAAGATAATGATGTTCTGAAAATATTCCTCCAGAATATGTCTCAAACTTATCGGTAACATATATTCCACAGCTGCAACAGATTTATATAATAGTCGAAACTTAGATCATCATTAGTTGAAACTTAGATCATAATGAGTCAAGAGAATTAAGGCGTACCTTGCAATGAGGAAAATACTTGTGATGAATATATTTATCAACACAAAGGGTGGAATTCTCTTCAAATTTTAAATCAAATGTAATTACCTGATGGGTCCATTCTTGTAAATCTCAGCCATCATCTTTTCCCGACCGCTAATGCTTCCAAACTCGGACACCTTCCATCGAGTGTAATTGGCGATTGAATAACACTTCCCAAATGTGGAGCAGGTGCCACACTGGTCAAACACATTGCAGTCTGCAAATACAGAGTATAGGGTTTGTCATTTCCCAAAGTTTTAAATCACATTTCCCTGTGTTGCAAAAAAAAAAGATGGAATTTCACCGAAGAAACCTCTGGGATTGGGCGAAACGCAATTAATTGCACTGACATGTTTGAACTTCATGGATATATTTGTAATCTCAAAACATAACTTAAGACAAGTGCAGCAGTGAAAAAAACTAAATCATGAATAAGCATATATGATTAGGCCTTCCAAAAAGTTAGAATTAAGAAAAATAGTGAGAGGTCAAGGAAAACTTTGGGTATGGAGATAACATAAAGATCTTGTCAATATATTGAAAGATAACGATCAGCTACTCATATATCTTCAAACCACATGAGCAATGAGCAATGTTGTGTAATACCTTGATCTTTGGCTTGGTAATTGTTACAAGTTTCGTCAGGGATTCCTTCATCATGAGCATATTGATAAACACCCAACATGCCTCCTCCATGACAGGTCCCAGAATTCCCACAATCAAGGACATTCTGGACGGACAAATAAGTAGACGGCCATGCCCCTTTACGCTTGATGTTGATCCTGTCGGCAAGAGCGCTGGTGGTTCCCATTGCCCAACATGATCCACAGTCTGTAAAGTAAATGATTCGATTATTAAAGTTATGTTACAAACAAGGCAGATACCAAAATTTAAATACAAAACTTCTCTTGGTCAGGCTGACTGAAAAAAATGTGTGTTTCCGTCCCAACTTTACAAGCCTCGACCCAGGCATTTGCAAAAATTGACATTAGATGCTTCTTTCTCGTGTTTTTTTTTTCTTTTGAACCTTAAATCTGATTAAAAAAATTAAAACAATTCTTCGACCAACCAACCCCATTTTTTCCAACAAAATAATCGAAACTTTTTTTTCTCAATCCGTCTCATTGTAACCTTGGCTTGTGAGGATGGAATGACTTACACTGCGGAATGTGCTGATTCCTTGTGGTGCTGAGGTAATTCATACCATCTCTGTTCCTCCAATCCAATGTCTTTGGAATGTCCCATGACTTCAGATATTCATGAGGCCTTTTAGTGATCCTGAAAAAATATCCACAGATTTTATTTTAAAAATTATTATACTTATTTTGATTATAATGACAATAGATTTCGGCAAATTTCTCCAGAAAGGACACTTTCCAGCAAAATCTGCCCAATAAACGACCTATAAGACACTATGAAAAGGAATTTTATACAGATCCGAGACCTCTGGCTCTGCATTGCGTTTCTAAACCAGGTGATCCACTACAACTGTACTGCTGAACCCATTATCGCTCAACTCAATCCAGTGAATGTGATGATGGAAGGAACTGCAGTTTCCTTAAAAAATGAGCAAACTCATATTGACAAATAAACAAAGCTAGTTTTATAACCGGTCTTTTTTGGATGAATTTTGTCTTTTGTTTTTTTTGTAAGATTTAAATAAGGAAAGAACATTTAAAAAAAAGTGGAGTTCTTTCCAAAGGCTGCAGCTAGTGTTGTTGGTACATTAGGTTGCTACCAATATTGACAATAAACAAAGCCCTATTTAGGGCTAATTAATTTTTAGAAAAATTTCGAATTTTTGCTTAGATTTAGAGTATTAATTATCATATTTATAGGCCGCAGGAGCGGCCCCGTAGGGGCCGCCCGTAGGGCTTTTATGACTAGAGATTGGCCAAAAACAAAAATCTACTGACGTGCTATTCTCAAATGACCGGACGGAACTTTGTTGTCCTAATTAAACTAGAAATCAATGCGCGGTAATGAGGTCATGATGCGCGACGATGAAAATAGGCCAAAACGTCACAACAAACTTGTATTGATGACGTCACAGAGAATGCCTTTGCGCTGGGCAAGGGGTGTCACGGTAATATCCCCGCTCAAGCGGAACGATCGCGATTTTGGTTGCCTAGATTGTTACGTATTAGATAAATTACATGAGAGCTCCTGGTGAATTGCAACTATGAAAATGGCATCAAATTATATTTTTAGTAAATCACACCTCCTGCGGCCTCTCATGCACATTGCATTATCATATTATATATATAATCTAATTTATAATTTAAAAATTTAGATTTTTTTATTCTATAGGACAAAGCCAAAGGCTGTGCAGTGTGGTTGGCATGCCAAGTTGCTATCAATATTGACAGAAACAAAGCTTAAGTTTAGGCTTTAGTCCTTATTTATTTATGTAATTTCTGGATCAAGCGGATGGCCTCTATTTACACAACAATCACAATAACTATACAAAATACTCTACTGTGTGTGCTTACCTGACTTCTTTCACGTTATTATCAAAAGTTGGATCATAACACGGCTCTGACACTGCCGCAACGAAAGAAACAACAGAGAAAAGTATCCACAACTTCTCCATTTTGAGTGCTTGGTCACGAGATGCTTGGTCACATGATCCATCGCTGCTCTAAAATGCGGAGTAAGCCTATATTTTCAGCCAGAATTATGTCATCACAGAAAAAAAATATCATGCTCTGCCATTTAATTTAATTTAATTGTACGATTGATCGTAGCTGAAACTAACACAGCACACAGTTTGAAAAAGGATTCACACCCCACAACGGTAGCACAGTTCAATGTGCACCACTCCTAATCCGCTGCATTAAATTCAGTCCAGAAAGTAGACAATCGCGTCGTCTGCTTGAATTTTAATCAGCAGAGCGTGAAAATGGGGAAAGAGAGCGAGGGGGAACGAGGAAATGTAGTCTCATGACAGGTCAGTAAATTGTTTCACAATGACTGAAATGGTAATGTTTAATGTTAGAGCATTCACTTTGTTTTGATACATTGCTTACAGCCTCAGACTGCTCAGTAGATCTACTGTGCGAAAATGCTTGCATGCAATGTGTACACGGATCCCAAGTCACGGATCCAGCCATTCTAATTTCTAGGTAGCTGGGCAAAGTTCGTTTAAGCAGAGACACATTGTCTCTGGTTTAAGGGAATGAGTTAATTCTACTTAAGGGATTGGAATGAGTTGCAATATTGTTGTTTCAATACATTGGATACCATAATAGTAATAATCATGGAAAATGGGCCATGGCATATTAAGCATCTATTTGCATTGATCTTTATATTGATTTTAGTGACTATGTGAGATGATCAACTGACCAGTATTGTGTCATAGTTTGTAATTTCAATTATTCTGGATGCAGTTGATATAATCTAAGTCTTATTAATAAAATACTGTCAATAGGCAAAGATAAAGACTCAAAGTCAAAGTATCACATTTACAGTCCATGTATATAATATATAAAATAATTAAAAGTTTGCATACATAAAATGTAGGTTTATAAAAGGTGCACATTAATATAGTTTGTTAACAATCAATGCATCATACATGAAATGCAGCTTAAATAGGCTGTAACCCACCCTCTTGTACATGAGGTGGGATGATGTCTGTAACCGAACGGCTTCAGTACATGCATATTTTGATAGATCACCAAATGAGTTATGACAAATTAATAACTAGAAAACATGTTATACTTCGATTGCCTCAATTTTTACTAAAATATTAAGATATGTAAAGCAAATAATTGAATATAATAATGTATCTAAGTCACATTGACCTTTATTTGCAACCCTAAGGTTTTAACAATTTTATTTTAATATCTTTAAGAGCTGCTATATCCATTAAACACAGCTCCCATTGATACACACAACTTATTGGCTTTGAACTTCATTCTGAAGCTTCCTGTGTCAGTAAATTCGGGTGATGGCTATAAACAGAATTCAGTCAGCGAGTGAGGTTTGAACCCGGTCCCTTAGGATTGGGACGATTTGGGAATATGGAGCTCCACCACTACAAAACCTGCTCCTCTTATAATAATGCAGCTTTCTCTAATTTAAAGGGTGGAAACAGAGATAGTAAATTATAATTACATTAATCAATAATTATATGTGAATAAACATGTTCAATGAAGTGTGAAGAAAATTTTAAATATTGATAATTGTTTTTGCCATCCTGTATAGCATTTATGATTCTCCCATAATTTAATGTGATTGTGAAATTGCTTAAGACTGCTACTAGTGCTCACTCCAGAAAGCGTTCCCTGAGTGCTAGTGCTAGGCCCAGTATTGCTTACTTGGGGTAAAAATACAATTTGAACTGGCATCCTCTTAGCATTGTTTTCCTTATAGTTTTTTAATTTTTCATATAAGCTTGAGTGCTCTAGTGCATGCGTCATAGGAGGAATGGGACCTTTCATAGACTTTTTCCATGCTTTCTGCCCTTAATGACTCAATGCAAGACCGCACTCCTGTATGAAACAGGTATAGGGAATCTAACCTCCTACCATCATTATCATGCATTTGGACTGACAAGTTGCTATACTTAAGCAGTCTGCTTGACTTGTACATGTACACATGTAGTACTGACTACTGTCAGACAATATGGACACTGCCAAGCAGTATATAGATTGACAACAGGTGCACACACATTGTTATGCAACTTTATGAGAAATATTGACTGTGGTGCCATTAATAAACGGAGCGTCAGTCCTACCGACTTAATGAATGTCCCCTGACCAGTGTGTTATTATGTATCGTTCTGGAATTGTGTAATCAAAATATGTTTAAATATGTAATTTTGGCTGGTCAATAAAATATATTATGTCAAAAAATTAAAATAAACAAATTTGTGTATACACATCTGTTATAAAAACACTTATCCGCATCAGTGGACCTATATACTGAAATTATGAAAGACAATATGCCATTGCCAATGTGCTATAAGGGGGTGGGGGCTTAGCGAAGTGGTTCCAACCACTGCCAGCAGTGGGTTCCAGGTACAATTCCTGGTCGAGCCTATAGGTCGGATGGCTGTTTCATCCTTCATCTCATTGCCATGGTCCCTGCCTGCCCTAATTATCCCATTAGGTACAGACTGCAGAAATACAGGATGTAAAGCTCTAACCAGCTCATCCACATACACACTGCCAATGTGCTATAAAACTTTGCACAAAACATTGAATATATATAATTTTATTGAAAGTATTATACATTCAAATTCAATAAAAATTTTGCAAAACATGAATACACTGTACATTAAAAAATTTCATTAAAATAAAAATAACAAAAATAAATTTAGCAGTATTTCCAGCCACCTAGTTAAAGTTGTTTACATAGATGATTATAGTTAACATCATATCAGCAATTCTATGTTCTACATAATATTGTTTTACATCTACATTTATACATGTAAGTAGATGTAGGTAGATATATCACAAGCTCTTCAACAGGCATCACATCACATACAGCATAGGTATATACATTATACAATACAGGATTATGTCCTAACATATTATGTCAACAGTTTGAATCAGTTTATGTACAGTTGTTCTGGAAGATTCGTTCTGAACTGTTTTAAGGTCACTTTTTTAATGATTTGAAGATTCAGGTTTTGACTGCGCAACCCTAGAAGAGGGATGATTGCAAATTTAGACATCAGCGTCTAAAAGAAATCTACCTAGGACTGTCAGCAGCTCAGGCTCCTTAGAAGTCATTATCCCTGTACATTTTTCTATGTTATGTAATGTGTCGAAGTTATCAATATATTTCCTGGCTATTTCATTTAAGTTTGTTCTAAATAATGATTAATGAATTGCTGGAACACGTTAAAAGACAGTGTAATTCGTCTTCTACTTAATTTACATTACATTATATGCAGAGTCTGTCCTCTGCAGGAACTTTGGGTTTTTCATGTTTACCGGTTTCGATTTGGAGACTGTGTGAGCTGGTTCTGAATCTAGCAATCTTATTAAATGCCTTCCTATTTAGGTTTATTAGTAGATAGGGTTCTAACCTACAGTCATTTTTAAAAAGTGTATAGGTCTTAATTAAGCTTTGGTTGCTGTGTGGTGTTATTAATTTCTGCAATGATCATGCCTTCGTCTTGTTTGGTGTATGAATGACTTTTGCCATCTTGCAGATAATGTCAACATTTTCAAGACTATTTTGATCTAGCAATATATAGGGTTATACCACAAATATTCAAAATATGACTCACTATACGGGCCTTGTACGAGAAAATCTTTTTGAATTTTAACACAATATATGTTTAAGACATCTCTAGTAATTCACTATCAGGCAACTTCTCCAATTTACCCAAATAATTTATCATTCTGATATTTTGCCTAACATGTAGCGGAAATCTTCCTATAGTCATTGTTAGTCAACAAGTGTTACTTAACATAGAATTATGTTTCATTATGCCAACTTTAATCAATACATTATTATTCAATGTTATGTGGCTCATTGAAATTTCAAGCTTTAATAAATGTTTGTAAAGCATAATCATTTTGATAATGAATGACACAGATCAGCAGATGTACTGCCAATAGCTGTAACTCGTTGAACTTTCGCTCAACTGTTGTATTTTATCGCGTATCACATGATCAATGATAAATATAGAATAGTCGACTCTTTATGCATTTACTTTCATTACCCAATATGTTGAAGTTGCATCGTCATAATTGCTAGCATGTGTGCAGTATTGCTGCAATGCATAGTGTACTTGTACACAGTAATTGGTTTCTCGGATGGTTGCTTAGCTAGGAGAGAGAGCCTGTAGGAATGAATGCTAAATTGCAAGTTTATCTGCAGTGACTGGTGATACTGTTACTGATGTATTTTTGTTAAACAAGAGCATCAGATCTCATTTTTAAGTAATTTGAGTGATGATTGACTTAAATTACTGTTTGCTGTATTTTCCACATGTAGTGTTGTTTTTCTGTGACAATGGCAGATAACGTAAAGTTTGGGTTGAGACTTATTGTTTACATTACTCTCCATTTCGCTCCACGTTTGGTATAAAATCACAGAAAATAATGTAGACATTCTTTTGTGTGCTAAATCTAAAAACTTTATGTGTGACCTAGAGATTGGCATAGCCAGTGTCATTTAATGATTAAGAATATTGTTTTTGTTGAAACGTGAAATTTATAGAATTTAGTCATATGGTCCAAGAATTGCTCGCACCAGAGATAATATATTGGATCATTGTGGTTTTTGTGTATCACTATCTCTTCAACATCTGTATTCATACAGTTTACACTCAGTAGGCCCTTATATATATATACTAATTAAAAACTTAATGCGCTTGAATAAACCATGATTTATTGCATATTTTTGGCTAGAAAAAAAACCAATCATTGGTGACCATGGTAACACAAATTTGTTGAGGAAGTTGTAATACTTTATTGAATAATATCACTGTTTTGAAGTACATTGAAGTTTTACAATAATGCTATTTCTGTAGCTTGTACAACAATACCCACAAATATTGTGCATTGACACTGCATGCATTCATATATAAATTGGTCTTTGGGTGCGACCCAAGTTCTTAAATAGATAAATGCCCTCCACGCCTTTCGCACATGGATGTGCATGAGTAATTATTAAGTTGTCTGGTATAAACCTGACTATAGTGCCATGCCATGTTCAGCCTATATTAACATATTTACCACAGTGAGTGATTAAGAAAAGTGCCATGGTGACCTTTATGTTTAATAGACCAGAAAGGTCATATAGCATTGTGTCAGTCTGGTTTGCCAGAGTGGAAAATCTTTTTAATAATATTTTGCCGAGATTTCCTTGAAAAAATGCTGGTATGCAAGGAGCATCAATATCGGGTAAATATGAAATTTGTGAAGTTTTTAGTTTGGTAGAATATGTTTTTATTACAGTGTACATGCGAGAGTCACATTGCACGATTAGGAATAATTATTTTTCTACATCTATAATCATATGATAACTGGCTATTCATGCTGTCAAATTCCATTTGTTCAAAGATGCTATATATATTAATTTTATTATTTGCCTAAAAATTCAGAATTTTCAAGAAAAGTGTGTATTTCTCTGGTTTCTTATTCTCGATTATTTGTTTTTCCACTGTGTTTTGTGCATACGAAGCACATGAACATGCTTGAATGCCCAAAAACTGCAAAACGTTGGCAAATAAAAGAAAAAGTAGGACTTCTTAAATGCACTCACACTGTGGCATGTGGCTTAATATAGTGTGTGCTAAGCGCAAAATATTTGCTCATAGAATTGTCTGCTTAATTAGATTGGAGCTACTGCTAAGAGATGATTATTTTTATTCTTAGTTGAAACTTAATAATTAATATAAACCAAGGCAACTTGAACTAGTTAGGCAGTGTTAAGCCAGCCATAGTGATTTGGATGTATAGCTACAAGGTTTTGTTTGATTATCAATAAAACAAAACATTTACTTTGAAAAAATTAACAGTCCTAAAAATCAATCATACAATAATCAATATTTGAAAAATTGTAACATTTGTTTAAGTGTTCCTGTAAATAATACTTTGCCATATGCCTCTTGCACATACAGTCTAGATTAATATAATAGAATCAATAATAATATGATAATTTTCAATATTCTGCTTGTAACTTCACATAATCAAATAGTTGTATATGACAGACATAGCTGAAACAAACACTGCAGTCTTGATCTAGTTGGCTACAAACAAAGGTATGGCAAATTTCAGTGTATTAACATTAGTTTATTTTAAATTTATGCTCTATTGTTAAATTTTATTTTATTGTTGTGCTTTGTGAGTGTGACTAAAGATATTAATTAAATATGTATGTCATAAAATACATGATTGAGACCGGGATCTTTATTGAGTGTTTTCACTGCGGAATGTGGTCTTTGAAAAGTCGAAATGGGTGATGAACTCACTTGGTCAAGTTGGAATATGGACTACATAATACTGTCTGTATACTTGTTTAAGATGAAATACATTTCTTTTTTTATTGTGGGGTTTATTCCTCTGACTGTAAGACTTCAAAAAAGAACAATAATAAGATGGATTAAGAGTTTTCAATTCTTGTTCACTAGTTATTCAGAATAGAGTTTTATTATAATTGTTTTTAACTAGTTATTGAGTATATTTGTATTTGCTCACTGTTCACTTTTTATACTGTAACATTTTTAAGCGCGACTCATGAGCCCGCAATAGGCTGGGTTTCTGCTGTATATCGATGAATCAACAAGATATTGATATCAAAAAAAATTCATAACTCGATTCTTTGTTTAACCTCTATAATCATGATAATTGTACATTTGTGCCACGAGGAGCACTTGACTTTACAGCCCCCACCCCTAATTGCAAAGTGATTGCCAAACAAATTGGCTGAGTAGTTATCAAATTAGAGTTAAATGGGTTCACAATGACTTGGGAAATATACTCCTGTGACTAATGGTTCCATTTCTAACTGAGAATGCTGATAATACAAAATTTGCACGATTTTGCAATTACTGCAATATCAAAAGTGGAATAATGATATCAATATCGAATGAAAAATTTATATCAATGACAACCCTATCCTCTTGGGACATGGATGCACACAAATAACGATAAACTAAAACATGTATATCTAATACATTAATGCCAGAATGTAGAACAAATGTTTTGAAGAAGTCATTGTGGGGCTCGGTTGCGTGGAATGACTAACACCAGCCAATATTCATGAGAGTGCTTCATGTGATGTTTTTAAAACTCATGTAAAATTTTTTTATGTTAATAGTTGTTTTAACGGTTTTTATTGTAAATTTTACCTTAACTGGACCACATGAAAAACTGTTGTACAGATTGTGTAATCCAGATAAAATGTTTTTAAAAGAAGGCAGATTGTGAAATGACTGAACATTTTAGGAGTAAATGTATAGGATTATGCTCACTTTTGTTTGATAATACATACAAACTACTTTTATATACCAGAATGTGATGTAATGAGAATTTGTAATATATTATATGGTACAGTGTATTTTTTGGAGATGTGTGGAGAGGTATGAACACATGCTTAATAACTGACCTGAATATTCACATGTTAATATTGGACATTCCTCATAACATACTATTAAAAATACCAATGCATATTTTTTGTGCAGTCCTTTTCTTTGCCAAACTCATATATTTCTTCAAGCTGCTTGCAGCGCCTCCACTCCTCCGTCATTCCACCCCGACTTGCACTCCCCCTTGTGAGCAAGTTAATATTTCTTATGATAATACTGATCCTGATCTTCGCAGTCAAAGCCAGTGCCTCTTTCTGAGGCTGACTTGGTGATGTCACAATTGCTGCTTGATTGTGACAGAACAATTGACCATTGTGACGTCACAATTGCAGACTCTCAGTCATGCAAGAAACAAGGCGAATATTGTCCTTATGAAAATGCATTGGAAACCTTCATAGTGTGGTTCAGAAAAATGCCCCTTATCTTGAAAATGGATAAACCTTCTGGTCAAAGGTTACTGATCACATCAGTGATGAAAATTAATGCCACACATCAGGTCAGTTTAAAGTTATGTGTTCAAACAATGAAATGAATCAGGGTTATGTTTAAATATTATCCTACAATTTGGACATTTACGAAGCTTGTATTAATTTCTATGCTGGGGCAGGTAAGCAATCTCACCCATGAGTTGGATGGATGTGAAGCCTCATCAACTCATTATGTATTATCTGCCTCTGTCGGGCAGTTGGTCAAATTAGCTTACTCTATGACCACTAATATTGAAACAGGAAAAAAAGGTAAACATTAAAAATGAACTTAAATTCAATCTTTGTGCCCCACTGTCAGCACTTTCGAATTTCCTGTAACGATTTTATTATTGAGTGACACAAATGGAGTAGGCTGTCATGTATCATACACCCAGATGCATCAATTCATTATATTCATTGCCTGGGGCTGTGTGAGAAACATTTAAATGATGATGTTTTAGTCTATGCTAACAGGTCCAGTGGCATTGTGCCATTCTCACTGATGTTATTGACTTCAAAGGGTCATAGGACCTTTGAGGATGGTTAACAAGATCCCAATGTACTTTGATCAATGCTATTTCTGAATATGTAGGAACAACTTTAGCAGTATAGCATGTATGGGGAAGAGTAGTATATGTACCATGAAGCTGTAGATCTATTGTTTTGGTCAACAGTTTATATTCTGGAGGCATTGATATTAATGATAAGATAGGATTTTAAAATTACTGTGTATTACACTTTCACTAGTTCAGTATACATACTTCTTTAATATTAAATGAAAAAAGATATACATAATAGGTATAAGACAAAACCTAAAGGAAACAGGAAATAGCTTATAGAAAATAGGTGGTTGCCTGAGGGAATTAATCAAATTGTTGCTTAAGACATGTGTCACTAGTACAGTATATATACTTCTTTAATGTAAAATTAAAAAAAGATATGTAAAATAAGTATTAGACAAAACCTAAAGGAAACAGAAAATAGCTTATAGAAAATAGGCGGTCACCCGAGGGAATTATTCAAATGGGCTGTTTAAGATGTGGAGTTATACTACTATTATTAAAGGGGTAAAACGTATATAATTCAGTCCATGGGAATTGGAATATTAAAGTGACAATTTGAAGAAGATGACCGTTTCGTACAGGTGACCAGTGGGGCGGGTAAATTAACTGTATATATTATACATGTGCAATACATGTACTGTGCATTCAATTATGATGTGAACATGGTCAATGTAAATAGTGGAAACTTGAACTTAGGCCACTCTTTGCATACTCATTTGCAAGGTGTTGCAAGGTGATCGCATTAGTGAGGTTATAATGGTGAATGTCAAGTGGCCTGGTCTCAGCCTTCAGTTGTCTTTGAGGAAGAAGAGTCAAATTTGGATGGTCAATGATCATCTGGCAAATTTTCATAATTTTATCATTCAACTGTGTAGTTCCTGACCTTTGGAAGTTCATTAAGCATAACGTTCTTTGCTAAAAGAAGTCCACGAGAGATGGGCGAAAGCTCCTAGTAAGTTAGTAAGCAACTACACAGACCTTTGAGCAAAAAACTGAAAAAAGCTTGTGCTTAACTTTGTCATTGTCTCATGTTGCATATATGGTGGTTTTGCTAAAAGTGTACGATGATTTTGTAGTGCACTAGTCAATGTATTAGAATTATTTAATGCTGTATTTTGAAATAGAAGTGATTCTGGAATACTTAATCTGCAGTCATAAGTTGTTCACCATTGTTCACTGACGTGGTATGACTGAACTTTGTTCTCATGAAGTTGTATTGATACTGACCATTATTAATAAGCTTGTTTTTTTTTTACAGGAACATGGAAAATTAAAAGAAAGAAGGACACCTGAATCAAATTGCTGATGGACGTCAACACAATGTTAAGCCGCAATGTATTTATTAGGAAAATTTGTGGTAAATTTTGAAAGATCCATGAGCTTTTGATTTTGATCGAAGATTTATCATCAACGCTTGTCATCAAAGATGTATGCAAATGGAAGAGTGAGTTCCTTGTTTCGGAACAAGCGAGGTTTGCTTGTCTTTTTCTGTGGACTCATAGTGGGTTTAGTTGGATTGACTTACTGGCACACAAAGAGCGTACTGGTCCCACAGTTGGGCAGAAGCAGACATAACAGACTCGTGGCAGTGGCTAGAGTGCACAATACTAGAATTGACCCCGACAGTGTTATCCTTCGACCCCTCATCCAGAGAATTGTCAATAATACCCAAAGAATTTACACCACGGGTGTTCCGAGCGTCAGTGATCCTTCGTTGATAAAAAGAGCTTCCACCACCGCACCAACTTCTTTTATAAAACCACTGGAAACGGCAAATTCAGAGACACAAACTCAGGACAAAGTTGTGGCCAGCACTACAGACATCAAGCTCAATTCATGGCCGTCTCAAAAGCAACTTGTAGATCTCATTCCTCGTCCTGTTGCGTTGCATGCTAACTGCGAAAAAATCTTCAATAATGATAAGCAAGAGATTGATACAATATTTAAGAAAGAAGAGGACAGGAAGAAAGTTCCAGTCCCCGATGAAGAGTACGAAAAACTTGCAGGAAATTGTGACCTTTTCAAAAAATCCCGCGGGTACGTTAGTCATCCCTTGAGTAAGGAGGAGGAGGATTATCCCATAGCTTACAGCATCATGATGTTCAAAGATGTTGAGCAGTTTGAACGCTTGTTACGTGCAATATACATGCCACAGAACTATTATTGCATTCATGTAGACTCTAAATCTGCAGATGCCATTAAAAAATCCGTAGCTGCATTAGTTAAGTGCTTTGACAATGTCTTTCTTGCGTCTCGTCAAGTTGATGTTCAATGGGCATCATTCACCGTTGTTGAAGCGGACTTGATCTGCATGGAAGATTTATACAAAAAGTACAAGAAGTGGAAGTACTTCATCAACCTCACAGGACAAGAATTCCCCATTAAAACCAATCACGAGTTAGTGAAAATTTTAAAGGTCTTCAATGGCGCTGTCAGCATGGAGGGAACCGTGAAAAGGTGACAAATATCATTCGTTATTAATTCTATCTATTTTTTTTATTATCTATCTGGATAGAAGATACCAATGTGAAGATTTAATTTGTGTAAATATGGTAACAGTCAAACAAACCTGCAAGTCATTGATGAGATTTTTGACTTTAGCGTTAATGGTAGATTTGAAAGATTGGTTCAAGCATCAAGCTGCATACTTTTCGGGTAGTTTTTGATTTGCAGATTTTAACAGTACTAAAGGGAAAGTTCTTGTACCAAAATTTTTATGCTGCAGTAAACCTTGCTCAAGTTGTGTAATTCAAATGGACCACTTGATTATTTATAATTAAATATACTAATGTTCTGTTAACATATTGGTTTGAGTTTTGCAAAAAATTGACTCTGGCACAAGCGACTAAGGCAAGATTTTACTGTACTTTAAAAAAAACTTTTTAAGGAAAAAGTACAGTATAGCGGACCCAGATTTATGACTATATTTAACGAGTCTCATTGCCAGGCCTATGACGTAAAAAAGCTTGAAATCTCTGTATGACGTCACAAACAAATGTAGTTATGATGGTGGTTTCATCTTCACGGTAAAGACAGCGTTTATTTGCTTATCTGCACCAAATGTTATTTTAATTGTGCTAGAACTTCAAACTTGTGAAATATTTGATAAAATTTGATTTTTAATGGGCGCTCAATATTGGCATAAATTTGGGTACGCTATACTGCACTAAACGTCTTTTTAATTAACCTGCGTTTCCCTTTCAGACGAAATGTTGAAAGAACGCTCATCGTTCACAATGGCTATTCTCCAGTTGAACCAAGAATGGACAAGACTCCAGTGCCTCATGACATTCGCTTGACAAAAGGATCAGTCCATGTAGTTGTTCCGAGGGAGTTTGTGGAGTATACCTTGTTTAACAGTGTTGCGAAGGAATTCCGTGAATGGGTGAAGAACACTGGTGTCCCAGATGAAACATTTTTTACGTCCCTTGGTCATAGTCCTCATTTAGGGGTGCCTGGTGCATATAAAGGTATGTAAAGAATAAGTGTCATGTATTAAATATGTCATAGCATTGTTTCGCTGTATCAAGGAGTTCTGAAGTTAGAAGTTAGTGAAGTAAAATTTCTAGATGAGATGAAGAGTTGAAGTCTAACCTAATGTGAAGTTTGATCCTATTGAGGGATTTAATATGTACAGTACATACATGAGGTTTCATCATCAAAGATGACAATGGGCTCTGTAGTCTATATGTAAGAAAATTAGACAAAGGATCATGCAGTGACCTATTGTTGTTAGAAATAAAAGTATTTTATTTAAGGATATTGTGTGTGTGTAGTCATGAATGTAATATTTTCAATCAATTTTGCAGCTTTTTTATGGATCTAATATATTTAAATGTGTAATTGATTAATCCAATGAACAAATTGATAATATATTCAACCTGTTTTGTTCTTCTATTGTTGTATGTTCTGCTGTCTCTTAACTTTGTGAATTGTGGTTTATATCTATATTATGGTGTGTCTTTACTTTCAGGAGAACCAGAGACCAACAAGGATACTTATCCCTTTCTTGCGCGATACAAGAATTGGGGTACTTGGCCTTTTGACTTTCCATGCGCTGGTGAGCGAGTTAGAATGATTTGTATCACAAGCGTCGGTGACCTCCATATCATTAAGAATCGTCCTGAACTGTTTGTTAACAAATTTCATGTTGACTATAGTCCCTCAGCGTATGACTGCTTGGAACAACTGCATTTCCATCGTATGAGAGATGAAGTTTTAGGTTCTAGAAAGATAGATCTGAGTATTTACGAGAAGTTAGATTTTGTAAAAAATCATGTATAGTTGCTCTTGTCTAACTAGCTGAAAACTTGCAAAAGTGATATTTTGGCATAGATTTATGACTTGGGTATTACATAATTATTGAAGAAAGTGATACAGCTTTACGTGAAAATTCACCATGTTTATGCACATTTATTTTAAGTTATATTATAACTGACTTGACACCTTAGTGACTTCGTAATTGAATAATAATTATACATGGTTTTGTCTCTGAAAAAGTTCATCATTTTTGCTCACAAGAGACAGTCAGATCATGTAAATTTATACACAGATGCTGTACTATTGCGTATAGTTGATGTACCAGACAGCAAAAATCATTTATGAATTATTGTTAGAATTCCTAATTGTTTCAGCATTTTTAAGTTGGATAATGTGAAGGATACTTACATGTCCTGCATCGTAAAACTGTAAAGTCCATTTTTGTTGAAATTGTATCGAAACACATTCATGGCATCAACCTTGGGCATATTTATGTACACACTGGTATATTTTTTAAGTCCCTATCACCATTGATTATGAGAACAAGTGCATTTCATATTTGCTTGCAGTATCTATCGTTTATGATCGATTTGTACTTTCTGCTATAACTTACTTTGTCGGTTGCTCTGTTCTGCATATACATGTATTGTAGGCCCTAATTAAAAGCGGAATTTTGTGTATTTATACATAAATTGGTTAAAGTCCCATTACAGAAATTACTGAAATTGATGGAGTGTATTTGCGACACATTTGGTTCATGTGGTCAAGTGTTTATAAGATGAAAGTTACAATGGAACCCCACAATTAATACCAGCCACTTAATAGCACCTTGGGTGTAAGACCGTTTGTTCCCAAAAAGGTGATTACAATGAACAAAGTTCCAGAATTAAAACTGCCCTGAAATATACTAATTTAATAAGTTATAGGTGTAGTTCACGACTCCACGTGGGGTCCAGAATGAGATGTTAACTTCGAGTTTATTATGTTAGTAATTTGTCTGATTTTTAGTTTTGATATGATGCTTAAATCAGGAGATGATTAAGTTAAAACTAAGTCAGTGATAGTGTCCAAAGAATATATGTGTTCTACATAGATCTACATGTAGGGACTGATGGATCGGTCTATATGTGTTCCATATCTGGTACTCCATGCTTTATATATTTAAAATTCTTCACTTGATTCTAAAATATTAACTTACAGCCTGAGAAATATACTTGGGTCATGTTAACTTGAATGATGGGATCTTTATGTCATGTTTATGTCAATATGTATATAAATCTTTATTTTGCAAAAAAAAAGTTACAAAATTAAACCCAAAAAATAAAAAAAACCATGTACAAAAGATTCATGTTTTAATAATCATGTATATGGGGAATTTTACTAGGCAATGGCTAAACATTCAACATTCTGTCAAAGACAGATTTTTTATCTTTCAAAAATCCACATTAATGCCTTACTTTAAGGAAACATGTGACTTCATTTTATGAAATAGAAATTAAATTTAATGAATATACTGTATGTGTTTGCCATTACAATATTTTATTTATTTTTTTGTTCATTGCATAAAATATTTATGATGCACATATTATATTAATTGTATTATGTAAAGTACACTAGAATGTTTTATTTTAAGTACTTGTAGCGCTTTAAAAATGTACTATGCTAGTACTACTAATAATACATGCACACTGTAGCACTTCTTGATTCATATTAAGGTTCTAGCTTTGGTATTTATGATATATCATTTATTTTATTTTTACCGAAGCAGATTATGTAACTGTATAGCATGGCTTATCATAATAAGAACCCATGGACCTATGTGGTCAACTATGCCCAGATTATTCACAAAAATTAATCCACTATTTATTTTACTCAAAGAGATTAGATTCACAAAATGTGATTTATGTACGAATTGATTTATACTTCAAAACTTACTTTGTGTGTTATGAATTATGTATTGCCCACTAAGAAAACTTTACCTGAAATTGCATGCATGCTTTGACCACTTCCACACTACATACAAAAAAATTATTTTTGTATAATGACTTGTACAAAACTATAAAAGCGAAGCGCAGCAATTAACAACAATTAATTTAACAGCCGTTCAGCCAATCAGATGTGGCGATTCATCAAAAGACACGCAGGCCTGTTGAACAGTGCGAAGCCATGGCAATCAGTTTTTTTGGACCGCAAGTTTTCTTAGTGTTGTCATGTACATATATATGTAGTGCACTGTAACGTAAAGGTCATATTATGTCATACATTCCTAGGAGATATTTTCAAAATAGGGATGAAATTTACTACTGTTATTGTAGGCCTATGTAGTTGTTGATACATGTTGTCTTTAATTTTTTAATTTTTGTGTCTGCATTTTGTAATTACTTGGTGAACATGGTGAATTAATTAAGAAATCCCATGCACATTTGCAATAAAGATTACAGTATTTTGATTTATAAAATTTGTTTGTGGTATTATGGGTATTTACATATATATCTGACAATGCGTGATCACCTGAGACCCTCTAATATAGCTGACCCGAGGCAGCTCTGCACAATTGAAAGATTGTATGGTTGAATTTATATTTTTGGGTAAATTCCTATTTTTGGTATAAAATAGCTAGGTGCAATTTTATTAACCTTGCACTTTCTAACCACCAGACAGTGCCAAGACGGAAGTAGACATCAGGAGACAAATGAAAGGTCAACAACCTACGAGGTTTCAACCTAAAACCTCTGCAAGTCCAAAACAAGCATATTGGACACTTTGCTATCCTGATCTAATCGGAAACATGCCATGGTTTGCTTAGTGTCTTTATTGATAGATAGATAGATTTTCATTGACAGAGAGATGTTAATTCTGACCTATTTGTTATAATTTGTTATAAGCTGTATAATGCAATCAATGTAACTACCTTGCTGGGCAGGGCAACGAGATTGAAGTTGCCCGCCGGGTACTTAGCTGCCTGATAGCCACCCGCCGGTGCGCACGGCCACCACTCATATCCGCATACTGCAATTGCATAGGCTAATATATAAAACACTGCAATTGCAATGTAAACTCATCAATACATTTAATCATAATAATGAACCAGAATAATTACTAATGCCTTACATTTTAAAAAGCGGTTTCCCTATAAAATTCATTACAAAAAGAAAAATGCACACACTGAAATAAACCAGCCTCATTTTCTTCTCCCACAATTATTTTTATAAACCCACTTCCGCAACTATACGACAGCCAATTTCACCCACTTGTAAGGTCCTCAGTCATGTGTGACACATGAAAATAAAGCCCATATAATGTGTGCTTTTAAAAGGTGCCAAGCCCATCCTGGCGGAACATTTGAGCGACTAGCCTCCTGCCACTCAAACTGAACGGAGAAGGTTGCAAACCCGCTTCCGTAACTATACGACAGCTAATTTCAATAGTATGTAAGGTAAGTATGATAGTCAACAACCTTTGTGATCATAATGTCATGGAGGTGTGACATAATATATATATAGGTCAATGTCATGTCTAGAACAATCACACTAAGCTGCTATAGTTCAATGGCTAAAATAGATGTCAGATTTTGTTGTGTTCCCTAAAGCATGACTATGTTAACGGTGCGAGTTATACACATACTCGCATGCCTTAGATGAAAAAATAAAATATTTCCATATCTTTTTTGTAGCACTACAGAGCCATAATTAGATGCATGGTTCACCATTTAATGTATCACATTAATTCACATGTTATAGCAGAAAGAACATTTTCACTCTGTCAAACAGCTTTGAAAATCATATATATGTCTGAAATAACACTATATAAAAAAGTTTCATCTTTTATTTTTATACAACATATTTATATGTCTGTTAACGTGCCATAAAGCCGGCTGGAGCGGGGACAAGGCCCCCAGGATAAAGTGCGCTATTGATTGTGACGGGCCACATATTATAATTCTCCAAATATTTTTAGCCCTACAGGAGCTTCATTTCTTGAGATCACCATGATTTATTATACAAATTGAAAGTAGAGATGTTATATCACCTGGTGATATGAATAAAATGTCAAGGAGAGCATCTCGATGAGAAATATTCAACTGTCAAGTTGACCAATTTTAGACTAAAACCATGCTAAAAGATAGGACTTGGTGAAACTTCCCAAATATTTTAAACGTGGCTACCATGGCAATGACTTACCCCTGAAGCTCTCTGAACCCTAATTTTGTAGGAATCGTGTTTGGTATCATAAAACTACATATCAAACTAAATATCAAAATCCATGATCTACCACATTCCAAATATTTTCGTAATGGGTCAATTTTCTCAGCAAATGCCTCTTAAACTTTGACTGGATGGGTTGAGAAGATTCATGACACCATGGACTGTAAAATTACAGATTTTTAAATGTTTTGGCACACCCCAGAAAGGGATATTTGTATCCTAGCTCCTGGACTAGTGATCTTAATTAAATGAACACAAACATTTACCAATACAAAATTTTATATAAAAATCCTTTTATTTTTGATAACTATACAGCTATACAATACCATACAGGCCTATGTCATTCAATTGCACCAATTGCCAATAAATCAATTTAATAACAAAAATTAAAACTTCCTGTAACATGTTTAATTCTATGCTGTATTATCATGATTATGATCAAGGTCTTCTGAAAAATAGATCGACGTCCAAGTATCGCCTGGGCCAACTGGACTTTGCTTGTTGCCGTTAAGCGTAGACCATCCCTGAAGAGATTGTTGTGTACTTGGCCACAAGACAGAAACTTTCTAGTCGCTGCTGCAATGTATAGACCCTGGCCCCTGGATAACATTTGATGTCTATCTGAAATTCAGGGCCCAAGATCGGGAGTTCCTTGATTGTAGAATGTCCGATGACGATCACCTGTGTGTCTTTCTCTTGAATAGAACATGACTGGAAATGGTCTCTGTGTTCTGAAATAAAGTTTGAACAAATTAGCTGATTAGGGTTGGTAGGCATTATCTTTTCGGGAATATTCCACCGGAATTTCCCGGCATGACAGAATCTCTGTAAATGGCATTATCTGGGAAAAAGATCCATCGCTCACACAATTATTTAAACAAAAATATGCGGAGTAATACATTTTTAACATTATTTTGTAGACAACAGGAGCAAAAACCATTGATAAACCGCAAATTATCACTTTACACCCAAGGTATAATAAAATAGCATGCCTTTGGTCATCTGCGTTTGTCCGGATATAACACAATAATGCAAACCTCTTCAACTTCCCACACCAAAATATCATCTGGGTTGGGGTGTACCTCTATGCCTGACCTGCAAATAAATAAATATATATATAATATTATATATATCAGGGATCTGCATGTTCTCTCATGATAATACTAAATGTAAAATCTTTTGACAATTAAGTTGAGCTAAGTAATTCATATCACTGGGGATCGGGTAACTGTACATACTGGGATCGTCTAACCAGTATGCATAATTGTGGTTAGTTCCATTTGATTCGTTGCATCTCTTCCCGTTTTGCGTATATTTCGAAAAGTCGAGATGCCTGCATGATTGGCTGAAAGGCCGTTAAATTTATTCCCATTTTTGGCAATGACGATCCATGATCATTCTGTAAACTGTAACTGAGATATTCAATCAATTCAAAATATGATGGCCTCCCTGCTCCCCTCACAGTAACCTTAAGTTGTCCCCGTGTTTCCCTGATATCACGAGTTTTTCCCAAAGCAAACATCAGTTTTCCAGGTTTTTCCTGATTTCCAGAGTGGCTATGATCCCTGAATGGTTAAGGCATCCGCCAATTCCAAATTGACCAGCTCTGCTGAAGGCCCCGGTTCAATCCCGGTACTGGTTCAGTCCCCGGTCCCGGTTCAACCCCCAGTCTGGGCACTCTTCATGAGCTACATCCCAGCAGGATGTCGATCGCATGAGAGGTTAAATTGGAGGTGTCTTGTATGAGTGTCTAAGTTCAGGCAAATAAAAGATCCCACCCATGGTGGTAAACATGTAACATAGCATGGACTCCAAGCCTACATTACATCATGGTCTGCCTCAGGCAAGTGGTCATATAAGTTGATTAAGCTTCAGACCCAATAGCATTGAGACATGGACAGTCACAAAGATGGACCAGCACTACATGAGTACAAGAGGTTAATGTGAGATCACCTGGGCTGGCGAAGCAACTTTTTTGGGTTGCCGCATTAGCACAGTGGGTAGCACCACTAGTGCTGGTGATTCATGTTATGCAAAAGACAATGATCCCATTGAAACACACAATGGGACCAGTCAAAATATACACTTTGGTCAAAGCTACATTACCAAATAGTAACTTGCACTTACACATATTGAATCATCTTTATCCCATCACAACTATAACGGTTTTCTGTCTGTAAGATAAAATTTAACATTCACAACATACTCACACCAAAAATTATGCACTTTAATTTCACAAAAATACAACTTTTCATAACCTGTGAAATATTTTGGCAAATATTTAGAAATCAAAGACAGCTCTTGACAAATATATGAGAATAATCCACTGAATCTATTGACACCCTTAATAATTCTTCGTGTGATTCTGGATAACTTTAAATAATCAAAATTGACTGAGTACCATTTAATAAAGTTTCATTATAAAGAAGTCAAAACATTCTCCGTTTCATACATTGATATGAATGACATTTCTGCAAGTGAAGACGAATACCTCTGAAACATGATGACACACTGCACCAAGACACACACAATCTTTGTCTAAGTTTTGCATTATTCCAGACAATTTTTTCACTTTTACAGGGCAAAAAATCAGTGTCAGGGTGATAGGACAACTCTTACCGGCTATTTGCAACACTATCTTAGCAATTTCTTTCCTGTCAGCGGCAATAAGCATAGAAAGTGGACGAGTAACTTGAACTTCCATTCGATTACGCTCCTCACATGGAATGTCCTTAAAGGCTGTGTCTGGTTTCGCATAAAATGCAAAGAACATGACCTGAAAAAACAAAAGGGTCACTGGTCAGTCACTATAGGCACTCTTCTTTATGGCATACACTAGTGCTGGCAAATCGGTCTCAAAACTGACATCGATTAATTGGTAAGCTGTTCGATGCGATAATCGATTTTTAAATCGATTTTATTATTCTTCCATGGACTGAGAACAAATGCAAAGAAGAACATTAACTCCTCAACGTTAAAACTTTAATGACTTTGCTTTTTCAACACTACCATTGATTATCGGCTGTTACTTTGTTTTGCTGATGATAATCGATTAAAATCAGCAAATCGTGCCATCACTAGTATACACATTGTGCTTGTATGATGATGACGTGATTTATTCATGGTCACTTGCTGCATGCAATATGATTGTGGAGCTCCAAAGAAAATATAAATTAATGAAAATTGAATCACTCACATGCAAGCAATTGCAATATACCCTACTACAAAGTAATTACCCCAAATGTCATTAATAACATTTTTTAATGTGAAAACAGTACCTACTATACAAACGGTGCACAAAAAACTTTTAAAATGCCCATTTTTTTTACCCTTTCAAATCGAACTTATTGATTGGTTTATTGATAACTTAATCTGTATACTTCAAAGATACAACTAAAATACGCAATTTCAATTTGTGAACTTCTGAAGGATTTTCTTCAGAGGACCATTACTTATTGCAATTCAACTTTCACTGTAGGAATGAAGCGAAATTAGCTGACATGTGCACTTTGTGACAAGTCAGATTGCTATTAGCTCAGTGCAGACATGATTCCTGTGATTCAGACTGGCAGACAACAGTGGAAATGTACTGGATTCGATACACTGCATGATACACAGGTGGCTGTATCGTATTCCGTACGGGCGGGGTTACCGATACGTAAGTCGATTTGCATATCGGTACAGAGCCCTAATCTACCATTCCAAACTGACATTTTCTAAAGTATAGTTAGTCTAGTTATCAAAAAAAAAAAAATTTTATATCTATTCTTTGCTGTATCTGCTTAATGTTCATCTCATAAGGGTGACTCTAGGTATTAAATATAGGTAAAACTTCCACTTTGAATGCATTATCGAGGAAATTGTCCAATTCATCTAGCATATAGATTGCTGAAAGTTTGCTGAAGATAGCACTGATATATGTGAAAAGATCTGTAGCTCAAATATTAATTTGCATTTTTCTTGTTTCACCATTATATATCAATCAGAGTGAAGCTTTTTTTTTGTCCCGGGGATTATGGTCTATTTTATATTCAGATTTTGATAAATTTATCAATCTTTTACCAAAAAAAAAAAAAATGTTTGATAGAATCATGGTGTTATATGTTCTTCACATCATTCTTATATGTTCTTCATAATATTATCATTCCAGACAATTGTCGAGTTCTTCATATATTTCCAGGGTAGTGAGAGCCCAACAAAAAGCAGGGTGAACCCAGCCTTGGTCCGCACATTTCCATCATAAATATTGGTGGAATCCATAAAATAGAATTTCTGTTTTCATTAGCGGAATTTTTTATTTTTTGGAAACATAATTTCAGTAGTTTATAACGATTTGTAAGAAATTTAAACAAACTTAATAAATTGTTTTAATAAAGGATAAAATGACTGCTGAAGATGAATATTTAAGGCATCAGGTATCACATAGCTTTGCGTGCGGGTTCTTCCCATGTACTTTTCTATTTTGCTAGTACAGCGCTGTACAACACAAGTCACATATAAACTTACCCGAAAGCCCACAACACCAATGCCCAGTCGACGTGCTTTTTCAGAAGGTTGCTGGCAATCCAGAGCAAGGACAGACCCAAAGAGTTGACCAAAAAAGAGTCTGATCAGCTGTCTGAAGGATTCTGGAAGTCGTGACCCTCGTATTCCAAAGGCAGCAGCATTGTTATTATCTTCTGGGTCTTCATACTCTTCAAAGGCTTTCTCTGTTGCACCTTCAGAGCCAAAATTAACGCATCTCTTTTTCGTACGTCTAGATTCCTCACTAGTGCAGCCTAAAATTCCTTCGTTTGGCACTTCATTAAAGGCATGTTTGAAAGACGGATCTAGGATCATCCTCTTCACCTGCATGGAGAGATGGACAGAATAAATGTATATTTGAGGTTTTTCACATTATAAAAGAGAACTGTGTTCTATTTAATAATCATATGATAATTATTATGTTCCCATTGGATTTGTATGGGCACGAATTTACAGTTTACAAAATTGTTTTTTGTTCATTTATATTCGAAAAGCTCACGGTTTCTATGTGATATTTGAGGCCATATTTCCCATTGACTCCCATGTTATTTGGACAAAAATGACAGAGGGAGGCGCATTTTTTAAACCGAGAATTTTTTTTTTTAGTAAGAGGATTTTAAAGATTTTTCTGCTAAAATAAAAATACCATAAATTTTGAAGGCCAATTTTCTAAATACAGTATGATGCTTTATATCTTATTGGAAAGAGGAAGAATAGAGCTTTCAGAATGTCTTTTGAGATTCATGCAGCTTAATTCGGAGCCAAGATAGAAGCGGGCAAAAATCGCAACTTCGGACCCCTGTAACCTTCAAGACCACTTGACCAAATGGGCTTATTTTTTGTATGGTAATTATACCAGGGTACTTATATTCCCTCTATCCACCCCTGTGCCTAAGGGATAACCCTCTTCGACCTTCACTGAGGGTGTAAAAATCTTTTTTGCACGTTTTCTCGGAAAAAGTGTAGTATAGCGGACCCAGATTAATGACCATATTTAGCTAGCCTCTTTACCAAGATTATGACGTCATAAGCTAGAATTCAATGTATATGTCCCAAACAAATGACGGCGGTTTTCATGTTCACAGCAAGAACAGTGTTTTCGCTATGTTTTTCTGGGGGGCTGCTGATATATTTTATATTCTTTGGATGCCAAATATGGTCACAAACACCCCAAACAGTTGTGCATTGCAATGGTACCAAAACACTCCATCTCACATCTCATGAGAGGCAAGTAGCTGCAATGACAGAGAAAGCCCTTGGGTGTTTCTCTCAAACATTATTTGAGAAAACTCCACTAATTAAAAGAGCAAATAACCTTGGTCGCATCACCATATTACCTCAACTACTCCACAATAGTGTGATCTGCGATCATCCAACGAGAAAAGGATATCAGGGACACTTGAAATAGATTTTCCTGCTGTATATGGGATGCAAAGCTTTTCAAAGTTTCCATTTCTGAAATGAAATCAGCAACATGTATTACACAGCCAATATATTGTCAAATTGTATGGGCTCTGATAGTGTGTACACACAATAAGTGTTCGGTTAACTGAGAATAACTGACATCATCATTGGTTTTTTTTTGGGCCACCATTTATAATGCGCTATGAAAAAAGATGGGGGGGGGGGGAGGGGGTTATGATTTTACCAAAATTGTGAAAAAAAAGAAAAGGGGGAATGAAAACTTCCGGTCTGAAAACTTTTAAAAAGAAACACAAACACTTCAAACAAATAATAAATGGTTGGGTAGCTTAAATCACCTTCACGGTGTCCTAATTTAATATCTAATGGCATCATCCTTTGCTTTCCCGTGTTTTTCTCTCCCTTTTTCGCGGGTATAAAATAAGCATATCATTGAATAGGTCACTCAGTGCCAGTAATGTTGAGCATTTCAAAACACTCAACAGGTCACGTTGCTATGCTAATAAAAGATGCATTTTGTAATTACTATAGCTAATTGGGCACTCCATGACACTTTGTGACCTATCATATTTCTAGGAAGGCCGCCAGTGCTAAGCGGAGCAGTGAGGAGAAGGAGGCCCTGCTGAAGTAAGATGGGGTAATGGGGGACTTTCAGGTCAACACGGGGAGCTGAATAGCAGTCCTTACAAACTTTGTTTGATTACATAATTACACAGTCAGGTGATTAGAGTTCATTGATGACATCACAAGGACCATGAGGAACAGCATGCAGCTTCACCTGTTGGCTGAAAAGTCCACCATTACTAAGACAGTAATACCACTGTTACCTGATCACACCCTACATAGTATATCAGGTGAAGATCTGATCACCCAAACAGAAGTTATATAATCTTACCTACATCATGGGGAAATGACCCTAAAATGAGCCCTACTCTAAATAACATCCCCATGCTATGTTTCTTTTTCATATAAGCATAATAAGTAACCATGCTTTGTTAAAATATGAGATCCCCAGAGTAAGACCTGACTATGCTGACATCAATGACAACATCCTCTCTTACACAAAAACAGGACCTATTATTTCTGAAGCTTTTATAGGTACCGCACTATATTACTTTTTATCCTATTCCTAGTACTCAAGAAAATTTGATTACAATAAAAAGATTAAACTTCTAGAAGATAAGAACTGCACTGTGCAATAACCTCGCTACTTGACAATAGCCCAACATATAATGTTATGTTATATTGCTAGCAGAAATCCTAGCTTCTGACTGGCTGAGAGTCATGCAATATTTTCATATATTGCACGGTTATATTGCACTGTATATTTTAGGTGGCGAAATAGGTCTTTTCTAAGTATGAACAAATCATTATATCTTCATACTTAAGTGAATAAAGTGCAATTACACTTTACCAATAACAACTTTTTATTTACCGCATTTGGCGTAACAGGCAATTGGGAGTAAAAAACCTCTTCGCTTTGTTCATTTGCTCAAAATATATATGAATGAAAATACTTATTGAAAGAGTAAGAAAATAATGAATGAAAAAAGTTTTGTAAAATAGGCCCTGGATTTCTGTGCCATGTTAAATTATCAAGGTTTTAGAGGACTATTCACACCGTTAACTGTACTCAAAATAGCCCTTTTTCTTGTGTAAATTGAAAGGCCATATAATATAACAATTACTGCATATTGTCTCGTGCAATATCTTTTTTATGGAACAGAAGCCTCATGCAATATCAGTTGTCTCGGTTCCATAAAAACAGATATTGCACTCGCCACTGTGCAATAATTGTATAATATTGGGCTTACTGCAGTAAGTATATGTGAAGGTAGAACATACCAAGGTGCATTGACATAAATTGTCAAGCAGAAATACTTACAAACATTTCAGATTGAATTGTTCCAAGTACTTCACGAAAAGCTGTTCATAGGCAGCTTTCAGGATCATGTCAGGAGATGGTCTTACTACTTCAGACAAAAACTTCATCCATGCACAAACGCGTACCCTCAACTGAATAGCTCTGAAAAAACAACCATACAGTTAATAGAAGAGTAAATTTTACCTATGCCCAAACATGGCAATAAAAACAAAAAAATTCCCAGGCTTATATTAGTCAACACTGTCAAGGGGTACTGTCAAGAGGAGTGGCGGACGAAACGGCTACATTTCATAAAGTTACAATTAAATAAATACAATAAATTACATATACAACTGATAACTGGGTCAAGAACAAGACTTATAACGCTCTGGCCTTCACTTTGTTTTATGAAAGTGTAGCCGTTTTGGTGTATGAAAGTTTTGGCATAACCGTGTTGACGTTTTGGTCATCTGTTCATTGTTCACAAATTTCATCCATTTGCTAAATTTCAAGCCTGATTTTGAGCTTTTTGTTAAAATTAAAATGATAGTTAAACAGTTAACAGGCAACTGTTATCTGTTAAGTGGTGAATTTTAGCAGTTAACTGTATACAGTTACGTGTGAGTTAACATAATATAGTTAACTGACTGGAAGCTCTAATATAGGCCTATTTTAAATGGAATTTCCGGGGGCCGGGGCTATGCATGGGGTCACGCTTGGATCAAGGGCTGACCATGACTGGCTGGTGGCTGGCCCCAAAATGTCCCAGACAGGGGATGTACTGATGTAGACATTTGGTACTTTAGTCAAAGTTGGGATGCTATAGGAACAAAATTGCTGCAGACGTTTAGGTTACTTATTGTAAAACTATGTAGACATTTCGGTTATCCTGAAATATCTTGTTGACATTTTAGTTATAGTTGACATTTTGGGTGTTGACTTTTTCGCGTGTAGACGTTTCGTCCGGACACCATATAAACTGTAGTAAAACGAGTTGTAAAAAACATGTACAACTCCATTACAACACAAAAAAAAACAGGCCACTTTATCAGTAAAAATGCATCATTTAACCAATAATTTAAAGAAAAAGTCAATGATTCAAACTTTGCTGCTAACACTAACTTTGGCCCCATAAAAAAAGTATATATAACAAAAAAACCTGAAAAAAAACTTTATATTTAACATGTTTAAGGCAAACTGGGACTCAATTAAATGATAATACCATATAATATATTAATAAAATTACATTTCGGCCAAACTTTCCCGACTGTCAATGATGTCCAGGTCATGTTGACGGCTATTCGTGCGAAGAATTTTCTTAGCAGCATTCCATATTTCTTCAGAAATTACTTCACGATTTTTATCTGGAGAAACTTCAGCTGGCAGGAAGAGCTCAGTTTCACTGACGTTCACAGCAGCAGTGGAAAGTTCAACAAAATTTAGGAGGGTCTGAATTTCTGGGGATTTCTGCCATTTTTCATACAAATATGTTTCACCAGCCCAGAAATAACAGAGAACGAAGTCATCTAGGGACACTAGTCGGCGCTTCATTTTAAAATATTTCCCAACAAGAGCATCATTTAATGGTGTGGTCCAGTGCGAAACTGTAGGTTTATCGCATTTACCATGTAATTGGTCCAGTACTTGGTACAGCTCGACTTTGATATCTTCATCATGTTTATGGATTTTGTCAGATTGATCACATTCCGACGAATCACTCACACTACTGCCAGGGCTATGATCAACATAATCTAAAGATTTTGTTCGTTGTCTTTTTCTTTTTGGTTTAATACGTCCATCCCCGAGAGTTGTATCCGCTTCTTCGAGATTGTTATCCTGTTCTTTGTCGGTTTCTTCTTGATTATTATCCCCTAGTTGAAAATCTTGGTCTTCTTCCATTTTTTGTTTCAACGTGGTTGCTGGACACTAGGGGGCGAAATTGTTTAACTTTTACCAAACCCGACAGATGTCGCTTTGGCATTACTTCCTGTTGGAAAATGGCATGGATTTGTGCGGCAGAGCTGATCTGTTCTTCGTCTTGAAGACGTACGTGTAGCATTTTGGGGATAATTATATATAATAATTAACATGTGATTTCGTCGGGGACCCATGGTATATAACTTAGACATTGTTGGAGGCGTAAAATGTATCGCCGAATGGAACTCTTCTTTAGTTTAGGCCTAAGGCATTAAAGCAATGCCAATCATTACCATTACATATAATTTACAACTGATTTGTTGAAGAGTTAATTGTGGAACGTTGTCTCCTGTGGTCACTGATAACTTCCTATTTAAAACTGGGCTCTCAGACTCATAACTTAATATGGCTTCAAATTCAGCACATGACTCTGATGATGATTACATGTCTGCAGACATTTTGAATCTTTGCGGAGATACAAGACCCGGTTTGTTATCGAAGGATGCTGCTAGAGCTGTCAAAGGGCAACGGAGACATGAAGAACTGAGCAAGCAATACAGAACAAAACCAGTGAGACAGTTAGAGAGGGAGCATCGGGACAATGCTCTCCAAACGGCGATAAAACAAGACAATAAAGGGTTTGCCTTAATGCAGAAAATGGGCTTTAAACCTGGCATGTCCTTAGGTCGGACTGGTCAAGATGGTAGGAAAGAACCTATCCCGGTAGAATTGAAAATGAATCGAAGTGGTTTAGGTCACGACCAGGAGGTGAGGAGGAAACGCGAAGTAGCTGGCCAGGTGAGAAAGGCTACTCTGTACAAACGGCAGAAAGTGCAACAATATGAAATGCAAGATTACCGATCTCGCAAAAGAAATGAACTGATGGAGAAATTAACTGAAAAGGATTTGTGGAATAGCCAGAAAGTATGTCATCAATTGGATGAGAAGCAGAATATTACTGAACCATCTCAGGTGTTCTTTTGGCCGAAAGTTGTTCAAGAAGACGATAATGAAGAAGATGATGAAGAAGATGATGTGGAAAGTGAGGATGATGATCATGTTAATGTTGAGGAAGAGTTGCCCGCAAACGAAAAGCTTGAAATATTAACCGTGTATTTGAGGAATACCTATTACTACTGTGTTTGGTGTGGAACTGCATTTAATGATGCAGAAGACCTGGGCCAGAACTGTCCAGGCAATACGAGACAGGATCACGATGATTAATTGTCTTTCATTAATTGTTTTCTTTCATAAAGTGTATCTTCTCTGTTAATTATTTATAATAATTTAGTTGTGGTCTATTCAAACAATGTGCAACTTGATTGGTACATTTTTTTAACTGGAAGACCTGGTCAGTTATAATTTAGAGTGCGTTGAAAAACCATTAGCATTGTGTCTAAGTAAGCTTAAAGTTTCATCTTTAAGTAAGCGTGAAATACTCGTAATGTGCACAGAAAAAGTTGGCCTCATCCTTGAAAATTCTCTCAAAAGATCAATTCTTCATGATCTGTGAATATCATCAAATTAACAAGTGGAATTTCAAAGGGATTGATTGTTTTCAGGCAGTAAGCAGCTAATTGTCTTTAGCTAAATAAGCCGGTCAAGAACTCAATGAAAAGATCCAGTCTTCATGATCTTTGAATATCATCAAATTAAACAGACCTTGGATTTCTATGAGATTTCTGGGAGAATGCAGCCAATTCTTAATGTCTTTGGCTAAACAGGCCGACCAAAAACCCGATGAAAGATCAAGTCTGCACGATCTGTGAATATCCTATAATTGAGGGTTAGGGGTGGGAGGGGGGGGGGGGGAATTATTTCCCACAAACTGAGGGAAATAGCATCTGTAATGTTTCAGTATTAGTTTTAGACTGATTAATTACGACGAGAAGATGCTGTTCAACAAGTTTATTTCCGAGCGTCATTTCGTGCTGTCTTACATGTGCGCGCAACGTGCGCACGACTCAAACACACAACGCACTCGGTGGTACCAAAGTGCCTAACTTGTTACATCTCTCTTTTTCAGTTTATCACTATATAACATTAACTTAAACTTGAGTCAAGCAATCAACACCGAACTTAACATACTAGTTAGTCATATGCGTATTACTATGACAACTACAATAACTGAAATGCATTTTTGCTAATAACACAATGGCTCACACACAACGCACTAATACAATTGCTAACAACTATCATATTTGGCACTTTTGCGACTATATGTAAGATTAACATTCTCTAACTATGTATACAGTGTGGTCCCGCATTTGTACACTCTGATTAGTCAAAATAATCTTTAAGTTTATAACACTAAATACCATGAACTTGAACTAACACTAAATACCATGAACTTGAACTTTATAAACACACTACTGCTCTTCAATAAGTCTTTTGGTCTGGTGTTTGACTCTTGAGGATACTCTTTTCTGCACCTCTGATTCATCTCTAACTGGTCTAGACTCTGATGCCTGTTCCTGAGGTGATACAAGTGTAGGAGCTTCTTCATAACTATCTGGTTGGAATTCCTACAAAACGTAGAAGGTACTAGAGAAGTGGGTCAACTCCGATGGAAGTTGCATAAAGCGGATTGGACCTCCTTCGAAAAGCACTGCTTAGAAACAATTACTATGTATAGGAATTGTAATAGTCTCGTTGAAGATTTTACTGATGCTATTATATTACTGATATAGCCAATAAAACAATACCGATAACAAAAAATAATTCTAAATGAAGTGCAAGACCCTGGTTTGACGACGAAGTAAGAGAAGCTATTAAAAACCGTAAGAGAACCCTCAGAATTTTTAAATCACAGCTGACCATCAGCAATCTGAATAATTTTAAGTGCCTGAAAGCCAAAGCGCGTAGAATGGTCAGGCAAAAAAAACGTAGTTGCTGGAGAGACTATGTCTCCAGACTCACTGAAAGAACTCCTAGCAATAAAGTCTGGAAAATGATTAAGAAGATTGAAGGAAAGAACCTAGCTTCACATGTAAGCATTCTAGAAGTGAATGGAGAACATCTCTCCTCACCAGAACAAATATCAAACCGGTTAGAAGAACAGTTTGCGTACAACTCCTCGTCAGAGAACTATACAAGAGAATTCCAATGTTATATACTGTCTGATAACAGCGAAGATTATAACTCCTACATCACCTTAGAAGAACTTCAGAGCTCTGGGCTTCCAACCGCTGGGTCCCGGGTTCGATTCCCAGTCGAGCCTAAGTTGGATGGCTGTTTCATCCTTCGTCTCATTGCCATGGTCTCTGCCTGTCCTAATTAGCCCAACTGGTGCAGAAATACAGGACGTAAAGTCCTATTCACACACACACACACACGCCCTCGAAGGTCCTGGGCCTCCACGCGGCGAGGGTGGAAACACTTGGGGTGAAGTCCTCTATCCCCAGTGGCTAAAACAGGGCAGTGCGCTTCGCACAAGCTGCTCCAGCTTTGCAGGAGGGTGTGTCCCCTACCATACAGGGGAAACAAAAATGATAATGTCCGAATCGACAATTTCAGACCGGCTCGCACGTCCCCCGGGTGAACAAGGTGCGTGTCCCTCAGCGGTTAACCAGGCTGAGGTCGAAAAATTGGCTACTGGTTCCAGACTTGGTAAACGTTTGCGTCCATCATCAGATGACGCAAATCAAAGTTCTCAAAATGACTCTCTATATCAGATATGGCCCAAGTTTCTTGTTGTTACTGGCTGTAATGATGAGTTTTCCCATCTTTCAGCCATCACAATCTGCAGGACATTGAAAGAAAACATTGGCTTTATAGAAAATACTAGGAGATTGAGGAATTCTTCCTTGCTGGTGCAGGTAGCGCACAAATACCAATCTTTGAAGCTGCTTGAGTTGAGGGTCTTTGCGGGTGCCCCTGTTAGGGTGGAGCCCCATCGGTTCTTCAACTCCTGCAAAGGCGTTATAACATCGCACGAGAGCAGTCTCTGCTCTGATGAGGAACTGAGGGACTGGCTGGATGAATACAATGTCATCCACATTCATCGCCAGCCCCCAAGATATTCACGACAGCTTCTCACACTGACCTTTGATGGCACAGTTTTGCCTGACAAGGTCATCATTGGGTTCGAGTGGTGTAGGGTACGTCCCTACATCCCGAACCCAAAACGATGTTATAATTGCCAGCGATTTGGCCATTTTAGCGGCTCCTGCCACGCCAAACCAACCTGCGCCAATTGTGGGTCACGGGAACACACCCATTCCCGTGACTCACCATGTACAAATACATCGTATTGTGTTAATTGTGGAGGTGATGGGCCAGCCTATCACCGTGGCTGTCCCAAATGGCAGCTAGAGAAAGAGATCCTGAAGTTAAAGACCACCAAGGATATCTCCTTTCCCCAAGCGCGTCGTATAGCTGAACAGGCTGCTGGGGCAAGCTATGCCTCAGTCCTGTCTCAGATGGCTGGACCTAGATCTCCTTCACCCAGATCATCGCCCAGGCGAAGGATTGACCTAGATCCTAATTATAAATATTCAAAGGCAGGCCAAAGCACGCAGAAAGATAAACCAGAATCTAAGACTTCACAGTCAGACGATCTCCTCACAAGAATAAAGCAGCATGCGACAGATGTCGGAAAAGGACATCTTGTAGCTCCATCAGTTACTGCTACACAACTTAGTGTACCCTCACAGGGTGCACCTTCCGGCGATGAGTCGGAAGAGATACACCAGCCGATGGAAGAGGAGGCAGGGACTACCACCATCCCTAGGCCTCAACGGGAGGGGGCAATTGATAAAAGATCAATTGTTCCCAAAAGACCCCCCCCCCCCCCATCAGAAAAACACTAGAAAAATCTAGTGCAATGGGCACCGTAAGACCACCATCTAAGCATGGTGGGGCCCCCAAAAAGATCTTAACACCAAAAGAGGCAGCAAAAAAGAAAAAGTGAATATTCATACAAATTCATACCATGCACTACAGATTTTACTATGATAATATTAAACTCTTTTAACTAATTCATGGACAGTATCATTCAGTGGAACTGTCGAGGTTTCAGAGCCAACTTCGATGAAATAGGTTGCATGGCCCAAGACTTAAACCCTAGTGTTTTCTGTCTACAGGAAACATTTCTGGGCTGAGGCCTAGCTCAGAGGTAGCGCTCTGGGCTTCCAACCGCTGGGTCCCGGGTTCGATTCCCGGTCGAGCCTAAGTTTGATGGCTGTTTCATCCTTCGTCTCATTGCCATGGTCTCTGCCTGTCCTAATTAGCCCAATTGGTGCAGAAATACAGGACATAAAGCCCTAATCACCCACCCACCCACCCACAGGAATCATTTCTGAAACCTCCAAATAGTTTTAAACTGAGAAACTATCATATGTATAATACATATGGCAATATTGCCCACGATAGAGCCACTGGTGGCTCATCAATTTTAGTTAAAAATGGCATCATTCATACCCATATTGCTCTTAACACTAACCTTCAGGCTACAGCAGTTCGTCTGAACCTGAATAAAACATTCACCATATGTTCCTTATATATTCCTCCACCCTTTCACCTTACAGCCAGTGATTTGCATAACCTTTACAATCAACTTCCTGAACCGCGTCTTATCCTAGGAGATTTTAACAGCCATAACCAATTGTGGGGAAGCACTTCCCTCAACAACAAAGGAAAAACCATTGAAGATTTTCTCAATGACCACACCCTTTGCTTGTTCAATGATGGTTCACCTACATATCTTCACCCAGGTCATGGAACATTTTCAGCGATAGACCTTAGTATATGTGATCCAGCGTTATTTCTGGAATTTGAATGGAGAGTATTAGAGGACACTCACGGCAGTGATCACTTTTCTATTGTCCTACAAAACGTAGAAGGTACTAGAGAAGTGGGTCAACCACGATGGAAGTTGCATAAAGCAGATTGGACCTCCTTCGAAAAGCACTGCTTAGAAACAATTACTATGTCGCATTATAGAAATTGTAATAGTCTTATTGAAGATTTTACTGATGATATTACTGATATAGCCAATAGAACAATACCGATGACTAAAAATAATTCTAAACGTAGTGCAAGACCTTGTTTTGATGACGAAGTAAGAGAAGCTATTAAAAACCGTAAGAGAGCCCTCAGAATTTTTAAATCTCAGCCGACCATTAGCAATCTGAATAATTTTAAGTGCCTGAAAGCCAAAGCGCGTAGAATTGTAAGGCAAAAAAAACGTAGTTGCTGGAAAGACTATGTCTCCAGACTCACTGAAAGAACTCCCAGCAATAAAGTCTGGAAAATGATTAAGAAGATTGAAGGAAAGAACCTATCTTCACATGTAAGCATTCTAGAAGTGAATGGAGAACATCTCTCCTCACCAGAACAAATATCAAACGGGTTAGGAGAACAGTTTGCGTACAACTCCTCGTCAGAGAACTATACAAGAGAATTCCAATGTTATAAAGCTCAAGCTGAGAGATTAACCCTAAATATACAGTCTGATAACAGCGAAGATTATAACTCCTACTTCACCTTAGAAGAACTTCAGAAGGCCATCTCAAAAGCGACTGACTCTGCAACAGGTCCTGATAATATACATTATCAAATCTTAAAACACCTACCTCAATCCTCTTTAAAAACATTACTGTATATCTTTAATCAAATTTGGGAGAAGGGATGTCTTCCATCCCTCTGGAAACAAGCCACGGTCATCCCAATTCCCAAGCCGGGGAAGGATCATAGTGATCCTATGAATTATCAACCAATAGCCTTGACCAGTTGTCTATGTAAGACAATGGAGCGAATTGTTACTGATAGACTGGTTTGGTTCCTGGAGTCGAACCAGCTTATTACAGAGCTCCAATCTGGATTTTGCCGTCACAGGAGCACATTAGATCATTTAGTCAGACTGGAAACTTATGTTAGAGATGCTTTCATTAACAGAGAACACGTAGTAGCCATATTCTTTGACCTAGAAAAAGCTTATGACACTACATGGAAATATGGAATAATGAAAGATCTCCACGACTTAGGGCTTCGAGGTCGCCTTGCAGTTTTCATCGGATCCTTCCTACAGGATCGCTTCTTTAAGGTCCGAGTGGGATCAACGATGTCCCTACTCTCAGGAGAATGGAGTCCCTCAGGGTAGTATTCTCTCGCCCACCCTCTTTAACGTCAAAATTAACAGTATAGTAAATTCCATCTCAGAAAATCTCATGTCGTCCCTATATGTTGACGATTTCCTCATTGCATATCGTTCCAGATATATGCCAACTATAGAACGACAACTGCAATTAAATTTGAATAGGATTCACAAATGGTCACTTGAAAATGGCTTCAAATTCTCTAAACAGAAGACAGTTTGTCTGCCTTTCTATTATTTACGATCAAACCATCCAGATCCATCACTAATAATTGACAACTGTCAAATAAAAGTGGTGAATGAAACAAAATTTTTGGGTGTACTCTTTGACTCCAAATTGTCTTTCATTCCGCATATCAAAGCACTGAAAGCAAAGTGCCTGAAATCAATGAACCTCCTTAAAGTAGTGAGCAAATATAATTGGGGTGGGGACACAACGGTCCTCCTTCGTCTCTATCGTGCAATCACTCGTTCTCGACTTGATTATGGTTCTGTGGTATATGGCTCCGCCAGACCATCTTATCTAAAATGCCTGAATTCTGTACATCATCAAGGGTTGAGACTAAGCTTAAGAGCTTTTCGTACATCTCCTGTAGAGAGCTTATATGTACTGGCAGGGGAACCTCCACTTTCCCTTCGTCGTATCAAGTTATCCATGCAATACATACTAAAAGTAGCTTCAACTCCAACAAATCCAACATATGATGTAATATTTCATCCAAAGTACATGCATCATTATGAATCTCGTTCAAACGCCATTCGACCACTGGGATTACGCATGAAATTCTGTCTTGAGGCTGCAAAAATTGATACTACAATCATTGCCGAGATGGAAGTACCACCCATTCCGCCATGGATTCTCCCAGTCCCGAAAGTTATACTGGATTTGGCAGAGCTTAAGAAAAGCGAAACCAATCCGGTAGACTATCAAAACCTATTTTATAGTATTTAAGGTTTAAATACGAATCGTACAAATTTCTATACACAGATGGCTCAAAAATGGAAAGACGAGTAGGCTGTGCAGTCACTTCTTACAAAACCGTTATAGCTGAATGTCGTCTTCCAGACCACTGCTCAATATACACTGCAGAATTAACAGCTATTTACCTTGCCTTTAAGAACATCGAGGACTCAGAATCAGATCGTTATGTTATCTGTTCTGATTCCAAATCTGCTCTTCAAGCAATCCAAAATAAACAACTTGATAACCCTGGGATCTTAGATGTTCTTATTAAGTATTTCTATCTTCACGAATACAAAGACATAGTATTCTGCTGGATTCCTGGACGCGCTGGCATTGAAGGGAATGAAAAAGCAGACCTGGCAGCAAAAAGGGCTCTTACAAAAGAGATAACTGATTTTACCATTCCATACACTGATTTTAAAATGACTATAAAATCTTTTATCATGTCTTGCTGGCAAAGACAATGGAATGAATGTAATAACAACAAGTTGCATTCAATCTTACCTTGCATTCAAAATAAAATACCTAGTAGGTTCAATACTCGCAAAGATCAAGGAATATATCACAGATGCCTTATAGGTCATTCAAGACTTAGTCAATGAACCGGCACCGGTATGCCAGAGTTGTCGGTGCCCCCTAACAATCAAACATATTTTATTAGATTGCAGCCACTTACAACGCTTTAGAAGACCTTTGTTTCAAGCTAATACCTTACAACATCTGTTTACCAGATATCCAACCCAGACAATTATCGATTTTTTATATGCTTCTGGTTTCTACTACCAAATGTAGATAATCAATCTTAACCTAGGGAGCCTCTACATAGCCCACTCAGGTGCTGATGAGGCGTTAAACAATAACTCACACACACACACACACACACACACGAAGGAGTGCACACATGCTGACTGCACTGCCCCCTTGTGTGGTCCAAATGCTGCAGCCTACTGCTGCCACCTAGGGAATGTAAGTCTGTAACTTACAGTGTCGCATTAAATGTATCCAGGTTGAGTGTCTTTCAGCAATCTTGTCCAAAACATGGTCTCTTATGCCCGTAGTGCAACTAACCTGACTCTCCTTCAACTCAACATCAGAAGGGTTCAATTCCGGAATCGATATATCTCGATATATCATCGGCTGGATTCAGCTCACCAGGTACGTGCTGCCACTGTGTTGGCTCTGTCGTCCCATGTATGACTGATAGTCTGTTGCCACAAATGTTTGAAATCTTATTTCTTCATTCTGAACATAACTGAGGACAATCATACTGTCCGTCCAGAAGAAAGATTGCTCGATAGGGCCATCCATCTCTCTTCTGGATATAGTAATTGGTTTACATGTCGTGCGTAAGTGACAACTCCATACGCCACTGTTGAGGCATCAAAAAAGTAATGGAACTCAACATGTGAGACTTCTTTGCACTCTCTTTGTCTGATGCACCTCGATACTTTAAGAGTTTTCACTGTCGCTAATTCTTCTAACCACTTCCTCCACTCAATGGCAAGCATTTCTGGCAGATTGTCATCCCAACCCAAACGCGAACATGCTAGTTCCTGTATCAACAGCTTTGCTCTTACAACCACTGGTGTCACAATCCCCAGTGGATTGTAAACTGAACTGACAAGACTGAGAATTCTTCTTGTTGTCAGGGTTGATTGAATATCAACACAAAATCCAAGACTATCAGATGCTGTATCCCAACGCATGCCTAGTGCCCTCTCGGTAGGCAATGCATCTCGAAGCATTATCGACGATTGTTGATCTGAGGTTTCTTTGCCGTTAGCATTCAATACTTCTCGACAGTTGCTGCCCTCGAAGGTCCTGGGCCTCCACGCGGCGAGGGTGGAAACACTTGGGGTGCAGTCCTCTATCCCCAGTGGCTAAAACAAGACAGTGCGCATTGCACAAGCTGCTCAAGCTATCCAACGCAGACAATTATTGATTTTTTACATGCTTCTGGTTTCTACTACCAAATATAGATAATCAATCTTAGCCTAGAGAGCCTCTATATAGCCCACTCAGGTGCTGATGAGGCATTAAACAATAACACACACACACACTCGACAGTTGCTGTGCCATTTTGTCAACCGGAATTGTCCTTCTGTCAATAGTTCGATCAGTCCTTTGGCCAGACTGACAGCTTGTCGATAGATTCAACTGGATTGAGGCAGTCATCCATGTAAAAGTTGTGAGATACTGCATCAATTGTTTGTGGTGAGTATTTTGCCTTTCTGTCTTGGGCTGTCTTCTTTAAGGCATAGTTACATGCACTAGGACTCCAAGTACCACCAAACAAGTGAGTTGCCATCCTGTATTCCCTTGGGTTTTTATTTAATTCTCCATTGGGCCACCATAGGTATCGTAAAACATTTCTTTGTCTTTCAGGAACAAACACTGCTAGACATTCCTTCAATGTCGGCCATGAAGGCACTCCTTTCTTCCCTGAACCTCAGAAGTACGCCAAGTAGGCTGTTGGTTAGGTCAGGTCCACTCAAAACTTGGTCATTCAATGGGGTGCCTCTGTGATTTGCAGCACAGTCAAAGACTATGCAAACTTTCCATGGAACAATCACCGCGTGGTGTGGCAGGTACCATATTGGACATTGAACAGGAATTTTCTCCGGATCGACGACAGGTTCCGCATATCCATTTTGCAATAGCTTTGTCATGTTTGCTGTACAGGAGTGTAGTTGCTCGACGATAATAGGTATAATTACCCCTTGGAAATGATGAAGTGCTACACCATGATGGTAACACCGGTAGTGTATAGCATTGTACTCTTGGATGGCTGTTTCATCCTTCGTCTCATTGCCATGGTCTCTGCCTGTCCTAATTAGCCCAACTGGTGCAGAAATACAGGACGTAAAGCCCTAATCACACACACACACACAGCATTGTACTCCATCATGGGTAATTACCACATGGTAACCATGAAAGTGTTACGTCATGGTGGTAACATCCTCTCGAGTATTCAACTGGTACAGCTATTTTGCCCTCGAAGGTCCTGGGCCTCCACGCGGCAAGGGTGGAAACACTTGGGGTGAAGTCCTCGCTCCCCAGTGGCTAAAACAGGGCAGTGCGCATTGCACAAGCTGCTCCAGCTTTAAGCCACTGTCACACGGGCCGGTTTTGCCGTAGTGAACCCGTAGTATTACGTAATAGCTCTTTCCGCCGGTTTGGCGACAGGTTCTGGCAGCAAAAAGGGGCGGGGCAGCACCCGTCCGGTTACCCGCCGGGTTCTACGGTTACCCGCCGGCTTTCACGGGTTACTGCCAGGGCGGGGGCCTAGCTCAGAGGTAGCGCTCTGGGCTTCCAACCGCTGGGTCCCGGGTTCGATTCCCAGTCGAGCCTAAGTTGGATGGCTGTTTCATCCTTCATCTCATTGCCATGGTCTCTGCCTGTCCTAATTAGCCCAGCAGGTGCAGAAATACAGGACGTAAAGCCCTAATCACCCACCCACCCCACTAAAATATTATTATTTTTTGGACAAAGATAGAGAAAAGTTTGGAGGGTTTTGGGAACTTTTTTTTTGATTGATTGTTAACACAAATATGTGTACAAGGCGTGCTCTTTTGGGAGGATTTGGTGGCCTTGAAAAAGGCCGGGGTTGTTTGGCCTCGAAAAAGGCCGTGGTTGTTTGGCCTTGAAAAAGGCCGGGGTTGTCTACAAGTTGGTTGTCTACAAGTTCAGATACTGGCTCATATTCAGTGGTGTTGAGCTACTGGCTGGCATTTCGGAAATCATCGATGGAGGGCCAGAAGGAGGCAGTGAAGAAGGTCCAGCTGCAGTTGCAGGTGGCCAATTCTTTTCTGGACTCAGGATGGTCGTGTACTGAAGCCCAGGAGGAGGAGGAGGAGCGAAGAACTGCTACTGGTGCTGCGGCTGGTGGTGCTGCTGGTGGTGCTGCTGCTGGTGCTGCTGCTGGTGGTGCTGCTGCTGGTGCTGGGGTTGCTGCCTTTTGGTCCTCATAAGGTTTCCTTTTAATTGGAAAATCATAGGCATCAGCTGCGTATGAAAGTCATCGAATGTGTACCTGTCCATCATTAAGCACTCCGCCACAATGTAATCTCCCATCGCCCGGATTCTCCTTTCGTGGAGATCTGCTGGATGACGAGGAGGAGGAGGAGGAGCAGCAGCAGCCATTTGATGAAAAGATGCCTGCAGGGCACCTGTTGAGCTCCTGGCCAATTCCATGAGTTTGTCCATTCTTCTTTGCTGAAGGGGTTCCTCCTGGGGTTCCTGTCTTTGCTTCTTGTAGGGGTCGCCCTTGGAACGCTTGGCAGGAGCTCGGGGGATATCCATGGAAATATCCGGGTCATCCGAAATCTCCAGGGGCCCGAATTCTTCTGCAGCACTGCTGCTGTTGTCTTTTGCAAGTCTTTTTGCAAGAACATTGCTCCCTTGCCGACTGGGAATTCTAGTGATATGGTCAACTAGAAATCCGAAGTTGGCACATATCCACTGTTCTTTCTCTGTGGGATTTCTCTTGGCAGTTCCGGATGGCCCCTGCCTCATAAGTTTTCCGGCACTAGTCCTGATGGATTCCAGCCAGGTCCTGAGTTGCAAACCGGTGCAGGAGACACTCAACTTGGCAGCCATTGCATTAAGGAGGGCCGTCTTCTTCCCGGAGTCCTTAAGGGCGGAGGCCTAGCTCAGAGGTAGCGCTCTGGGCTTCCAACCGCTGGGTCCTGGGTTCGATTCTCGGTCGAGCCTAAGTTGGATGGCTGTTTCATCCTTCGTCTCATTGCCATGGTCTCTGCCTGTCCTAATTAGCCCAACTGGTGCAGAAATACCGGACGTAAAGCCCTAATCACCCACCCCCACCCTCCCGGAGTCCTTATAATCTGATAGGGTCCGGTCATAAAATATCGGGTGGTCCCGGTACCAATCTGCAACTTCCTGTTCATCCTGGTGTGGCGCCCTCGAAGGTCCTGGGCCTCCACGCGGCGAGGGTGGAAACACTTGGGGTGAAGTCCTCTATCCCCAGTGGCTAAAACAGGACAGTGCGCATTGCACAAGCTGCTCCAGCTTTACAGGAGGGTGTGTCCCCTACCATACAGGGGAAGCAAAAATGATAATGTCCGAATCGACAATTTCAGACCGGCTCGCACGTCCCCCGGGTGAACAAGGTGCGCGTCCCTCAGCGGTAAACCAGGCTGAGGTCGAAAAATTGCCTACTGGTTCCAGACAAAGTAAACGTTTCCGCTCATCTACAGATGATGCCAATCCAAGTACAACTTATGATGTTATATCTACGCCATGGCCTAAGTTTCTTGTTGTTACTGGCAGTGACGATGGGTTTTCCCGTCTCTCAGCCATAACAATTTGTCGAACGTTGAAAGAAAGTATTGGTTTCGTTGAAAATACGAGAAGGCTCAGGAGTTCATCCTTGCTGGTGCAGGTTGCCCACAAGGACCAATCGTTAAAATTGCTGGAGCTGAGGGCCTTTGCGGGTACCCCTGTAAAGGTGGAGCCCCATCGGTTCTTCAACTCTTGCAAGGGGGTTGTGACATCTCATGAGAGCAGTCTCTGCTCCGATGACGAACTGAGGGACTGGCTGAATGACTACAATGTCATCCACATTCACCGCCAGCCCCCCAGATATTCACGACAGCTACTGACTCTGACCTTTGATGGCACAGTGTTGCCTGATAGGGTCAGCATAGGGTTCGAGTGGTGTAGGGTACGTCCCTACATCCCGAACCCAAAACGATGTTATAATTGCCAGCGATTTGGCCATTTTAGCGGCTCCTGCCGCGCCAAAGCAACCTGCGCCAATTGTGGGTCACGGGAACACGTTCATTCCCGTGACTCACCATGTCAGAAACAGTCATATTGTGTTAATTGTGGAGGTGATGGGCCAGCCTATCACCGTGGCTGTCCCAAATGGCAGCTAGAGAAAGAGATCCTGAAGTTAAAGACCACCAAGGATATCTCCTTTCCCCAAGCGCGTCGTATAGCTGAACAGGCTGCTGGGGCAAGCTATGCCTCAGTCCTGTCTCAGATGGCTGGACCTAGATCTCCTTCACCCAGATCATCGCCCAGGCGAAGGATTGACCTAGATCCTAATTATAAATATTCAAAGGCAGGCCAAAGCACGCAGAAAGATAAACCAGAATCTAAGACTTCACTGTCAGACAATCTCCTCACAAGAATAAAGCAGCATGCTACAGATGTCGGAAAAGGACATCTTGTAGCTCCATCAGTTACTGCTACACAACTTAGTGTACCCTCACAGGGTGCACCTTCCGGCGATGAGTCGGAAGAGATACACCAGCCGATGGAAGAGGAGGCAGGGACTACCACCATCCCTAGGCCTCAACGGGAGGGGGCAATTGATAAAAGATCAATTGTTCCCAAAAGACCCCCCCCCCCCCTCATCAGAAAAACACTAGAAAAATCTAGTGCAATGGGCACCATAAGACCACCATCTAAGCATGGTGGGGCCCCCAAAAAGATCTTAACACCAAAAGAGGCAGCAAATTTGAAGAAAAAGTGAATATTCATACAAATTCATACCATGCACTACAGATTTTACTATGATAATATTAAACTCTTTTAACTAATTCATGGACAGTATCATTCAGTGGAACTGTCGAGGTTTCAGAGCCAACTTCGATGAAATAGGTTGCATGGCCCAAGACTTAAACCCTAGTGTTTTCTGTCTACAGGAAACATTTCTGGGCTGAGGCCTAGCTCAGAGGTAGCGCTCTGGGCTTCCAACCGCTGGGTCCCGGGTTCGATTCCCGGTCGAGCCTAAGTTGGATGGCTGTTTCATCCTTCGTCTCATTGCCATGGTCTCTGCCTGTCCTAATTAGCCCAATTGGTGCAGAAATACAGGACATAAAGCCCTAATCACCCACCCACCCACCCACAGGAATCATTTCTGAAACCTCCAAATAGTTTTAAACTGAGAAACTATCATATGTATAATACATATGGCAATATTGCCCATGATAGAGCCACTGGTGGCTCATCAATTTTAGTTAAAAATGGCATCATTCATACCCATATTGCTCTTAACACTAACCTTCAGGCTACAGCAGTTCGTCTGAACCTGAATAAAACATTCACCATATGTTCCTTATATATTCCTCCACCCTTTCACCTTACAGCCAGTGATTTGCATAACCTTTACAATCAACTTCCTGAACCGCGTCTTATCCTAGGAGATTTTAACAGCCATAACCAATTGTGGGGAAGCACTTCCCTCAACAACAAAGGAAAAACCATTGAAGATTTTCTCAATGACCACACCCTTTGCTTGTTCAATGATGGTTCACCTACATATCTTCACCCAGGTCATGGAACATTTTCAGCGATAGACCTTAGTATATGTGATCCAGCGTTATTTCTGGAATTTGAATGGAGAGTATTAGAGGACACTCACGGCAGTGATCACTTTTCTATTGTCCTACAAAACGTAGAAGGTACTAGAGAAGTGGGTCAACCACGATGGAAGTTGCATAAAGCAGATTGGACCTCCTTCGAAAAGCACTGCTTAGAAACAATTACTATGTCGCATTATAGAAATTGTAATAGTCTCGTTGAAGATTTTACTGATGATATTACTGATATAGCCAATAGAACAATACCGATGACTAAAAATAATTCTAAACGTAGTGCAAGACCTTGTTTTGATGACGAAGTAAGAGAAGCTATTAAAAACCGTAAGAGAGCCCTCAGAATTTTTAAATCTCAGCCGACCATTAGCAATCTGAATAATTTTAAGTGCCTGAAAGCCAAAGCGCGTAGAATTGTAAGGCAAAAAAAACGTAGTTGCTGGAAAGACTATGTCTCCAGACTCACTGAAAGAACTCCCAGCAATAAAGTCTGGAAAATGATTAAGAAGATTGAAGGAAAGAACCTATCTTCACATGTAAGCATTCTAGAAGTGAATGGAGAACATCTCTCCTCACCAGAACAAATATCAAACGGGTTAGGAGAACAGTTTGCGTACAACTCCTCGTCAGAGAACTATACAAGAGAATTCCAATGTTATAAAGCTCAAGCTGAGAGATTAACCCTAAATATACAGTCTGATAACAGCGAAGATTATAACTCCTACTTCACCTTAGAAGAACTTCAGAAGGCCATCTCAAAAGCGACTGACTCTGCAACAGGTCCTGATAATATACATTATCAAATCTTAAAACACCTACCTCAATCCTCTTTAAAAACATTACTGTATATCTTTAATCAAATTTGGGAGAAGGGATGTCTTCCATCCCTCTGGAAACAAGCCACGGTCATCCCAATTCCCAAGCCGGGGAAGGATCATAGTGATCCTATGAATTATCAACCAATAGCCTTGACCAGTTGTCTATGTAAGACAATGGAGCGAATTGTTACTGATAGACTGGTTTGGTTCCTGGAGTCGAACCAGCTTATTACAGAGCTCCAATCTGGATTTCGCCGTCACAGGAGCACATTAGATCATTTAGTCAGACTGGAAACTTATGTTAGAGATGCTTTCATTAACAGAGAACACGTAGTAGCCATATTCTTTGACCTAGAAAAAGCTTATGACACTACATGGAAATATGGAATAATGAAAGATCTCCACGACTTAGGGCTTCGAGGTCGCCTTGCAGTTTTCATCGGATCCTTCCTACAGGATCGCTTCTTTAAGGTCCGAGTGGGATCAACGATGTCCCTACTCTCAGGAGAATGGAGTCCCTCAGGGTAGTATTCTCTCGCCCACCCTCTTTAACGTCAAAATTAACAGTATAGTAAATTCCATCTCAGAAAATCTCATGTCGTCCCTATATGTTGACGATTTCCTCATTGCATATCGTTCCAGATATATGCCAACTATAGAACGACAACTGCAATTAAATTTGAATAGGATTCACAAATGGTCACTTGAAAATGGCTTCAAATTCTCTAAACAGAAGACAGTTTGTCTGCCTTTCTATTATTTACGATCAAACCATCCAGATCCATCACTAATAATTGACAACTGTCAAATAAAAGTGGTGAATGAAACAAAATTTTTGGGTGTACTCTTTGACTCCAAATTGTCTTTCATTCCGCATATCAAAGCACTGAAAGCAAAGTGCCTGAAATCAATGAACCTCCTTAAAGTAGTGAGCAAATATAATTGGGGTGGGGACACAACGGTCCTCCTTCGTCTCTATCGTGCAATCACTCGTTCTCGACTTGATTATGGTTCTGTGGTATATGGCTCCGCCAGACCATCTTATCTAAAATGCCTGAATTCTGTACATCATCAAGGGTTGAGACTAAGCTTAAGAGCATTTCGTACATCTCCTGTAGAGAGCTTATATGTACTGGCAGGGGAACCTCCACTTTCCCTTCGTCGTATCAAGTTATCCATGCAATACATACTAAAAGTAGCTTCAACTCCAACAAATCCAACATATGATGTAATATTTCATCCAAAGTACATGCATCATTATGAATCTCGTTCAAACGCCATTCGACCACTGGGATTACGCATGAAATTCTGTCTTGAGGCTGCAAAAATTGATACTACAATCATTGCCGAGATGGAAGTACCACCCATTCCGCCATGGATTCTCCCAGTCCCGAAAGTTATACTGGATTTGGCAGAGCTTAAGAAAAGCGAAACCAATCCGGTAGACTATCAAAACCTATTTTATAGTATTTAAGGTTTAAATACGAATCGTACAAATTTCTATACACAGATGGCTCAAAAATGGAAAGACGAGTAGGCTGTGCAGTCACTTCTTACAAAACCGTTATAGCTGAATGTCGTCTTCCAGACCACTGCTCAATATACACTGCAGAATTAACAGCTATTTACCTTGCCTTTAAGAACATCGAGGACTCAGAATCAGATCGTTATGTTATCTGTTCTGATTCCAAATCTGCTCTTCAAGCAATCCAAAATAAACAACTTGATAACCCTGGGATCTTAGATGTTCTTATTAAGTATTTCTATCTTCACGAATACAAAGACATAGTATTCTGCTGGATTCCTGGACACGCTGGCATTGAAGGGAATGAAAAAGCAGACCTGGCAGCAAAAAGGGCTCTTACAAAAGAGATAACTGATTTTACCATTCCATACACTGATTTTAAAATGACTATAAAATCTTTTATCATGTCTTGCTGGCAAAGACAATGGAATGAATGTAATAACAACAAGTTGCATTCAATCTTACCTTGCATTCAAAATAAAATACCTAGTAGGTTCAATACTCGCAAAGATCAAGGAATATATCACAGATGCCTTATAGGTCATTCAAGACTTAGTCAATGAACCGGCACCGGTATGCCAGAGTTGTCGGTGCCCCCTAACAATCAAACATATTTTATTAGATTGCAGCCACTTACAACGCTTTAGAAGACCTTTGTTTCAAGCTAATACCTTACAACATCTCTTTACCGGATATCCAACCCAGACAATTATCGATTTTTTATATGCTTTTGGTTTCTACTACCAAATGTAGATAATCAATCTTAACCTAGGGAGCCTCTACATAGCCCACTCAGGTGCTGATGAGGCGTTAAACAATAACTCACACACACACACACACACACACACACACACACACACACGAAGGAGTGCACACATGCTGACTGCACTGCCCCCTTGTGTGGTCCAAATGCTGCAGCCTACTGCTGCCACCTAGGGAATGTAAGTCTGTAACTTACAGTGTCGCATTAAATGTATCCAGGTTGAGTGTCTTTCAGCAATCTTGTCCAAAACATGGTCTCTTATGCCCGTAGTGCAACTAACCTGACTCTCCTTCAACTCAACATCAGAAGGGTTCAATTCCGGAATCGATATATCTCGATATATCATCGGCTGGATTCAGCTCACCAGGTACGTGCTGCCACTGTGTTGGCTCTGTCGTCCCATGTATGACTGATAGTCTGTTGCCACAAATGTTTGAAATCTTATTTCTTCATTCTGAACATAACTGAGGACAATCATACTGTCCGTCCAGAAGAAAGATTGCTCGATAGGGCCATCCATCTCTCTTCTGGATATAGTAATTGGTTTACATGTCGTGCGTAAGTGACAACTCCATACGCCACTGTTGAGGCATCAAAAAAGTAATGGAACTCAACATGTGAGACTTCTTTGCACTCTCTTTGTCTGATGCACCTCGATACTTTAAGAGTTTTCACTGTCGCTAATTCTTCTAACCACTTCCTCCACTCAATGGCAAGCATTTCTGGCAGATTGTCATCCCAACCCAAACGCGAACATGCTAGTTCCTGTATCAACAGCTTTGCTCTTACAACCACTGGTGTCACAATCCCCAGTGGATTGTAAACTGAACTGACAAGACTGAGAATTCTTCTTGTTGTCAGGGTTGATTGAATATCAACACAAAATCCAAGACTATCAGATGCTGTATCCCAACGCATGCCTAGTGCCCTCTCGGTAGGCAATGCATCTCGAAGCATTATCGACGATTGTTGATCTGAGGTTTCTTTGCCGTTAGCATTCAATACTTCTCGACAGTTGCTGTGCCATTTTGTCAACCGGAATTGTCCTTCTGTCAATAGTTCGATCAGTCCTTTGGCCAGACTGACAGCTTGTCGATAGATTCAACTGACTTGAGGCAGTCATCCATGTAAAAGTTGTGAGATACTGCATCAATTGTTTGTGGTGAGTATTTTGCCTTTCTGTCTTGGGCTGTCTTCTTTAAGGCATAGTTACATGCACTAGGACTCCAAGTACCACCAAACAAGTGAGTTGCCATCCTGTATTCCCTTGGGTTTTTATTTAATTCTCCATTGGGCCACCATAGGTATCGTAAAACATTTCTTTGTCTTTCAGGAACAAACACTGCTAGACATTCCTTCAATGTCGGCCATGAAGGCACTCCTTTCTTCCCTGAACCTCAGAAGTACGCCAAGTAGGCTGTTGGTTAGGTCAGGTCCACTCAAAACTTGGTCATTCAATGGGGTGCCTCTGTGATTTGCAGCACAGTCAAAGACTATGCAAACTTTCCATGGAACAATCACCGCGTGGTGTAGCAGGTACCATATTGGACATTGAACAGGAATTTTCTCCGGATCGACGACAGGTTCCGCATATCCATTTTGCAATAGCTTTGTCATGTTTGCTGTACAGGAGTGTAGTTGCTCGACGATAATAGGTATAATTACCCCTTGGAAATGATGAAGTGCTACACCATGATGGTAACACCGGTAGTGTATAGCATTGTACTCCATCATGGGTAATTACCCCATGGTAACCATGAAAGTGTTACGTCATGGTGGTAACATCCTCTCGAGTATTCAACTGGTACAGCTATTTTGCCCTCGAAGGTCCTGGGCCTCCACGTGGCGAGGGTGGAAACACTTGGGGTGAAGTCCTCGCTCCCCAGTGGCTAAAACAGGGCAGTGCGCATTGCACAAGCTGCTCCAGCTTTAAGCCACTGTCACACGGGCCAGTTTTGCCGTAGTGAACCCGTAGTATTACGTAATAGTTATGTAACAGCTCTTTCCGCCGGTTTGGCGACAGGTTCTGGCAGCAAAAAGGGGCGGGGCAGCACCCGTCCGGTTACCCGCCGGGTTCTACGGGTTAACCCGCCGGGTTCTACGGTTACCCGCCGGCTTTCACGGGTTACTGCCAGGGCGGGGGCCTAGCTCAGAGGTAGCGCTCTGGGCTTCCAACCGCTGGGTCCCGGGTTCGATTCCCGGTCGAGCCTAAGTTGGATGGCTGTTTCATCCTTCATCTCATTGCCATGGTCTCTGCCTGTCCTAATTAGCCCAGCAGGTGCAGAAATACAGGACGTAAAGCCCTAATCACCCACCCACCCACCCACGGGTTACTGCCGGGTACGGCAAATTAGTTGACGGCTTCCAGGGGTAGCCCGGCGGCTTCCACGGGTTGCCCGGCGGCTTTCACGGGTTGCCCGGCGGCTTTCACGGGTTAACCCGGCGGCTGGCTATCTCGTGGAATTTGCCAAAAATGTATAAATAGGGGCTGCATCTGTTGTTCTCCATCATTCTGTCTCCGGCTGCTGAAGAGGAAAGACCATGTACATGCATCAACCCCAACGAAATAGAGCCTTGCTACTACTAGCTGCTCAGGCCAATTATACATTTATTTTACAACTTGCTTGTATGGAAGCACTAGCTGAGGAGGAGGAGGAAGAGAGAAGAAGAAAGAGAACTGGCAGCCAGGAGGAGTATTTAGCACAACAGTCCTGAGGGAAGCACTTGAAGAAGGGACCCTTGGGTTACCGCCACCTGAACCAATCGTTCCTGGTGAAAACTCTCTTCCCTACTTCATTGTCGGAGATGATGCCTTTCCTTTGAAAACCTGGCTGATGAAGCCACTGCCCCTAAGAAACATGACCAAGGAGCAGAGGATATACAATTACCGACTCTCCCGGGCAAGAAGAATTGTGGAAAATGCATTTGGGATCCTTTCAGCAAGGTTCAGGTGTCTCCTGACTACCATGCCACAGAGGACCAAGACAGTGGAATCCATAGTCCTTGCATGCTGCTGCCTCCACAATCTGATGAGAGTAAGGTATCCAACTGCCCAGAACAAAATGGTGGACCAGGAAGATCCAGGTCACACATCTAATCACCCCAGGAACTTGGAGGGCAGCTGGAGAAATTGATGAAATGCCACCACCCACTAGAGGCCATTCAATGACTGGTGTAGCCAAGAGTCAACGGCAGTACCTGGTAGACTATGTTAATTCAGAGGAAGGAAGTGTGCCATGGCAAGATGACATGGTATAATAAAGAAACCACAAAACAACCCCGGCCTTTTTCAAGGCCACCAAATCCTCCCAAAAGAGCAGACCATGTACACTTCTTGTGTAATAAAAAAAAAAGTTCCTGTCTGACCCACACAAAATATTTTATTGGTTCAGAAGTGCCGTAGTTGTTGGTTGTTCAGAAATGCCGTATTTGTTTTTTTTTTTGGTTTAATAAAGTTTTCATATTTCCTTATAGGAAACAAAGTTGCAATTAACTTAAGTGTGGTAGTGTCAGGGTTACTAATATTTAGCAAAGAAGATTTTTTTTGTTTAGAAGTGCCGTAGTTGTTTCTTGTTCAGAAATGCCGTATTTTTTTTTTTTTTTTGGTTTAATAAAGTTTTCATATTTCCTTATAGGAAACAAAGTTGCAATTAACTAGTTGTTTCTTGTTCATAAGTGCCATAGTTGTTTCTTGTTCAGAAGTGCCATAGTTGTTTCTTGTTCAGAAGTGCCGTACTTTCATTATTTTCATTGCAGTATAATAGAAAAAACTACGGCAGTTCTGAAGCAAAAAAAATAATACGGCACTTCTGAACAAGACACAACTACGGCACTTCTGAACAAAAAAAAAGTACGGCACTTCTGAACAAAAAAAAAAGTACGGCACTTCTGAACAAAAAAAAAGTATGGCACTTCTGAACAAAAAAAAAAGTACGGCACTTCTGAACAAGCAAAAACTGCAGCAGTTCTGAACCAAAAAAATGGTGTCTTCTTTGCTCAAAATTATTAAGTTAGTAACAAATTTGTTTGCTAAAGAAATATGAAAACTTCAGTAAAGTGTGATAATAAGCAATCTACTGAAAGATAGTTCAAGTGTATAATAAAGAAATATTGTGATCTAATCCAAAGGAAATATGAACAAGTTACTTGATGTGAAGAAATTTATTTTTTACTAAAATATTATTATTTTTTGGACAAAGATAGAGAAAAGTTTGGAGGGTTTTGGGAACTTTTTTTTTGATTGATTGTTAACACAAATATGTGTACAAGGCGTGCTCTTTTGGGAGGATTTGGTGGCCTTGAAAAAGGCCGGGGTTGTTTGGCCTCGAAAAAGGCCGTGGTTGTTTGGCCTTGAAAAAGGCCGGGGTTGTCTACAAGTTGGTTGTCTACAAGTTCAGATACTGGCTCATATTCAGTGGTGTTGAGCTACTGGCTGGCATTTCGGAAATCATCGATGGAGGGCCAGAAGGAGGCAGTGAAGAAGGTCCAGCTGCAGTTGCAGGTGGCCAATTCTTTTCTGGACTCAGGATGGTCGTGTACTGAAGCCCAGGAGGAGGAGGAGGAGCGAAGAACTGCTACTGGTGCTGCGGCTGGTGGTGCTGCTGGTGGTGCTGCTGCTGGTGCTGCTGCTGGTGCTGCTGCTGGTGCTGCTGCTGGTGGTGCTGCTGCTGGTGCTGGGGTTGCTGCCTTTTGGTCCTCATAAGGTTTCCTTTTAATTGGAAAATCATAGGCATCAGCTGCGTATGAAAGTCATCGAATGTGTCCCTGTCCATCATTAAGCACTCCGCCACAATGTAATCTCCCATCGCCCGGATTCTCCTTTCGTGGAGATCTGCTGGATGACGAGGAGGAGGAGGAGGAGCAGCAGCAGCCATTTGATGAAAAGATGCCTGCAGGGCACCTGTTGAGCTCCTGGCCAATTCCATGAGTTTGTCCATTCTTCTTTGCTGAAGGGGTTCCTCCTGGGGTTCCTGTCTTCGCTTCTTGTAGGGGTCGCCCTTGGAACGCTTGGCAGGAGCTCGGGGGATATCCATGGAAATATCCGGGTCATCCGAAATCTCCAGGGGCCCGAATTCTTCTGCAGCACTGCTGCTGTTGTCTTTTGCAAGTCTTTTTGCAAGAACATTGCTCCCTTGCCGACTGGGAATTCTAGTGATATGGTCAACTAGAAATCCGAAGTTGGCACATATCCACTGTTCTTTCTCTGTGGGATTTCTCTTGGCAGTTCCGGATGGCCCCTGCCTCATAAGTTTTCCGGCACTAGTCCTGATGGATTCCAGCCAGGTCCTGAGTGACAAACCGGTGCAGGAGACACTCAACTTGGCAGCCATTGCATTAAGGAGGGCCGTCTTCTTCCCGGAGTCCTTATAATCTGAAAGGGTCCGGTCATAAAATATCAGGTGGTCCCGGTACCAATCTGCAACTTCCTGTTCATCCTGGTGTGGCGCCCTCGAAGGTCCTGGGCCTCCACGCGGCGAGGGTGGAAACACTTGGGGTGAAGTCCTCTATCCCCAGTGGCTAAAACAGGACAGTGCGCATTGCACAAGCTGCTCCAGCTTTACAGGAGGGTGTGTCCCCTACCATACAGGGGAAGCAAAAATGATAATGTCCGAATCGACAATTTCAGACCGGCTCGCACGTCCCCCGGGTGAACAAGGTGCGCGTCCCTCAGCGGTACAAGGCTGAGGTCGAAAAATTGGCTACTGGTTCCAGACAAAGTAAACGTTTCCGCTCATCTACAGATGATGCCAATCCAAGTACAACTTATGATGTTATATCTACGCCATGGCCTAAGTTTCTTGTTGTTACTGGCAGTGACGATGGGTTTTCCCGTCTCTCAGCCATAACAATTTGTCGAACGTTGAAAGAAAGTATTGGTTTCGTTGAAAATACGAGAAGGCTCAGGAGTTCATCCTTGCTGGTGCAGGTTGCCCACAAGGACCAATCGTTAAAATTGCTGGAGCTGAGGGCCTTTGCGGGTACCCCTGTAAAGGTGGAGCCCCATCGGTTCTTCAACTCTTGCAAGGGGGTTGTGACATCTCATGAGAGCAGTCTCTGCTCCGATGACGAACTGAGGGACTGGCTGAATGACTACAATGTCATCCACATTCACCGCCAGCCCCCCAGATATTCACGACAGCTACTGACTCTGACCTTTGATGGCACAGTGTTGCCTGATAGGGTCAGCATAGGGTTCGAGTGGTGTAGGGTACGTCCCTACATCCCGAACCCAAAACGATGTTATAATTGCCAGCGATTTGGCCATTTTAGCGGCTCCTGCCGCGCCAAAGCAACCTGCGCCAATTGTGGGTCATGGGAACACGTTCATTCCCGTGACTCACCATGTCAGAAACAGTCATATTGTGTTAATTGTGGAGGTGATGGGCCAGCCTATCACCGTGGCTGTCCCAAATGGCAGCTAGAGAAAGAGATCCTGAAGTTAAAGACCACCAAGGATATCTCCTTTCCCCAAGCACGCCGTATAGCTGAACAGGCTGCTGGGGCAAGTTATGCCTCAGTCCTGTCTCAGATGGCTGGACCTAGATCTCCTTCACCCAGATCATCGCCCAGGCGAAGGATTGACCTAGATCCTAATTATAATTATTCCAAGGCAGGGCAAAGCTTGCAGAAACATAAACCAGAATCTAAGACTTCACAGGCAGACGATCACCTCGCAAGAATAAAGCAGCATGCTATAGATGTCGGAAAAGGACATCTTGTAGCTCCATCGGTTAGTGCGTCACAACTTAGTGTACCCTCACAGGGTGCACCTTCCGGCGTTGAGTTGGAAGAGATACACCAGCCGATGGAAGAGGAGGCAGGGACTACCACCATCCCTAGGCCTCAACGGGAGGGGGCAATTGATAAAAGATCAATTGTTCCCAAAAGACCCCCCCTCATCAGAAAAACACTAGAAAAATCTAGTGCATTGAGCTTCATAACACCACCATCTAAGCATGGTGGGGCCCTCAAAAAGATCTTAACACCAAAAGAGGCAGCGACTTTGAAGAAAAAGTGAATATTCATACAAATTCATACCATGCACTACAGATTTTACTATGATAATATTAAACTCTTTTAACTAATTCATGGACAGTATCATTCAGTGGAACGGTCGAGGTTTCAGAGCCAACTTCGATGAAATAGGTTGCATGGTCCAAGACTTAAACCCTAGTGTTTTCTGTCTACAGGAAACATTTCTGAAACCTCCAAATAGTTTTAAACTGAGAAACTATCATATGTATGATACATATGGCAATATTGCCCACGATAGAGCCACTGGTGGCTCATCAATTTTAGTTAAAAATGGCATCATTCATACCCATATTGCTCTTAACACTAACCTTCAGGCTACAGCAGTTCGTCTGAACCTGAATAAAACATTCACCATATGTTCCTTATATATTCCTACACCCTTTCACCTTACAGCCAGTGATTTGCATAACCTTTACAATCAACTGCCCGAACCGCGTCTTATCCTAGGAGATTTTAACAGCCATAACCAATTGTGGGGAAGCACTTCCCACAACAACAAAGGAAAAACCATTGAAGATTTTCTCAATGACCACACCCTTTGCTTGTTCAATGATGGTTCACCTACATATCTTCACCCAGGTCATGGAACATTTTCAGCGATAGACCTTAGTATATGTGATCCAGCGTTATTTCTGGAATTTGAATGGAGAGTATTGGAGGACACTCACGGCAGTGATCACTTTCCTATTGTCCTACAAAACGTAGAAGGTACAAGAGAAGTGGGTCAACTCCGATGGAAGTTGCATAAAGCGGATTGGACCTCCTTCGAAAAGCACTGCTTAGAAACAATTACTATGTCTCATTATAGGAATTGTAATAATCTCGTTGAAGATTTTACTGATGATATTACTGATATAGCCAATAAAACAATACCGATGACAAAAAATAATTCTAAACGTAGTGCAAGACCTTGGTTTGATGACGAAGTAAGAGAAGCTATTAAAAACCGTAAGAAAGCCCTCAGAATTTTTAAATCACAGCCGACCATCAACAATCTGAATAATTTTAAGTGCCTGAAAGCCAAAGCGCGTAGAATTGTCAGGCAAAAAAAACGTAGTTGCTGGAGAGACTATGTCTCCAGACTCACTGAAAGAACTCCTAGCAATAAAGTCTGGAAAATGATTAAGAAGATTGAAGGAAAGAACCTAGCTTCGCATGTAAGCATTCTAGAAGTGAATGGAGAACATCTCTCCTCACCAGAACAAATATCAAACGGGTTAGGAGAACAGTTTGCATACAACTCCTCATCGGAGAACTATACGAGAGAATTTCAATGTTATAAGGCTCAAGCTGAGAGATTAACCCTAAATATACAGTCTGATAACAGCGAAGATTATAACTCCTACATCACCTTAGAAGAACTTCAGAAGGTCATCTTAAAAGCGACTGACTCTGCAACAGGCCCTGATAATATACATTATCAAATCTTAAAACACCTACCTCAATCCTCTTTAAAAACATTACTGTATATCTTTAATCAAATTTGGGAGAAGGGATGTCTTCCATCCCTGTGGAAACAAGCCACGGTCATCCCAATTCCCAAGCCGGGGAAGGATCATAGTGATCCTATGAATTATCGACCAATAGCCTTAACCAGTTGTCTATGTAAGACAATGGAGCGAATTGTTACTGATAGACTGGTTTGGTTCCTGGAGTCGAACCAGCTTATTACAGAGTTCCAATCTGGATTTCGCCGTCACAGGAGCACATTAGATCATTTAGTCAGACTGGAAACTTATGTTAGAGATGCTTTCATTAACAGAGAACACGTAGTAGCCATATTCTTTGACCTAGAAAAAGCTTATGACACTACATGGAAATATGGAATAATGAAAGATCTCCACGACTTAGGGCTTCGAGGTCGCCTTGCAGTTTTCATCGGATCCTTCCTACAGGATCGCTTCTTTAAGGTCCGAGTGGGATCAACGATGTCAAGCCCCTACTCTCAGGAGAATGGAGTCCCTCAGGGTAGTATTCTCTCGCCCACCCTCTTTAACGTCAAAATCAACAGTATAGTAAATTCCATCTCAGAAAATCTCATGTCGTCCCTATATGTTGACGATTTCCTCATTGCATATCGTTCCAGATATATGCCAACCATAGAACGACAACTGCAATTAAATTTGAATAGGATTCACAAATGGACACTCGAAAATGGCTTCAAGTTCTCTAAACAGAAGACAGTTTGTCTGCCTTTCTATTACTTACGATCAAACCATCCAGATCCATCACTAATAATTGACAACTGTCAAATAAAAGTGGTGAATGAAACAAAATTTTTGGGTGTACTCTTTGACTCCAAATTGTCTTTCATTCCGCATATCAAAGCACTGAAAGCAAAGTGCCTGAAATCAATGAACCTCCTTAAAGTAGTGAGCAAATATAATTGGGGTGGGGACACAACGGTCCTCCTTCGTCTCTATCGAGCAATTACTCGTTCTCGACTTGATTATGGTTCTGTGGTATATGGCTCCGCCAGACCATCTTATCTAAAATGCCTGAATTCTGTACATCATCAAGGGTTGCGACTAAGCTTAAGAGCTTTTCGTACATCTCCTGTAGAGAGCTTATATGTACTGGCAGGGGAACCTCCACTTTCCCTTCGTCGTATCAAGTTATCCATGCAATACATACTAAAAGTAGCTTCAACTCCAACAAATCCAACATATGATGTAATATTTCATCCAAAATACATGCATCATTATGAATCTCGTTCAAACACCATTCGACCACTGGGATTACGCATGAAATTCTATCTTGAGGCTGCAAAAATTGATACTACAATCATTGCCGAGACGGAAGTACCACCCATTCCGCCATGGATTCTCCCAGTCCCGAAAGTTATACTGGATTTGGCAGAGCTTAAGAAAAGCGAAACCAATCCGGTAGACTATCAAAACCTATTTTATAGTATAAGGTTTAAATACGAATCGTACAAATTTCTATACACAGATGGCTCAAAAATGGAAAGACGAGTAGGCTGTGCTGTCACTTCTTATAAAACCGTTATAGCTGAATGTCGTCTTCCAGACCACTGCTCAATATACACTGCAGAATTAACAGCTATTTACCTTGCCTTAAAGAACATCGAGGACTCAGAATCAGATCGTTATGTTATCTGTTCTGATTCCAAATCTGCTCTTCAAGCAATCCAAAATAAACAACTTGATAACCCTGGGATCTTAGATGTTCTTATTAAGTATTTCTATCTTCACGAATACAAAGACATAGTATTCTGCTGGATTCCTGGACACGCTGGCATTGAAGGGAATGAAAAAGCAGACCTGGCAGCAAAAAGGGCTCTTACAAAAGAGATAACTGATTTTACCATTCCATACACTGATTTTAAAATGACTATAAAATCTTTTATCATGTCTTGCTGGCAAAGACAATGGAATGAATGTAATAACAACAAGTTGCATTCAATCTTACCTTGCATTCAAAATAAAATACCGAGTAGGTTCAATACTCGCAAAGATCAAGGAATATATCACAGATGCCTCATAGGACATTCAAGACTTACACATTTACACCTTTTAGTCAATGAACCGGCACCGGTATGCCAGAGTTGTCGGAGCCCCCTAACAATCAAACATATTTTATTAGATTGCATCCACTTACAACGCATTAGAAGACCTCTGTTTCAATCTACTACCTTACAACATCTCTTTACTAGATATCCAACCCAGACAATTATTGATTTTTTATATGCTTCTGGTTTCTACTACCAAATATAGATAATCAATCTTAACCTAGAGAGCCTCTACATAGCCCACTCAGGTGCTGATGAGGCGTTAAACAATAACACACACACACACACACACACATCCTGGTGTGGCAGGAAGAGCTTATCCTGCTTCTTCCGAGGCTCATTTCCTCTACCTGAGGGAACAGGTGATGCAGGACCTGCAGAGCGAGCAGGTGAAGTGTCAGGAGAAAGAGCAGGCGCAGGAGAAGGTGCAGGAGCAGGCGCAGGAGCACGAAGACGCAAAAGAGGAGCAGCAGTGGACTTCTGGGACTCATCCGTGCTGGCAGCATCTGAGGATGACCTCGTGACAATTTTTCGTCTCTTCTCGGGTCCCTTGGCAGGTACAGTCCGCTTGGCAGGTACAGTCCGCTTGGCAGGTGCAGACTTCTTCGCCATCTTCTCCTTCACAGGAAGAGCACTCTTCTTCTTTGATGAAGCAGAAGATACTTCATCATCGCTGGCTTGAAGTGAAGAAAGCGATTTTTCTGTGTCCTCAGCAGGAACTGCAGTTGTCCTGGTCCTAGGTGCAGTAATCTTTTTCATTGGCATGATAAAAAATATTTTCTGGAGCAGTGTATTCTTTGTCTTCTCAATTTGGTAGCAAGATGCTGAATGATCTGATAGCCACTGGTCAATCTTTATATACTGCCTGGATAACGTACCCCGCTGTGATTACATAATAAACCCAGCTCATTGCGTCGCATTGGATCCACACAGGATGACACTGGGCAAACACGATTGCTTGCTATGCAAGCCGGCGGGTTAACCGTGGAAGCCGCCGGGCTAACCGTCAAAGCCGCCGGGTTAACCGTCAAAGCCGGCGGGTTAACCGTAGAACCCCTCAACAAGCCGCCGGCTTTAGTAAAGGGTGAAATTAGGGACGGTTAATTCACGGGTTATACGGGTCGCCCGCCGGCTTCTACGGGTCACCCGATGGCTTCTACGGGTCACCCGCCGGCTTCCACGGGTCACCCGCCGGCTTCCACGGGTATTTTTATTTATTTTTTCACCCGTGAGATTTCTACGGTTGTGCCATGCAAGCATGGCACAACCGGCTACCGGGGCCGGGTTTCGCGGCTTTGCCAAGGGTCCCACGGGTGCTTGCCGGGTATCCCCAGGTATCCACGGGTGGCCATATTGGGGCCGCCGGCTTGGAGCCGGGTAGTGATTTCAGCAACTATTATGTAATACTACGGCTTCACTACGGCAAAACCGGCCCGTGTGACAGTGGCTTTACAGGAGGGTGTGTCTCCTACCATACAGGGGAAGCCTCATAGGACATTCAAGACTTACGCATTTACATCTTTTAGTCAATGAACCGGCACCGGTATGCCAGAGTTGTCGGTGCCCCTAACAATCAAACATATTTTATTAGATTGCACCCACTTACAACACATTAGAAGACCTTTGTTTCAAGCTAATACCTTACAACATCTCTTTACCAGATATCCAACCCAGACAATTATTGATTTTTTACATGCTTCTGGTTTCTACTACCAAATATAGATAATGAATCTTAACCTAGAGAGCCTCTACATAGCCCACTCAGGTGCTGATGAGGCGTTAAACAATAACACACACACACACACACACTGATACAGCTATTTTCGTTTATCAACACTTCAAACTTTGAAAGAGTTTCACAAACTTTCCCAAAAAAAAGTTTGATAAGCGCAAATGGGGTTGTAAAGTTTTTACCTGACTTGTTTACCCCACACTACAGTTTGGTCTAGGTTTGGTATAATGGTGTGATATAATGGTGTGATTTGCCCACTGTGTTGCAAAATTTCTCACTTGACCTTACCCTAGATTAGACCTACAGGTCCCAACCCAACATGCTATAACTTAAAGAAAACAAAAAGGAAAGATAGAAAACAAATCTGAATAAACAGTTTATTCTAAATACCTTTAGCCAGTATATCCAACAAAAAATTTAAAGAAAAACACCTCTATTGTAATTTATCAGGGAGTTAACATGGTCAATAAACACATACTTGTCAAATTCAGGAAATACAGATAATTCATGCAACTATAAATCCAAAAGTTAAAAAATTAGTCATACGCAGTAGATATGCGTTTTCTTTAATACAGGACGTAAAGCCCTAATCACACACGCACACACACACACACACACACTGGTGTCACATTGACAGAGGTAGCTGCATGTCTATGGCCTCGCAATGACAACTTTAGAGCCATGCTCGTGTTCCTCTGCAGCATTTCTAGGAGCATAATCCTGTTCTACACCGGGATTCTCAGAATTTTCTTAATTTCAAAGACAGGCATTCGTATGCCACGATCTCGCAGGACATGCAAGTGCTGAGCTGTCATTGTCTTTGCTTTTGAACCAACGTACCCAGCAAGTAAATTCTGAATTTCTGGAATCCTTCTCTGTATGTCAAGAAGGACTTTGTTACTATAAAGTTCTTTCAGCTTCAAAAGATATACAGCACTCCCTGCCTCTTCTTTTTCCTGTATCAGTTTGTATGAGATACTTTTCCTCATTGCTGGCGATCAAAACCACCTTCCTTTGCTGTTTAAAGGACTCATGGTACCTTTTGGCCATTGTCTTCCTTATGGCCACTACAGCTTTCAGCTCTTCTAATGCTTTTCAAAGTTTTGACACCCGATCCCAAGCAGCTTTCAGCTGATTCATCCCTGTCTTGTGCTTTGAGAGATTGCCACACATTCCAGCTGAGGTGCAGGCAGTTAATTTACAGTTCAACTCCTTTTTGTATGTCCTACAGAAAGGTAGCACTTGGGAGCACTGTGGGTTGTTGTGATCCCTCACTATTGCTTTATTCTGGTAAAGTTCTTCGAGGCTTTCTGCGTTGACACTGCAGTCTTGTACTCAACTGCTTTCTTTTGGATATCTTCATTTAGGTCCTTGACCTAAATATCAAAAGCTGAACAGCTTTTTTCTTGAACAATTTCATGAGCTCCAAGTTCGACTTGAATGACTGGTGCCTTCTTGACTCTCAGGTGCGTTGAATTCCTACATAATCTTTTGAATTCTTGGTGATGATAGCTTCATCAATTCCATTTTAATGATTCTTTTTTGTATCCGCCCAAGTGGCTTTCCATACCTATCTAGGTCACTCATCTTCATATAATTTTAAAAAATTGTGTTGCGTGAAAATGCAGCTTGATAAATTCCTCTTGAAACGGCACTAAACTTTCATCTATTTCCATCAGCCACTGCTGTATGCCTTTCATTTCAGCCATTTTAGCAAACTGAATGAAAATAAAACTCTTTGGCGCCCATATATAGGGCAGAAGTCCTAGAGTTGGCTTCAATTGAAGGACAGGGACAAGGGGGGGGGGGGAGTCGGGTTCAATATACTTGTCAAGACTACTTTGTATTACCTTTTTTTTTACTTGTTTCTCAAATATAAAACAGTACCAATAGTAGATATTTTATTTTGATGGGATGGTACAAAAAATATTATACAGTAGGACAATTACATGATGTTAACTATGAATTTTAATCTGTTATAAATATAGGTCAGGAAACCACCTAAGCATTAACTGTAATGGTGGCACCTTCAATAAAAAGAAAGACAATTAAATTAATATTAAACAAAAAATTGTTCTGCTAAAAATGTTGCAATATTAGTGATTTTGCATAAAGATGCTTTCCCTCCCATAGCAAGAAAGTGGATCAAGCCAACTTATGTGATGCCCTTCAGTTTTATTGTTTTTTTCCTGTGGGGTGATGCAGGGTGCCTCTTTTCCCCGCCAGTTGAGGACATGTAACTGCTCTACATGACCTGCAACAGTGCATAGTACTGTGTGTGTCACCAGAAAGGAATTCTACAACATGGAACTTCCTTTAAATGAAGATCTTCGAAAGCTAATAATTCAGGAATTACCAGATGCAGGTGGCAGTGAAGTCCATAGGTGTGTGAACTTGGGTTACGAACCTGAATATAAACTTCCGTCTCCTCAAATGTATTCCGACTCATCATCGACATCTCATCTAGAATGACGATGTCTGTCTGGAACACCCAGGGGTACTGCTGGTAGTGTTGTTGGTTAAATTCCCGCAAATGCAATGGGAAATATGAAATAAAGTATTGACAGTTAGGGCAATATATATATGTCATATACTATGTGTATACTGCAAAAAAAAAAAAAAAACATTTAAGGAAGGTATTTAAGAAATTCATACATTCGAACAATTATATATAAGAGCAGAAAAAATAATAAAGCAAAAGAAGAATAGATAAATCGCAGTGTACATGAAAATGCTGCAAAAACCATGCAGTTACAATGTGTTGGTTATTCCTGGGCAAAATAATATTTGGTCAATATACAATAAGCTGGAAATCTTGTTTTTCATTTAGCAACCCACACAATATACAATTTGCTGGACATCTTGTTTTTCATTTAGCAACCCACAAAGCTCGCAGTTGCACATGCTAAACCAAGGGCAGCATGCAAGGTCCTTGCACTTCGACACAGGTTTCTGGCAGCCATGCCTGGCATGTCTCATATCTGAAATAGTAGATAAATATTTGTACGTAAGTATTTTTGCACCTCAAATGCTAAGAGTGCACAGTTTCTGTGGAATGATCCATATAACTTCAGTTTATGTGATCAGCAGCTGGGTGGCCTAATGGTCAAGACTACCTCCAATTCTACATTGGCCAGATTAGTTGAAGGTCCCGGGTTTAATCCCCGGCCTGGCACTATTCATGTCGATTCTACCTCTATGCTACACTCGGCGACAGTGAAATTCGCCACGACAACGAGATTCGCCACTCGTAATAAAGTGCAATAAACATTTATTAGATGGCTGTCGGGGTGACAGAGTATTGTCAATTATATAAACAATTAATTTTGTAACAAATCATGAACTTCCAAGGTGTATAATTGAGTATTAGGGGGGTGGCGAATCTCGTTGTCATGGCGAATTTCACTGTCGCCGAGTGTTTATCTGCAACTGGAATCCAGTCACTCAGATACTGCTGTGCATGCGTCAACCTGTGTGTCCAGTTGTGCTGGTTTGTGTGAGATGTTAAATTGGAGGTGCTTGTACTCGGTGTCTATGTTGAGGCAAGTAAAATACTCCACCCATGGGGTAAATGTGTGAAATACTCCAAGCCTCATCATCTCATCATCATGTCTGCCTCTGACAGCTGGTTATATGAGCTGATTTAAGCTTCAAACCAAATAGCATTGAGACGTGGACATAGATATTTATCGTATTTGGTTTGTATATGTTACACGGGGTGTTTCTATCATCTGGTACACTAGGGGGCGCCAAGATAGTTAGTTCCGAAAACGGCCACTAGGGGCGCCACTAAATTCGGTAATCCGAATCCCGCGTTCAGCCAAACGAAAAGCCATGCAACCAAGCTGTTCGGATTAACGAACGTCCACTGTAATACTTTTTTTATGGACGTTATGGTATCTTGTAATTAACTCCTTGATGGAGTAATTAATAATACGCCAGAAATTAATTCTGCTTTGTTGATTGGATCTTTACTAAATTTTGTTTGTATGGTGTCTTAATGTCTCCATAATTGGGTGTTATTTCCTGACAAAATGACCGGGGCAATTTAAAGCAAGGAACATGTGTGTAAACATACAAACGTCACCAATGCATAAGGTATTATTATTTGGTAATTGCATTTATTTTATATCTTTAGGCTGTCTATGTGCAGCTGCAGTCTACGAGAACTTACGTCTGTAGCGGATTTAGGGGGGGGGGGGGAGATAACTGATTTTACCATTCCATACACTGATTTTAAAATGACTATAAAATCTTTTATCATGTCTTGCTGGCAAAGACAATGGAATGAATGTAATAACAAGTTGCATTCTATCTTACCTTGCATTAAAAATAAAATACCTAGTAGGTTCAATACTCGCAGAGATCAAGGAATATATCACAGATGCCTCATAGGACATTCAAGACTTACACATTTACACCTTTTAGTCAATGAACCGGCACCGGTATGCCAGAGTTGTCGGTGCCCCCTAACAATCAAACATATTTTATTAGATTGCAGCCACTTACAATGCTTTAGAAGACCTTTGTTTCAAGCTAATACCTTACAACATCTCTTTACCAGATATCCAACCCAGACAATTATTGATTTTTTATATGCTCCTGGTTTCTACTACCAAATATAGTTAATCAATCTTAACCTAGAGAGCCTCTACATAGCCCACTCAGGTGCTGATGAGGCGTTAAACAATAACACACACACACACACACACACATCTAACTTGGTTTGGATGTTGTATTGCTTCTATGGGTTGGAATGGCACGGATGTCTCCCATTCTGTCACTAATTCTCCCTGCAATTATATTTTACATAATAAGATTGTTGTGCCATCTACCACACACTTAGCTTGGTATGCCAAAGAAGCACTAGTTGGTTGTACCCAATTAACAAGATTTAAAATTACGTTGTTATTTGGCAGGTTCTCCCCCCCCCCCCCGCCGTCCAGCCTACCGCGTGAGAGAGCGAGTTCACTATCTGTTAAATAGTGCCTGTATATATATATATATATATATATATATATATATATATATATATATATATATACTATAATATATCTATGTATATCTATATGTATTATTCGTCTTTGTTTTGAATTAAACAGACCAGCTTTTAAGGAATATAAACAAATAAACAGACCAGCATGTATTGAAAATATAGTAACTAGCTTTATTGTTTCAATCATCAAAGAAAGAAGAAACCGACAATGACAACTTTACTAGATGACTAATGACTAATGTCTACTCAACAATAGCATAGAAGCTGTATCCTTGGTGTTGGTCTAGTGATAAAAGTGTCTATCGTCAGTTATTAAGAGAATATATCATTTGGGGACCTTGGGGCAGTCGGCCACCAGGTGGTCGGGTGACGCACATACAAAACATTTTCTCTGGGGCCTGGGAGCGCGGGGTCCACCCCTGCCTCTTCCCCTGCCTCGGGGTGCTTGGAGCTCCATATTGGCCATACACTGCCCAATGGGGTGGGGTTCCATATGAACCGGGCTGGGGAGGTGCAGGGGGTCTGAAGGCCTCCATTGATTTTCTCCAAGTCTCGATGCCTGCGGTGACTGTCTTGTCTTTTGACGTGCCCAGGAGTTTTGTAATGAGGTTGTGTAAGTGCCCCACTTGTTAATTTTCCCGGCACACTTTTAGGACCATTTTATAGGTCTCAAGAGTCCTCATGTTTGTGTGCCGCAGCTGCATCAGCAAGGGTTTCGAGTGCTGCAACCAGCATTGCGTTAGGGGTAGATATACGGAGAGCCAAAGCTCTCACCTGTCCCAGACTTGCCTCCACAGTGGTCTGTCGAGGGTTTTCTTTGAGGCGTTTAATTTCAGTCTCCAACTGGTTCAGTCGGTCATTATCGTCAGAGTCCCGGGACTGCAATAAATGATAGAGGTTTTTTTTTTTTTTTTTTTTTTCCATTTAAAAATAAAACATTTTTATCCCCTGTAACCAGTATGTTGAAAACTTTTACATGTGTGCGAAAGCAATGCACTGTCTACATATGAATTTCATTTGGTCTTTCTGACCCCAACCTATGTATCTTCATTATCGTCTTAATAAGCAGTTCAGTGATATTTGATTGGTTATTTAACTGTATCGTCATGTTATGGTCGGTATGATGACCTTCATCTGATCATGGTATTATAAGTTTTTCCGAGATGGTACATATATATGACACTTACTCTTTTGTTTGCTTTTGGTTCAGGTGGTGCCTCGGTTGGTCTCTTGCTGCTGCATGGGGTGGGCTCTTTGTCTGTCTCGTCCTGGGCCTGCTCCTTCCCAGTAGCAGCCTCCAAGACCTGACCGGTTGGCCCTCCGTTGTCATTTGCTTGCAGGATGGCGCAGTGCATGGCAGGTCGGTAGGTGTCCAAGCCATCCACCTCTTTAGCCATAGCCAGGACCACCTGTGGTAATACGATGTCATAATGTAATAGTTGTAAGCAAGGTTGTACTATGCATTATCTCTAAATTCGGATAGCATTTATTATTGCTCCAATATTTTAATTTTTTTTTTAATAGTGTACTAGTCCTACCTCAATGATCACGGGGCGGGGGCCTAGCTCAGAGGTAGCGCTCTGGGCTTCCAACCGCTGGGTCCCGGGTTCGATTCCCGGTCGAGCCTAAGTTGGATGGCTGTTTCATCCTTCGTCTCATTGCCATGGTCTCTGCCTGTCCTAATTAGCCCAATTGGTGCAAAAATACAGGACGTAAAGCCCTAATCACCCACCCCACCTACCTCAATGATCACCGATTATCACAGACCACCTGGGTTTTCACGATGATATAGTTACACTGGGTGTCTATTTACTTAATTTCATTTTTTTTTTTTTTTTTTTTAAACTATGTCATGTGAGCAGCTATAAGATGACAACCCAAATTAGTATCTTTCAGCTACTGCAGAATATTTTTTACCTAAATATTACAACTCTACGAAGTTAGTAGCTCAGGAGTATTCAATTTATAATGGTCAATACATGCAACATCGTGCGCACCCAGTGCTGCTGCTGGTGTTTGCCTCACTCTGCTCAGCCCCTGCGAGTTGTGCAGCTCGTGCTGCTGCTTTTCTGTGCACCTACCCACAGAGTGGCATTCCATATAACATACCCAACTCTTAAGCCCCGTTCCCACATAGCCGAGTTACTCGTAGTCAACTCGTAGTATTACGTAACACGCCTCTCGGGCCCAACTCTTACTAAACTCGGCGATTACTCCTTGCACTCGAGAGATGCTCGGCGAGTAACTCCTGAGTCTCGTAGCGAACTCGTGAGATTTGGAGCCGAGTTTGCCGAGTCTCCCGAGTATGCCGTGCTGCACGGCACACTCGGCGAATTATCCAGGAGTCCAAAAACTCGGCCATGACTCGCCGAGTTACTCCTCGAACTCGCCGAGTTACTCCTCGAACTCGCCGAGTTACTCGGCGCTATTTTCGCTCGTATTACACTCGGGGGGGATGTTCAGGAGTGCGAGGAGTAACTCGGCGAGTTGTAGGAGTAACTCACCGAGTTGTAGGAGTAACTCGCCGAGTAACTCGTCGAGTTCTACCTTTAGTACATGCATCATCAGCGTAGGGGGTCGTATATAATATAAAAGGCCGCTGCTCCTCTAATATCAGTCCGATTTTCGTCAAATAAAGATTGTTTTGTAGTATAATTCATAGTGATTCCATACGTATTTTCGGATTTAAAAAAACCCGAATATTAAGCGAGATATTTGTCTGAGAAGGCAGTTGTCTTGCGGTGGCTGCTGCTCCATTTATATTCGTCAAATCAGGACTGAATTGTAGTATAAATCATACTGATTCCATACGCGTTTTCGGATTGAAAATAGACCAAATATTAAGCGAGATATTCGTCTGAGAAGGCAGCTAAGTTGGCGGAGGCAAACAGTGGTGCTCTCGCAGACGTCCGCGCCCGGACTGTATCAATGCAGGTAAGGCTGAGCGCTACTTTAAAAGGCTGCTGCTCCCCTAATATTAGTCCGATTTTCGTCAAATAAATATTGAATTATAGTCGAGTTCATACTTATTCCACACAGATTTTCAGATTGAAAATAGACCAAATATTAAGCGAGATATTTGTCTGAGAAGGCAGGTAGTCTGGCGGCGGCAAGGTGCTCTGTGTATGGCCCTGACATGAATGGTGTGGTCAATATTTTTGACCATTTTATATACATTGTTTGGATGAGCTTTATTGCAATTCATTTCTACTCATTCTGCCAACTGCCATGACTGTTATGTCAATTGCTATTAGCATTTTGAATGATACAAAGAATGGGTGTAGAGCATAGAGCAAATTCAATACATGTGTCAATTGCCTAATTGCCTAAATTGGGGTTCTTTGACCTGTCATTTCATGGTTTGTTCAAAGATGACACAGTAATTGCTATTAGCATTTTGAATGATACAAAGAATTGGTGTAGAGCATACAGCAAATTCAATACATGTGTCAATTGCCTAATTGCCTAAATTGGGGTTCTTTGACCTGTCATTTCATGGTTTGTTCAAAGATGACACAGTAATATGACATTGTCTTGATTGTCATTCACAATTACAAATATATGTAATTGCTTTCATTAATTAAAAGCAATATATTTAATTGTAATTACCAGGCAATGATTATATTTGTATAACTTTCTTATCTTTTTGTGTTAATTTGAATCTTATTGTGATATTATGATCAGTATAAATTTGTGTATATTTTGTAAAATTTAAATCTAATATTGATATTGTAATTAGTATTTGTGATTTGATCTGTGATTTTATTTGCTATATTTAATTTACTTATACTGGTGCTCCCTGAAGCGTCCGCGCCCAGACTGTATTAATGCAGAAAGCTGAGCGCTTCTTTAAAATAGAAAAAATAGTAAAGCCCTAATCACCCACCCACCCATCCTCTAATATGGTATTGATATGACACTTGCAATAAGTTAGTGTGTGTAGAACCACTTCAGATGTTTCGTACCTTGAGTTTCATTTTGATGATATCACCCTTAGTTATTTTTATTTTGCTGATTTCACTCTTGTTACTGTATATCATTTACTTTTATTTTTCTGTTTACCTTGTGACACATGTCATGAATGACATGAAGCTGTCAAGCACAGGATGTATATATAGTCAAGTGAGATTAACAATTCACCATCCCGTTAGATGACACCACTGTGATTCCATTTTTTTTACAAGTTATCGGTTAGACTGATCACCCCTGTGATTCAATGTAAGGTACGTCTCCACTGAGACTAATCACCACTGTGATTTAATTTTGTACTACAGTAAGTCTCCCCTGAGACTGATCACCACTGTGATTTAGTTTTGTGCTAAGTCTCCACTGAGACTGATCACCACTATGAGAGCGACTTAAGTTACTGAGTGTCCACTGTAAGATTACTATGACCAATATCACTCTGATACCCGACTCAATTTCTCAAAATATAGGTTTTATACTGAGTATAAATACTATGTCTGCAGGGCTGGTGACGGTTGGAGTCAGGAGCTCAGCAAAGAGCATCCTGCTCCACTCGCGTCACTCAGCAAACTGAGGGTGTTTCACATGCGTGCGCAGGTTGCCCACTTAGGATAACCCCCGTGGTTGTCTCCAACTCTATCTTTTGCAGTATAGTTGTATCCGTATGTAGCAATTTAAAGGTTTTGAGGTTATTTGAGCCCAATGTTTCAGATATTGCTATCAGTGAAACTTTCTTGGCCGTTATATAAAATCTATCAGAAGCTGTTTTGAGGTGTTCAGGGATCTTGCATTTCATTTTAATGCCCTCATGTTCGACTTATCTCCGTCTGAGAAGTTTCTTGACCATGTCAAAGTCATTTGGACAATGATTAGAACTGCTGGGTGGTTGCCGCTGCAATTAAGGCAAGAACTATGACTGTTACATTGGTTTGCAACATGTGTATTAGAGCCGTAGTTTTCACAGGTTGTCATAAAATTTTCTATTATTCTCATTTTTAGTCACTCTAATTGAATTCCTGTGATAAATTCTGAGTAAATGTGAAGACGTTTATCTAACGTTCATATTTAAAGGCAAAAGCTATTATGACAAGGGGCATGACCCGAATACATCATTGAGCACATAGCTTGAGGCACCTGACTCGCACGGAGAGTGACACTCGCAAAGAGCAATCATATCTAAGGTTGTGCAAGTGGGTATTCCTCTGTGTTGCTGTCTAGGTATCTCAACCTTATCTGCTCGTTTTAAAATGTATATGGTTAAAAATTGTGACACTTTTTACTAAGCCCTCGAAGGTCCTGGGCCTCCACGCGGCGAGGGTGGAAACACTTGGGGTGAAGTCCTCTATACCCAGTGGCTAAAACAGGACAGTGCGCATTGCACAAGCTCCAATGCAGACAATTATTGATTTTTTACATGCTTCTGATTTCTACTACCAACTATAGATAATCAATCTTACCCTAGAGAGCCTCTACATAGCCCACTGAGGTGCTGATGAGGCGTTAAACAATAACACTAACTAACTAACTTTTACTGGGGTGATTTGTTGTGATTTGTGCAGTTTATATTCACAGAGAATTCTATTGATTGTGCCCAGCTTTTATTCCTGACGTTTTGAGGGGCGGGGGCCTAGCTCAGAGGTAGCGCTCTGGGCTTTCAACCGCTGGGTTGATGTGATTGGTGACTATGTCAAATAGTCTAAAATGTAACCAAACTGTAGCAACAATACACAATGTAACAAAAAAATAATGGGCCAGACATGACGATGTCTCAAAATGTTGTAAAACTGCACTTGATATTTTATTAATAATAATCAGGTATTTACCTAAAAGATATCAGTTCAGTAAAAGAGGGGAAAAAGCAGAAGTCAATTTCTAGCCTCAGAAATGATAAAAATATGCAGTTGTCTGCTAACCCTTTAAAATTTTTTTGTGCATAACTATTCAGTTTTCTTTAATTCATTCTTTACAGCAGGCATGCATCCTCTTTTTGTTTTAATGTCTCAATGATGCTGAACTTGGACCTTAGTCCTGAAGCTCTATATGACCAGCTGCCAGGGGCAGATGTAATGATGAGATGATAGGCTTGGAGTTCACACCATGTTACACAGCAACTCTTTGGGAGGGGTCTTTTCCTTGCCTTTAGCCTTAGCAGGACACACCAGCCTTAATTTCTTATACTTAGTTTTTTTACTATATTTGATTTTAATGTCAATTAAGTATATTAACCTGGGTGCGAAAAATAATTGTAAAATTTTAACCATTAAAAAAAGATTTTGAACTGATAATGAACACAGTCGATGATATCGCTGATTACATGTAATGGAGAATACTATACAATTGAAGTTACAACTTGTATTATGCTTTAATTAATTTCTGTTTCAGGCAAAGGGTTTATGTAATGGAACAATATCACACTGATTATGATGAACCAATGGATGTTACTAATGTAACTGTGTTTGCAACACCTCGACTTACAACCCAAGGAAACACAACATGGGAGTGAGTCTGTTTTGCCTAGTTTAGGTGAGTGTCCTTTTGACAGCAACTGACAGTTTCAATGGCTCTGACTGTAACCCTGCCTGTCCTAATTAGCCCATCAGGTGCAAAAATACAGGACGTAAAGCCCTAATCACCCACCCACCCACCCTGACTGTAACCAATGATGTCATCATTGCTCTTAGTGGGTATTGGCCCTTATAGGGTGTTCACACATTACAATAAAGGAAATTTTCTTTACTTGGTCCTCGGGATCATTTATCACTGGTACTACTGTAGTTGTTTTTCATAATTTCTTTTAAAACTGCATTTGAACAATATTAATACCCTGAAAAGTAGGCACGACCAGCAGAAAAATTCTGAAGAGTAAATTTGTTTGATGAGAGACTTGAGGCATGCGAGATAAATTAATTTACCAAGGTGTGGACAATCACTGGACAACATAAATCCACAACAGTTTGCAATTAAAAAAATCTTATCCGTGGACAGTTACTGCTTCAAATATTCATTGAAAAGTTGCTTTACACTCTTCTTTTTTTAGTTTTCACTCCAATTTTTATCACTCTTTGTTTACTGTACCTCAGTTACTATGAAGCTTCTCTGTAGCAGCAAATATTCCTTGGACAAGCCTAATATTTTGATTGTATCATGTATAATTGTAGTTTGAAACAATAATAAACATTCTATTTTGTACTTATGCAGTCGAGGATGATGAGGAAGATGGAGATGAGACTGGAAATGAGGAAGATGAAGAAAACTTTCTTGATGAACATCCTGACATGCATAGAGTTGTCAAAAGTTTTCTGCAAGATCTGATTGGAGAAACGTGGTGCTGTGCTGGGGCAAAGAATATACGTATGATTAAGACAGATAAATAGATAGATTAGATAAGGGCAAAGAATATACGTATGATTAAGACAGATAAATAGATATTGAAAGTGCAATCATCTAAGGCAAGTTCTTGCCCTATCGAGAGTTGATTGATGAGGTGAGAGACAGAAGAGTACTTCTGTATGGGCTGAATATTGGAATTGGCCTTGTGGGTTTGTTGCAAGTCTGTTATTTGTGATCCACCATTAATTTACCTCTTGGCCAGTGTCCGTGCATTAACTGCGGCCAGTTGTACGAGCAAGGGAAAGTAATGGTAGGACAGACATAGTAGCCTACTCGCACAAATGGCATCAATGTGTTTTCCGCGAGAATCAGCACTAAAGCTGAAATCAGATAAACCAGCAAGCAGTCAAATAATTGGCTAAGTTTCTATCGACCTTATGAAGTGCACTGGCCAAATAATTGCAAACATATTATATATAATAATATTGTTATCTTTGATACTAAAGTTATGTCATCAGCACCCATACCAAAAAGAAACCGCTAGCTCCTTTAAAGTGATGGAGTTTTGTACTAGGCCTTCTTGTAAAAGCACTAGCCTGACTACTTCCAGCTGTTACAGCTGCAGTTGACACTATGCTAAACAGTGAAACCAAAATTTTTCAGACATATTTTTGGCTCGAAGGCGGGGGCCTAGCTCAGAGGTAGCGCTCTGGGCTTCCAACCGCTGGGTCCCAGGTTCGATTCCCGGTTGAGCCTAAGTTTGATGGCTGTTTCATCCTTCGTCTCATGCCATGGTCTCTGCCTGTCCTATTAGTCCAACTGTTGCAGAAATACAGGACGTAAAGCCCTAATCACACACACACACGTTTTAAGCTCGTCTGTTTTTCTCACAGACAGGTTATTGTTGTCACTTGGTCAACGTTGTTGACGTTGGCAGTGTAAGCATCTCCTGGTTATGGACTTACATTGAGCTCTTCAGTGGAAGAAAATCACAGTCTTGGGACATGATATTTTGATGGAAGCGTGCTAAAGCTTCCGTTAGTGTTATCAAATTTGCTTCAAAATTTGCAGAAGTTCTTTCTTGAATTGAAGAGACAAATTAAACTGGTCTGTTCCTCCATCATGAGGGCTGTCAGGTTTAGTTCAACAATATATTGGTTATTGTCTAATATCTAGCTGTTATAATAAAAGTTTTTGGAGCACGATGGTCATGATATAGGTTCAACACAGACAGGCTGCTGTGGGTTTCTTTCTAATTGCAAATAATAAGGTACTATTTACCAATGAGGGAGCTATCAGTAACTGCGCCCAAATCATTGTTTAATCACCTCATCTAAGTATGACATCATTAACTGCATTCAATGACCCCATTGTTTGATTACGTCATCAACAATTGTTTGGGCGCAGGTACTGAGAGCTCCCTCTATTGGTAAATAATAGCCCATTGGCTACAAACAGTCACAGACCTCAGAAAATGTTCAATTCGTCCGCTTATGTGACTTATCAGTCAATATCCCATGCTTGACCTGCAGGCCTCAGGAATATACTCGAGTTTCAGGGGAGTATATCAGGGATATACTACATCAACCTATGATATAACCTTTAATTAAATACCATGACCTACTGGATGGCTTTGTATCAATACCTTAAGATGCATTGTGTATACTACAATTGATGAAATTGCCGTGTCCTTATAGCATGTGAATGTCATTTAAGATAAATTACCACAGTGCATATGATTCTTATTACAGGTGTCATATCAGTAGATGGTGAAGTGGTCAATATGTTTCTCAGGAAATGGCATTGATTAGCTGGATAAAATGATAATGTTATTTAGAAAACTGGCGCTGGGCTTCCAACCACTGGGTCCCGGGTTCAATTCCCGGTTGAGCCAATGTTGGATGGCTGTTTCATCCTTCGTCTCATTGCCATGGTCCCTGCCTGTCCTAATTAGCCCATCAGGTGCCGAAATACAGGACGTAAAGCCCTAATCCACCCACCCACCATTTAGAAAACTGGAATGACTGGGAAAATGTTTCAAATTACAGCATGTGACTCCTTTAAATCAACTGTTATTTTAAGTATGATTTGAATTTTTTTATACTTTGGAAGAATGATAGTGTGACAGGAAAGATGTAGTGTACACAAAAGTAAATTTACACATCTCAATCTTGGCATGCCAGGACCTGCTGGAGGACCCCTGTGATTATACCTAAGAAATTACAATTATGAAAATGCTTCGTTCTTGCAGCATGTGAATGTCATTTTAAGATAAATGCAGGCGTCAGTTAGTGCTGAAGTGGTTAAGATACATTGTTTCTATGGAAGTGGTATTGGATGCATGGGGTTCAAAACTCACTTCCTGTGGTGTTTAAGAACCACATCTCAGTCCCCGTCCCTTCGCATGGGGTGTGATTATTATCTCATCTTTTGCACTTGTGCAGATAAATTTGACCCTGGTGGGTTTCCATGGTTTAAACAGACATCCTACTTTTTTTGTGAAATACAAATATGAATTGAATAGTGCTGGATGTGCACGCATAATTTCTATTCAACAGTTAGTAATATGAACTAGAAACTTACAATCTTTATAGCACTATACAAACATTTGGAAACTGTTTTGTAAAGAAAAAGCATGTGATTCTCATTTAAAGATGTATTCCTTATATGATACATGTGGAATTTGATTTAGCTGAATCAAAGTCTGAAACAGTTATGAGTTATGTGCATCAAAAACAATGAATTTTCTTATGAACGCATGCAAATTTTTTTTTGTGGATATGATTTTCTAAAAAAACAGCATGCACGTGAGCATATGCCACTGGAATGGCATATGCAACTAACATTGGCACATGCAGCTACAATCATATGCAGCCACAATTGGCATATGCAGCCGCCAATGACATGTGCAATTTCCATTGCATATGCAAATGCACCTCCGACCTGCACGTTCAGTTATGCCTGGAATGTCACCTAAATTTGCTTAAAACATCGCCAGCTTTTTAAGTTGCACATTAGGATTGCATATATGATTAGAATTTATCATGATGCAAGTCTCCAGCAAAGATCAACCCCCATTATTGCGTTAATCAGGAGTTAAAAGAAAAGTTAGCCGCGGTTCAAGATAACAAGACTATTCTTTAGCTTGTAAGTTGAAGATTAGGCCGACACAAACTTTTTGCTTTTGCGCTATTATCATAGTTGTGCTCTGTGTAGTGCAGTGTCAGTTTACAACAAGCTGACACAAACGGGATTTGAGTTGTTTCTTTCTAATGCTCTACTGCTATGTGGCCAATATTCCTGTCACTTCCAGACAAGCAGCCTCAGTGCTAGCATCAAATCAAGGTTCAAGGTATGTTAGGGGTGGGGGGCCTAGCTCTGAGGTAGCGCTCTGGGCTTCCAACCGCTGGGTCCCGGGTTCGATTCCCGGTTGAGCCTAAGTTGGATGGCTGTTTCATCCTTCGTCTCATTGCCATGGTCTCTGCCTGTCCTAATTAGCCAATCAGGTGCAGAAATACAGGACGTAAAGCCCTAATCACACACACAACTTGCATTCAATCTTACCTTGCATTCAAAATAAAATACCTAGTAGGTTCAATACTCGCAAAGATCAAGGAATATATCACAGATGCCTCATAGGACATTCAAGACTTACACATTTACACCTTTTAGTCAATGAACTGGCACCGGTATGCCAGAGTTGTCGGTGCCCCCTAAAAATCAAACATATTTTATTAGATTGCACCCACTTACAACGCATTAGAAGACCTCTGTTTCAAGCTACTACCTTACAACATCTCTTTACCAGATATCCAACCCAGACAATCATTGATTTTTTATATGCTTCTGGTTTCTACTACCAAATATAGATAACCAATCTTAACCTCGAGAGCCTCTACATAGCCCACTTAGGTGCTGATGAGGTGTTGAACAATAACACACACACACAACATTTGATCCCATCACTTTTGGAAACATTTCCTAGCTATAATTGTGATGTTAATGGCTGCCCTAAGCAGGATTTGACTGCATTGTAATAACTATCAAAACATGAAATTCTACAGATAGTTACAATTTAAAGTGGAAACATCCATGGTTGTCCGAACACTTTTAGGCATTCTACATACTTCAAGAGAAAATACATGAATAAATGTTTACAACAACTGGTGGGCTTACATTTTTGTCATAGTGAATATCAACTTTGTTTGGTTCTTAAGATTAATTTCTGCATGACAAATATTTGTTAACACATCAGTTCTCATGATGGCTGCATTAAATAAATTCTTAGTGTGACGCAACCTTGCCTTGCCATGTGAGTACTCATGTGAAGAGGTAGCGCTCTGGGCTTCCAACCGCTGGGTCCCGGGTTCGATTCCCAGTCGAGCCTAAGTTGGATGGCTGTTTTTCGTCTCATTGTCATGGTCCCTGTTTGTCCTAATTTGCCCAACTGGTGCAGAAATACAGGACGTAAAGCCCTAATCACCCACCCACCCTAATTAGCCCAACTGGTGCAGAAATACAGGACGTAAAGCCCTAAATCCACCCACCCACTCATGTGAAGAACCATGAATGAAATGCAAGGCATGCCCCATCTCATGAATTTACACAGCAGTAAGAATCTCTGTATTAGATAAGCCATTTGACAAACAGATTACTTTAAAATCTTTGTATGGCAAGTAACACCCAAGCATTTGTTTATCACCGCCCTAAAAATATTGTAGGAAGTGGTTTAGCAAAATTTCTGATACAGTTGAGATTTTAAAATGTCACGAGTTCCTTAGCCACAGTGAGAAAATGAACTTCTTCTGGGCTTTCCGTCCACTGGAAGTTATTTCCGCTTGGAGATTGAGACACTAATCTATCAACACTGACATGCCTTTCAGGACAGTTGTCTCTGTCTGTGGTGTTGGCCTGTACAACAATGTCCTCTTCATTCTTGAATAAAGGAATGAGATCTGGATCTGTTTCAAGGCAGAAGTCACAGATGAAAACTTGATCCTCAAGCTGATCAGAAGGAAGTGGCACACAATTGCGATGAAAGAAAAGGCCACAGCTCCCACATTCACTGCTGAAAATAAAAATGTTATGTCCGAGTTTTATAATGCAGTTACAATGATTCAGTAAAAATTATATATTACAGAAATTAATATTACAAAATTTTCCCTTGTGCAGTTAATTCATGCCTGTCAGAGAATGCTGTCACAGGCCAGCGACATGCACAGCATATGGCCTCATTAGATGATGCCAAGGGATTGGTACTCCTCTGAAAGATAAACAAGTCATTGATATGCTCCACAGCTTCATCACAAATGATGCACTAACTGCACCCAGGATAGCAAATCCAGACATAATCTTCGTACTTCATGATTTATTTTTTCATTCTTATTTATGTTGTCTATTGCCCCTCGACTTAAACTTTAAGTTACAAATGTATAAAAATGATTATATGATTCTCGGATCAGGGTATCCACTCAATTTTGAAAACAAAATTCCCTGTATTTTTCCCCGATTTTTCCCTGTTTCACTAGATATTTTCTTAGGTGATTATACCCAATAGCTGTACCTTCAACACCAAAATACCACTAAGTTTAGTGTAATCATTAAATCAACAAAGTCCATTTCAACCTGTGAAACTTAGTAACAACAATAGGCTTCACTGCCATCCAGTATTATTCATTTCCGATCAAAATTATGTTAGCATTATACGTATTATCATACATATAATGACAAAATTCCCAGTTTTTTCCCTGAATTCACAACCTGACATCAAGGGAATTTTTTTTTACAATTTTCCCTGTTTTCTCTGTCCAGTGGATACCCTGTCGGATGGCTGAGACATCAAGGGTGATAAGGTTACAAAAACTTCCAACTTGCAGGCTGAGACAATAACAAAAACAAATATCCACTCACCTTGGGCTTTTTCTTGACATGTCGTAGGTCGTATTGTCCACTTTTAGGTCGTCGTGAGTTCACAACCCTCAGGATTTGGTTCAGGAGGCTCTCATGAGGGAGTTGGTCGTCATGATGATGGAATTGAAAATGATATAATTTCCAAGGACTTTACGAAGATGGTGTAGCAGATGTTGCGCAGCTTCGACGTTTGTGATGTTCAGCCTTGGATACATAGCCAGCAGTCCATATACGATAGAAAAACATCCACAATCAGGAGCAGAACCTTGTTTAAGTGTAAGAGTTCGCTTCTTTCGAAATGTCTCCACATTTTTAATTCCTAGATGATCCAAGTACTGAGAAATATTTTGCTCTATGGCACTGTTTCATTTGCCACCAAGGGAATCATATTCTGTGTACGTCTTGTCAGGGACATTAACAACAGCCAAAAACCAGTGTCCTGGAACATGGACTGGAAATACGTAGGTGTCAAATATATGATCATGGACAGTAAATATTTTCTTGGAGGGTTGGAACTTTCCACTGATGAAGTCCAAGAATATATAAGCTGGCAGCACAAAAGAAGTGGGTGAATCCTTTTTTAAATTGCTAAGAGCAAAATCGATGATGATGTGTCATTCAGGCATTAACCTTCCTTTAATGTCAAAACATCATGGATTCTCACCACCACATCGCCCTCAGAAGCAAGAATTGATGATTTGTCAGTTTCTTCATACACAAAATCTAAGAAACTTTCAAAATCTTTTGGTAAGTCTGTATTTACAGAATCTCCCGAACAGTTCAGGTCTATGACCGGTTCCTCATATTGCATTTCGTCAGCACCAGCAGAGCTGTCCACATCATTTGGATGATGATTTGAGCCAGAGTCTGTCATATCATGTGGGCGGGGGCCTAGCTCAGAGGTAGCGCTCTGGGCTTCCAACCGCTGGGTCCCGGGTTCAATTCCCGGTCGAGCCTAAGTTGGATGGCTGTTTCATCCTTCGTCTCATTGCCATGGTCTCTGCCTGTCCTAATTAGCCCATCAGGTGCAGAAATACAGGACGTAAAGTCCTAATCACACACCCACACACCCACACACACAGCTCCAGGCATTACATCCTTATAAATTACAATTATGGCAGTCCCTGGCTGGTTACATTCTGCACGTAAAATCTTTTGGACATCTTGGGATGTCAGTGTTTTAATTTCATCAGACAAACTGTCCATGTAGTAAAATATTGGTGATATGTATTTTACGATCACATAATGGTCCCTTTGGCTAAGCTTTAATAACAAAGATATGGTTTGCCTGTGTGCTATGAGATTATCGATGACGTCCAATGGATTTATGTCTAAAACTGTAGATAAAATATGTTGCACCCATTGAAATGAATAGCCTCGTTCTTTTAGGCATTTTCCACAACTGATACATTAAAATTTCCATTTCGATCCCTCAAGGGCATTAATTTGGCAAAGAGGCCATTCTGCAAAGTCTGCTCCACGAAAATGTATTTAAGTTCCACGGCATGCATCCTGTTATTATTCCAGCGATAATTAGCCACAATACAAGACTTGTTGAGAAGCAAATCCTCACCTAATTTCGGGCATGGCGCTGACAAAAATGGGCATGGCGTAAGGGATGTCGAGCATGGCACAGCGCCATGCTCTAACGGCCTTGCTGGAAAACTGATCTACTATTCTCACCTGGCTCAGATGGACTAGAGGATGCTCCAGAGTCAGTTACAGAGGTCACAGCATTCCTGGCTGGTGAACTCTCAGCGCCTTCTTCAGCAGGGTTCTGTTCTCGGGATAACTTCCATTCTAACCCCACTCTATCCCTGCCAGTTTGTGGCACTAACCGTTTGTAGTAAAACACTTCTGCATTGGGGTTCAATTTTGCAGTCTCTGCAGAAGCATGAAATGAACGAAACTGAATTCATGAGCAATATATTTTCGAAAGCAATACATTTGATTAGAATGATTTCATGTACAAGCAAATGTGAAAAACTACAATTATTTGACCTTTAGCTACTCGAACCTCTCTGGACAAATTTCTACCTGTATCTGAATTTACAAATAAAATTTCATATTAGATTACATGGGACTTGTGATTTATTTCCATTTTTCACCACGTCGACAGGTCCAAGAAGATGAAGTGCAATTAAATGTTGGTGTGTGGCGTAAATACCATTACCATAACTATATCAATTTCTTTTTCTTAAAAAACTTACCAATGAGTTGTTGAGTTGTTCCATCTCAGCTTTATCACCAGATGAACCAATTTAACTAGAAAATCTGTCATATGAAATAAATAAATAAAAATTCTTGTTATTACCGGATGCATGCAAGGGCGGGGGCCTAGCTCAGAGGTAGCGCTCTGGGTTTCCAACCGCTGGGTCCCAGGTTTGATTCCCGGTCGAGCCTAAGTTGGATGGCTGTTTCATCCTTCGTCTCATTGCCATGGTCTCTGCCTGTCCTAATTGGCCCAACTGGTGCAGAAATACAGGACGTAAAACCCTAATCACACACACACACACACACACACCGAATGCATGCACATCATCCTCTTTTTTCTGCTGTTACTTCTTCCCTAACAATGTCATTCTCAGGTTGGTTTGTTGCAACAGAAACTTTTTCCTCAACAAAGTTATTCTCAGACTGGTTTTCTACCACTGTCACTTGTTCCCAAACAATTTCATTCTCCGGTTGGATTGTTGCAACAGTAACTTTTTCCTCCACTATGTCATTCAGACTGTGCCAGAGTACCTTCTTCTCTGATCACAAGCTTTTTGGGACTGCCATCTTCTGCAATCATGCACACGTATCTCTCTGCTTGTTCATTGGCAGAAGTAAACAACTCATCTTTTCTTTCCACTCCGGATTGGTTTTATTTCACTGTAGATTTTTCACCTGTTTATGTAAATGCATGTATGTGTATCAGGGCAAGTTTCCTTGGAAAACTTATATAGATAACATTTCGAACAATGTTATGCTTCTATGCTAGTCAAGTATTGAATGTGACACTCATTAGCTGGAATTTTGTCTTTCTGACCAATCAAAAGAATAAGAATTAGATTTATTTAACGTCATGATTACAGACACAAAAATAAAACATTAGCTCAAGAGCTATTACATGACTTAAAAAAATATGACAAAATAAAGACAAGGATGATTTATTACAGGTTTAAATCAAGGTTGATTAACATGGCTAACAAGGATGATTGTGTACAGAGACTAATGAAATGCACTTAATGACATGAACTTGCTCACTTTTGTTAAAGATAAACTTTTAAACTATTCTTGAAAGCTTTAAGAGATTGGCTGCATTTGACATGAAGTGGTAGCTCATTCCACAACCTTGCACCATAGTAGGAGAATGAATTTAACCCATACGTAATACTATTAAATCTATTCTGAACGACTCATATTATATGGTTGGACTTTGCTTTGAAAAATTGAACATAGATAATCAGGTGCTATTCTATTCACACATTTATAAACTGTTCATTGTAAAAAGAAAAATAATGGTGGGTTCACTACTTTGGGCAACTTACACTTACCAACTGCATACATTTCTTCAACATCACTTCTGAACTTTTCCAACAATTTTTGCCTTCTCTTCCTGTCCTGCTGATGAGGCGTTAAACAATAACTCACACACACACACACTTCCTGTCCTAATTAGCCCATCAAGTGCAGAAATACAGCACATAAAGCCCTAATCCACCACCACCACCATTGTTCAGGAAATGCCAGATGCAAAATTACTGGCACAAATGTAAACCGCTGCATCACCACCAAATGTGTCGTACCTTCCTACCTTCGAATAAATGTTTAAGAAGCATTTACTTCATACACAATGTTGCAATTGATATTAATACTAAAGCAATTATATAATGATTTTAATCAAAATTATAAATAAAAAATTACAGAAATATAACAGTTGAAAAACAACCAAAAGTTTAAAAAGAAATAATATTAACGCATATGGGATAATTGTTCTGAAATTTGCATTGTGCAGCTAGAGGATGGTTCAAGTACCTTGGCAAAATATTTATTATGTTTATCACATTTAATTGGCGTTGACGTTATGTCTTAAATTGGCCCCAATATTTAAATTGACTCCTTCAAGCCAATATCATAGATAGTTTCGGATTAGTTTAATAACACTCACTCGAAAAATATCCATCTCACTAAATTCTTCCATGTGCATAGGATGTTTTGCACTGGACAAATATTACATCAGGTGACTTAAAAAATTTGACATTTTATTTTATTGTGCAATTTGAATTAGTTTTCCTACTTATAAGATCTATAATAATCTAAAATATGCACTCAGTGACCCCTAAGTCTTAATTTTTTTACAAGCACCGTGAGATCTGCTCAAAGTGAGATGTAGTAGCTTGTGATATCATCTATTGTCATAACTGCCAGAAAAAATTGCAAAGCAGAGGTCACTCAGTGCAGTATTTTTTAGTGATAATTGTTTGAGGCATATAAAAGCATAGAATCTCTTTTGTTAAGGTCGCAAAGAGCATCAGACTTGAGAACATTGGATCAAATACAAAAATTTTGTCACCTGACTTTTATATGAAGTCTCTGAAATATAATTATTGGGAGTTACTAGCCCTACTAACCAACTAAACTACATGTAGTTTAGCTGCACTTTTTAAAGTTTGTGCGATTCACTGAAAATGTTATTGAAACCAGTGTCTACAAAATCTTTTTTCAATAGTCAAAGTATTGAACACAAAAAAAGCATTTCATTTCTGACATTTGAGTGCCTAATCAAGAACTTTTACAATTGTTTTATAATACTCAGGTTAAAATTCCTGACTTAAAAAACTCAAATGTTTAAAAAAATAATTCTGAGAAAGGCCGGTGTGCCCTTTTATTGTATAGTTTCTTTTTTAAGCGTACATGCATACACATACGGAAACAGATCTATGTAAATGGCTGAAATATGGTATAGCTTTGGAATAATAGTTCTACCTCATCAATACAACAACTGGTATTGTTTACCAAAATAGACCGCACCGCTTTCAACCAGGACCTTCTCATGGCCTCTGCCACACCAAAAAATTGTACAACAACCCTAGAAATGAATTTCTCATCTCAAAATTAGCTGGTAAAGTGGTATTACACGTGATTCTAGGACTAATTGTGAAAAAGTTATATTGACTATCAGCTGCCATATTGGTTTTCGCCGTTTTTCTTAAATTGCTCAAGGTTACCTGCTTGTTACCCGCCATATATGTATTATGGAGGTCCCATGGATGTCGAATCCACTGAGAAAAAAATTATATCAGACTGTGCAGGGTCAGGTCCAAAAATCGGCTTTGGCTGCCAGACTATTCGCCTACCCTCCCATGTCAGACAGACACAGGATGCCTGCGAGGATGTAATTGTGAAGTCGGTTGATACTCACATGAGTGATAGCAGCCTAAACTACATGTAGATTACCTGCACTTATTGAAGTTTGCGGGATTCACTCAAAATAGCAGTCATCTGATTTGCAATCGAATTCAGGAAAGACATTGGAACAAATACATGTAAATTGATTGTCAAATAAATAGTTGGATATAATTTTTACAATGGTTCCACTGTTTATGCATCATTTTTAGATGCCAGGAAGGCATTCGATTGCGTATGTTGTGATAACTTGTTCCGGTTGTTGTTAGACCGACAAATGAACCCAATTGATCTCAGAGCAGTGTTGGACCTCTACAATCGACAGACAGTCTGCACAATGTGGGATGGCCACTACTCAGATCAGTTTTCATCGACCAATGGTATTCGTCAGGGTGGTATCTTGTCACCCATTCTTTACTGTGTACACTGATGAACTGTTATGTCGCTTAGAAAACCAAGGTTTCGGCTGTTGGATTGGTCACCGCTATCTTGGAACAATCTGCTATGCAGATGATATTACTTTATTATCCCCCAGTATTCAAGGGCTACAGTGCATGGTTGATATTTGTGAGACATTCGCTGTGAAATATGGTATGGAGTATACTCAATGCAAATCTTTCTGCATGAAGCTTGCCAGATGGAAAGACTCAAGGGTATCTCAAGAGAAGCATCTTGACAACATTACTACAATGTGGTACAAATGTGCCCGTAGATTGCTGCGACTACCTTGGCATACTCACACACGTTTCCTGTCTCATCTAACTGGAATGAAGCATTCCACTGATAAGACTATGTCAATGTCTCTGAAGTGCATGCAGAAGATGAGGTTATGTGACAATAAAATCTGCAATTTCATGGTGAATCGTGGTGTCCAGCAGGCAGATAGCATCATTGGCAGGAACATGAAAAAAAAAAAGTAAAACTGACACTGTACTCATGAAATCTGACAATTTGAGTAACAGGTATCTTTGTATTGTACAGGGGATAAAAGAACTGAGAAATGATATTGTATTTATGTAATAATTGACTAATTTTCAATTCACTTTAATTTTAAATTTCGTTTTGCATCTGTACCTCTGATAGTGTACAAATAAATAAACAAATATATATATATATATATATATATATATATATATATATATATATATAAACCAAGATTTACACAACATTCACGTCTAAGGTGTGGGCTCTCGTGCATTTCCCTCAAATGGCTTTAATAATTTTAACACCATTCTTGGTTTGAAACGCTGTTAATGCCAAACCATACAGTACACACAAGTAAGAAACGGTGCAAGACTTTTTACTTTTTTTGGGCATAATAGGCGTGAGATGCATTTGGCTCGGTTTCAGATATTTTTGATCCTGTTTATAGGACTATTTGAATTTGTTGTGATTAAACATTGGTTAATGCATAATTTGGCAATGAAGATGAGTTTATTGACAGTGCCATCATAACAACCTTTTTTTATTGCACTTGCAATCAATGTTGCTAACAGCAAGCATCAACAGCATTATGTGATAACAAAAGATGTAAATGTAATGGTTGAAGATGGGAAACTGCAATTTTAAGCTTCTATAGGATCAATTACTTTTGTACTGCAGCTGCATCTACAGTGTGAAATGGAAACCTGCCCATCAAATCAATGGTGCAAGACAGATCATTGTGTTCTTTGTATTGTGTTGTGTCTTGTGAAAGTGATTCAGTTATGAAGCAATCAATGAAAACTACTGTGTCCAAGGGCTTTGCTTGTGGTGTACTTATTTGAATTGTAAGTTTTAACATTCTTGGGTTAATGTTATATCATCACCCTACTTCACAGTTATTATGGTTCACATCATGCACTTAAAGGAAGCAGAAGTCAAAATCAACAGCGTAACTCCAACAGTTGAGATTTTGAACGTTAAAGATCAAACATCAAACAAACCGAGTGCCATCCATTTCTTCAAGGGTGTTTTTAGTGTCAGAAAAGTATTCCCAAAGAAGTATCGAGGATGGCCAAGGGGTGAGCTACGACCAGAACAGGAACACAGGTGGGTTCATTGTGGATTCATGGTTTTTATAGGTAAACTTGTAACGCAGTTATTCTATAGAAGGTCATTAAATGTTAAATTAAATTTGGACACTGACAGGTCTCCATGTGGTCAAGTCATCTGTTTGAGGTCACAGGTGCCAATAACTTTGTTTTTGTCAACAAATTACAATGTACTTGTCAGACAATATAGAAGCTACCCTGTTATTGAACCAGTAATGTCGGAGAGTTCTTTGATAATTGTAATGATGATGACAGTGATGATGATTTATTCAGGCACAATTTACAAAATGAAATATATACAAACTTGTATGAAAATGATGTGTGCCTTTGGGAGACTCCCCTGATACCGTCATGTACAGTTAGTTTCATAAAAAACAGCCCATCAAATTAAAGCTAGATAAAGCTGTCATAGCTGGCTACTCCAAACCGGATCTAAAAGTATGTATTTATGATAGATTAATTTCTTACACTTACCAAGGTTTATATTTATCTGGTGATAGATGTAAGCCGATTATTAGCTATAGAAGTACAGAAGCAGCTGGCCGCTTGTTTAGCATGTTTAGACCACAGCCAGTTACAGGTCACTACAGACAGGTAGAGTCGACCGTATTTTATGAAACTAACTGTATGCTGTCAAAGTTTGTCGGGTGATTTTTTAAATACACATGGCATCTTACATTAAGCAAAACTACTACTGGAATTAGATTAACGTCTTGACAACTTGTTGGTTAACACATAATTATTCTCAACCTTCTTACTCTGTTTTTCTTTGATGGAAGATGCCAAGGTGCATTGCTATATTTGTTGGATACATATGCCTTCTCTGTATGTTTTTGATATTTTAAAAGCTGATGATTGCTGTTGTTTTCCAGGTACAAAACCTGGTTAGAATCTCAGCAAGACGAAGTTCTTGCGAGAGAGCTCGATGAATGCTGTCGACACAATTTTGTTCGGAAGTATGGTGTCCTTAGTCAATATTTGGGTGATCAAAGGAAAGACTTTTTTGAAGGTAATCCAATCAACAAATCATATTTTATAACTGCCCTTGGACATAAATCTGAAGAAGTAGCTCATGAAATATTGGAAGAAGCTGATAAAAATGTGTTGATGTATGTTTTGAATGCTGCTACAGTCGTTGGATGCACAGGATTGCATTTTGGTGTCGCTAATGGAATGATCAATATTGTTAGGAAAATGATGGCACAATTGGATGAAGAAGAGCGGTGTCAGTTACTAAATACTCATTTGACTCAAGAGTATTGTGTAACTATGAACCTTCCAAGCCTGCCTGTGATCTTGGCTTGCTGGCGCGGTGATCCAGAAATGTTCAATCTTCTTCTGTCTTATGGTGCAGATCTTGATGCCAGAGATCACTACTGCGGCAATACTATTCTGCATACCTTGGTTGAGCTTGGTAAGACTGATAGTGAAACAGCAAAATCTATGTTTGAAGCCATTTTTAGAAGTCAGTATGCGATAAAATGGTTTTGCGCAAAGGAAAATGTAGACTCATCACATTGGACTGTCCATGACGACGTTGACTTAAAGCGATACTTGCTCTACCTGGAGAATGATGAAGGGTACACCGTGCTGACCTGGGCTGCTAAACTGGGTATTGTCGAAATGATGGACTTCATCATGAACATCGATGGAGTGCATCGAATATTATGTTTGTCATTTGGAAGAGCACAGTTTGTGTATTATGACATGGCAGAGGTAGATTCCGTCATTGCCAGACAACAGAGGCCAGGAAAACCAAGTGTGATGAATCTCCTTGCTTACAGAGGAATGAGGAAGGACATGTTGCCTAGCTATTCATTACCTGTAATTGAGAATCTTGTGACATACAAATGGAATTTCTACAAGGCACATTTTTTCGTGGCCGGAATCTTTCACATTTTTGTCCTGTTTGCTCTTTACCAAACTCTCTTTCTAATATCTGATAGTATGGTGACAGATGGTGATGACAGTTTACTTGTTTTTCCGAATATGTCACAAAATGTTTCAGTCATATCTGTTACACCTTCAGATGTGTGGCACAAGTCTTATATTGTGAAACTGTATGTGATTTGCATTGCATTTTTTGTCTTAGGGAATCTTGGGATTGAGTGTTTAGAAAATCTGAGAAGTCTGCTATTGTTGGTTATGGTTGCTACCCGTAAATGGCATGGCCGCATGTATAGGGCCCCCTTGTGTGTTGTATTTTGGCTTGACAGTTTTCGTGTTCTTGCTGCCCTTTTCTGTGTAAGCATGATAGTTTGTTTTGTGCATGTGTTCCAACATTCAAGAATTTATCTGATCTGGAGTGGAATTGGATTTCTCACAGGCTGTTGTTCTTTGATGTTTTCATTGCAGACACTTGGCATCACCGCCTATTTTGGAACTGTGATGCACCATGCTATTTACACTGATTTGGTCAGCTTTGCCTTTGTCTTTGCTATCATGATTTTTGGCTATGGTGGTGCCGTGACTATTCTTCTTCATAACCATTCTTCGCCGGTTGATGGATATGGCAACATTGTGGAATCCTTGTACTCCATGTTTAAACTGATGACTGGCCTGGGTGTCATTGTAAACTTGGAACACCATCAAAATGGGAGTCTTGTGACTTCCATTTGCATTATTTTTGTATGTGTTGCAATGATCCTTTTACTTAACATGCTAATTGCAGCAATTAGTGATACATATTCCACTTTCGTCCAATTTCAGCGTGAAATCTATGTACGAAACCGCGCTGCATATATGCAATTTTATGAACGATATTCTTGGTACTTTTTATATCAGCTTTACTTTGGGAATTACTTGCATCATATTTCAGAGCATGATGCCTGGTGTTTAATGGTAGAAACAACTGTTCCTGCCACCTGCAAAAACTTTTAATATTGTGTATCATGATAATTTACCATCTCCATAATAACCGAAGGAGGGATTTTTACTATAGTTATTTGTTAAAGGAAAAACAACTCGCAGGAACAATTGGAAATTTTAAAAATTTATAACATTGAATTTGGCAGTAGTCTGCAAATAGAATAGAATATAATAACTTTAATATAACCTGTAAAAGTAACGTGTGCATCAATAAACAGTATATAAAATACATAAATAAAGCAGAATAATGAATAAAAACAGAGAAAATGTTAGATGTAATTGGACCCATTTAAAGACTGCCAATGTTTGGTGACTCTTCTTATGTTTATGGCCAACTAAAATGAGCATGGACTAAGGTCTCATGCAGTATTTTGTTAATCAATGTTTCTATCCTTAAAATTGGTCTTTTTTTAAAATATACTTTATTCTATAACAATGTTAATCTATTATCATTATTGTTACTATTATTATTCTTGAAATATTGTATAAACTTGATAAATTGTAATCGGTGACTCTGGTGATTTCAGCTTACCTTTAAACAGCTTACCTTTAAACACCTTGCTGGCCTCTCGATAGCGGTTTGAAGACCTTTAGAGAGGCCTCCCACACATAGAGAAAAATACCTTTTAAATATATCTTTACTTGTGTATTTGTCTACGTGTGTTTCAATTAATGTTTGTATAATGTCTTTGTATTTGTCTGTCTGTAGGAAATTTTAGTGATGCTTTTAGGTGGTGTATCTTTTTTTACAGGATATGTATTGCTTGAGTTGCTGCTCATAAGCTTGAGTATATCTGCTATATATATAGACAGTTTTTCTGTAGCTTTTATTATATTGTGATGAATAAGGTGAAGTGTTATCAATAAGGTCAATAGATTGAATAAAAACTTGGTGTCAATAAAAGCTGTAAGAGTTCTTTTTCAGAGGTACTGTTACAGAAGTTGTCTAATTGCACTTTACGGACTTCGACAAAGACTTTTCAGGACTCAAAAGACCAGCTCTGTCTAACTCTTTATTGTTTTCAATTTTATAGCGGTTAGTTGAAAGAAAACATCAATAAGTGATGCTATCCGTAAATGTGCATAAACTGTTACAATATAAATTCACTGTGCCACTGAACATATAAGCATTTGCCTTTACTTGTAATTATATGAATAAACCCAAATATACTACTTTGCTATATGCTACTGCATTAGCAATTACATAATGCCAATTCAATATGATTATATATTATGATTCAATATGCACATAATGCACTAGGATACATGACTCAAAATAGCTAATTGAATGTCATTGAACATAATACTGAACACACTAATACTTGTAGAATTATGAATAAAAAACAATACAGAAATCAGATCAACATCTAACTAGGGTTCTCAGGAACCGCGCTGGTATGATGGCCGAAGGATGCACTAGCTTTCTTGGTCTCGTAGTTACGTGGTGTGAACTTTGGGGATTGTCATGGTACAAAAGTTACTGTCTCCCCATGAAACCACAAATTGTTCTGTTTGGCCACCATACACTAGTGATTATTTGTCAGTTACTGATGATGTGGTGGAACACAATCTGGATACTGCCCTAAAGCTGTTAGCTGATCATAGGGGTATAAATAATTCATGGTGCTGAATTCATGGATTTCTGTTGGCCACTCCAGGTTATTATTATCAGGTCACAATAATGCTTTAGGCGCCTGATGTTCAGTTTGCTAAACAGTCATAAAGACTGATGGTTATATCATCACCATCATAGGGTGGGGGCTTAGCTCAGAGGTAGCGCTCTGGGCTTCCAACCGCTGGGTCCCGGGTTCGATTACCGGTTGAGCCTAAGTTGGATGCCTGTTTCCTCCTTCGTCTCATTGCCATGGTCTCTGCCTGTCCTAATTAGCCCAACTGGTGCAGAAATACAGGACGTAAAGCCTAATCACACACACTCATCACCATCATAAACCACATTACCGGTAATATGATATTTGTCATTCATAAAACTTGTCCAATTATAATATAAAATGTTAAGTGCCTAGACACTTTTAAAAAACTGGAATGCCAGTCTATGTGGCAGACTTCAGATTAAAAAAAAAAATTGAATCATAGCCTTATGTACGTCACTTGGTATGAGTTGCCCGAGACTATTCACTAAGGCACTCTTGATTACTAACTGACGTTTGTAATTGAAAGCAATGTCCAATTACACCAGACAGATTTGCTACAAACTGTATACACTTATGCATTTAATAAATTATTCACGATGTAATATGCATTGATGTTGAACTCCATGGTTTCTTATTTGCTTGGTAAACAAGTATGTGTACTTCTGAATCTGGTCCAGTGCTGTCAAACTAATGGACTTCGCTTCTCCCGGTAATTTTTTTTCAGGTAAAACTGGCTTTTATGTTTATTATGCCATGTTTTTTAGAAGTTAATGACGAACCCTGTTTGGTGAGTTCACCGTAGAGGATACTTTAAAGCTGCATTGTCTGTCAAAATTACAATATTTTTGAAAATTTATCAAATTGTTTAAAAAGCACCTTATTCAATCAAGGTACACTAAATTAGTGTGAGCTGATGATTCAAACAGGCATCAATTTAAAAAAAATTGGGAACACAATGGATTTGGCATCATCATCCAATGTTCAGCATTGTGACGTCATCGCTTGGTTTGTTTACATAGTGAGTTTTTGATGGCTTGAAAACTCTATATTTTTTATTGTACTTAATAGTACATTTTTGTGCACAAACGGGCCTGTTATGGTAAAAAATATCATGAGAAAAGTAGGAAGCATTGGTTTGTAAATTTATTTGAATGTACTAAATCTGGAGACAAGCCAGCTTTAAGCCAGCTTTAATATCTAATAGTATCCACTTGACACTCCCATATGCTTCAACTTGGATTTGTGTCTACTGGTTCTCCATAACAAGCTCTGCCACATTGCAATCTATGACCTTGGCAGGGATGTGCCAGCTTGGGCCTTTCTCACCTCCCTAGGGGATACAGACCCAGTGTGCATCCTTTAAATTTGGAGGTCCCTCAGTTAGAAAATGATACCCTTGATAGCTCAAAGGTTTCATCTAAATAATTGAAATTTTTAAAAAAATTTTAGCTAGTGAGGATGTCTTGTTATAATTATGATAATATTTTCCTTTGAGTTTAATTTGTATGTAAACCATTTTGTTAAGATTAAAAGTAAACCTGATATTGTATCATTGTCTGATGAAAAGTTTGTAGGTCACATATTTATATTCATATATTTTTTAGGTTGACTATAAGCAGCATAATGTGAACAGTTATGGTCAACAATTTGCATACACCTGAAAAAAGATAACCATTATCAAAATGCACTCAACCTGTCACTTCAGAGACAGTTTTTCAAGATGTATAACCAAAGACCAAATTTACACAAAACTTCAAACATTAAATATTCTATGGGCCAAGTGTGTGCATACATGTCAATTGATATCTTGTTGCATAATGTTTAGCCTGGTTAACAGTGATCAGTTTGTTTTCGTAATTCATCACAATGAAAGGGGAGATTTGAAATTCATCACTAAAGTTGAAGACCGTTATATGTGAGCCTGTCATGTAATGTTGATACACCAAATTTTAATCTGGCTGCAGTTGTCGTGACTGAGGCCTATATAAAGTACACACGATGATACTTTTCAAAAGCATGGGCATCTCGATCCAGTGTAGCACTTAACTGAACCTTCGTTTGCATATTGTCACTTTCTTTAACAGCATGACCCAACTGTTCCAGCATCTAAACTGCTGATCTAGAGCAATGGTCTGGCATCATATTGACAGAAAAAAATGAAGATATATATGCTCTGTTCAATAGTTGAGCTGATGACTTGTTGGATATATAATTATAATATCTAAACTGGGAGAACCTTACTTTGGAGAGTGGAGGCCAAAAGAGCTGCAGTATGTACCATGAGTACTGAGCATAGTTTCTTACAAAGTTTTTTGTGTCATTTTAACTGAGGTTGTTTCATCTCCATGAAATATCATAAACAGTCAAAACAGTAAAAAAAAAGTGTCTCCTGTAAGCAGAATTTGCATCGAGGTCAGCCTTTAACATATTTGTACTTCGAGCGTGACATGGCGAATCTACATCAAGCACTTAAGTCTAGTGTTCCAATATTTAACAACAGTGTTAACAGCACCACCATGCAAGATATACTTACATGGAAAAATATAAATATTATATATATGACAAGAAAACATGACCAATAACCCACTGATGTGAAATTAACTAGCATATAATAAAACAGTACCAATAATGTTGCCCGAACTCGTCATTTGTAGAAACTATAAACATATGTTATTCCTGTATATTCTTAAAGAATGATAATGTGACATGTTTCAATGCATATATACATTGTTCACATCAAGACCTTTTTATTACATATGCCTCATCTATATGTTTTATTGATTATTTAACAGTATATGTTGTGAAAATATGCCGCTCGGACTATTTGATTATTACTATCGTGTTTGATGCCCTTTGAATGACCCTAAACCCTGTTTTAAAAAAATTACATCATATTTTTTCTTAAACTACACACCTTGACGTGCGAAAAAATATATGGTGTCAAAAATTAACACAACATTTTTACAGGATTTTATTAATCTACACATCATCGTTGACGTTTGATATAATTTTTTAGTCAAATGTTTCTCTGTATTTTGGCCTGGATTTAAGAATTGTGCAAATACACATTACTCAAGGAATGAAAAGCATTTTTTAATCTACTGACAACAGTCGAGCATTATTACAAATAACTTAATTGTGATAAACCTTATTCATGATCAAACCTATAAGCTGTCAAGAGTTCATTAATAGTGAATGTTGTTTAATGAAATGTAGCTTTCATGTATTACAATGATAATACATGTTGTTAGTCTACGCCATTTGCTTGATTACAGTGTAGGCCTCTATAAATTTGGCATGAGTCATTACCAAACCAGTACAGTCAAAAAGCATTGCTGAGCTACACTAAGTGCTTCCAGTGAACAAACATTTTACTGATAGAGGTTTCGGAACACCCAACTCTATTATTTATTGGAAACAGACAAACAAACATACAGGAGATCTACAATGTAATTGTTGTTTTTCCTTGGGGCCTTGACATTTATCTCTGACATGTGGAAGAATCGAGTTTATGGCATTAGCGTTCATTGTTGTGTTTTATGGTGGTGTTATAACTGTGGAAGATGGCGCCAAGCTACGTGACAAGCAGAGGTCAAATACTTCAGGCAGCCATTAACCAATAAGGCAGCAATCAGCATGATCAGTTGTCATGTGTCTGCTGGGCTGCACACTCATTTAGTATAAGCCATAACTATGGCAAAAAACATGGACACAAACATGGGCAAAAAGCCAGAGAGAGCTGGTGTTCCTGGGGATTTTATTGAAGGACCTAATCAAGTTAAGAAACAAGAAAAGGAAGGAATATTTAAAAGCATGCAAGACAGGCTTCAAGAAAAATTCAGTATCTTGCGAAGAAAGAGTATTGCTCCACCAAAATCAACTGCCTGGCCACCTGGTGAAATCAAAGTAGGACAGGAGGACAGGTGAATGACTTTTTTTTTTGTAGAATTTCTTTTTTAAATGGCAAGTGCGATTGGTTTACCAAAGTAAAGTTAAGCATTGTACTAATCTTTTGTTGTTGTTCAGCATTAACCAAGCTATATTTTATCAGGTTTATGAGTTATATTAAAAAGTATTACGGTTTAGCTAAGCAGTCGAGTGAATTATCACGAAATAGTAGCGCTCTAGCGCTACCATTTAATTGGTAATGATAGGCAGGTCTGCAGCAACAGCTACACTTCTGTGGTAACGCACTGAGGCTCATTTTCACCTTTAAATGTGATTCTGAATATGTTCTAGTTGCCCTATCGACCCCAAACCATCACTAAAAGTTGACCCAGTGTCTCTAGTTTACTCATGATTTTTTTCATCAAAAGTGACCGTAAGGGGAAAAAAGTGCTCGTAACAGTTTGTTTTCATAATTTCTAGCGTTCCCGACAGAATGGTAATGATAGAAGTTTACCCCTCTTAATAGCCTGTCATAGTTTGTCAATTTCACCCCAGAGGTCAGGCAGAGACATTCCTCTCTTATCTGATAGCCAATTAACACCCCCCCCCCCCTTTCTTTGACTGCCCTCTCAACTATCAGCTAGACACCCCTTGACCCGGTGTCTACTATATTCAGATAGCAACGTACATTATGATGATATCTATCTCCTTTGATAAGTTAGCCTCATCAACTCAGTTTCTTGTCTTAATAATAAAGTTCACAATTAAATGGCTGTTTAAGCTTGTTTGCTAGATATCTGTCACAATTAAAGGAACTTCATTTTATTTTAAACAATGTTCACTGAAAAAAATTATATAAAATGTAAATTAGTAATAATAATTATAATGCATATTAATAATGTACAAGTTAGTGTGAAGGGTAAAAACGTATTACAGAACAGAAAAAATAAAATAAAAAAGATAGAAAGAAAGAAAGAAAGATAGAAAGAAAGAAAGAAAGAAAGAAAGATAGGAAGATAGAAAGAAAGATGGAAAGAAAGATGGAAAGAAAGATGGAAACAAGGTAAGAAAGAAAGAAAGATAGAAACAAGGTAAGAAAGAAAGATCAAAGATAGAAAGATAGAAAGTTAGAAAGAAAGAAAGATGGAAAAGAAAGAAAGAAAGAAAGAAAGATAGGAAGATAGAAAGAAAGATGGAAAGAAAGATGGAAACAAGGTAAGAAAGAAAGAAAGATAGAAACAAGGTAAGAAAGAAAGATCAAAGATAGAAAGTTAGAAAGAAAGAAAGATGGAAAAGAAAGAAAGAAAGAAAGAAAGATAGGAAGATAGAAAGAAAGATGGAAAGAAAGATAGAAACAAGGTAAGAAAGAAAGATCAAAGATAGAAAGAAAGATAGAAAGAAAGTTAGAAAGAAAGAAAGAAAGATGGATAGAAAGAAAGATAGAAAGAAAGAAAAAGAAAGATATAAAGAAAGATAGATTTAAAGATAGAATGAAAGAAAGAAAAAACGAAAAGTAGAAAGATAGAAATTAATAAGAAAGAAAAAAAGATAGAAATAAGAAAGAAAGATAGATAGATAGATAAATGGGTGGATGGATTGCTGGACTGATTTACTGATTGATTGATTGATCATATTTAACCTCAGTATGTACACTGTATAAGCTAAACCGAAAACTGGAATCTAGTCATAAGTGCCCCCCCCCCCCCCCCACGGGCATATACCAAAAAGACCACTTTAAGACCGCTTCACTATAACACCTCACTATCACTGTTACAGAAGACCACCTCACTGTTAATATCACATTATTCTTCTAATCTATCTATCTATATGTCTATGTGTCTATCTATCTATATGTCTATCTATCTAATTATGTCTATCTATCTATATCTGTCTATCTTGTTATCAATATTTCTGTCTATCTGTCTGTCTATTTATCTGTCTATCTTATTATCTATCTATCTGTCTATCTATTTATTTACTGTCTATCTATCTGTCTATCTATTTAGATCTGTCTATTTATCTGTCTACCTTATTATTTATCTATCTGCCTGTCTATCTATCTATCTATCTATCTATCTAATTATCTATCCATCTATCTATCTATCTATCTTATCTTACCATCTATCACCCTATGTCTATCTATCTAACTATCTATCTAGTTATCTATGTAATTATCTATCTGTCTATTTATCTATCTGTCTATCTATCTCTGTATATCTGTCTCTATCTATCTGTGTATCTGTCTATCTATCTATCTATCTTTATATCTATATTTTTATCTATCTATTTATCAGCCTAAATATCTGTCTATTTATCTGTCTAGCTGTCTATCTGTGTTTCTGTCTGTCTATCTGTCCATCTGTCTATCTATCTATCTATATTTTTATCTATCTATTTATCAGCCTAAATATCTGTCTATTTATCTGTCTAGCTGTCTGTCTGTGTGTCTGTCTGTCTATCTATCTGTCCATCTGTATGTCTATCTAACTATCTATCTGTACTTCTCTGAATTGTCTCCATCCAAAATTGTTCTTGTTAAACATAATTAGACTCATTCAATAATACCTTGCTTTGGAATGGCTTACCTCCCCACTAAAGGAAAAACACGTCAGTGTCAGTTTTCTAGAGGGGACATGGACTTTTTTTAAAATATCTCGTTCTAAGGAGTTAACATATTTTCCCAATGAAAAACTATCTTGTCCCTATATAAAACTATATGGCTCCAACGAAAAACTATCTGGTCAAATGAGATAATATCTCATTCTAGCAAATTAATGCTAAAATAATATCTTGTTCCAACCAAAAACTATCTTGTACAAACGAGAACAACTTAGTTTTTCGTCAGGACAAGATACTTTATCTTTACAACCAGATGTTATTTTGCTAGAACGAGATATTATTTCGTTCAAACGAGATGGTATCTAGTTTTTAAGAGATAAAAGGAGATAATATCTCATCAGAACAATTTACTTTCTCATTAGAACAATTTACTTTCTCCTTAAAACAATTTTTTTCTCGTTGGAAAGAGATATGAAAATAATGTCTATGTCCCCTCCTAGACACTGTAGTTTTAAACACAGGTGCTGTCCAGCTAGCGTTGTCAAGACTTATGGCCTATGTAAATCAGTTGACTTCATTTTAATTAGATTTTATAGATTTTAAGACTTTGATTTTATCTGTCAAAACAATGTAGAAATGACGCTTGCCCGATTTGGAATGCTATCTGGGTATAAAGTAAGTGTACTTTAACATGTTATATTAATAATTATATAGATAAACTGATTTATATAACTTCTGATAAAAAGTAGAAAGTTTCTAAAAACTACAAATTCTCAGCAGTTTATCGTTTTGAGATGGTCCCTAATGATTTAGCCCAAGACACATGATGAGATCCTTGCTCTGACTTATAGAAGTAGGGGCCATCTAAAAATGAAGCATAAAAATGCCTCGAACATATTGTATGTAATAACCTTTGCTCAATGGTGAAATATACTTGGATTAATTCATTGTAACAAATTACCATGTCTATAGCCTAAAAATTATCATAATGCCTACAATAATCTGATAAAATTTGTGTGGGAATTCAAAATAAATAAATTCTTACGTACATAGGTCAAGAAAGTGGAAGCCAGCACTACCTGATTCAATCCATTCTTCATGCCAGATTGGTTTTGTTTTATGCAAAATGGTCTTGAGTCACCACAAATGTTTATGTTAGGATTTAGATGGAAATATAAATGTCATAATGTAGCAAAATGTAAGTAACTGACTGACTGACTGACTCACCCTTGTATGCACCCTGCCTATGAACTTGTTTTTGTTTTTCGAAATACATGAAAAAGTGTTAATAAAATATCTAAACCTGAAGAAGAGGCATACATGGCTTTAGCATTACACACATTGGCACTGCATATGCAGCTGGGGGCCTTTCTCTTTGAAAGCCATCTGTGTCGGGTTTTAACTCAAGAGCCAGCCAAATGGTGGTGAAGTATCCATGTCTGTTTAAAGGTAATCCATTTGTTGACATCTTAGAATTTTTTTTTTTCACATGACTAACAGAAATTCCTTCCTGATGCGTCAGTGAACCACTTTAGCGGGCAAAAACTTTGAACTAGAAATTGCAGGCACTACCAGGTAAAACGGCAGTGTAGGCCAACCAATATTTACTACATTTTGTATACACATTTTTCCTCTGTCTGGATTATGAAATATGTATCATGTTTGGTGTCATTTTGCATGTATTTTCTTGATACACTTGTGTTATCCAATGACCAAGAAAACAACTCTTGCCAACTTTGAAACTAGAACTAAAATTTAATAACCAAGTTATTACAATCTTGATTACATATGAAGAGATGAATCCATTTGCAAGCATAGATTAGATAATGACCAGCAAATATAGTGATTGAATTAATTTGTAAATCATGTTGTGGTTCCATAATAGCATCATGCCAACCTTGCATTGCTGATCCCAATGGCGAGGTTGTTAAATTGTAAGGTAGTATGCCAGGTGCTATAATACTGTAAGGCGGCCTCAATAGTAAGTTGGTCTTAACAGTTAGGAGGTCAATAATTGGAAAAAGTGGTCTTTATGGTAAGGTGGCCTATTTCAGAGGTGGTCTCAATAGTGAGGTGGTCTGAATAATAAGCTGATCTTAGTGGCAAGGTAGTCTTAACAGTGAGGTAGTCAGTAATGAGGTGGCTTTATTAGTGAGGTCTTGATAGTAAGTTGGTCTGCAGATGGCCTAATAAAGAAGTGGTCTTTATAGCAAGGTAGTCATAATGGTAAGGTTGTCTGGATGATGTAATTTCTTCAAGGTTTAAGATTTTTAAATAACCTGTCAGTCAAAATGAAATAGCAGATATATAGCTTTATAGATAGATAGATAGAAGGATGGATGATAAATAGATAGATAGTTAGATAGAATGATTGATTGTTAAATTGATTAAAGAGAAAGAATGACAGTAACTTATATAATGATATTTCACACACTGCATAATAGCTTGATACACAGACAGACAGACAGACAGCAGCATGACAGCTAGACAGGCAGACAGACAGACAGACAGATAGATAGATAGATAGATAGATTGATATTTAGATTTATTGATTGATAGTTTGATTGATTGGTTTCTATTTGGATTGATTAATTGATCGATAGATGGATTGATTGATAGTTAGATTGATTGATTGAAAGGTAGTCTGATTGATATATAGTTCGGTTGATTGGTTGATTGATAGTTCGATTGATTGATTGATAGATGTATGGATGGATAGATAGATTGATTGATAGTAAGATTGATTGATTGTTTGATTGATATATAGATAGATAGATTGATTGATTGTTGATAGTTAGACAGACAGATTGATAGTTCGATTGATTGATTGATTAATAGATTGATTGATAGGTAGATTAATTGATATATAGTTTGATTGATTGATAGATGTATAGATATACAGACAGATAGATTGATTGATTGATTGATATATAGATAGATTGATTGATTGATGGTTTGATAGACAGACAGATTGATTGCTAGTTTGATTGATTGATAGTTTGATTAATGGATTGATTGATAGTTAGATTGATTGAATGATAGTTCAATTGATTGATAGTTCGATTGATTGACTGATTGATATATAGATTGATTGATAGTTAGACAGACAGATTGATTGATTGATAGTTTGATTGATTGATAGATTGATAGTTTGATTGATTGATTGATTGATAGTTAGACTGACTGATTAATAGTTAGATTTATAATTGATAGATTGATTGATAGAGTGATTGATTCATTGATTGATTAATTGGTTGTTTGCAATCAAAAAAGAGAAGTAGATAAAAATGTGATTGTAACCTTTAATATTTAATATTTATCAATGTTAAACAAACATTTTAGATTTCTGCTTAAATAGTTTCGTGTCTGTATATACAAATAATGAATGGGTTGTGTGATAGAAAATTTCTCAAACTTCCATGGAGAATTTCTAAAACCCCATCCTTAAATGATACCAATATATTGTACATGATAAAGATGTGGCTATCAGCTGCTACTGGAGGGGTGACAAGCTGGAGGGGGTGGAATCACAGAGAGGTGAAGGGAGGGGGTTGAACACTCAGCATCAGCTGGTGTCAATCATCCCTGATAAAGATCTAAATCACCCCTTTTCAAGTGGATACTGCTGCCATCTAACATATTATTAATGAACTGCAAACGCTACCAGAATTTAGTAACAGTAGAGCATTACTCTTTGATGGTAGCTCTCCTACCGCTACCATATTTATGGGAATGATAGACAGCTACCATTTCATGATAATTCACTGGACTGCTAAGGGTAAATGTATTATTGGGAATATTTTCAAACTGGGACTGAGAATTATCCTAAAATTAATCTTCAGTTTGTGTCAGTAAGTTCAGTAGGATTATCAACAACAAAAAATTGCTTCAATGTCTTGGGCAAGGTATGAGATTAAATCTAATCTTAGTTCAATTTCATTCATTACAACAGTTGGATTTAATTAATAATTTTAACAATCCTGCTTATACTTTCAGTTATGCTGCATGGCTTAAAGGTGTTACCAACAAGCCTGACATTATGGCATTTCACAAACTTGAGTGTTGTTTGAACAACCTGGTTCGCAAGTTCACCATAATATGTGATGTCATGATGGAAACCTACAACGAGATTGATATAAGACTTCCTGAAGTTGAATCCTGCTTGATCGTGGCAGCTGCCAACAGTAACAATGAGGTGTGCGAGCTCATTGTATCACATGCTTCAGTGAAACAGTTAATGATTACTGTAAGTGCCAAACAATATGAAGGATGCACAGCTCTCCATGCGATTGTTGTAAATGAGCTGCCAGATATATTACAGAAATATATGGAAAGACTTGACACTGTTGATAGGTTGATAATGCTAAATACACATATAGTAGGTTCTCACTTTTTGAAGAAAATGAAAGTGAGCTCCTTGCCACTTCATCTTGCTTGCTGGACATCCAACGCTGTGATATTCCATTTGCTGATGTCTTATGGCGCTGAGTTGGATGCAAAAGACATAAAAGGCAATACAGTATTGCATGTACTCATAGAACTTGGGAATAAAAATCCAGAACTTGCAAAACAAATGATAAGAACTGTACTAACTAGTGATACATCAAGAAATTGGTTTAGTCTGAAACATGAGCAAGATCCCAACCACTGGACAGCGCAAGATGACATAGACCTTAAGAAACACATGCTGTACATTGAGAATAATGATGGGTACACACCACTGACCTGGGCAGCAAAGTTTGTTAACAGAGAGATGCTGGAGTTCATCCTCAATATAGAAGGAGTCCATCGACAAACAGCTTGGCGATTTGGACTATCCTCTTTTGTCCTGTATGATATGAAAGAGATTGATCCTGTAGTTACTCGAAACCAGAGGCCAGGCAAACCTAATGTTTTGGAGCTTTTGACCTACAGGGTTGTAGAAAAGGATGAAGTGACATGTTTTTCCATTCCTGCAATTGATCAACTCATAGCGTACAAGTGGAGGTTTCATCTTTTTGACTTTTTTGTTTGGGGTGTGTGGCATCTTGCATTAATGTTGATTTGTTATCTAGTCCCTGTTTATGTTATTGAGGATATGAAAAATCCTGGTTCAAACTTGACCAACACCACCTCAACTGCTCATTTAAGGGTTGTTGCAATGGATCTAGTCAAAAACTCTCTGAAATTACAGATACTGTTGGCCTTCATTGGAATTTCTTTAGCTATATATGTGTTTTCTGAAGGTTATATATGGCTTCGAAGTTGTATGCTTCTTTTTTGTGTACTTACACGCAAATGGCATGGTTTGTTGTATAAGGCTCCCATGGCTGTCATCATAAAGAGTGATCTTTACCGAGCTGTCCTTAATGTGTTCATGGTTTGCCAAATAATTGGAACATTTCATTTAGTGTGGCATTCAACAATCACGCCTTATGCAGCATTTGGTTTCATTAGTGGTTGTTATTTCCTTTTGTATTTCTTGCAAGGATTTAGGACAACAAGCTACTTTGGAACATTGATGCACCTGGTGATATTTACTGACATTATCAGCTTTGCATTTGTTTTCTTCATCATGTTAGTTGGATTTGGAGGTACGATGATGATGATTGTCTATGATCCGGTTAACCCTGTTCCTGGATTTGATAGTTTGCAATCTGCAACTTATTCCATGTTCCAACTTATGGCAGGTCTTGGAGTTGCAGACAGTCTGAGTGATGTTAAAAACAGTGGAATTGTAACTGCGGTCATTGTGCTGTTTGTCTGCCTTACCATTATTCTTCTTCTGAATATGTTGATTGCTGCCATAAGCGAGTCTTACTCAAACCTTGCACAATTTCGGCATGAGATCTGGATTCGTAACCTTTCCTCTGTAGCATTAAGACTTGAACATTTTTCGTTTATCATTGATTTCAAATTTAAGATGGGCACATATTTGTCATATGACAAAGACACCGATTGCTATAGCTTACTTGTAGAAACATCAGTACCTCCAGCATGCATCTGAACATTGTTTTTAGTATAAGATTGTAGAATACTATGTAGATATTTTGTCAGGCAACATAAGCCAATACATAAGCAATGTAGGGTGTATATGTATATTTATATATATGTATATTTATATTCAGTGTTGCATATTTACAAAAGAGTTCTGACAATTCCATGTAGATATTTTTACCAGGAAGGTAAAAAATAAATGTTTCGGCAGTGTAAAGCATGTGTACCCAAAAAATGTTTGTAATTATGAACGAATTCTTATTGTAAATTTTATCAGTTTGCACTGTCTGTCGAAGTTACCAGAAGAGAGATTGTTCATTTGCACAAATGTTTAATTAAATGGTTATAATGTGACTCTTAATAACTGTAATGAAGATGTAAAACACATCCAATAATAATTTGTATCTTGCTTTATTATAGCTAGCATGTAAAGTATGGAAGCATGTATAACAATCTTCCATTATTTCGAATGTTAAATGTGTGCATTGCATCATTTGTGGAATAGACTGATGTTTTTTAATTGTCAATCTCTTTACATGCATGGCAGCTCTTGCAGATATAAAGTGAATTAAAAATAATAATGTCAGAGATGTCATTATGGACCCAAAAAGATATGTCAGGGTTGTGTGAAGAGTGACCACATTCCATGGCATTGCTATGTGTGAATAAAGATATATTAACACCAGTTAATCCTTTTAGAAATCCTAAGGCACTATGGAAAGAGTGGTAACACTTGGGGTCTAGACCATGAATCAAAGTGACCACTTTAGGGCACTGCATGATGCACTCTCTAGTTATGACTTTCAAGTTCACCTATATATACATGTATATACATTGTATAGTATACAAATGCACAGAAAGTGATGACTTCACATTTATTGGTACAGCCTTGGAAGTGTGTGTGAAACAGACAGATAAGATGCATAAGAAAACCAGCCTCTGCGGGTCAAGGGTGGTCCTATAAGCTCAACAGGGGCCAAATCAAGCAATTTCAGATCCGAAAAGCAAAGTTAACAAGCTCAAGAGTGACATCACAATATTGGTGTCCTAAATATAGCCTCAGCTGCAGTTATTATTTTTTACTTTGATTCAATTTGAGTTGCTGAGGACACCCAAAACATCATTCCTGGCTATCCAAAATTTATGAAATTACAGGGGGAAAATCTTGAAATAGTTAATTGTAGTCATCTTATGAAGTGGCATGCAAAAGAAAAAAGTATTTAAGCCACAGTAGTTGGTTGAAGTGGGGGAGCCCATTTGCAAGCTACTGTAATAATGAGTGCATTATCAAGTCATTTTTTATTTTATAGCTATAAAAAAAGCAGTCATGGGATAAATAGGTTATCACAGTGGCAAGAGAAGAGGCTGTATCTCCCATGTATCATCACCCTCGACCTGTATCATCCCTCGACCCTACGGGTCTCGGGATGATACAGAGTCTCGGGTGATGATACCAGGGAGATACAGCCTCTTCTCTTGCCATGTGATAACCTATATATATATATATATATAATCTATATAATCTATATTCACTGTTTATAGCAATACAAATATAAAAACAACAAAGATAGAAAGTTAAAAATGTAAAAATATAAAAATGTATAAAATCAACAAGTACAAATTGACTCATTGAGGCTTAAAATCTCATCTGAATTAAAATAGTTTATAATATTAAAACCATCTCTGGCATCTATCAATTCTTTTATCATAATACAAGTATTTTTAATATATATGACAGCTTGGTCTAGTTAATAATAATAAGAATAGTTTATTGGGCGAGTGCTAGTCTCAATAAAATTGCTCACCAGCGCTCGGTCAGCATTCCAGACTGTAGTCAATTTAATTTTATTTTCTCTGGGATTGGTAGCCAATAGAGCTCTCGTCTAAATGGTGTGATGTGTTCTCTTTTTTTTTTTTTGATGTTCTATTCAATGATTCAGACTGCAGCGGTCTGAGCGACCTGTATTTTATGTTTTATCTTAGAAATTCCTTTATAGTAATCCATTCCCATAGTCTAAGTGAGGGGTGACTAGAGCATTTACCAAATTTTGAGAAGTGTTTTTGCTCGAAGCACACATAGAAGCAATGAGCTGGAGAATGCGGAGAAGATGATCTCTGAGAAAGAACATGACTATGCTGAATTGCTCGAAACAAAGTGTTAACAATCAGGACAACAAATATTCATCCCAGCCTAAGTTGAAAGGATTAAATGTTGTTGATGAAATTACTGCAGGCCTTGCTGACAAACTAGTCGTCCCATCCTCTGAAATCACCTGGAGTTGCAAACTTGTTAACCAATCGGAATTAAGTAACTAAGAAGTGACAGGTGTTCTTGAGATGAACAATGGAATGTCGGGCATACAAGCCTTCAACAAAGCAAACACACAGATGGATAACTTACCCTGCAGCATCAAAGCGATGATCCCACCACTGTCAAATGCGAAAACAAAAAGCGGTATCTTCAATATGAAATTTCAACAATTTTACAGGACTAAAGGATTTTAAAGCTGCAATGAAGAGGGGAGGAGGGGGGCAGGACACTACTGGGGGAATCATTATTGCCCAGACGCTATACGTACATCGTCATCGGGGAGACAGGCTAACTATTTCATACTTTTTTTAAATTATTAAAGGCTATAAATTCAATTTATGAATATGGTCATTTCTCATTCAGAAAATTAGAATCGAAGTGGTCATTTCCCAGAAATTGTTATTATGCAATAATCAGGGTTCCCACAATTTTCCAACATGAAAACTCCCTACTTTTCCAGGACTTTTCCCAGGGTAGACATATTTCCAGCCAACCAGAATTAATTAAAATTGGTAGAAGACATTTATAAGGGCTGCAACTGTGCATAATATATCTGTTAAAAAGTTTAACCAAATAAAATAAAATATGTACCTTTTTTAGAAGAACTCCCAGAGCATGACTTAGTTCTTATATTCCCCACCAGGGGCACTGCTAACTTCGGTGAAAATTGACTTGTTATTATTGATTATAAATACATTTTTACCCCTGGTTACCGAACAATTCTATACCCGACTTTTCTCCTGCTTTCAAGACCGGGAAAAGTGGTTTTGTGAATTCCCGACTTTTTCCCGGTTTGTCAACACCAGCAGAACCCTGAACAATAAAACTGACTGCGCCAAATTAGCACTGCATGCCGAAATTCACCTGGAATCAGCTATTTTGACCGAAAAAACGAAACTATTACGATGAGCTTCTACTTCTTTAAAAACGCACTGTAAAACATTGTCTACACCTAAAACCTAGCTGAAAAAATAAAAATCTTATCGATATACTCACTACATTAACGGGTACATGGGTTCCCTAGTTCCCAAACTTATACTGGATTTGGCAGAACTTAAGAAAAGTGAAACCAATCCTGTAGACTATCAAACCAATTTTATATTAAGATTTGAATACAAATTGTTCAAGTTTTTATACACTGATGGCTCAAAAATGGAAAGTTGAGTAGCCTGAGCAGTCACCTCGTATAACACCATTATTATTGAATGTCGCCTTCCAGATAACTGCTTAGTATACACTGCAGAGTTAACAGCAATTTACCTAGCCTTAAAGATCATAGAAGACTCAGAATCCAATCGTTATGTTATCTGTTCTGATTCCAAATCTACTCTCCAAGCAATCCAAAATAAACAACTTGATAACCCTTGGATCTTAGATGTTCTTATTAAGTATTTCCATCTTCACGAATACAAAGATATTGTATTTTGTTAGATTCCTGGACATGGCGACATTCAAGGGAATGAAAAAGCAGACTAGGCAGCAAAAAGGGCTCTTACAAAAGAGATAACTGATTACACTATTCCATACAATGATTTTAAAATGACTATAAAATCTTTTATCATTTCTTGCTGGCAAAGACTATGGAATGAATGTAATAACAATAAGTTGCATTCAATTTTACCTTGCGTTCGAAATAAAATACCAAGCAGGTTCAATGCTCGCAAAGATCAAGGAATATATCACAGATATATAGGACATTCAAGACTTACGCATTCGCATTTTCTAGTCAATGAACTGGCACCAGTATGCCAGAGTTGTCAATCAAACATATTTTATTAGAATGCATCCACTTTCAACGCGTAAAAAGACCTTTTTTTCAAGCTTATACCTTACAACATCTCTTTTCAAGATATCCAACTCAGAAAATTATTGAATTTTTACATGCTTCTGGTTTCTACCATCAAATATAGATAATTAATTTTTAACCTAGAGAGCCTCTACATAGCCCAATCAGGTGCTGATGAGGTGTCAAACAATAACACACACATATTAACGGATACATGGGGCTGTTATTCCTTGAAAAATCACACTTTAGGCCAGAGATTTGATCGCGCACAGCACACAGACTGCAGCATGTGTGCTTACCACTCGGCAGCCTCGCAAACAAATGCCGAATTTCCAAACCTTTCTTTCAAGCTAATAAAATTAGTTTTTTGTGTATTAAGTGTATTATTTGTATGGTATAATTATTAGACTGTATTATGATGCAAATAAGGCTGAGATGTTAACAATCGATCAGTATACAGATTGTACACATTTCTCAAAATTTGCATACTATTGTCATGAATACAGTTCAATTCAACTTTTGACCACAATTAACAACCAACTCGTTGACATGACAGGTCATTACCATCTCAGAATCAACATTGACACTTTGGAAAATGAACACTGCTTCCAATGAAGTATTGTGCTATGGTACAATTACTGCTCAAGGTGACCACTCACTGCATGTTGGATATAGCAATATTCACAAGAACATGTGACTTTCAGAGGACCAGATGGACAAGAAGTGGCTAGAAGTGATGGCAACATAATACGACAGGTGAAATTTTTATGGTTTGGTTGTGCATATACTGTGTGATGTCTGCAAAAATTACAGGTATTCTTTGTGAAAGATTCGTAGTCGAGGAAACGAAAACAAAGGCCAAAAGGTATGAAATGAAAAGTAAAATTCTGCATCATTTTAGTTTAAACTTCCGGTATAATTTCAGTTAAAACTTAGGATCATCCATCATGAGATGTTCACAATTGCACAATATTTACTGAAATAGAACAAAGATTCGAAATACCACTGATTTTATCTTGTATTTACTGTAATTTAAAAAACTTTACTATTTTGCAGAAACATTTCGCCCCCACGACAAGGAGATTTTCTAACAGATGTCAAAGAGAACTCGAAGCTGACCTATTTGCAGTGTGAATGACGCGCCATGAAGAGGAAACTAAAGGCAGCAGAGGAAGCTGATGTTACAGCTTCAGCACCAATCCACAAGTGTGTCCAAGGAGTTGTCGGAGGAATTCACAAAAATTCTCAATATTGAGTTTGAGGAGGGCAGTCTGCCAGAAATATACCTAGATTTTCTTTTATGGATTTAGGTAATGATTAAGTGCAATAATTATTTATAATGATACTTCACTAATATATATATTTTTTTTTTTTGGGGGGGGGGGCATTTTACTATTGAGAGCAAATTGTTACATTCATTTTGGAATGCATAAAGTTGGCCTATGTTATAAAATGTTTTTTAACTCAATGTGAATCAGCACATTTGATTTAATGATAGACACTTTTAATGAAGTGATAAACAATATAATAAATTTAAGCGAAATGAAACTACTCAGCAGCGAGTTATAAATAGCCCGGTCTCCAGCAGCCCGGATGCAGCATTTTGATGACAAGGGGGATTTCCTGTGTTCTCTGTTTCATATGGCCCGTAAAGATCACTTGGTAAGTAGTTATGGTTTTATTTCTGTGCCAAAAGTCAGAAGCGGGATTAGAAAAAACAGACTTTGCAGTAAAGTAATGCCATATATACATACTTGGTAATTTGGTATTTTGCAGTAAATATTATTTCGCTCAGAGCGTTATAGTCCCTTTTTACGTCATTCGGCTATATATTACTCGTGACAGTGTGAACTAGGCTTTGTGCTTGAGAAATATATATTCAGGAAAACTAAGGGAAAATATGAAAAATATGAAATAACGTAACGCACATAGTTAATATGTTTACTGTCAATCCAACCGGCTTTGCTCATTTTAGGTTTATTTTGTACATTAATTGTTTGAAACTGACCATCTCTGTACAAATATGTATCGAACAAAATGTTAGCAGAATAGTAATCCTAAGCTCAAGAAAGAGCGTAAAAAAAACTATAAACTAATTAAGAAAGATAGATTAATGTATCTAGATCATTTTACAAATTTGCACAACCATGGCACAATGGCCATTGGCCTACAACATTATATTTCACACTTACAGTGCAGTGAGTGCCTAACATAACTTTAGTATATCTTAAACTGGAAAGATTTGAAAATACAGGCTATAAACTGAAACTAAAAAACTTATCAAAGCTATATATGAAATGCAGATGAGATCCTAAAGATCTTTTAATGAGTATAGATATAAAGGGAAACACAGTAACTAACAAGAAACAATAATACAATAGAAATGATTTAAAAAGGATTAATATATTCTCAACGAGTGAGCCAGATCAGCACCGATAGGGTGGTATAAAAGTATTTACTGTTGTTGCTTAATGAAACACATATATACAAATAAAAATTCTCGTATATCTACTCAAATGTAGAAAAACACAAATTAGAACCCCTAACTTGAATGTAGAAAAACACAAATAAGAAATCCTTAACTTGAATGTAGAAAAACACAAATTAGAACTCCTTAACTTGAATGTAGAAAAACACAAATTAGAAATCCTTAACTTGAATGTAGAAAAACACAAATTAAAAATCCTTAATCCGGAAGTCAGGCTGTGTCCCTTGCAGTGTCATGGAATAAGGGAACACCAGAACCAGTTCAAATCTTTCTTGCATCACATCATCATACATCAATTACAGACCACCTCGTGCTCTGCTATGATCTCTTTCCCCCTTCTCTCTCTCTCTGGCTGTTGTTTCTCTCTCTCTGCCTTCCATCTCTCTGATTCTTGCTGTTTACTTCATCTTACTTATACGAGCCAAAATGTAACCAATTGAAGTGGAGCTTTTAATGCTGCACTTTCTTTGTGTGAATACTGCCTCTTTTGATCTGCTGCATACAGTTTGAAAAAAAGTTAAACTTTTGCTAGAATAAATGTATGCAAGTCAAACCCCTAATGTTGGAATAAGTATCTACGAGATGGTGCCATGCATCAAATGTTAATTTTACAGCCAGTTACGTTGACTTTGAAACTATAAACCCCAGAGTAGAGAGAACTGCTTGATAGGACGTCATGTGAATGCCGGACTCCCATTGGGTAATGCAGTCCCTCTGCCTTTGGGAGTGTGGCATTCACATGATGTCACCTGGAGCAGCCCTCTCAAAAGTTTAGTTTCCAAGTCTATTAAATTGGTTGTAATAGGCTCATAAGACTTTTTGATGTTTAAAAGAAACTATTCCAGACATGTGTAAGAATGAAATAGACGTCAAGTATATGAACTGGTTGGCATAAGTAAAAATTTGGCCCCAAGCTTGATGTAACATTTCATCTTCTAAAATAGTTTATGAATTGTGGCAATAGACATAGGTTTTCCTAAGCACTGTCCAGGTATGTACATTGAAGATGCGAGTCACTAGTTACACCTTAGCCTGACTTAAGACATTAATTATATTTTGCATTGATCAAATTGTACGACTGTATAATATAGGCCTATAAGTAATCCTATTCAAGAAAGTGGACTATGTCGTATATTATTAATATCTTAGATGTGGTCTCTAGACCCTATAAAGCAAAAATGGATTCAGTTACTAGAAGCGGTAACATTTAAAAATGGGCACAACTGCATTTTAGGAAAATGGGCACAACTCTATTTTAGAGTAGTTAAACACTACTGGAAATAACACTCTATGTCTTATTGTATGTGTTGCAGATTGATTAAAACCCACCATGGCATCTACAGAAAGGAGATCTGATGAAATATGTGGGGTTTGGATTGATAAGGATGGAAGTGCTGCAGAGGAAATTAAACAGTACATCCAGAATAAATCAAAGCAACAGGTTGTCAGAGCCGATCTGGAAAACTTGACCTTTCTAAAGGTAACACCGCAATTCATATATAATCGGCCGAAAAATAAGTAAACATTTTGACCAAACTAGTACACAATCACTTACTGTTATTTCGTAATTCAAAATCTGTGATGTCTGTTGACTGGAAGTGCTCACAATAAAATATCTGTCAAACAAACAATACCATATTTCGTGATGAACAGTATTCTATTCTGTGTGTAGTTGTTAAAATGGATATAAATCAACTTGTTAATCGGTATTATTATAAAAAACACACCTTGCATAACCATTGAATGTCAACTATACATTTTCAGGATGACACCAAGTACAGCAAGTATTTCGTCCTTATTTCAAGACATTCTGCAAAGGAACATTCATTCATGGTCATTATCACAACAGTCCTGTACCAGCTGTACAACCTAACCCTGATTCCCAAAGTGGTGTTGGTTATTGTTGATGAAAAGTTTAATGAAGAACATCTGCCAATCCCCTTGCTTAGTTTTGACAGAGTGTCTGTTTTTCCGAACGAAGTTTCAAAGAAGGAGGATGATCTACGCAACATATACTTGAAACTTTCAGGTAGAACAAATAGACAGGCTAACATTATAATTTCAATTTCAGCTAGGTTTTTAGCTTGCCTTCACCATACATGCATCAGTTTCCATCTACACATTATAATGTAAAGTAGTGTAGTTATTGTTTCGAAAAGGTTTGTCATTATAAGTAGTCTCCAGTCATTGAAACGTGATTTTGTAACTGAGGACTTCATCACAGTTTCATGAACATTTTGAAAATTTCCTCCACAGAACAACCCCATAAGATAGAAGATGTCCTTCCAGTAGGCAATCTTGGCATTGGGTTGGCATGGAGCTATTTCTATGGGTTTCTTAACCTCATTTTGCCAGGTGAGTGGTAAATGTTGGTTTTAGAACCAATGTACATGTATTTGTACCATGGGCCTTATTTAAGGGGGGCAGGGGGACATGCCCCCCCCCCCCCCACTTTTTAACACATTTTTTATTATTTCAATGTATATTCTTGGGAAATTTAAGGATTGTCCCCCCCCCCCTACTTTTTTGCAGAAGGCTTATAATATGTAATACAACAGTGTTTTAACAACTGAGCATCCAATGTATTACATCTCAAATTTTAATTTTTACAGAAATGAATGTAAGGATTAAAAATTCTGGTCATTACAAAAGCAACCCAAACAGGATGAGCACCAAGTTCTTTATAATACTCCCTGAATCCTGCAAAACACCAACTCGATTCAGTGAAGTTGACAACAGATTCATAACCGAAGGACCTTTGGATGAGGGGATAAAGAAGCACAGGGCTGGGCAACCAGCTCGTCTCTACAAGACTTTCGTACATAAAATTAAAGGCAATGGTCAACAGGTAATAAACGATTATTATTGGAAACCAAATGATAGTTGCATAGCTAAGAAAAGACAAGATAATGGTATGTTTACTGTTTATTTCCCAGCCCATTTTAAAGTAAGTGTTACCTTTGACTTTTGCTTTTCCAGGAAGACCGTTATTTTTGTGGAGAGTTTGCTACCCCTGTACTGAGTTTGCGAAAAATGTTGGAAGAGGGAAGAATAGTTGAGAGGGAGATGGACAAACAGATGGTGTTATTCCGACACAGCCTGATGGCAATAATCAACGACAAGCGAAGTCCTGATTGCGTCGGAAAAGCGGTAGTTGTCAGCTATGAAGACAGAAGTAATCCCTTATCACTGGCTGACAAACTGTATGGACAGATCAGGCTGGAATCTGAAGATGCACGTCTGGTTAGTATGCTCAGTGTCCAAAATACACGTGTCCTATATATATGCAGCTGATTACTTATATATAAGTTTGTAAATTAACATCTACATTTGTTAGGACTATTAGCTTCTGCGTGGGCTTAATTTCCTGCAATTGAATCTGTTATCAGTCGAGTGAATTATCACGAAATAGTAGCGCTCTAGCGCTACCATTTAATTGGTAATGATAGGCAGGCAGGCAGCAACAGCTACACTTCTGTGGTAATGCTCTGAGGCTCATTTTCACCTTTAAACATTTTTTTGAATATGTTCCAGCTGCCCTATTGACTTGAAACCTTCACTAAAAGTTGACCCAGGGTCTCTAGTTTACTCATGATTTTTTTCATCAAAAGTGATAGTAAGGAAAAAAAAGTGCTCGTAAGAGTTTGTTTTCATAAATTCTAGCGTTCCGACAGAATGGTAATGATAGAACTTTACCCCTCTTAACAGCCAATCATAGTTTATCATATTCACCCCAGATGTCAGGCAGAGGCACTTCTCCCTTATCTGATAGCCAATTAACACCCCCCCCCCCCTTTTTTGACTGCCCCCTTTCCTATCAGCTCGCACCCCTTGACCCGATGTCTACTGTATGCAGATAGCAGTGTACATTATGATGCTTATCCATCTTGTTTGATAAGTCAGCCTCATTAATTCAGTTTCTTGTCTTAATAATAAAGTTCACAAGTCAATAGCTGTTTGAGCTTGTTTGCTAGATATTAGTCACAATTGAAGTAACTTCATTTTTAATTTTACACAAAGTTTACTGAAAAAAGTCTTTAAAAAGTTACATTAGTAATATAAGAGAAAAGCAAAATAAAAAAAAGAGACAGAAAGAAAGACAGAAAGAAAGAAAGACATGCAGAAAGAAAGAAGGAAAGAAAGACAGAAAGAAAGACAGGCAGAAAGAAAGAAAGACAGGCAGAAAGAAAGACAGAAAGAAAGAAAGGCAGAAAGAAAGACAGAAAGAAAGAAAGACAGGCAGAAAGAAAGACAGGCAGAAAGAAAGTAAGACAGAAAGAAAGAAAGACAGGCAGAAAGAAAGAAAGACAGGCAGAAAGAAAGAAAGACAGGCAGAAAGAAAGTAAGACAGAAAGAAAGAAAGACAGGCAGAAAGAAAGTAAGACAGAAAGAAAGAAAGACAGGCAGAAAGAAAGAAAGACAGAAAGAAAGAAAGGCAGAAAGAAAGAAAGACAGAAAGAAAGAAAGACAGGCAGAAAGAAAGAAAGACAGGCATAAAGAAAGAAAGAAAGACAGAAAGAAAGACAGGCAGAAAGAAAGAAAGACAAATACAGAAAGACAGACAGACAGAAAGAAAGATGGAGAGATAGATAGATAGATTGACTGATTGATTGACTGATTGACTGATTGATTGCTTGATTGACTGACTGATTGATTGATCATACCTAATCTCAGTATGTACACTGTATTAACTAATCCGAAAACGGGAATTACTCATTATAACTGACTGACTGACTGACTGACTGACCGTTGTATTCACCCTGCCTAAGATTTTTTTTTTCAAAATACATGGAAAAGGGTTAATTAAACCTCTCAACCTGAGGAAGGGGCATACATGGCTTGGGTGCTACACACATGTATAATATATTGAATATTGGCACTGCATATGCAGGGGGGGGGGGGCATTGAAAGGGGACTTTCTGCTTTGAAGCTAAACTTCTTGGTGAAGGGGCCAGTCATCTGTGTTTAACTCCAGAGTGCCAGCCAAATGGTGGTGCCTTCACCAAAGAATGCCATTTTATTGAGAAGCATCCATTTTGGTAGTTGCATTTGTTGACATATAGAATTTTTTAATTTATTTATCCCTCATGACTAATAGAAATTACCTCCCTGATGAATCAGTGAACCACTTAAGTTGGTAAAAACTTAAAACTAGAAATTGAAGGCACTACCAGGGAAAAAGGCAGTGTAGTCTAACCAATATTTACTACATTTTATACTGCTTACAAAATTACTCTTAGTCCAGACTTCTACTGGAGAGTAGTTACTTCCTGTGGAGGTGTGTACAAATGAGGGTGCCCTTAAATTGGACATATTTGTCTTGTCTTGATTATGAAATACATATCATGTTTTGTATCTTTTTTCATGTATTTTTCTTGACACACTTGTGTTATCAAATGACCAAGAAAACCAAGTCTTGCTAACTCAGAAACTAGAATTGAAAATTGATACCACCAAGCAACCCAGTCTGCTGCTTTGTCACACCTTGGATAATCCAAGGTCACACTGCAATGGGGATTTTACATGGAGACAAGAGACATTTTATCTTGGTTAAATTAGGCAATTAGGTCCAGTTTCTCTAATAGCTATTTATAAATGAAAGTTCAATTTCAGTTTATTTTAATAATGTGATCATGGGGTATTATTGCATACATTTTCTGTAGAGTTGGCGAGACATAAAATGTGAAATAGATAAATCTATTTGCAAGCATATAAAATAGATAATTACCGTGTTCAATAATTGGATAAAGTGGTCTTTATGGTAAGGTGGCCTGTTTCAGAGGTGGTCTTAATAGTGAGGTGGTTTTAATAGTGAGGTGGTCTTCTTGGGGTGGCCTATGTGGCTTAATAGAGATGTGGTCTTAATAGTGAGATGGTCCTAATAGTGAGATGGTCCTAATAGTGAGATTGTCTGGATGGTCCAATTTCTCCAAGGTTAAAGATTTTTGAAATAATAGAAAGATAGATAGATAAATAGAAGTACAGAAGGATAGATAGATAGATAGAAAGAAAGATAGATAGATAGATAGATTGATTGATTTTAGATTGATATGATTGATAGATTGATTGATGGACTGATACATAGATACATAGATACATAGATACATAGATGATTTTAGATTGATAGATAGATAGATTGATTGATAGATTGATTGATGGATGAATTGAAAGATTAATTGATAGATTGATTGATAGATTGATAGATAGATAGATAGATTGATTGATATTGATTGATTGATTGATTGATAGATTGATAGATTGATAGATTGATATATTGATTAATAGATTGATAACTTTATTTATAGATTGATTGATAGATAGATTGATATTGATTGATAGATTGATTAACAGATTGATTGATATATTGATTAATAGATTGATAGATTGATTAAAAGATTGATAGATAGATTGATATATTTATTAATTATTGATAGATTGATTGATTGATAGCTTGATTGATAGATATACTGATTGATTGATATTGATTGATTGATATATTGATTAATAGATTGTTTGATAGATTGACAGATATATTGACTGATAGATTGATAGATTGATTGATTGATAAATAGATAGATAGATAGATAGATGGATAGATGGATAGATGGATAGATGGATGGATAGATAGATTGATTGATAGATTGATTGATTGATGAATTGAAAGATTGATTGATAAATTGATAGATAGATTGATAGATTGATTGATATTGATTGATTGATAGATAAATAGATTGATTGATAGATAGATTGATAGATTGATTAATAGACTGATAACTTAAATTAATAGATTGATTGATAGATAGATTGATATTGATTGATTGATTGATAGATTGATTAATAGATTGATAGATTGATTAAAAGATTGATAGATAGATTGATATATTTATTAATTGTTGATAGATTGATAGATTGATTGATTGATAGATTAATTGATTGATAGATATTCAGATTGATAGATATATTGATTGATATTGATTGATTGATCATGATTGATTGATTGATATATTGATAGATATATAGATAGATAGATAGATAGATAGATTGATAGATGGATAGATTGATTGATAGATTGATTGATTGATGAATTGAAAGATTGATTGATAGATTGATTGATATTGATTGATTGATAGATAAATAGATTGATTGATAGATAGATTGATATATTGATTAATAGATTGATAACTTAATTAATAGATTGATTGATAGATAGATTGATATTGATTGAAAGGTTGATTAATAGATTGATTGATGGATTGATTAATAGATTGATAGATTGATTAAAAGATTGATAGATAGATTGATATATTTATTAATTGTTGATAGATTGATTGATTGATTGATTGATTGATAGCTTGATTGATAGCTTGATTGATAGATATTCAGATTGATATATATATATATATATATATATATATATATATATATATATATATATATATATATATATATATATATATATATATATATATATATATATTGATTGATATTGATTGATTGATCATGATTGATTGATTGATATATTGATAGATAGATAGATAGATTGATTGATTAACAGATTGATAGATTGATAGATTGACTGATTGATTGATTTAATGTTTGATTGATAGATTAATAGATAAATTGACTGATAGATAGATTGATTGATTGATTCATAGATTGATATGGCAGGTAGGCAGATAGATAGATGGATAGAAGGAAAGATAGATCGATAGATACATTGATACTTTGATAGATGTTGGATAATTTAATTGATAGATAGATTGATAGACTGACAGATTGATAGATAGATTTATAGATTGATTGATAGATTAATAGATTGATTTATATATAGATAGATTGACTGATTGATTGATATTGATTGATTGAGTGACATTGATAGATTGATTAATAGATTGATTGATTGATAGATGGATTAGATTGATAGATAGATTGATTGATTGATTGATTGACTGATAGATAGATAGATGGATAGATTGATTGATAGATTGATATGCACCAAGGCAGATAGATAGATGGATAGAAGGAACGCTAGATAGATTTTGATTGATTGATTGATACATTGTTACATTAATAGACAATAGATTGATAGATAGATTTATAGATTGATAGATTAATAGATTGATTGATAGATAGATTGATTGACTGATTGATTGATAGATTGACTGATTGATTGATATTGATTGATTGAGTGATATTGATAGATTGATTAATAGATTGATAGATTGATTGATAGATGGATTAGATTGATAGATAGATTGATTGATAGATTGATTAATAGATTGATAGATTGATTGATAGATGGATTAGATTGATAGATAGATTGATTGATAGATTGACTGATAGATAGATAGATTGATATTTTGATTGATAGATTGATATGCAGGCAGGCAGGCAGGCAGATAGATAGATGGATAGATAGATAGATAGATGGATAGATAAATAGATAGATTGATTGATTGATTGATACATTGTTAGTAGGGCTGTACACCGGTTCTCGATATACCGCTTGTAACGGTACAAGGATAATGATAGGGGTATTGATAACCGTTAGGTAATAATAACGATACGATTAAATGGTATGCAGAGTGGCGTTTTTGAGCAAATAAGACACCTGCTACCCAGATGTTCCGTGCTTTTAAAGAAAAATATCAGCCACTTTAATTTTAAAGACATTAAACAAAAGTCTGGATTATTCCATTAAGATTAGTTCATTACATTTCATAATGGATTGTCAGTATTGTAGGCTTTTTTCATTGATATAGCTTAACGATATGTATCATGATACGTATCATATCGGTTTTACTGTATCGTGATACGTATCGTATCATTATAAAGATAAAGGTGTACAGCTCTAATTGATAGACAATAGATTGATAGATTGATTGATTGAAAGAAAGAAAGAAAAGAAGAAAAGAACGACAGTAACTTATATAATGATATTTCACACACTGCATAATAGCCATAAGCCAGATTTAAAATTATTGTTCGGTTACAGATAGATATATAGATAGATAGACAGATAGACAGATAGACAGATAGACATGTAGCTAGCTAGATATTATAATAAAACCTAATAACTGTGTGGTTCAGAGCCTTGAACTTCACTCGTGATGAGGTTGGGCTGGTGAACCCACGAGTCCCGTAGGGCAAGCATTACTTAAAATCACATAAAACACATAAACCACATAGACAATTTGGTACCCAATTTCTGACGAAGTCTTTAAAGTCAATAATGTTGTCAAAATCTCTTGTTAAATTTAGGGTGTTAAAATACATAGCGCCATGATGTTGTAAAGATTTAAAACCATATCTTACTGTATTAAAAGTTTTTGTCTTCAAGTGTATATATCTCATATCATAAGGTGAAATTTGTACTTTAAAAATGTCTGAGTCTATAGGTGGCATCATATCATTTCTTATCTTGAATACTGCTAGCAATAGCTCCCTTATTCTTGTTAAATACAAAAAAGATGATTTATTACATTTTCTTAATAGCATAAGATACGTTGATTCAAAATCTAAATAGACATATCGTAGGGCTCTTTCATAAAGCTTTTCCATTTTTCTGCTATCAGTTACATTACAAAAATGATAGAGTGTTGAACAATAACTGAAATTTGATAAGACAAAAGCTTCAAGAATCTTCATTTTACATGGCACACTTAGTTTCTTTGACAATCTCCCAAGAGCACTTACTTGCCTAGCACATTTCACAGTTATTTCCTTTATATGTTGATTGAAATTTAGTTGATCATCTATATAAACACCTAGTAGTTTGACACAGTTTTCTGTTTGAATAACATTTCCATCAAAACAAAACATAATATCACACTTTTGCCTGCTAAGAAATTAGTCCACTTGGTATATCAATTATACAAATGTATTTAGTCAAAGCGTTTTCTGTATAGTAAATTTAGATGATGACTAAGGCGTTGAGCATGAGAGAAAAACAAATTACACATTTGTTTCAGAGATTATCCTCACTGGAAATTATCAGCAGTGCTGCTATGGTTGATATTATATCTAGTCCTGATGGCGAGAGATTGCAAAAGGAAATTAGCAAATTTTTGGGGATGGCTGAAAATGGATCTCAAGAGGCTACTGCCCAAAAGCCTGAGCAAACTGATGGTATGCAGGTCAGCGTGCACAATTCCTTTGAAGACTGGCAGCCAAAATTGGTAGGTTCACAGCCAGCCAGTGATAAACTGTTTATCATCCTCTCGGAAGAATTGAAAAGTGAGGTTGAGAATTACCACGAAGAGTTGATTGCTCATCCAATTTGGTTTCCAAGGACAACATTCCTAGTGGATCTGGAAAACATTCCTGATTGGCTGGAGAAAAGTGGTGCAGATTACATTAATGCAAGAAAGAATGACATTTGGAGAAGAATATTTGGATCTTTTTATGGTAAGTGCAAGTGCAGTATCAACCTGTGAGATAATCACATAAGATGAATATATAAAGATTTTGTGTGCTTTTTTTTCTTGCATTTATCATAGAATTTTCACCACTTAAACATTTTAGGAACATCATCTGTGGAAGGAGTAGTAGACAAACGATGGGAGAAGTACAGTGATACATGTAATGTATTCTTTTTATTAACTTGAGGTGAAATTAGCAGGTCATTAGATAAACCCTTTTTTCTTTACCTCATCGAAAAACTTTTAAGGAAATCATCATTTTTTATGACATTCCAGATGGAAGGCAGTACCAGTGTGACCGTCTTCCCATTGGTCTTGTTGCTGAAGGTCTTGCTCATTCATTCTACCACAACTACCTGGCATTAATTGGGCCAAGTAAGTAATGGTGTCATCACTCATCAGAAAATTTAAATTAGTACTTTCATCTTCGAACAATGCTGAGTCAAGTTACGAGCAACATTATTGGATCGAGTACCTATTCGCTACTTGCCATTTTCACCTGGAATTGTATGTAAATGTGTTAATTTTTTTAATTTCATGTAATGCTTCTGAATTCAGAATTAACAGAAAGAATAGAGAAGACCGATTACTTCTTGCAGGGGATGATGCCGACCAAGTTATTCACTTTGCTCCCCTATTCATGCTTCAGGTACTTAGTCATTGTAGTTTTCTGGGTGTGCATATTATACACTGTCTGTAATAACACATTTCATTATCCAATTGTTGGATAGGCTTGTCATATAAGAATCTTGAGTTCTTCAGTGTTGTTGACATTTGAACATTAAAATCAGAGAGTCATTACTTTCTTATGTCGTACTATATTAAAATGTTGACTGAGTCAGCAGAAGACTATGAACAGATGTTACGATCCATTTGGATTTACAATATGTTCTTACTGCCATTATCCCAAAATCAATTATAGCTTTCCCAAATTGGAAGAAGCTGATGAAGCCATCACTAGTGTAGGGAACCTGGAGACACTGACCATTCAAGTGGCAGGAAACAACCGAAACTATGACAATCCAGTACATAAGATTACAAAAAATGGACAGGTAATATTTATAAACGACATGTATTTCGAATTATTTTAATCATTAAGGCATTTGGCTTGTAGAATGCAGAGGCTCGTATCAAACCAGACCTAAACATGGAGTTCAGATTGAATTCATTGGCTTAAAGGTCATTAATCATATTGCAATGAATGTCAGTGATAAGGCTAAGTTGCTGGATTATAATTTCAAATTATTGGCAGAGCCAATGGCAATATCAGCACACATTACAAAATTATATACCAGTATAATCATAGTCAAACAAATGGTGGAAATAAAGTAATTTTCTGTTGTCATTACGTTTGTAGACATATTACGCCTGTGTGGAGTATTGCACACCAACTCTGGTCATGTATGAGATGGAAGCTGAAGGGAAAGCTGGCCTGACACCTAAGCAAAAGGAAGCACAGTTGCACATTTTTCGTCGTGTTCTGCAAGAAATCTTGAACACATCGGAGTATGGTCAATTCTTCAAATTGATATGTTATGATGGTAAGGAGTATCTTGCTAGAAAAACATTTTGAAAATTCTAACATTGTTCTTGTTTGTCCAAATATTGTTGATTAAAATAACCAACAGAAACAACTATAAGACACCATTCGCCTTGGATAAATAGACTGCAGTGTAATGGTTGGTGCATTACAGTTGGTACAATTCATGTAAATTTCTTCTGCTAAAAACTGCATTAATGAGTCACATTCCAGTATGTTCTATTTTGGCGGTTCTACCTTCATAAGGTAGTTATGACTCATCTTGGGGCTATTGGAAAGTCAATCACTTTTACCTGAGTTTTCTATCACTAGAGGGCAGTTGGTGTAACTAGCTATTCCTTGTTATTAGTGACAAGGTTCAGTAAATGCAGGTTCCTCATAAGATTACCCATTGTCATGAATGCCACTATGAGTCATTACAGTTAGTGGAATTGTTGTGTAAATGTTTTGGCACTTACCACGCGAAAAATGCACTTGGTGGTGCATGGATCTATATTTTGTTGAAGTTTTTTAAAAACTCTCTTGATGACTCACACTGGCACTCATGACAATTGTATCCTGGATTCACAGAACCTTGTCACTATGTTATGTTTTTTAGTGATAGAAAACTCAGGTAACAGTGTTTGAGCTTTCAGTAGCCCCAAGATGAATCATAACTATACTTTATAGTAAAACACGTAGGAGTGTGACTCATCAGTGATGTTTTTTTTCAGAAGAAGACAAGAAAAGTTTACATATCAATTATACCAACTGTGATGAAGTTTTAACTTTAACGCAAAATATAGGTTCATGCGTCACCAATGACTCATCAAGGGCAATTTCACTTTACAAGTATACACATTTTACAGATCAATTCCACTAACTGTAACAGGCACCAATACTGTAGTAATGCAGATGAGTAGGATATGAGCACACAACTAAATAAAATGTACATATATAGCTTGAAGTAGTCCATTTATGCATTTCTTTGGTTTTGGTCACTTAGACAGAACTGGCGTATTTTGCATTGGTTAGTAGTAATAACACGAAATGACAATACTCCTAGATAACAGCAGTGAACATAGCAACAATGAAGTCAAATATATAATTCTTCTTAACCAACACTGCAACGCATGTGGATGGGATCCATATAGTTACACTTAAGTGACATCACTGCCCATGAGGCTTGTCTAATAAGTGACCAAACCGAAGAAATGCATGAATAAACTACTTCAAACCATATGTTCCTTGAATTTTGCTCCTTTTTGATTCCTTCAATCTGAGTACAATTTTAACATGGAAGAAGCAACAATGAAACAACAGCTTTTGAACACACGTTTCGGTGCTAAATGAGCATCAAATTCAAAAGTATTTTGGTAGATGTGGTATGCTAGGTATACTAAAATGTCCAAAACCTTCCCATTTTAAAGCCGACAACAGGCCTAATTAATCATGATGTTGTCATTTTGAAATGGTGACGTCATCACCACGACACCCAACCAGAGTGAGGAAGAACAGGGATAGAAAAACAAAATATTCACTCGTGATAAGGTTGGGCTGGAGAGGCCTGTTAGCGCATAGATTTTCATTGCTCCAGTTAATTCAAAAACCAATTTTCCCGTGAACAAGATGCATATCTAGGTCTTCATAAGTTTCGATAGCCATTGTGATGCTAAGAAGTTTTGGCTTAATTTGAGTGGGACATGAGGCAGTGCTGCGTAAGGAAATTAGACTACTGGCAGCGCTTTTATATACTTATCCCATCTGTTTCATTTATTATCTTCACTACTTCATGGTTTTCTACATCAAATTGTTATTTTAAAAACCAAAACCCCTTTAGTTCCCCTTTGTTATGAATAATATTAGGAAACTTTAGGCTAATGGAAATATTACATCAAAAACTTGCAATTGACCTTTTGCCAGCCTGTTTTTAGATTGCAGTATGTCTTGTTGCTATATTTGAAAAACTTAAAAAATGCTGATACCATGTAAATTGTTTAAATATTCAGATGGACAGTCGGCAAAACGCGGACTCACTGAAATTTTGGTGGAAAACATCAAGGATTGCCTGAAAGAGTAGCTTGGCCTACAGTTCATTTGATGAACTACAGCGATGTTGTTTTTTTTTTTCGGTGAATCAACTGAATACGGCATCTTATCTGCAAAGAGGTGTGATTATTGCAACAGAATTACTTTGTTTCTTAATTTTAAGAAATACTATGTAAACCGTTTGTCAGGTTGAGTGTTGTTAATCCTTCGTAAATCTATCCAGGTTTTATTGTATATGTCGTATATTTGATATAAAGCACATTTACTTCAATCATTTTATTTTGTGTAAGATACAACATATACTCATGTAGCCCAAGTAATGTTTCTTACATATGCACTTTGCATGTGCGTAAATATAAAGAAAGCTCTGGTGGTTTTAGGACCCGCTGACAGTGTCAGTAACCTTTTTTCCATTCACAGACATCAGCTTGCTGGGTCAATCAAGTACCAATATCAATCAAGTACCCATGAGAGTCTCACATCAGGTTAGGCCATTGGTACCGAGCGTGCCACCTAACTTTTTCATAAACGTGTTTGTAATGTATCACTAAAGTTAGAATTTCACCGAGTTTCTGTTTGAAATCTTAAAAATAAGTATATTCAATATGTCTTATTGATAAATCAATAATAATGAAGCATGAAGAGGAAAAATCACATGCATATGAATCGAGTCTAGCAAAAAACCCAAATATTGTAAGGTTTTTGCACAGGCACTAGCTGTGATTTTTCAGTCCAAAAATCATCGATGTAGGCCATACAAACAATGCCTCTTTGTCGCAACGTAGCCTTCAAAATCAATTTGCAAATCGCAAATATTTACCATCAGACTAAAACTGCGCAGTGTAATAAGCATCTTTTAAGTCAACTGTCGCCATCCACCAAGACGGTCCCAACAAAGCCACTGCTGTTTCTAAAGTATCCGCTGTTTCTAAAGTATCCATTTTTAAAGTGTCTATATTTGATAACCACATTGAGCCTCTTCATATTGAAAAATGTGCGATAGGGAAAATCAGGCTTTTGTATGAAAAAGACACTTGACAGTACTTGGACGTCTTCAGGAGTACATGACTCAATAACTTGTTTGGCTAATAACTTGGCTACCTCAGCTTTCAAAATAGCCATTTCCTGCTGTGATCTACGAATAACAGGATAAAAGTAACAGACTTGGGAGTTCTGTCAAATTCGATACTGATACCCTCTATATCATCTAACAATGACCTGTCTGATGTAATATTATACCAATGGGCCAAACGCCCCCCAACTGGGAAGTCTGGCTTAAATACCTCACCTGAATCACTCCTCACAGGTTTCTTTGTCTGCAACGAACTGGATGCATCACATTCATTACGTCTGCCATAGTATTGAGCTTGTCTCCGACCATAATCACGTCCACGATAGGAACCTCTGCCTCAGGGCTAATATCGAAAATTTGGCTGTCCTCGAAAGCCTCGGCCTCTTCCAGGCTGTGAAAAGATTTTTCCACATACACGATTAGCCTCAGCATTGTCTTTGACCTGGTTGGCCAACTCATCACCAAAAAAAGCAGTCAGTGAAGGGAGTAGAGGTGGCACACAAGTGCTGAAACTGAGCATTAAGGTCAGGCTTGATTAGTTTCTGCCGTCGATGATTTAGCTCAACATTGCTCTGACCCAAAATCACTTGAATGTTCTACAAATCCTTTGTTAACTGGGTTAGTGAAGGCTCAACTACAGGAGTAGGGGCCATCTTCAAAACATCATTCAAAACTTTACACATCCATAGTACGCGTACTAGGTTTAATCTTTTCCCAAATTGTTTGGTTCACTTTAACCCTGTCCAAGCCTGAACAATTATCCGGAATGTCAAAAGAGTTTTAACTTACTATTGCGGAATTCCTCTGACAGCTTAACACAAAAGGCATTATTGACCACATGGCTGACCTCCTGGACTGCTGGTCTTCCACGAGGAATCACTTTAATTTCTGCCAAACACTGATCAATAACGTCAGGGTTATCCATGGACATATGTGCACTAGCAACCCCAGAGCACATGACATCAGCGATGTCTTAATCAATGTCCAAAAAGTCAGATTTATCAGGCTTATCCCCATGGTCAGAACCCTGGCCTGGAGGAATTAGGTCCTGTCATACTCATACTCACCAAAATAAGCCCCCCAAATGTTGGGAAATACGGGCGCCCAATTCCGTGCGCACTTTGTGCAAAAGAAAGTCACTGCGTTCACCGCTACAACCCAGTTGAGGCAACGCCATGTTGGATTCCAGCTGATGTGCCGCAGTAACCTGGAATTGAGAAACGTCTGCCTTCTTGCCGGGAAAATTCGTTTTTCCCTTGGACTATGACTTCTCCTTCTTCTCTTCATCCATAACGCTTTTAAGAAGTTGGCTGCATGATCGGCAAATCCTGATGCGCGTTGTCAGAGGTCCTGGAGTTAAAAAAAATATATTTGAGTCATCTAAAAAAGCAACGAATTGCTACGATAAGCTACGGTATATGACTTTGTAGATATTTGTAGAAATTTGTAGCGCTAACGTAGGCACGAAGTAGTGATTCTTAGTTGCTTTGTATTTTAGTCTTCACCCTTCCTCGCAGGTCGTATCCAATTAAAGTTATAATTAGGGTCTCATTATCAACTTAGGGCGGAGAATAATTACGATATTGAGATCAATATCAATCGCCGTCAAAATCATGAAGGTGTGAAATGGGCTTAAGTTGATTGTCCGAGGTTAAATCTCCTGCCTGGCATAGAGATAAATTTTCGTTCTGTAGCCTCTATTCACTGCACTCAGGTGTGATTGGGTACTATAGGAGCCTATAGGCAGTGAATATAAAACGCTTAGCCTGATGTGCAGATTCCTGTGGTGCAGTTGTAACCCCAATAAGTTGAGGAAGACTCATCCCTGAAGAGGTCTACAAGGGTGTAAATGTACCAAATTGGTTGAGCGGGATAGCAGAGTCTGACTCAATACATTAACATTAATTTGTAAAAGATAACTAGATAGATAAATAGATAGACAAAAAAGATTATACATGTGCATTGTTACAGTTTGTTCTGGGAAAGTGTTTACTTTTGATAGTCGTTGATCATTGTTGATATGGGTGCCCATGTAGTTGACATGAGGATATTATCATGTCTGTAAGCTCATTAATGATGAGTCATAACCACCAGGGTAAGTGTAATGGAAAAGATAGAAACATGAGTCATGATTTTTTCATATAAGTTTAGAGAATAATGTGACAAAAAGTTTTAAATTTTGCATTGGTTTAGCTTTTGTAGATGACACAACAATATTTGCTTCTGCAAATAATTAAAGGTTTTTATACATAAACGTTAATGAAGATTTAAGTTCATTGAGTAGTTGGTTTAATGGTAATTCACTTAAATTAATAATAGAAAGGTCAAGATACATCTTTTTTCGATCAAAGAGAAACCTTGAAGAAATTAAGAGGTCTAATTTCTCCAAGGAAAAACCAAGTAAGGTTAATAACAGTGGAAAGATGGATCTAAATGTGCAAGCAATACCTCAAGTCAAATGTATTAATTTTTTAGGCATAATTTTGGGTGAATTGTTAGAATGGTCACTACAAGCAAAACATATGTTAACAAAAGTTATTGGAAATCATAGTTTAAATATGACCAAAAACATTATACCAGTTAGATCGAAATTGCAAGTGTATTTTTGCTATGTACAAAGACATCTTGCGTATTGCATAAGTGCCTGCAGACCTATGTTGAAAAGCAAGGATTAACGAAGTAGGCCCATAAGGGAACAACAAAATAAATCAATTAGGTTAATTTATAACGTCAAAAGAAGGACTAGACTAAAGCCATATTATAAAACAGGTAAAATATCAAAATTTGATGATCTCGTTAAAAGCTCACTGTTGAATATATCCTATAAGTATGTAAGAGAAATATTACCTTTAAGAATTATGAACTTATTTATCCTAACAATGAAGCAATACAAGAAACAAACAATTTAAGGACACCACATGATACAACAAACATATACAATATATGTTATTTAGGACACAAAGTAAAACTAGTATCAGAGCCTTTAACAAAGCATTAAAAAAGCAAATTTGCCATTAATATCAATAAGTAATTATGCATTATATGTCACTTTCTCTTGTTCTCGGTTGTCAGAACCTTTTTTCTTTCTTCTTTATTTCTTTCACTGTACGAATTTGATTTCAATTGTATTCAAATAGTCTCTTTTTCTTTTCATATATAATGTAAGGGGTGTGTGCAAGTTCAAACCTTTTTAATAAACTAGTACACCCCCCACCAGTATGCTTTATTTCTCTTTTATTGTTTATGTCATGTACTATGGACTTAATGTACTGAACAACTACATACTGTGTGGAAATAAAAAATCTTGAATCTTGAAATCTCGAATATGCACTTTATGTGAACCAAATGTAAGCACATATTACTCAGTTGCAGTCAAACTACATACTCAGTGCTCTTTACTAACGTTTGACTAACATGACAAGAACTTCCAGAAATTAGTCCACTTGGTGTATCAATTTTACAAATGTATTTAGTCAAAGCGTTTTCTGTATAGTAAATTTAGATGATGACTAAGGCATTGAGCATGAGAGAAAAACAAATTACACATTTGTTTCAGAGATTATCCTCAGTGGAAAGTATCAGCAGTACTGCTATAGTTGATATTATATCTAGTCCTGATGGCGAGAGATTGCAAAAGGAAATTAGCAAATTTTTGGGGATGGCTGAAAATGGATCTCAAGAGGCTACTGGCCAAAAGCCTGAGCAAACTGATGGTATGCAGGTCAGCGTGCACAATTCCTTTGAAGACTGGCAGCCAAAATTGGTAGGTTCACAGCCAGCCAGTGATAAACTGTTTATCATCCTCTCGGAAGAATTGAAAAGTGAGGTTGAGAATTACCACGAAGAGTTGATTGCTCATCCAATTTGGTTTCCAAGGACAACATTCCTAGTGGATCTGGAAAACATTCCTGATTGGCTGGAGAAAAGTGGTGCAGATTACATTAATGCAAGAAAGAATGACATTTGGAGAAGAATATTTGGATCTTTTTATGGTAAGTGCAAGTGCAGTATCAACCTGTGAGATAATCACATAAGATGAATATATAAAGATTTTGTGTGCTTTTTTTTCTTGCATTTATCATAGAATTTTCACCACTTAAACATTTTAGGAACATCATCTGTGGAAGGAGTAGTAGACAAACGATTGGAGAAGTACAGTGATACATGTAATGTATTCTTTTTATTAACTTGAGGTGAAATTAGCAGGTCATTAGATAAACCCTTTTTTCTTTACCTCATCGAAAAACTTTTAAGGTAATCATCATTTTTTATGACATTCCAGATGGAAGGCAGTACCAGTGTGACCGTCTTCCCATTGGTCTTGTTGCTGAAGGTCTTGCTCATTCATTCTACCACAACTACCTGGCATTAATTGGGCCAAGTAAGTAATGGTGTCATCACTCATCAGAAAATTTTAGTTAGTACTTTCATCTTCGAACAAGCGCTCTGGGCTTCCAACCGCTGGGTCCCGGGTTCGATTCCTGGTCGAGCCTAAGTTGGATGGCTGTTTCATCCTTCATCTCATTGCCATGGTCTCTGCCTGTACTAATTAGCCCAGCAGGTGCATAAATACAGGACGTAAAGCCCTAATCACCCACCCACCCATTCATCTTCGAACAATGCTGAGGCAAGTTACGAGCAACATTATTGGATCGAGTACCTATTCGCTACTTGCCATTTTCACCTGGAATTGTATGTAAATGTGTTAATTTTTTAAATTTCATATAATGCTTCTGAATTCAGAATTAGCAGAAAGAATAGAGAAGACTAATTACTTCTTGCAGGGGATGATGCCGACCAAGTTATTCACTTTGCTCCCCTATTCATGCTTCAGGTACTTAGTCATTGTACTTTTCTGGGTGTGCATATTATACACTGTTTGTAATAACACATTTCATTATCCAATTGTTGGATAGGCTTGTCATATAAAAATCTTGAGTTCTTCAGTGTTGTTGACATTTGAACATTAGAATCAGAGAGTCATTACTTTCTTATGTCGTACTATATCAAAATGTTGACTGAGTCAGCAGAAGACTATGAACAGATGTTACGATCCATTTGGATTTACAATATGGTCTTACTGCCATTATCCCAAAATCAATTATAGCTTTCCCAAATTGGAAGAAGCTGATGAAGCCATCACTTGTGTAGGGAACCTGGAGACACTGACCATTCAAGTGGCAGGAAACAACCGAAACTATGACAATCCAGTACATAAGATTACAAAAAATGGACAGGTAATATTTATAAACGACATGTATTTCGAATTATTTTATTCATTAAGGCGTTTGGCTTGGAGAATGCAGAGGCTGGTCCAACTGCCTCATAGGTGGCTCAAGCACTCTAAACTTACGGATGAAAAAATGACAAGAGGGTTGTCATATACAGCACCAAGTTACTGATAGTTAGTCATATTGTAGTGACTTAAAGTGTCATTACTGACAACCCTTGGTCATTTTGACAATTCTTTGTTTAAAGTGCAGAACCTGTTACCATACCACTTACAAAAATATAATATATGGCATGGATGTTAAGCCGGCATTAGTGAAGATTTGGTTTTAGCATTATCATTTTCTAGAGAATAACATAACTGCATGCATATTATTGCTTGCCATAGCACTAAACTATCCCTTTGTTTGAGAGGCTGCCCAACATCTATAGTTTATGAATAAAGTTGATAAAATTATCAAAATACAAGATGCGCCCACATTGTAGTTCTGGCTAAAGCTGACAATCTTTGTATGTACCATTTAGCAAACCCTGTGACTGTTGTAACTGGCAGCATCTTATCATTTAATAAACTACAGCAATTCCATTGCTGATGCGACTTTACCTCCAGCAACATCTCTGAAAGCCTGAGTAGACATGGCATGTCATCATTTCACATACTTTTAAAAAGCACAATGATACTTTTCAAAAGCACGGGCATCTCGATCCAGTGTAGCACTTAACTGAACCTTCGTCTGCATATTGTCACTTTCTTTAACAGCATGACCCAACTGTTCAAGCATCTAAACTGCTGATCTAGGGCAATGGTCTGGCATCATATTGACAGAAAAAAATGAAGATATATATGCTCTGTTCAATAGTTGAGCTGATGACTTGTTGGATATATAATTATAATATCTAAACTGGGAGAACCTTACTTTGGAGAGTGGAGGCCAAAAGAGCTGCAGTATGTACCATGAGTACTGAGCATAGTTTCTTACAAAGTTTTTTGTGTCATTTTAACTGAGGTTGTTTCATCTCCATGAAATATCATAAACAGTCAAAAAGTCAAAAAAGAATCTCCTGTAAGCAGAATTTGCATCGAGGTCAGCCTTTAACATATTTGTACTTCGAGCGTGACATGGCGAATCTACATCAAGCACTTAAGTCTAGTGTTCCAATATTTAACAACAGTGTTAACAGCACCACCATGCAAGATATACTTACATGGAAATAAGAAAAATATAAATATTATATATATGACAAGAAAACATGACCAATAACCCACTGATGTGAAATTAACTAGCATATAATAAAACAGTACCAATAATGTTGCCCGAACTCGTCATTTGTAGAAACTATAAACATATGTTATTCCTGTATATTCCTAAAGAATGATAATGTGACATGTTTCAATGCATATATACATTGTTCACATCAAGACCTTTTTATTACATATGCCTCATCTATATGTTTTATTGATTATTTAACAGTATATGTTGTGAAAATATGCCGCTCGGACTATTTGATTATTACTATCGTGTTTGATGCCCTGTGAATGACCCTAAACCCTGTTTTAAAAAAATTACACCATATTTTTTCTTAAACTACACACCTTGACGTGCGAAAAAATATATGGTGTCAAAAATTAACACAACATTTTTACAGGATTTTATTAATCTACACATCATCGTTGACGTTTGATATAATTTTTTAGTCAAATGTTTCTCTGTATTTTGGCCTGAATTTAAGAATTGCGCAAATACACATTACTCAAGGAATGAAAAGCATTTTTTAATCTACTGACAACAGTCGAGCATTATTACAAATAACTTAATTGCGATAAAACTTATTCATGATCAAACCTATGAGCTGTCAAGAGTTCATTAATAGTGAATGTTGTTTAAGGAAATGTAGCTTTCATGTATTACAATGATAATACATGTTGTTAGTCTACGCCATTTGCTTGATTACAGTGTAGGCCTCTATAAATTTGGCATGAGTCAATACCAAACCAGTACAGTCAAAAAGCATTGCTGAGCTACACTAAGTGCTTCCAGTGAACAAACATTTTACTGATAGAGGTTTCGGAACACCCAACTCTATTATTTATTGGAAACAGACAAACAAACATACAGGAGATCTACAATGTAATTGTTGTTTTTCCTTGGGGCCTTGACATTTACCTCTGACATGTGGAAGAATCGAGTTTATGGCATTAGCGTTCATTGTTGTGTTTTATGGTGGTGTTATAACTGTGGAAGTTGGCGCCAAGCTACGTGACAAGCAGAGGTCAAATACTTCAGGCAGCCATTAACCAATAAGGCAGCAATCAGCATGATCAATTGTCATGTGTCTGCTGGGCTGCACACTCATTTAGTATAAGCCATAACTATGGCAAAAAACATGGACACAAACATGGGCAAAAAGCCAGAGAGAGCTGGTGTTCCTGGGGATTTTATTGAAGGACCTAATCAAGTTAAGAAACAAGAAAAGGAAGGAATATTTAAAAGCATGCAAGACAGGCTTCAAGAAAAATTCAGTATCTTGCGAAGAAAGAGTATTGCTCCACCAAAATCAACTGCCTGGCCACCTGGTGAAATCAAAGTAGGACAGGAGGACAGGTGAATGACTTTTTTTTTTGTAGAATTTCTTTTTTAAATGGCAAGTGCGATTGGTTTACCAAAGTAAAGTTAAGCATTGTACTAATCTTTTGTTGTGGTTCAGCATTAACCAAGCTATATTTTATCAGGTTTATGAGTTATATTAAAAAGTATTACGGTTTAGCTAAGGGTAAATGTATTATTGGGAATATTTTCAAACTGGGACTGAGAATTATCCTAAAATTAATCTTCAGTTTGTGTCAGTAAGTTCAGTAGGATTATCAACAACAAAAAATTGCTTCAATGTCTTGGGCAAGGTATGAGATTAAATCTAATCTTAGTTCAATTTCATTCATTACAACAGTTGGATTTAATTAATAATTTTAACAATCCTGCTTATACTTTCAGTTATGCTGCATGGCTTAAAGGTGTTACCAACAAGCCTGACATTATGGCATTTCACAAACTTGAGTGTTGTTCGAACAACCTTGTTCGCAAGTTCACCATAATATGTGATGTCATGATGGAAACCTACAACGAGATTGATATAAGACTTCCTGAAGTTGAATCCTGCTTGATCGTGGCAGCTATAAACAGTAACAATGAGGTGTGCGAGCTCATTGTATCACGTGCTTCAGTGAAACAGTTAATGATTACTGTAAGTGCCAAACAATATGAAGGATGCACAGCTCTCCATGCGATTGTTGTAAATGAGCTGCCAGATATATTACAGAAATTTATGGAAAGACTTGACACTGTTGATAGGTTGATAATGCTAAATACACATATAGTAGGTTCTCACTTTTTGAAGAAAATGAAAGTGAGCTCCTTGCCGCTTCATCTTGCTTGCTGGACATCCAACGCTGTGATATTCCGTTTGCTGATGTCTTATGGCGCTGAGTTAGATGCAAAAGACATAAAAGGCAATACAGTATTGCATGTACTCATAGAACTTGGGAATAAAAATCCAGAACTTGCAAAACAAATGATAAGAACTGTACTAACTATGGATACATCAAGAAATTGGTTTAGTCTGAAACATGAGCAAGATCCCAACCACTGGACAGCGCAAGATGACATAGACCTTAAGAAACACATGCTGTACATTGAGAATAATGATGGGTACACACCACTGACCTGGGCAGCAAAGTTTGTTAACAGAGAGATGCTGGAGTTCAACCTCAATATCGAAGGAGTCCATCGACAAACAGCTTGGCGATTTGGACTATCCTCTTTTGTCCTGTATGATATGAAAGAGATTGATCCTGTAGTTACTCGAAACCAGAGGCCAGGCAAACCTAATGTTTTGGAGCTTTTGACCTACAGGGTTGTAGAAAAGGATGAAGTGACATGTTTTTCCATTCCTGTAATTGATCAACTCATAGCGTACAAGTGGAGGTTTCATCTTTTTGACTTTTTTGTTTGGGGTGTGTGGCATCTTGCATTAATGTTGATTTGTTATCTAGTCCCTGTTTATGTCATTGAGGATATGAAAAATCCTGGTTCAAACTTGACCAACACCACCTCAACTGCTCATTTAAGGGTTGTTGCAATGGATCTAGTAAAAAACTCTCTGAAATTACAGATACTGTTGGTCTTCATTGGAATTTCTTTAGCTATATATGTGTTTTCTGAAGGTTATATATGGCTTCGAAGTTGTATGCTTCTTTTTTGTGTACTTACACGCAAATGGCATGGTTTGTTGTATAAGGCTCCCATGGCTGTCATCATAAAGAGTGATCTTTACCGAGCTGTCCTTAATGTGTTCATGGTTTGCCAAATAATTGGAACATTTCATTTAGTGTGGCATTCAACAATCACGCCTTATGCAGCATTTGGTTTCATTAGTGGTTGTTATTTCCTTTTGTATTTCTTGCAAGGATTTAGGACAACAAGCTACTTTGGAACATTGATGCACCTGGTGACATTTACTGACATTATCAGCTTTGCATTTGTTTTCTTCATCATGTTAGTTGGATTTGGAGGTACGATGATGATGATTGTCTATGATCCAGTTAACCCTGTTCCTGGATTTGATAGTTTGCAATCTGCAACTTATTCCATGTTCCAACTTATGGCAGGTCTTGGAGTTGCAGACGGTCTGAGTGATGTTAACAACAGTGGCATTGTAACTGCGGTCATTGTGCTGTTTGTCTGCCTTACCATTATTCTTCTTCTGAATATGTTGATTGCTGCCATAAGCAAGTCTTACTCAAACCTTGCACAATTTCGGCATGAGATCTGGATTCGCAACCTTTCCTCTGTGGCATTAAGACTTGAATATATTTCGTTTATCATTGTTTTCAAATTTAAGATGGGCACATATTTGTCATATGACAAAGACACCGATCGCTATAGCTTACTTGTAGAAAAATCAGTACCTCCAGCATGCAGCTGCCTATCCACACTTTAATTTGGAACCTAGGTGTAATTAACATTAACAAAGGAACCTGCTAACACGATCAGGTTGTGACAATCATGTGACAACATTCCCATTATATTGTTGCAATATTTTAATGTCATCAATATATGGGTAATTTTTTTATTTATATTCCAAGAAATATCACCCAAGAATTCCTTCCAAAAGTTTTCCAAACAAATGTTGCCCATATATTTTTGCAACCTAAACTGATAGTGCGTTTTTGTAATGTTTTACCAACAACTGTATACAGGCTTTACATACAATGTTGGAAATAACTCGTGTGTGCAGGGGGTAAGTATGACAAAATAGTTAGCATTTGTCAGCTCCAGTGTATCTCTGTATGTATGGGTTTGAACCATGGTCTGTTATTGAACCACATATGTCAGTCTCTGTGTCTTCATATTGAATGTCATCTTTATCTCGTTCTTCGCCATTAGGCAGTTAAATTATAACTACATTGTTTCTTGTGGTAAAGCCAAGAACTTTGTTACTAGGATGGATGTTGTAATTGTGTTACTAAGATGGATGTTGTAATTGTGTTACTAAGATGGATGTTGTAATTGTGTTACTAAGATGGATGTTGTAAATGTGTAAAGCCCCTGTCACACGGGCCGGTTGTGCCGTAGTGAACCCGTAGTATTACGTAATAGTTGCGGAAATCGCTACCCGGCACCAAGCCGGCGGCACCAAGCCGGCGGCACCAAGCCGGCGGCACCAAGCCGGCGGCACCAAGCCGGCGGCACCAAGCCGGCGGCACCAAGCCGGCGGCACCAAGCCGGCGGCACCAAGCCGGCGGCACCAAGCCGGCGGCCCCAAGCCGGCGGCCCCAAGCCGGCGGCCCCAAGCCGGCGGCATACGGCCACCCGTGGATATCCGGGGATACCCGGCAAGCACCCGTGGGACCCTTGGCCAAGCCGCGAAACCCGGCCCCGGTAGCCGGTTGTGCATGGCACAAAAAAATGAAAAAATAAATAAAAATACCCGTGGAAGCCGGCGGGTGACCCGTGGAAGCCGGCGGGTGACCCGTGGAAGCCGGCGGTTGAACCGTCGAAGCCGGCGAACTATCCGTCCCTAATTTCACCCGTAGTAAAGCCGGCGTCTTGTTCAGGGGTTCCCCGCCGGCTTCCACGGGTCACCCGCCGGCTTTTTGCTACCAGCGGCAGCGTAGGCAGGGAGGGGGGTCGTATATACTTTAAAAGACTGCTGCTCCTCTAATATTAGTCTGATTTTCGTCAAATAAGACTGAATTGTAGCATATTTCATACTGATTCCAGACATGTTTTCGGATCATAAATAGACTAAATATTAAGCGAGATATACGTCTGAGAAGGCAGGTAGGCGGCAAACAGTGGTGCTCCCTGAAGCGTCCGCGCCTGGACTGTATCTATGCAGGCAGAGCTGAGCGATTCTTTAAAAAGCTGCTGCTCCCTTAATATTTGTCCGATTTTCGTCAAATAAAGACTAAATAGTAGGATATTTCATACTGATTCCAGACATGTTTTCAGATCGTAAATATTAAGTGAGATATTTGTCTGAGAAGGCAGTTGACTGGCGGCGGTCAAGGTGCTCCGTGTATGGTCATGACTTGAATGGTGTGGTCAATATTTTTGACCATGATATATATACATTGTTTGGATGAGCTTTATTGCAATTCATTTCTACTCATTCTGCCAACTGCCATGACTGTTATGTCAATTGCTATTAGCATTTTGAATGATACAAAGAATGGGTGTAGAGATTACAGCAAATGCTCAATACATGTGTCAATTCCCTAATTGCCTCAATTGGGGTTCTTTGACCTGTCATTTCGTTCAAAGATGACACAGTAATATGACATTGTCTTGACTGTCATTCACAATTACAAAAAGATGTAATTGCTTTCATTAATTAAAAACAATGTATTTTAAAATATTGTAATTACCAGGCAATGATAATATTTGTATTTTGGTATTTTTTTTATACATGAGAACATTCTTATTTTTTTGTGTTAATTTGAATCTTATTGTGATATTTTGATCAGTATTTGTGTATATTTTTGTAAAATTTAAATCTAATATTGATATTGTAATTAGTATTTGTAATTTGATCTGTGATTTTATTTGCTATCTTTTATGTACTTATATAAACCAAATATTAAGCTAGATATTCTATATTATATTATAAGCATATAAATCTATCTGTCTCTCTAAACTATCTGTCTATCTACATATCCTATTTTCGTCAAATAAAGACTGAATTATTCAGGGAAATGTGTAGAATTTATATAATCTATAGATAGATATAGTCTAGTTTAGAGTAATCATTTTAGATATTTATTTCATTTTATATAAATTATCAATATTTCGTTCTTGTTGGAATTAAAATCGATATTGCATGTTCCATCCATGATCAAAACAATCTCCCTCTTTAATATGCATAATAAACAGTAATCAGTTGAAATTCAGAATTTCAATTCATGCTTGTGATCAATGATTTCAATTCATGCTTGTGATCAATGATGAAAAAGCATGATTTACCCCATTCTTTGTATTATTCAAAATGCTAATACCAATTGACATAACGGTCAAGGCAGATTGCTATTACATATATAAAACCAAAGGAAAAGTCCTTTCCATTGGCCAGTTGGCAGAATGAGTAGAAATTAATTGCAATAAAGCTCATCCAAACAATGTATATATCATGGTCAAAAATATTGACCACACCATTCAAGACATGAACATACACAGAGCACTTGCCGCCGCCAGACAACTGCCTTCTCAGACCGATATCTCGCTTAATATTTGGTTTATTTTCAATCTGAAAATCTGTGTGGAATTAGTGTGAACTCTAATATAATTCAATATTTATTTGACGAAAATCGGATTAATATTAATGGAGCAGCAGCCGCCGCCAGACAACCGCCTTCTCAGACGAATAGCTCGCTTAATATTTGGTATATTTTCGATCCAAAAATACGTATGGAATCAGTATGAATTATACTACAATTCAGTCTTGATTTGATGAAAATCTGACTAATATTAGGGGAGCAGCAGCCTTTTAAAGTATACTCCTGGAAGCCGTCGAGTTACTCCTACTACCCGCCGGCTTACTCCTACAACTCAGCGAGTCACCCGTAGAACCCGCCGAGTCACCCGTAGAACCCACCGAGTCACCCGTAGAACCCGCCGAGTCACCCGTAGGATCCGGCGGGTAACCCGTAGAACCCGGCGGGTCACCCGGCAGGTAACCCGTAGAACCCGCCGGGTTACCCGGCGGGTGATGCCCCGCCCCTTTTTGCTGCCAGAACCTGTCGCCAAACCGGCAGAAAGAGCTGTTACATAACTGTTACGTCACTCTACGGGTTCACTACGACAAAACCGGCCCGTGTGACAGGGGCTTAAGAAAGATTATAGAATACTATTTAGATATTTTTTCAGGCAAAATAAGCCAATACATAAGCAATGTATGGTGTATATGTATATTTATATATATGTATATTTATATTCAGTGTTGCATATTTACAAAACAGTTCTTACAATTCCATGTAGATATTTTTACCAGGAAGGTAAAAAATAAGACAAATGTTTCGGCAGTGTAAAGCATGTGTACCAAAAAAAAGGTTTGTAGTTATCAACGACTTCTTATGGTAAATTGTATCAGTTTGCACTGTCTACTGATAATGAAGTTAAACAGGAGATAGATTGTTTATTTGTACAAATGTTTAATTAAATGGGTTAGAATGTAACTCATAATGACTTTTCTGAAAACATAAAACTCATTCATTAATAATTTGTGTGTATCTTACTTTATTAGCTAGCATGTAAAGTATGGAAGCATGTATAACAATCTTACATTATTTTGAATGTTAAATGTGTGCATTGCATCATTTGTGGAATACACTGATGATGATAATAATAAAGATGTTTATCAAGATGTTTTTTCATTGTCAATCTTCTTACATGCATGGCAATTCTTGCCATATATATAAAGTGAATTAAAAATAGTAATGTCAGAGATGTCATTATGGACCGAAAAAGATATATTTTCAGGGTTGTGTGAAGAGTGACCATATTCCATGGCGTTGCTATGTGTGAATAAAGATATATTAACACCAGTTAAGCCTTTTGGAAATATGGAAAGAGTGGTAACACTTGGGGTCTAGACTTTGAATCAAAGTGACCACTTTGGGGCACTGCATGATGCACTCTCTAGTTATGACTATCAAGTTCACCTATACATACATGTATATACATTGTATAGTATACAAATGCACAGAAAGTGTGACTTTACATTTACTGGTACAGCCTTGGAATTGTGTATGTAACAGATCAGATGCATAAGAAAACCAGGGCTGCAAATATACTCGTGAAAGTCCTGATCCTTCTCGGATCAAGGGTGGTAAAAATTAAGGTGTATCTTACATAGCCGAGTGACAATGCCGAGTGATGCCGAGTGCCTCATAAATCAGACAGTCGGGAATACTCGGCTTTGCACGCCGACCGCTCTGGAAAAGCTCAGCAATACTCGTAGACCGATCGTTACCACTCTGGGTTGGTAGAATAAGGACCCACAGATCAGATGCATAAGAAAACCAGGGCTGCAAATATACTCATGAAAGTCCTGATCCTTCTCGGATCAAGGGTGGTAAAAATTAAGGGTGTATCTTACATAGCCGAGTGACAATGCCGAGTGATGCCGAGTGCCTCATAAATCAGACAGTCGGGAATACTCGGCTTTGCACGCCGACCGCTCTGGAAAAGCTTGGCAATACTCGTAGACTGATCGTTACCACTCTGGGTTGGTAGAATAAGGACCCACAAATTTTAAACATGTTTAAAATTTTCTAGCAGTGTCACCGAGCAACTTTGCTCTGGAATTGCTTGGGATTTACACGGGGTTAACTCGCCGTGCACTCGCCATGCACTCGCCGTGCACTCGGTGGGTACACTTGGTCACTCGGCGAGTACTTTTGGTCGTATGGAATGCTGCGTGGACGTGATTTCCTCGCTGAGTGGTCGGCGTGTAAAGAAGAGTTATTGGCTTGACACTCGGGAGAATGGAGGCAAGCTATCGGCGAGAAGGTTGTTGCTGACTTGCTTTTTCTCACTGGCACTAGGCATCAAATGACAAAGAGTGAAGCAGATTCATTATTTGCCAACAATCATCATTACTTGGCAATGTCATGGCAATGTCACTCGGCTATGTGAGATAGTTGCTTTAGTGACGCTCTGCACAATGCACACCTTCTAGCTCTCCCTACCAAGAGCTCCTAGTCCAGACATGAATGAGGTCTGGTTATCAAGTCTTTAAACATAATATCACACACGCGCACACCATCACACACATGCAGACACAAATGCACACACACTACGTAGTGTATGCAATTATACATATGATAAATATACTAATAATTGTTAATCTAAATACAAGAATTTGACTAATTAAGAAACTTGCACATAGTACATTTGTAAGGGGTTCAAAGTTTCTCTTATCTAAAACCACCAGTATTCTAAAATCTGCTATTTTATATTTGATATTTAATGATGGATAGGCATATATATTTTATAAAGGTCCCCAATATATATTGTAATCATGGTTGTGGTGGTAGTAATGCGGGTAGTAAGAGTGCCTGATGGGTTGGTAGCGGTCCTCTGTACCCCACAGTCCAAGTGTAGCCCGACATCCAGAACCATTGAATCCCTTGAGCAGAATCTGGTGTCTTTCATTCTGATGATGTATGTGAGACCTCACGTGTGCCATGTAATAAAACAGCGACTCACCTGAATAAATTCTGAATAATTCTAAAGAACAAACACACAAATTCCATTGACTATCGTGTAATACATGAGCATGACTCCATGAGGTTAGCAAGGAGGAGATGCAACAGAGAATTTTTCGTGTCACCCTAACTTCCTGTCAATATAAAATGCAATGCATCCTGGGGCCCCATCATTCACTATGATTAACAAATAAACGAACAGGAAAAATATTGCAGTTGTTGTCATAGATTAATTGAAAATAACGTAACTACTATAGCCAGTATAGGTCATTCGCAGATGTAAACAATGCGCGTGACGTCACCAACAAATGTGAATGAGTTGCTCTGACTAGTGACGTCAGAGACCTGATGACGTCACGGGCAACAATCTGATTGGCCAATGTCGACGTCACGATGCTACTGACCAATAGGCAATCAGAATGATCTCAGCCCGGTCAACAGGAAGTTAGCATGACGCGAAACGCGATCCAAGAAATTCGGTGTGTTTACATTCAATAATGAATTGCCATTAATATTAGATATGATAAACTGGACTTAAAGTGGGTAGCTTTGTGGAAAATATTCTCTGGAACAGCACTCTGTGAGGTTTTCGGTAAGAAAGACAAAAGGCTTTTTATTGTGAATGATTAATTGGCAAGATATCATGTCAACCAAAATTTCCGTTTCATCTTCTCTCTATATATATATGTATAGTACAGAACTGCATGTGATCTTCGTGGAGGTTAGGTGTTACAAGCAAACAAACACAACATTAAATATTTTGCTTTTATTAGCTCTCCATTGACAAAACTTGTTGTTACATGTGTGATCAATATTCTTGCGCAAAAGGCATAACAATTTAGGTTTGGCTTTATTACCACTTGCCACATTTTGATGATTGCCAAAGGCTCGGAGGCAATGTAAACAAAGTCAAGCACTTTATAAGCATTGGAAAGACTAATTGCTCTGAAACTGGAAACTGCACTCTCCTCTTGCTCCTGTTCTTGTGATAAGGTATCTAACTGAAGTGCCTATTTATTCATCATGCCCAGCTTAAAATATTTGAGTTTAGTGCAGTATAGTGGACACAAATTGATGCACATATTAGGCGTCAATGAAATACGAAATATATATAGGCCTATATATATGTACAAGTTTGAAGTTGTAGCACAATTAGAATAACATTTCGTGTAAAATAGCGGGGGTTTACAAAAAAAAACAAAAAAAACTACTTGGCTCCTACCGCCGCCAATTACTTGTTGATGGTTAGTTTAAAGCATAATTTTCACGTGATACTTAGTGTGATCACCATTGCAAATACTGCTCATGTCAAATATAAATGTGTAATACACGAAATTCAAGATTCAATGTCTACTTTTACTGACAGTTAAAATACATGGCACCACTATTATTAGCTCATCAATTACACCCCCTCCCCCCAAAAAAAACTTAAGACTAGGGTAATTCAGTTGTACTTATTACTGTAAAATTTGTAATGATTACATTAGGATGGTGGGACTTTGGTCACTATTTCTAGAAACCATCTGTCTGTTTCTTCATTGTATTCGAGACATTGCTTGTTCATGAAATATGAGAAGCAACGGAAAAAGCGTCTCTCCAAGAGCAGCATTGCGGCTGCTCTGCTTCGAATCCACAACTGCTCTTGATGCTGAGCGAGGTTCGAATAAGTCTCACTCATTGCTGCAATCAACATGTTCAACAACAAAAGTACAGTCATGGCGACGAAAATCACAAAAGTTATATGCAGCATGGCCTGTGTGATTTCACCAGAAACTTTTGGTTCACCAGCAAATCCAGTCATGACTTTGCTCATTGTGTAAAAAGAGTTCCATATTGTATCGTAACCATTTACATTTTGGTTAGCATCTACCCCGTTAACAAGGAACATCATTCCGGAGCCAAAACCTAATAACACCACCAAAAATACAAAGGCAAAGCTAAGCATATCAGTAAATAGAATACGATGCATTATTAAACTGAAGTATCCAGTAGAACGGAAGCCTTGGAAGAAAAAGAGCACAAAATACCAGCCAAAAATGGAAGAAATTGCAGTTAATTCCTATGGCATGGCAGCATTGACAAATAGTTCCTTCAGGGCGAGAACTTGGGAGATAAGAAAGACAATTAATCCAATGCGGAATAAGTCCCATTTTATGATAACCATAAATGGAGCCTCGTAGTAATGATTATGCCATTTTCTTGTGATGCTGAGTGTCAGGCCTGACAACCCTAAAAATATGTCGTATAATTCACCCCAAATGCAAACAGCAAGGTTTGCCAGAAGGAATGCAAGTAAAATGTAAAAAACCAGAATCTGGTGCTTCTCTTGGGACATGTGATGCAAATCCAACAAACCTTCAGACACTGGCAGCAATTTGGCATTCATCGGTAAAGTACGATTGGCATGTGGGTATAAAAAAGCGTCTTTGCCAGTCATGTATGTGACCGGTATGTAAAAACACAGGATCATGATCATAACATGCCACGCCGCCCAAAAGAAATATGGAAAACGGTACCATTTCCACCGAATCGACACCAATTTTTTGATGATCGGAATGGTAAATGCATCCACAACTTTGGGATTTATTGGCCTGTATACAAGCAAGTTCATCACATTTGGTCTTTCGATGTGACGATTTCTTTGAACGCAGGGGTTGATTTCCGTGACATCGTATTGAACAATACAGTCGGACCCAAACTGAACTATTGTCTTTCTGTATACACCTTCACAGTTAACAATGAGATTGAGCATTTCTAAGGCACCCAGTTTTGCAGCTAAGGTAATCGGAGTATACCCATCATTATTCTCTATGCTGAGTAACATCTTTTTGACACCGATATCTTCTTGTGATGTCCAGTACTGTTCATCTATTCCTTCTCTCCTACAGTACCATTGACGTGTTGCTTGACTGTTGAACACTTTCCTTAACATTTCTGTAGCTTCTTCAGGCCTCTCAGTGCTGATTTCTACTAATGAATGGTTGATATTACAGCCTTTATGGTCCTTGTTGTCCAACTCTGCTCCTCGATTTAATAGTACTTCAAAAATGTCGATGCTGCACACCCAACAACTTAAGTTCAAAGCCAAACTGCTCACACCCAGTTGGCCAATAATCTTGTCGAGTTAATGCCAAAAAAGACGAAGACTGAAGCAGTGCATGCATCTTGCCCGGCCAGCTTGTTGCCTTTAAATTATGATGATCAGTTTCAAGTCGAAGGGTTCATCAGAAGATTCCTATCTCCAGTTTTGATCAATACCAAACTAGCATTAGTGCTGTTGCTTGCAGTTGCTAAAACAAGCCAAGATGATTCATGTTTCATTGGTATATCATGGGCTTGTAGACCTTCGTCATTCAAATGCTGACAAAGTATATCAAATCGTACTGTGAAGTCATTTTGGCAGCAGTATTCCAGTTCGCTTGCATAGGTTTCTTGGTCACCATGGTTTACCAACCATGTGGCATAACTGAAAAAGAAAAAAAAGATTTGTAGATAGGAAGTTGGTCTAATACTGTTTGTCAACATTTGAAAATATTTTTTAGATTAGTAAATAAATATCAACTAATGCACTTTTGACATATATATATTTACTTCAAGTGAAAATAGTTTCCTTTAAACTTTGGGCAATGCACTCTTAATGGTCGTAAAAAGAAATTTTATAAAACTGGCAGACTGCTTTTAAAATCATAAATTTGTGAGCGAAGTGAGTACACTACAAAAACTCACGAGGACTACAGTTAGTTTCATTAAAAACGGCCTGTCAAATTAAGCCCAGGCAAAGCTAGACTACTTCTGCTGTTCGACGCTACCTGCCACTTAACCGAACTGTCTGGCTATAGCTGGTTACTCAAAGTCAGAACTAAAAGTCATGCAGCACCATCTGGTGCATAAGTTGCGAGTTATGCATATTTGTCATTTAGTGTTGAAAAGATGCATGGTTTATATTTTTTTAGTAAGCTGACTATAAGTTAGGTGAAGACAGAAGAGGCCTTTCTTTAGCCAGTTATAGCTACAGCCAGGAATAGGTTGCTACAGCTGTCTAGAGTTGACCATATTTTATGAAACTAGCTGTACGTTCACGTTATTACGGAGCTTTAAAAGGGACCTGCAAATAAAAATAAAGGCTGGGGATTTGTCGTTCAAATGAAAATATTTGCGTTCGCACAGAAATTTTTTCCCGTTCGCACGAAAATATTTGCGTATGCACAGAAATCTTTTCCCGTTCGCACGAAAATATTTCGTTCGCACAGACATTATTTTGCGTTCGCACAGAAATTTATTTCCGTTCGCACAGAAACAATTTACGTTCCCACGAAAAAAAATTTGCGTTTGCACGAAAAAAAATTTGCACGGGTAACCCGCCGGCTTTTTGGACTTTTTGCTGTCAGCGTAGGCAGGGAGGGGGCGGGGGTTGTATATACTTTAAAAGGCTGCTGCTCCTCTAATACTAGTCCGATATTCGTCTGAGAAGGCAGGTAGGCGGCAAACACTGGTGCTCCCTCAAGCGTCCGCGCCCGGACTGTATCAATGCAGGCAGAGCTGAGCGCTTCTTTAAAAAGCTGCTGCTCCCTTAATATTAGTAAGATTTTCTTCAAATAAGACTGAATTGTAGTTTAGTTCATACTGATTCCATACATGTTTTCGGATCGAAAATAGACCAAATATTAAGCGAGATATTCTATATTATATAATAAAAATATATCTATCTGTCTCTCTAAACTATCTATCTAAATATCTAAATATCTACATTTCTACACATCTACATATCTATATATCTACATATCTAACTATCTAACTATCTACATTAAAGAACAGCGATTATTGTTGGGGGCGTTTTTGACAAGAATATTCTTGTTTTGGCCCAGTATACCTTATTAATTTTCCAAACCTTATCTATTATATACTGCCATGATGCAAAATGTACAAAGGGTGCTGGACTGATGCTTTTCTCTTTGGCATTTTCGAAGTGTACAGTCAAATAGTTTTGACCATCATATATACAATGTTTGGATGAGCTTTATTGCAATTCATTTCTACTCCTTCTGCCAACTGGCCAATGGGAAGGACTTTTCCTTGGGTTTTGTAAAAGTCAATTAACCTATATATGTAATAATAGCAATCTGGCGTGACCGTTATGTCAATTGCTATTAGCATTTTGAATGATACAAAGAATGGGGTAAATCATGCTTTTTCATCATTGATCACAAGCATTAATTGAAATTCTGAATTTCAACTGATTCCTGTTTATTATGCATATTACATATCTATACTCTATGAGGTATTACTAACTTTATTAACAAGAATATTCTTGTTTTTGCCTAGTATACTCCATTAGTTTTTCTCACCTTATCTATTATACAAATTTTATTTGACAAAAATCGGACTATATACAATTCATTATGACCGTTATACTAAATAACAATTGAAACTCAGATATGTGTGATGTTCAAAGTGGTTTTTTTTAAATTGTGAATTGAATAGGACATGACATTAAACCTGTAATCCAGGTTAATTGCAATTGACTAATGACAATTAACCTTTGTGAATGTTATCATTGTTTTATTTTCATTTTTTATTGATTTTTTTATATACTTTAAAAGGCTGTTGCTCCCCTAATATTAGTCCAATTTTCGTCAAATAAAGACTGAATTGTTTAGGGAAGTGTATATATATATATATAATCTTTTATTATTATTTTTTTTTTTACATTTATGGCTGTAGCCGTTTGAGACATAGCTTGTTGACGTTTTGGTAATGTACCCAAATATTGGTGTAGACGCAAAAAAATTGTGAGGGAACGCAAAATTTTGCGAGTGAACGAAAAAATTTGCGAGGGAACGAAAATATTTGCGAGGGAAAAATATTTGCGAGGGAACGCAAATATTTGCGAGGGAACGCAAATATTTGCGAGGGAACGAAAAACTTTTTTTTTTTTTTTTTGCATGTCCCTTTAAAAGCTCCGTACATTATCGCTACGCACATTCAAATGTATTGCTGACAACAAAAAATATGTCGATGTTTACCGCTCGAAATTGCCTTAGCCATTAAATACCAAAATCTTGTGGGTTTTGCCTCCCTTGAATATAATTGAGCCACTTTGAATCGAGGACCATAGGTCAAAAGTGACTGGGTTAGTTGTGCAAGATCACATGTGAGTTGTTCACAATGAGTTTCCAGGGACCCCCAGGAGGATCCCAGGCAGAGACAGAATGGCAGTCATAAATCCTATGCTACAACATTACTTCAGTCATAAAAAAATACTTGCGAAGCACGCTGGTAGTAGATTAGCTTTAAGCCCCAGTGACACAAGATAATTGCCATTTTGTTTGCTAAAGGAATTTGAAAACTTTATTAAAGTGTGATAATAAGCAATTTACTGAAAAATAGTCCCAAGTGTAATTAAATAAAAAAAACTATTAAAAAATAATGGACCAATAAGCATTTGTGCTCTAATAAGCAAAACAAAATATGAACAAGCGACTTTTCTGCATCCTCAGTAGGAACTTATTAAACTAGACTTCTTTATTGGCATGATAAAATAATTTCTGGAGCGGTTTATTCGTCTTCTCAGTATGGTAGCAAGATGCTTAATGATCTCATGGCCACTGGTCAATCTTTATATACCGCCTGGATAGCGTACCCAGCGCATTGCATCGTATTGGATCCACACAGATGACACTGGGCAAACACGATTGCTTGCTTATGCAAGCCGGCGGGTTACCCGTGGAAGCCACCGGGTTACCCATGGAAGCCGCCGGGTTACCCGTAGAACCCCTCAACAAGCCGCCGGGTTTACTACGGGTAACTTTAGGCACAGATAAACCGCCGGGTTCTACGGGTCACCCGCCAGCTTCTACAGGTCACCCGCCAGCTTCCACGGGTATTTTTCATTTTTTGGACACCCGGGAGATTTCCACGGTTGTGCCATGCAGGCATGGCACAACTGGCTACCGGGCCCGAAACTCCCGGCTTGGCCACGGGTCCCACAGGTGCTTGGCAGGTATCGCCGGGTATCCATGGGTAGCCGTTTTGTAGCCGCCAGGTTGGAGCCGGGTAGCGCGTTGTGTAACAATTGCGTAATACTACGGGTTCACTACGGCGAAACCAGCTAGTGTGACTGGGGCTTAACACCCTAGGACTTCTTTGCTACATTTTCATTGTTCTACAGGGATTTATGTGCTTAATGCATGACGCTACACAGACTTATAAATATCTACATGATATTTTTTGCTGTTCATGACCAAATAGCAATGTTTTGTTAGTGCAAGGTAAAAGTTGATTAACTGCACCTGTCCAACCGTTAACACTAGTGACATTACGGCTTGCATATTTCCTTCAAAATGATATGGTCACAAGCTTAGTTGATATATACTGTACTTCATTGTTTAAATTGGCCCTTAAAAGTTCTGGGCTCGCTCGTGAAAAAAGTGGTAACACTTAGGCACCCTAAGTCTTAAGGGTAAATACATGGAACCCTAGTGGCCAACACAGGTCTTTCCGAAATGCACATTGTCTAGCTCTCTACGAACTCTAACAAAGTGTCAATGAACTCCTATGATCTTTTACGAATTGCTACAACGTTCCTACGATGTCCAACGAACTCCTACAAGTTCGTAGAAGGCTACGCAATTTTTGAACATACCCAAAAAAATTTAAGAACCCTGACACACACTGACGATTATCTATGCACTTTTACGATCTCTGACAAACTTTTTGACAAACTAGTAGTTCGTAGGAGTTCGACAGGCAGTTCGGCAAGGTTGGAACGGAGTTCTGTTGATGCCTAGCCACCCTATGCCTAATTAATTTTAGTATAATTTTAATTGTGAGTACAAAAACAGTTAGCATTTCAGACATTTTGACAGACTTCAGAACATTTTTGTATCAGAATCTCAATCCATAACATATCCTATAATTAGCAGAACTCATAGAGATATAGCTACTTACTAAGATTGGTTTTACAAATAATCTTCTGAGCCTTGTGAAGATTGCCAGTGACATCACTGATGTTTGTGTACATTTAAGCTGTGGCCAGATCACCGATCTTCACATCCTTGAAAATGGCTTAAATAACCTAACTATGGCACATTTGTCTTTCTTGAATAAAATGGAGCAACTTTGAATGAAGACCATATGTCAAAAGTGCCTGGTTTTATTGTACCAAGGTATTTATTTAATCTTAACAGTTCATCTATGTTAGTCTGATTTCCCGGAAATTGGCATCATGGTTCTTTTTTACCTTAGGGGTGAAAGCTTGAAGGTTTTCAACAAATATCTGTTGGAGGCCCATCATATAAAATACCTAGCAACTCAACAAAAGCATAATATCATTACATTATTTCATTCCCACGAAAACTAATGTGATTTGAATAGTAACTATGGTGCGTTGGCTGTTAACAAAAACCCATCATGAATTTGTGCTTGTGATGCTGCTGCTGTTATGCCAGTATTGCAGTGGTCACTCCATTGCAGGCATCTGACCATGATTGGCCAGTTGAGTGACACACTCACACTTTTACCTATAAAAGGAATGAAACTGGCCACACACACTCACTGTTCTCACTCTTTCTTAAGTGAAACAGTGTGATTACACGAATTGGATTTGTCAATTGCTCTTTATGTTTCTGATAGCTGATTGCATTTGCAACTGTACACTGTAATTAATTACAACACAAATAGGCCAATGTTGAAATGAAATTATTTCTCAAACTGTTTTAAACAGCAGATATGCAGTTTAAAATGCTACACTCACTAAACCTGTCAATTATGTATGTTATTGTAAAAAAATGAAAAATGATTGTTTTTTTCAATTTGAATCTGAATTATTCTAATAGATATGCAAAACATGTCACATTTTTGTGAAAGACTTTTTGTTTTTGCTGCAAATTACAGAATACTTATAGTATTCAGGTATATTAAAAAAATAACTAGCAGGGAAGTTTGAAATATACATATATATTTTTTTTTCATAGTATGACTAGCAAGCAAAGATCTATTTTTATAATTAATAATACGATAGATGGTGCAAGTGGTCAATTTGCAGACAGTTGTGGGTATCAAGGCAAGAGTAGCGAAGATCTATGGAAAAGTACATTTTATAGCACGTCGGCAAGGACCAAGACATAAATTTATATGAACTATACTAATTTATTGTAATATTTTGACATGATACCTTGTCAGTATCTGTTACCCGCAACAAATAACCTATAGTCTATAAAAAATACATCAATTAATAATTTTTTTTTTTTTTGCATGTCTAGACTGCCTTAATCAATTCTGATACTTGTTTTTTTTTTAAAGAGAGCTTTTCTTGTTAATAATAATAGTATAATACTCTTTATTAGGCCTTCAAAAGAAGAGATACGTGTAAAACATAAAAAAAACAAATACGGGATAAAACTAAAATCTAATACAATAAAATCGACAGGATCATAGAACATTAGAAAGGTGCAATCATTATGATAATTTAATGAGATCTTAAACTTCCTGATTGACTAGATTTTAAAAATGTTTGACGTCATTTTTTGTCAAATGCGAGACACTTCATGTAATATGGCTTTTAATGACATTTGTTCATATCACAAAAGATACATATGTCCAATATATCTATAACTCTACTCATTTTTGGAAATTCTTAAAAATCAACAAAGACTTAAGCCTGGAGCCAGATATCTGAAATGGTTTTGTTGTTCATTCAAGATTATTTTTTTATGTTGTTTCGCATTAGAGGTTTTTAAAGTAAAAATACCATTATATGCTGGGCTTACTGTTCTTCTCTGGACTTGTCTGTTAGTGCATCACTTTCAAGAAATATATGCAAATACTGATCATAATATCACAATAAGATTCAAATTTACAATTTATATATTTACAGGTGTTTTTTTAGTGAAGTTCCACACCAGAAAAAAAAATTAAATATTACATTTTCTAAGACTGACCAACTTGCTAGCTAAGGGCGGATAAGAAATGCCTGGTCATTTGAATCACTCTCCTATCTTTTTAAAAAAATATTTTCAGTGTGGATACTGGACAGACCTCAAATCAAATTCTCAGTAACCACCAGCAGCAGCAAAACAAGTGATGCCTTTTTTTGCTTTCGTGCTTTGGTTGTTAAAATGTTGTCAGTGTTCTTCAAAGTGTTGGAGAACAAACTGGTTTTGCATTATGCAAGGCAAGTCTTCCTTAATGTTAAAAAAGAGTATTCCCTTATGATAATTCTGTTTGAAAATGTTTATTGTTTCGACATATTGAATGATAGTAGCTTTGGCTGACACCGTCTTTACTCTAGTTGCCTGTTCAAACAGAAACAAATGACTTGACGTTTGTTAATGGTGACCAAACAACCAGCTCTTATCTAAATGATCATTTGCATGATGCAAACAAAGGACACTAACAAACTTAACCTTGATCCCTGTGAAATTTGTAGTAGAAGGCACCTGGCATTTCATCTGGCACATTAAATAAAGACATTTGCTTTATTGATTTATTTAGTTAATAACTGGTATGTGTGATTGCATGATTCGAAGATGTACAGTAAGTATTGCTTCGCCAATTTAATTTGTATGTATTATATGCTCTTTTTTTCTGGATTTTAAAATGACACATTTAATATATTTCCCACGCTCTGAAAGAAAAGTAGTTGCTTTAACAAATTTTATTGATGAATCGAATTTGCTCAAAGCTCAGGATATTGATTTAAAAACCGAGGTTTTTAGAGTGTGCTCGTGGCAAGTGTGGTAACACTGCAGGTGAAGACCTAAAACCTCAGTGGCCAACACAGGGCTCTGTGCATTGCACAGGCATGGCACACTTCAATTATGCCTGTCTAGCTTTCCCAGACCCTGCGCAGAGGCCCAGTGAGTCACTTTACAGGAGGAATAAATAAATAAAATTACCAAAGATTTCATATATATTTCCTTAAACTGCACTCTCATACGATCATTTTAAGACAAAAACTAAACTTTAAAATTTTGGGTTTATCACACCTTGGTTATTACATATAGCATGTCATATCTCCTATGCTAATGAAAATCAGAATGCTAAATTCTTTCATGGACCTTTGTTTACTACCTATTATAACATTTGTATACAGTATTTTGATGTAAAACATGACAAGTATGCTTCAAAACTTATGAACAATGTGTGTTAGTCAAGCAGGATGATGCGAACCAGTAACAGAGGTGAGTCACTTTGCAGTTTAACATGTGATTAGATATAACAACTCGAACAATTTCACTCGCTCACTTGATTCAAACTTACCCCTCTTCCTGTCCAGGTTTAACGTCCCCTGGTGGCCATTTATCAGTTTTGTTTTTCTGTCTGTTCCTAATTTCCACCAGGTGGCTAAGTCCCTTGAAAACATCCAGGTGTCTGTTGCTGAATTTTTTAGAATGTCCTTCTTTTTCCATTTTGAAATGAAATTCCGAAACTCCAGACGTCGACATGAGGTACTGTGACAAACTTGTCAATATAGTGCAACGTCCATGTAATCCCTTTTAGCCGTCCGCAATTAATATTTCATCATTGGTATTGACTGGAAAATACTATAGCCTTTTGTGCATTAATTGCATTTTACTTCCAAATGGGTTAGTGGTGTATTTATGTAGTTAGTAGTCCATTCAGTTAAAAATATTGATCTCTGACATATAGTTGTTCAATGTACATATGTAAAGTAGTAGTATTATGTCTGTTTTCAAAACAGATTAAATCCCAAATGTTGCCAAAAAGTATTGAAATTATCTCAACTCCGAATGGTAAGTTTGATAAGTCAAATTCAATAAAAAAGAAGCAGTATATCTATATATATATATATATATAATATAAAATGGTCTCATCGCTAGTTAGTTTCACATTGCATTACAGACTCGTGTCATGTGATCTGCTAAGGAAAATTATGACTACATGTTCGTTAAGGTGCCCAGCTGCCAGCATCATTGCACTAGTAAGTATAAATATTGGTGCATTAATTGTAGTGAAGTTTTGAAGATCTATGATTTATTTTAAAGTTCCTATGTATCCATAATGTAAAGTAATATATCAGATATATCTTTCTGTTTTTCTGTTATGCATCCTGTATATTTTTCCACACATGATTGTCTCACAGTTTTTGAAAAGTTTTTTAAAGGTATCAAATTCATTATTATTGAGACATATACGCAGATTGTGACCACACAGGAAGCCTTTTTTACACATACTGACTTCGGTAGTGTGTATATGAGCTTCAGCACTCATTGTCATTCATGTGTATGTATGGGCGAGATCACTGGTTGGTTGCACATAACAAGACATTGTTTTCCTGGCAACAAATGCAGCTAGGATTTAATCATGAACGATGGCATTCTGATTTTTGCAAATATACATCGAATCATGTTGCAATCACATTAATGATAGAACCCTCATCTCTCATCTAATACAAGTTGTTGCACTCACAGGGCCCTGTTGGTAGACCTAACATTGTTAGTGATTGGAGCGCCCCCTACCGTATAGTATGAAATTGGATGACAGAACCACGTAAATAATGTAGAAGACATATAGAGAGTGACTGGATGTACAGAAAAACCTCGAAATAAGGGCTACCTTGAGGCAAAATCTGCTGGTATTATTGAGGTGATCATAATAGAACAATCTGACTTGTCATAAATTCTCATAATTGATCTTAATTTTAGGGTGGTCTTACCAGTATACTACTGAAGTTTTCATTAGGAGAATTTCTATGTGTAATTTATCAATTTTGATGTGTAATTTCAATTTCACTTGTTCGATAAACTTCTTTTAATTGCATTATTTGCAAACCAATTGACATTTCTAATTATATATAATAAATTTTTAATGGAATTTTAGAAAGATTTCACCAATAACGTTAAAAAAGTTGCTTCCTAAATACAAAATTTAAAATTTTTTCTTTAATTTTTAAGTCGTAAATATATGAGGCGATTCCCAGCCCGCGCACTTTCTATGAAATACATCTCAGCTGAGTGTCGATCGCACGAGAATTTAAATTAGAGGTGCCTTGCACTCAGTGTCTATGATGAGGCAAGGTAAAGACCCCATCCTTGGGGTAAATGTGTAACATGGTGTGGACTCTGAGCCTTATTATCACATCATTACATCTGCTTCTGGAAGCTGGTTTTATAATCTGACTGAGGTTTAGACAAGTAGCACTGAGACATAAACATAGACATAGTGGTAGGTGGGTGAGTCAGGCTTTACATACCATATTTTTTGCACCATGTAGGCTGATCAGGAATAGCGAAGGCAAAGAGACAAATGATGAAACAACCTTCCAAAGTGGGCTGAATTCGAATCCAAGACCCAGTCATTAGCAGCCGAGCACGCTACCACTAAGCTAAGTCCCTGATCAGCGACATACACTGGTGCGGTTTTTACCTAGGGTCCACTGTATTTAAAGGCAGGTGAACATACATGCAACAACAGGTCCAACCAACCAACCAACCAACCAACCAATGGCAACCATGCGGGTCAGCTCATGCTATGACAATTTAAAATGTTGGGTAAACTGAAATTAACAGTAATAAATTAGATAGTATATTTACATTCATAGGAAATGTTTTAACAACTGTACTCAATTGACACTACTTTTTAATACAAACAAAAACATTTGGTGCATTATTAATCAATGAAGTACAAAATTATTGGCCCCTGTGGCTAATTATAGACATACTATTGATGAAGACGAGATTTTGCTGAATCCCTAGTCTTCAAAATGTATCTAAAGTTTGACTACAGATATAGAATTATACATCAATATTAGATTTAAAAAAAGAAGGAATAGTTGTGGACAAGAGTAAAAATGTGAAGACCTAATATATCTAATCAAATATATATTTTGCCAAAATATTACCATTGAGATAAAAGAACTGTCAGTAAACTGGGAAATTGGAATTTTCAAGACATTTTATTATTAAAAAAAGAAAACAGAATTCGTGGTTCAAACTTATATTTTGCACAATTTCTCATGATATCAACGCAAAACGACCCATTATCATTTGATGAATTTATGATTGTTGACATATTATGTAAAAAGTGAAAAAACCAATTTATTGCATCAATATTAGTTTTTTTAAACGAATTTATCACTTTATAAACATGAAAATACAAAAATAATTTATCGTCTCATTTAAATTGAAAACAATGTACCAGTGTAGCTCTCATGTCATTTTTGCATAACTCATGCTTTGTATAACTTGACAAGGCAAATAGTATAGATCGATTCTATAAAATATGGACAGGAGAATTGCTCGGTGAACGCATCATGCAAAATGGCCAACATTTACACAAGGAAAATACACAAATACACCCAACTGGCCAGTTGTAGTTAGCTAACACTCATGCATGCATGCAGCTTGCATGCAAGTTTGCTTACCTATTTGGTTGGATGTGCAGTACTGCCATATGCCCTTAAATGGATGTACTGTGCAGGATTGAATCAGTGTGAAGAGTTTCGGAGTTACAGGCCTAATATGTAGTTATATATATTATATATTATATTGTCTAATTGGATTAGCACTTTTATAAGGTGAGCAGATATTACGAAAATATTACTTTAAATGATGTTACTGCGATTAAGAGTAACCATAATTATATTGTGGTAAAATTATTGATATTAACCAATGTAATTGGCATCTCCGCGTTTCAAAGAGTAATGTTAATGGTCGTGAAATTTTACCTTATATTTGGTAAATACAAATTATTATTATACTTTATAAAAATTGTCATGTATGTCTACCTTTAAGTCAGTATGGCGACATTGTGTGTTGGGACAATTTACTGATATGCATTTTGAGCTTAAATATACTATAGTTACATTATATATATATATATATATATATATATATTTCATACATTTATTGACATCGTAGTATAGATCTGACTTGAACAGCTGGCATAATAGATGGATATACCATAATTATAATCATAGATACTTCACATGTGTTGATACAATAGATCCCAGCTTAACTATTTTTAACTATTTAGGATGAAAATCGTTTTAACTGCATAGCTAATATAAGATTTTATTACTTGACAATGTTTAGAATGATTGGCTACATAATATTTTTTGACTAGCAAGTTACAGGCTGATTTATCTAACATGCTAGGCAGCCGTAGTCGATATCAAGTGAAGTGATATGACTAATGCATAGGCAAAAACAGCTTTAATAGTGATAAAGTCATTCTAGACTCCGTCAATTGTCTAAAAAGAACTGTATTTTACTGACATTTAGTAAAAAAAAAATTATAAGCCCATTTAGGCTGGGTCCATGTATGTTGATATTTCTTTTTTTATTTATGTATTATTAGTGGACTTGTCAATAAAGAGTTTCGCATCGTATCATATTGAATATTATTATATTTGCCAGGACTTATGATTTACATATTTTCTTCGCAGCAAAATGGTGCACCCATTGTCCACGGACCATTGGAATATAAGTGGTTTCTGCATTATAATACTTACCGTTCAGATCTTGATGGTGGCAGTCTGTGACACTTTATCGTGTAAGAAAATTTAACAATTAAATGAGTTGTCAAAAAGTCATCTTTGCGGGGTTTCATAGTCCTTTAATATATTTTGTTAGGTTTTCATACACTGAAATTGTTTTTGATTATCTTAAACAATTTGATAGTGTGCAATGACTGCTTCCTATACTGTTTTGATTAACAAGTCAGACATTAAAAATTAAAATGCTGCAGTGATCTTGCTCATATGTTATTGAACAATGAAAGCACAGAACATAAAATGGACAGAAATGTTATCAATGGACAGTGACACCTTCTAGTTTATATAGTCAAAGTTTGCTTCATTTACCATGACAATTTTTTCGGCTGTTTCTCAGCCAGCCTTAGGGCGGGGGCCTAACTCAGAGGTAACGCTCTGGGCTTCCAAACGCTGGGTCCCGGGTTCGATTGTCATGGTCTCTGCCTGTCCTAATTAGCCCAACTGGTGCAGAAATACAGGACATAAAGCCCTAATCACTCACACACACACTCAGCCAGCCTTTCACATATTTTTGATAAACTCTCTTTAGACTATGGTGAAGTTTGGTGTTAGTTATAAGAGGAATGTGCGATTTGTGGGATATTAGATATACGTAAATGCATTAAGTGTTTTTGCCATTTTGGATGTTACGGTATAGTAATTTTTGGAGATATCTATATGTATTTGACAGTAGGCTAATATATCAGTCCAGCCAGATAAACTTACTTTGGAGTCAGTTACCTGCTGACTTTCTATAATTGCTTTACTTAGCAAGATAATTATTTTATAATCATTTTTTGGCAAAACTTTAACAAAGCACTCATAGTACTGAATTCATTAATTAAATATATAGTTTCTCTTCCTGCAAAATTTATATATAATTTCAGTTAAATTTTCATTGAAATTCTTTTTAGCTTGCTACGTTGGAGATGAATTTTCTACAGGTGACCTAACTTTATCAGAAGGGGACAGAAATAGAACTTGGTTGAACAGACAGAGACCTCTGCCAGCAGGAAAGCTAATTGCTTATTCCTTAAAATCCAAGAGAGTGCCACCTAGTGAGAATGGTGATCATGGTATATGGCTACTACTATGGCGCCCTCTGCAGAGCAACCAAGTCAGTCTCGTCTGGCAAAAAATGATTGTCATAAATAAGTCGTCTGAAACCCACATGCAGGTAGATCAAAATATTAATATTATCACACAATATAACTGTGACTAATACTAGCTTTTTCAATGCCAGGTATTTATTTCTCGAGCAGTTTCTCTGAACTCTGAGAGAGATTAGGTCAAATGCGAGACTGATAGGAGATTGGGATCTGTAACATACATAAATGTTTTAACAGTTTGCTTTGGTGAAAATAACAAATTCAGTGATTGCAGTATTGATAGATGTGCCATTATTTACGTATATATGCTTTAAACTGGCAAAACCTGGCAACTATTGAAAAATTGTTTGCTGAGATAAAGATTATCCAAAATATAGTGCTTTCCAATGCGTTTCCAAAGTTTTGGAAGTCATTCTCATATTGCATATGCCAATAAAAGTGCGGACAGTGTCATTAGCAAAGTCTCCATTGACCAGGGCAAGTGCACTGACAGAATAGTCCATACTAATACTATAATAATACTTGTCTGCTTTAATGTCTAATTTTGTATGGGATTTTTCCAGATACCTTTAAATAATGACTCATTTGAAGTGAATGAAGGGGACTTGTATGGTTGGACGTCACATGGGGATGCTGAAATCACATTGCAATATTTACATAGCAATGTTTGCTATCAGTAAGTATGCTCTTGATTATAATATGAATACATGAATGTACACGCTGCATGCATGTAAAGTATTGCTTTCTTGCAATGATTATGATGCGGTTAAAATAGTGTTGGCTATGAAATTATATTAATATATAGGAATTTTAGTTTGTGAGATATTTAGATTCTCTGCTATTATTTGGGCCAACTTTGAGACGAAGTGGCAGGTTACATGCATGGGGAGTGACCTTGAGTTAATTTATCATTGATTATAATCTGGCTGGGTAAAAGTAGCACTTGTATAGATTCAATTGCCTTAACAACTATAGTGTATTATAGCCATGTAACTCTTATTTTTAGCTATGATCTAATTATTAAATCAGCTATCCCCAGAAACAGGGAAGCACTAATTAAGCAGCATTAAGTAGGCCTATAGTACATTTTACGTTTGTAGAATGCATATATATATTTGATGTTAGACTAATGAGCTAATGTAGGGCTGAAATTATGCATCAGTGAGAAAGCAGTGTTATATTTGTCACTTAATTTTTATCCCTCATTTATATTTCCAGACTTGTTTATGACGAAAGTGAAGTCAACAACGCTGTGGCTGTAGATAAAGAAGAACAGGCTCGTTCATACCACACTGCAATATGCTACCCTGGAGTTTTTGATCTAGGGGTGTTCGTTGAGACAGGTATGGTCAATAGTTGCTTGGTACTACATCAATCTAGGGGGCAGGGGCATAGCTCAGAGGTAGCGCTCTGGGCTTCCAACCGCTGGGTCCCCGGTTCGATTCCCGGTCTAGCCTAAGTAGGATGGCTGTTTCATTCTTTGTCTCATTGGCATGGTCCCTGCCTGTCCTAATTAGCCCATCCTCAAACCCCAGTGGCCAACACAGAGCTCAGCGCAATGCAAACTCCAGTTACACCAGTCTAGCTATGCCATACACAGAAATGATCCTACTGGTAAACAGGTTCTTAAAAATAATAAACTCATCATTTCTGCATTATCTATTATAATTTTTATTTTTTTTAAGTAAAAGATGTCATAATTTTTTATTAAAAATAACATGAAGATGAAAACATACATGTATATGAGACATAAAACCCTGAAGGGCTTGTTGGCCTCAGGAAATAATTTAGGAATATGTAACGGTAAAAAAATATGAATAAAAAAAAGGTTGCTACATGGCAAAATGTGCCACGTGCGTTTTCCGTGAGAAGGATAAACGCATGGAAAACGCATGGTTTTTAGCTAACTATGATGAGGCAAAAGCCATGCATTTTCCGTCGTTTAGCCAAACTCATGGAAAACGCATGTAGCACAATTGGCCATGGAGTAAAAAGAAATGGTAGGTTTACCACACAATATACATGTAAATTGAATATTGTACAATGTAATCCAAAAGAAAAGGATTTTTCTATTTCAGCTGATGGCGGGTGTGAAGGTTTTGGCAAAATAGATGACAACCAAAATAAAATACTTGACGATAGTAACAAGAGCAATGTGAACAAAGCGGTTGGGGCAGCAAGAAAAACTGATCCAGACCACAACATTTTGACAGTTAATCTTGTTGTCATATATTTTGTGTTGATGTTGCATTGACTGTTTTCATATAAGAGTGTGTGTATTTTTGTTGGTGAAGAAAGTTTTGCATTGTGGTTTTTGCTGCTTATAACCAGTATATGATTTAATTTATTATTTGTATGTTTGTAATAAAGTGTGAAAAAATTAGTCTTGGGAAGTGTGTCAGCCTTTAGTCTTTGTCATTGTGTCGCTCAACTTGGTCTTGGCACATCTATGGTACATCTTGCACAATATTTAGCAATTACCAATGACATTGACGCTTCTTGCTAGTTCGAATGAGCACTAATTAGTAATATAAAGCCAATCAACCTGTTAAAAAACAAGAAATATTTATTTAACATCAGTAAGGTAAAAACAGTGAAACACAAGCGAAGTAGCTTTTGACTGACAAGATGAAACTATTTACAAATAAAAGGATGATAAAATATGCAGATGAGGTTAAGAGCATAAAACATTTGAAAGCATAGCTCCATAATAAAACCAGAGAAATATTAATATTAGCATCATATCGTAATGTACATTTAAAACATGTGCCACATTGGCAGGTAAAATTGTGGTATTTTAAAAGTTGTTTAAAATCATAAAGGGTATATTATTAACATGATTTGATATGCTGAGATAGTTTGTTCCATAAGCTAGCACCAGCAATTCTTACAGAGTTAAAGCCATATTTATACGTATAAAATCTTTCTTTATAAAACATATTGTTCCTTAAAAAGTCCGCTGGTATATTATTAGGTGGATCATCATCGTTCACAATCTTGAAATTTGCTCCAATACCTGCATTGTGCGCTGATCATTCATTCATATCATATATTTTTTTAACAATTGTGCATATGTTGCATTTAGATTGTCAATGCAATAATAAGCATGATAAGATCGTTAGTAAAAATGGGTATATAATTCTAGACAGAATTAATGCCTGAAGTAAATTTAAGAATCAGTCATTCTGAACATAGTCAATTGTTCGAAGTTAGTCAAAAAGGCCAGTCTTTCTGTGGTCTGAATGTATGAAGTGTATAGAGTAACTTTGTCCAAAAGATTTTCAGTAAACCCTCACTATGTCGGGTGATCACTCATGAATGGAGCCAAACTATATTTTTGGGCTAATTTTCTAAGAACTGGTGCCTGGTGTAGAATGGTGTCTGTAACCAACCAAGCACATTCAAATGAATTTAAAAAAGCCAGTATTTCACACTGAGTTATTCAAAGTTTAGCAGTATATAATGAATTGTGTTGTGATAGCTATATATCGCTGTATATAAAAAGATTAAATAAATGAAATAACCAAAATAACTTATATATCTGCACGTGCAGAATATTTCTTGTATGACATCATTAAGTGTTATTTTATAGATGGTATAATAAAACAAGGACAATGATTGAAACCGACCTAAATCTCATTTAATAGTTAGAAAAATAGAATGGCAGCCTTGGAAACAGTTGATTTTATTTATTTTGACTTATACTGCAGAAATCTTGACTGTTTGTAGAATGACGAATTTTTTTGACACATCCCATGCGGAAAAATTAATTAATTTTTAATAGATTAGTCATTAATCAGTTACGTGGAAAAAGCATTAAGAATGTACTTGTTGCTAAGAAATCAGTGAGGCAAGTAATGCATTTATAATGTAACACATTAAAAGGTGCTCTGCCAGAATATCAAATGAGAATTAGTCATTCTTACTAAATTGTGATTCCGCTGTAAATGCATAAATCATTATTTTTATTTTAACAAACACATGCTTTTTTTTCTTTTTAACCGGTATTAGTACAGTGAGACCTTTCTCTTGCATTTAGTCATTTAAAAGCTAAACTGAGCTAAACTGAGTGAAACTGAGCTAAATTGAGCTAAACTGAGTGAGCTAAACTGAGGTGGACCACTACTATAGCTGGCTACTCAAAGCCCGAACAAACAATACATGTCACACTATTTGGTGCATAAGTTAAAAGTTATTCATATTTGTCTCTTTTTTTTCTTCAACAATATATGTCTAATTGTCTATGGCACATACATATTTATGGTATATTGGATAATTTCTTAAATTTACCAAGGTTAATATTATTTTCAGTGGTGGTAGGTGTAAGCTGACTATAAGCTAGAAGTAGACAAGCAGCTAGCATTAGCTAGTTATAGCTACAGCCAGGAATAGGTTACTACAGCTGTCTGGAGTCGACTGTATTAATTTATGGTACTAACTGTACCTGCTACTTAACAATAATTAAGTTTAACTAGATAATCTATAACTGTCCCCTGGAAGCTATGACTTATGTAATCCATGATGATTAATATATCATTCTTGTAAATATTGACACTATACACATTGTATATTTATCATTGGATCAGGTAGTTGCGCTGAGCTAGTTCTAGATAACAGTTGAACTTTTTTCATGAGTGGTGCTGTATATCAACACCTCAACAAAAGTTCCCCCTAAAATATGTGCTTATATTTTTTTTAACCACCAATTCAATTTCAGTGAAATCCACAGGGTTCTCTCAGTAATTATGCAGTCATCAAGGAAGTGCACGAGTGAGCGAGCTCCAATTAGTGCGTTTAATGATACACCTGATTAACATTTGATTTCACTGGTATTGTTGGCCAGCTGGGATTACTTACTAAAAGGTTGTGTAGCCATAAGAAAAGCTCATAATATTGATACACATTTTTCTATGGAATTTATAATGCATCTTTAATGGTACTACTAAATCATTTTCATAAAAGCCAGTTTTTTTTTATTAGAGATTTATTTTTTACATATAATGGTATATAGATCTACATTGACATTTATGTAATTTAATAACTCTGTAAAACTATATTTATATCATAACACAACATCATCGGTTTGTCATCCAGCTTTAACTTTTACTTTCTACAACAAAAAAACTGTCTGCAAACCCTTTATAGAACTCACAGACTTGGAAACCAATCAAGTGAATCCTATACTCCAATTGTCTAAGGCGACCAATTAAATGAGCAAGATGTTTGTGTAAAAATTATTTGCTAATTTACAGCCAATTGCATAGACTTGGAAACTAGTCTCATAGACTTGGAAGCTAAACTCCACAGGACGTCATGTGAATCCAATAACTAAAAAAAAAAAAAAAAAAAAAAAAATGTATATTATCATATGTATGATGCTGATTATAAAGTGTAAGAAAAAAAAGCAACAGGAAAGCAACAAGTTGTCTGGTGCATTATAGAGTATTGGGAAAGCAAAAGCTGACAAAGTGAAAGTAGATATATAAAGATGACCAAATATAATTACTAGAATCTAAACTGAGAGATGTGAGACTTAGGACTCACAAGTGATGTTAAATGGCTTTTCAAAGCAAGCTAACCTTCAATCTCCTTTCAGTTCAAAATCAATGCACTAGAATATATTTGAGGTTTGACAGTGCAGAGCGAGCACGGTTTACCAAAACTTGAAGAGGGATCTGATCTCTAATCTGTTCATATAACTTTGCGTACTTTCCAAGTAATGTTTTTGTTGTTGTCTATCCATGTGCAGTAGTTTTATGGAACCTTTACCAATTAGACTGCATCATGCAATTTATTCAAAATGTTCATGGCAACTGGTGTCTATTTCCACCACTATATGGTAAAAATAGTTAATCTAAATTCAAATAAAAACAGGAGCAAGTTTTATGTAGAGCTTGATATTTATTAGAGCCTAACATTCAATGGAGGCAATGTCACATGCAGTGAAAGGACGCTTATTAAATCACAAAATCTAAAAACAAAATATATTAAATCATATATTTGAATAAAAAGGAACGTCTCTATAAAAATAAGGTGAAGCTCTTTATTAAATTATATTAAATTATAGTTCATTTCAATAGGTGAGTGGTGAAACATGGTTCACTGCACAAAAAGCCCTGTTCTGCACGAGTTGTGAATTTCTTGGAACTTGTCAGTGTATCACATGTGAACCATTTGAACCATTTGAATAATAACAACAATTGGGAAAATTTAAGTGAATTATATGCCTCCTAAATATGTACACCCTTAACTTTAAACTATTCTAAAACACTTTTGGAGATTATTTCCCCTGTGGTGATGGTAGTAAAAACAGTAAAGATAAAGGAACACTCAATTTGGCAAATTATTTCCTGTGATGTGCGTGGTAATTAAACAGATGTTCAATCAGTCATCAGAGATGAATATAATGATGAGTTGATAAAGCATGAAGTTAGACCACATGCACCTTATGTGTAGCTTTGATGACATATTTGAACCCAAACATTTACAAGAGCTGGCTTTCCTACTTAGTCACCTTGCTACACTGCTGCACATGAAACATTTATTTTGCATTATGACATCAATCAAAAAATGGCAAAAAAATACACTGTTCAGGTCATTGAATAACTGGAAGTTATATAGAGCCACTTGTAAATATTTCTGACAGATAGATAGATAGATAGAAAGATAGATAGATAGATAGATAGATAGATAGATAGATATATAGATAGATATAGATAGATAGATAGAGATAAATAGATCTGTATAGATAGATCACGATAGATAGATCAAGATAGATAGATAGATATATAATAGATAGATATATAGGTAGATAGATCTAGATAGATAGAAATATAGATAGATCGATAGATAGAAAGATAGATAGTTCTTGCCTCTAAACAATTTAGCATAAGCAAACTGCTACTAAATATAGTACAATTGTACTTAAGAATAACATGTTACATAATAATATAATGTTTATGAGACAGAACAACAGTGGCATCCAGTAAAAATTTTGAAATCAGCTTTCTAAATGACTGCATTCAGTATACAAAAATTGTTATTTTGACCCCTTTTGATGTTTTAAATGGGATTTTGGTAAAAATTGAAATCATAAGTTCTGCATGAATTGGGAGGTTCTTGGAAATAGCTATATACACTGCCAAGAAAAAGTTTGGAAAAAAATGTTTTTTCGTTTTTTTTTTTTTAATTTCATGGTTTTATTAACAAATGTAACACTGACTGGGTAAACAAACACAAGAGAAAAGATAGTGATATGTACAAAACCATTAATTAGCAAAAACAAATTGTTACAGTTCAAACTTTTGATTCATCAAAAAAACCACCCTTTGCAGCTATGAGCGCTTTACAAATCTTGGGCATTCTGACAGTGAGTTTGGTGAGATATTCAGGTGTGATTTCATTCCAAGCCTGTTGCAAAAAGGTTCCACATGTCAGATTGGCTTGTGGGACACTTTTCCCAGACTTTCCGATCAAGCTGCTCCCATAAAAGCTCTATTGGATTTAGGTCAGGCGATTGTGCTGGCCATTTCATAAATGATAGTATCCCAGCTGCTTCTTTCTTTTCCAAATATGTTGTGCAGAGCTTTGACGTATGTTTGGGGTCATTATCTTGTTGCATAATGAAGTTGCGCCCAATCACTCGCTGTCCAGATGGGATTGCTTGTCGCTGCAGGATGGAATGATAGCCTCTCTGGTCCAGTATTCCTTTGATTTGGAACAGGTTGCCAACTCTACCATTCCCAAAACAACCCCATATCATTACATTTCCACCACCGTGTTTGACGGAAGGTGTTAAACAGGCATCCAGCATCTTCTCATTGCTCCTGCGTCTGACAAACGTTCTCCTCTTGGATCCAAACACTTCAAATTTTGATTCATCAGTCCAGAGTACCCGATTCCAATCATCAATGCTCCAATTTTTGTGGTCTCTGGCCCACTGTAACCTCTTTTTTCGATTTGCAGACCTCAGGAGGGGTTTTTTCTTCCCGACTCTTCCCATAAGACCCACACTCCTGAGTTGTCTCCTCACAGTATCTGTGCATACTGGTGTCTGGCGAGTGCTGTTCAGGGAGGCAGCTATTTCAGGAGCAGTTAAACGTCTGTTCATCAGAGAAGACACCCGAATGTATTTATCCTCTTGAGCAGTGGTGCATTTTAGCCTTCCACTCCGATGTTTATCCTTAATAGAGCCAGTATCACCATGTCGTGTAAGGGTATAATGGACCCCCTTTAAAGATATACCAAGTGCTATATCTTCAAGCTTATATCGTTCATTTCTCAAAACTACTATAGACTGTCGAGTTTCTAGTGTCAATTGTTTCTTTTTCGCCATTTGCAGTTGAAATTTCTGGAAAAGGTTTAAACAAAATTAACTGGAAAAATGACCAGTTAAGAATTAATGTTTAGACAAAATTAATTAGGCCGTTTGGATACTTAAGAAAAACGTTTAGTCTACAAGGTGTTTTAAATGCACAATGGAAGATATGGATGACCAGTCACCCATATTTGAACCTAATTTGTGCACTATACTGTGAAAAAACATCTACCTTTGACAGCTGCAAAAGGTGTTTTTTATTGATGGGTTAAAAGTTTGAACTGTAACAAGTTTGTTTTTGCTAATTAATGGTTTTGTACATATCACATTCTTTTCTCTTGTGTTTGTTTACCCAGTCAGTGTTACATTTGTTAATAAAACCATGAAATTAAAAAAAAATACGAAAAAAAAATCTTTCCAAATTCCCACTTTTACTGACTGTAACATGCTAACATGTGCACGGTATAACATTGTGGAATGTGGATAAAACTGGATGAAATCCTCCAATTGATGGAATGAAAGAGATTGGGAGTCCACACCATGTTACACATTCACCCATTGGGTGGGGTCTTTTACTTGGCTCAGCATAGTTAGTATTGGGTTGAATGATGAGATTAGAAGATTAGGGAGTTCATGCCATGTTACTCATGTACCCTATGTGTGGTTAGACCTGTTCAGAATATGCTCTTCACAAAAATTCATAGCCTGCTGCACTGATTCCCATGCTTTTGGGTCTGAGAAAGCCAGAAATCACAACCATTTTGATCTGTGACCATGGGAACCTTTGCCTCAAGAGCCCTGAAGTTGTAATGTCGATTTTCGTCAAAAACGCCCAAAATTGTAGGAGGGGGTAGCCTTTCTTCTTCTCTTGCTTCTCAGGAAATAAAGATAAAAGAATAAAACTTACACCATGTGAAAGATAATAAAATAGCCTTTCTGGTGGTATCAAGAACGTACAACTTTATTACAGAAAAAAAAGGTTTCTTTTTTGTAAAAAAACATGAGAATTTGTATTTCGGAGGTAAAAAAATCAGCAATATGACTGATTTTGAACCCCATGAGTGCAGTTATCACACCTAAGTTTACAATCTAAAATGGCACTATGCTGCATCACTTGTCTACAACACAAGAGCATCATTTACATCTACAGCATGAGAGAGTCCAAATGTAGCAATGCTACAACACATATCTACTATCTACAATACAAGGCATCATGTACATCTACAAGCACAAGAGAGTCCAAATTTAGCAATGCTACAACACATATCTACAACACAAAGCATCAAGTACATCTACAAGCACAACAGAGTCCACATGTAGCAATGACACAATGCTACAACACGAGACTAAGGCATGACACATCTACAAGCATAGAAATTATGCAGAATTCAAGGAATTATAAGCTAGAAGTCACTTTGTCACAATATGTTGCTGTATGCTGCAAATAACTGTCAGTAAGAGGACACACAATCACACATGCATTAAGAGTTATTCAGTGTGGATTTTTTGAAACTGTCAAATTTCCTTCTATGAAGCTCAACAACCTGAAGTAATTGATTTCTTTGCTCCCGATTTGTTGTTATTACAGTCGCAAAATCAGCCATCATTTTGACGCCGCGTTCGGTTACATCATTTACAACTTTGACTGACTGTACAAATTGTTCAACTGCCTTGAAACTGTCATTTTCTGCCCAATTTTCAACTGGCTGACTCATCCAAGCTATGTCAACATCTAGAGCATCAAATATGAAGTGAGACTCTGGGCCAACCAGATCAGGGAGAGTTGTTGAATTTTCAATGAGTGGAAATACATGTTTGCCTCTTCGAAAACTGTCTGGCTTTTCTGTTCTAATTAGTCTGAGGGCTAACTGTTCCTTAAATGAATTGGCCATTTGGGGATGTCTGCTAAACAGAGCAAATGGTACAATCTCTTGTGTGAGGTACCATGTGTGATGCTTCATTTTGTTCAGGTGGGCATCATGTTGTCGGAACTGGTCATTGATGGGTGAATCAGCAGCATTTGTTGCGGTCATCCAGTGACAAGTGTAAAATAGTGCCAGGAAAGTGACAATTCTATCAAGTTTTTTCTGTATTTCCCTGCTGTAAGCCAGCTCTTGGCTGAACAAGAACATCTTGATGCAATAAATATTGCTGGCCATCCACCGAGCTTGGTGGATTGCCCCAGGACGACTCCAGTGGATGCCCCTAGGGGGTCTGGTTGTCAGACAGTGACAAACGATCAGCGGCACTACATATTTCCTCACTTGTCATCAATGCCTTTGGAAATTCCAAAGTAACCATGGTTCCTTTTTTAGAGGGACCAGGTTCTGCTTGCATGTAGTCTTCATCATGGACATCTTCTGTTTGTATCTCATCATGATAGTCTTCATCAGTCTCAATTGATTCTTCTTCATTTGCACCCTCCCTGGCTAATGCACTCTGTAACCTTTCTTCTTCTCTTTCCCTTCTCTGCTGTAGCTGTTGTGACTTGACTTCAAAGATTTTGTCATGGCCAGACATGTACGCTGGTCTCTCATTTCTCTGATCCATGTAGAAGCAAATATCCTCTTCTTTCTTCTCCTTGGTTAGCAATCTATTGCCTCTTATCTCGTCAATAGCATCGGGTGCTCCAATGTCAAGGAGCTTGTCTAGTTCCGTGCTGAAGGCATGTCGCTTACCATCTGGATCAATTGACCTTGCTTTATTTCTTGCTAATTTTCTGTGCGATTCATGAATTTTCATCAAGTGCAGCATCGCATTCTTTCTAGTCATAGTCTTTATCCGTGCTATTTGCCAGAATGGAATGATGACATCAATGGTTTCATATGCAATCACATGATTATCTTCAGTATGAGAGTCACGTTTCAAGTACAAGAAATATTGAAGAGCCTGCCTGTTGGTAGGGAGCTTTGATCCACTGATGGAAGCAGAGGGATGGCCAATCAAAAACACTTCTGTGAATGACCTAATTGACCTTGTTGATGCTCTGGCTACTTTAGGCTTTTTTTCTGCTGGTTCTCCAGGGACAGTTGTTTTACCACTTCTAAGCACTTTCTCCAATGCCATGGCAGTGCACAGCACAGCTCCACAAAGACTGATAAAATCTGAGCTCTTCTTGTCTTGTGGTTTTCAGGCAAGGCACTTGCAATACACTGCTTCAAAGCAATTTGTACAGCATATATATCTCTCAAGGAAACATTTTAGCCCTTCAAGCAGCAGTTCACTTTGTCCATATTACATCATTACAACTTCTAACAAGCAACAAGCAGCAGCTCTCGTGCTTTCCAGAATCAAAAACATTAGTCAGAGAGGCCTTGAGTCACTCCTTGTGTATATTACTTGAAAGACCAATATGATGATATCATCTATAGATTTATAGGCCCATACTTGTCACTATCTGTACCTTTCACATGCATGAGGCAAAAGTTCTCATTGTCACAAATCACAATGTTTGTCATTTTCTGAAACCTTGAAATATGGGGTATGATCCTTTTTGATACCTAGGTGTCAAAACTGCACTTAATGTGTTCAAACCCAGTCATATTGCTTATTTTTTTAACCTCCAAAGCACAAATTCTCAAGTTTTTTTCAAAAAAAAAGAAACCTGTTTTGTAATAAAGTTGTACTTTCTTGATACCACCAGAAAGGCAATTTTATTATCTTTCACATGGTGTAAGTTTTATTCTTGTATCTTTATTTCCTGAGAAGCTAGAGAAGAAGAAAGGCTACCCCCTCCTATAATGTTGGGCGTTCTTGATGAAAATCGACAGTATAACTTCAGGGCTCTTGAGGCAAAGGTTCCCATGGTCACAGATCAAAATGGTTGTGATTTCTGGCTTTCTCAGACCCAAAAGCAGGGGAATCAGTGCAGCAGGCTATGAATTTTTGTTAAAAGCATATTCTGAACAGGTCTAATGTGTGGTATCTTTCGCTAGCCCCAGCATCTATAGATAATAGATAATAGAGGTCTTGTGCCTAAACTCACAAAAATATACAAACATGTATTCAAAATTATAATTATAGCATTGCCATACCATAATTCCAAATGAGGATCTTCAGAGAAGTTAGGCAATGCTTTACACTGTCCTGGATTAGACCAACGAGTGACCACAGATAAAAAAATATTTTTACTCTTGCTCATCCTTGTCCGTACGTGATTCACTCGCTGAGTGTTTCAAGAATACTCTTGCTAATCCGTAGAACGCTCTTGGTAGCACTTAAATCATCCTTGACCGTGCATGGAGAAGGCAAAAAACTTTAACATGTTAAAAAATTTGGCGGACGTTCTATGAGTAACCCATCCTTGAACCACACGCAAGGGCGACCTAAGAGTGCCTTACGAATGCCTCACAGATGCCTCACGGATGCCTGTGTCAAATGTTCGGCGAGCATTTGAGGAAAGTCCGGCGAGGGATCTACGACTGCTTTGTGTATGCTCATCGAAAGAATTTATACGTGATAGTATAGTCCATTTTTGCACATTGAATACCACAAAAAATACAACCACCACTGCATGGCCCTCATTCTGCGAACTCGGACGCAAATGCAAATGAGGGTCATGCTTGCTTGGCTAGGTCTTAACTTGCTGCCTGCAACCAACATTACCAAATGATGCAATGTTAAGGTAATACATGTATGACAGTTTTTACAAATCTATTGATGCAACATAGACTCTACATGCTTGGGATGAAACATTTTATATGAGCATTTGTGGTCAATACGAAAGTTTAAAGCGCTGCATGCATCGCAGCAGTATGAGGTTGGGTCCAAAAGATGTAGGTCTTATTGTGTGGTGTCCTTATCATTATATATTACATATTGTCTCTTAATGTGTCTGCTTAGCCCGCTACTCAAAATTTCTGATCGCGAATCATTTCAGAATTAAAACAAAATCACTAGATCAGCACAATATCACATTATCAATTAACTTTAATTAACATCTAATTTTTTTATTGATTGTGTCTATTTTTAAATAAATTGCCCAAGGAATTTGGATCAAAAATGTTCCTGACATATTGCGCTGTGCAAGATTATGAAGATTAATGCATGCGTAACCTTTAACAATGGGAGGGAAACATCTTGTGAATTCCAAGAAAATCACTGGAATGTGTCATCTGGGGTATATATAAGAGAGATAAGTCTATGAGTATGGCATTCATGAGCACAGGTAAGATTGCATGTATGACATTTAAAGTTAAATATATCATGACTGTGTTATATTATGTGTTGAGACAATGCTTCACGTTTATGAACCTGTTCTATATTGTTTGATGCACAATAGGTTGTATTGATTTTTCTATATATATATTCCTGTATGAATTGTAGCAGTTATATGCTCTAATAGGTAAGACATTGCCTGAAGGTCCCAGGTTTAAATCCCATCCTTGGCACTCTATATATATCATATATATCTGGCAATTCAACTTACAAAATATGCACAATTCTTCAACGTATGATCCATGCTTGACGAATGGTCTTTTTTTTTATCTTTGTCATGTCTCTTTTTATTTTCCTCTGTATATTTGAAATCTTCGGTAATGTACACATACATGTTTTGGGCATTAGAATGAAATGCCGAGTGAGTGAAGTAAAGCCAAGATGCCTTGTACTTGTTAACCTGGTGTTTTAAGACTAGTATTGAAATTGTTGTTTTGTCAAAAATGTACTGGTTGCTTCAAAGAGAGACAATGATCTCAGTTGCTGATTTTGTAAGTAAAGTAAGTCAGTGTTTTTTTGCAGGCAAGCAAATTGGTTATTTTTGTTTACAAACACAGTCATTACAAACTTGAATAATTCAAAGGTAATTACATGGTAAGAACAAATTTATTATCATAATTATGGCACGTACAAGTGACATTGGCCAGTTTCTGCATCCAACAGATATCCACAGTTTTAGTTTTTATTCATTTGTCCTCAATAAAATGACCTAGTCTTGGTACACTGAACACTTCCAAATGTTTTCAATTCTGGAGAATAAATGCTGTAATATTGTAGGTTACTGTTTTTGAAAGTATTACTATCATAAAATATGTTATATATTTGTTTTTTCAAAGGTTGCCTGCCAATATGAAGAGTCTGGTGATCCTGACATGTCTTGCGTTCATCTTGCAATGTGGAGCACAGTCAGGTAAAACTAAGAATGAATTTCGCACGAGCGTTTGAATTTATGGATGGATGTATCAGCATGAAAATAACTTCAAGTGCTGGTGGAATTTAGAGTGTAATGTGACAAAGTGAACCTACCCCTGGTCATTATTACTAAAATACCCAATGGCAATCAATCTTTCATTGGTCACTTTAAATTTCCCCCATTATGTAGTGTTATTTAGCTTTAGACAGGGGCAGGGGCCTAGCTCAGAGGTAGTGGGCTTCCAACCGCTCTGTCCCGGGTTCGATTCCCGGTCGAGCCTAAGTTAGATGGCTGTTTCATCCTTCGTCTCATTGCCATGGTCTCTGCCTGTCCTAATAAGCCCAACTGGTGCAGAAATACTTTTGTTTAATTGTAAAACTAGCTCTGAACAATTTGATATAATTACAAGTATAAGTTCTTTAAAGTGTTTCTATTTTTCAAATACCTATTGACGTCTTTTCTAGCAGGTAGAGAAATATTATGATAAATATAAGAATTAGTTTCCAAATCTAGAAATCTGCTGTAATCCAGATGTCTTAGTACATCTAACCTCTCATTGACAAGTGGTCTCTTCCAATCACACCCACAAATTTGTTGATGTAAAAGCTTTGTGTTCGTTAGAGCTTACCATCATTCATGGTCTTGAAAACTTAACCCCAAAGGACATCATGTGAATCCAGAACTCCCATTGGTTAAGGCAGTCCCTCAGCCAGTTGGACCCCAGGTTTCACATGACATCCTCTGAAATTTAGCTATGAAATCCACTGCAAGCAAGCAGGTTGTACAATGTGCATACATGTACTGCACTATTCATGTTCAACTTTAGCTATCCAAAGCTAGGAACCCAAAACGAGCCAAAACAAGCAATACACAAAAAGACTCTGACTGAACCATTCTCTATTGCTTTTAATGGCTTTCACAGAGAAAATGAAGATTTTCCTTTAATTCAATGTAAGGCCAGTCTTGGATTTCTTCTTTTGTTAATTATCCATATATGGCACGCAGCGTGTGACCATATAGGAACCCTCTTTTACACGTACTAACTCTGGTAGTGTGTATATGAGCTCTCAATGTCATTCAAGTGCATGTACTGGAACGATAATTTATGAGCTCTCAATGTCATTCAAGTGCATGTACTGGAACGATAATTCTAAGAATAAAGTAACTTTGAACTTTAGGATTGCA